>OY759160.1:4338996-5538996 GCA_963662125.1 Diplazon laetatorius | reverse complement strand
CGTCGGTTTTTTTTTTATTTTTTATGTTTTACATTTTTTAAGGAAGAGGAATTAGGGAAAAATTGTGGAAAAAATCAGGGGCTGTATTTGAGTTAGCCGAAACTGAAAAAAACAAAAATGGCGACCATTCGTGAAGCGGTGAGATTTTTTACCCATTCGAATTTAGGCGTCTTATATACATTTATATTTTTATTTATATTTATTATTATATTTTCTTTATATTTTACCCCATATATATTTATATTTTTATTATTTATTATTATTACAGAGAAAGAAAGAAAGAGAGAGAGAGAGAGAGAGAGGGGGGGAGATATATGGATAGAGAGTTGTACACAAGACGAACAATGCTCTGGCACACGGTAAATACAATCGTTCTCGTCTCACAGTGTTCGGCTGTTTGACGATTGTTCAGCCCGTGTATTCGTCGACGACGTGTGCGTATGAACATGTTCCATAGTGTGGTTTTCGTTGGTACGATGTGGCCAGGGGGGCGGGGGGGGGGGCGGGGGAAGGGTTCTGGAGTGACTACTCTTCACCGTGAGTCGAGACCCTCTCGAGCGTCAGCATCCCACTCGAATCTCGTGCGGTGTACCGACCAGTCACTGCGGATCTCTCTGTGCACCGGTAGCTCTCTGTTGTAGACGAACCAAAGAGCAGAAATGTTCTGCAAGTGCAATGGTTTAACATCCATATTGCCTCGGTCCGTAGTCACTATATCTATATATATAGATACACGAGGAATTCCATATCAATTCAGACAGTCAAAATAACCCTGACCCCCGCTGACTCAGTTCATGATTTTTTTTCCGGCTTCCATTTCACCCCAAAAACACTCCTGATTTTTTTTTAGAATTTTCGGATCCCCTACAACCCCCAGAAAAATTCAAAACTACCCCTTAAACGAAGAAAAGCGTATTCTGACATAATTAAAAACTTTGAATTTTTTTTCGCGTCGTTTGAGGAGGTGAAAAAAATGATGTTGGCCAAAATTTTAGAGTGGAATCTGTATATTCTCTTTTTTTCCAGATCGGATGGTCAAAACCTAATCCTAGCTGAAGGAGGTCGTGATTTTTTATTAGATTTTTTTTCACGTGAAAAACGTATATAAATGTATATATCATATATATAATCTATATATAGACTATATTTAATTTTTTTTACTTGGGTTCCTCTATGAGAAAGTAAAATTGAACATTTTTCCATGCTTGTAAAATCAAAACTGCGATTTTAATTATCATTGTTCATTGGACAATATACAATATAATACTCATGCAATTACCCTCGACTCGATGAATAATGCACAAAATTGATCGATGGACCAGACGACGTGTGGTTAAGCGAATAAGTAGACGAAGTCGATTATACGTCAGACGACATCAATCAGCGATAAATATTTAACCCCTGATGCACGTAAATAAAACACTCTTCCTTTCTCTCTCTCTCTCTCTCTCTCTCTCTCTCTCTCTCTCTCTCTCTCTCTCTCTCTCGCTCCGCTACTTCCAATTCCCGTTTTATCGAAATTCTTTCACATTTCCACTGTCACTACGATCGTTTCTTCTCGTATACAGTCGGAGCGCTAAGGAGTTGTGGACTCTTGCTCGAACGTCGATCCAATCAACTTGAACCCGCGACTTCGAACGCTTCTTCTTCTTCTTCTTCTTCGATTTTTTTCTTTTCTTTTCTTTTTTTTTTTTTGGTTCCTTCCGTCGTCGGTCGTTTTCCCGTTCGTTTCTATTTGGCCTATCTCGAGGATCGGGCTTACCCAGCAAGAACCACACCGAGCGAAAGGGAGTTGCCTCTTTGGTATCACTTGGCTTTGGCGCTTGCCTCCTTTCGTGGCAGTTCGTTTCGCGAGCAACTAGCCAGGTCGCCTCGACGCTCTCCTGGAACCTCCACCGGTCTCTCTCTCACTCTCTTTCTCTCACTCTCACTCTCTCTCTCTCTTACACACCGATGCACCTGACGACCTAACACGTAGTAACTGCTCGCCGCCTCACGTTAATTACATTTCAAAGAGCTTTCGCCATTTTATTTTACCTTCTCTTTTTTTTTTTTTTTTTTTATTTCTTCGCTATCGCTCTTCGTTTCGCGTTTGGCGAATTCTCGTGAATGTTGAATAAATTTCAACGAGAACATCAATGTGATTTTGTTCGGACGAAATTGAAATGGAATTTATTCGTTGTATTATCCGACGGAGATTCGAAGAAAACAAAAAAAAAAAAAGAATAAACGAATTTTTTGGATATTGATTTTGCGAAATTAACGAAAACGCAAAATTAAGCGAACCAAGTCAACCAATTCTGAGACCTTCGAATTGAGCTAAATTGACAATTCAATAGGCCAAAAATTAATAAATCAATAAATTAATCAGTGCCAAAACAGTTCTTACCAATCGTCACGAAAATATGTAAATCATGTGCCATGAAAAAAATTCATAAAGTGTCAACTTCGTGGATTTTTATTTTCATTATTACATCATATCATACATCTTCTTTAAATTATTCATTCATTATATCTCATTTAACTTATAATTTTATTACCTATAATTATCATAAAGAATCATAACTAATTTTCAATATTTATTTTCCCAACAATTTTCCTAAATTCTTACCTCACTCAAATTATTTTGAAAAAAAAAAACAATTTGATATAAAGAATTGTTTGAATTCACAAAATTATTTTATTTCGCTATGTTGCACGTAGGGTGTACAGTCGTGTCCAAAATTGGGGGAGGAAATTTTCGATGCTTTCGCGACTTGGAAGATGCTTGAATAAAAATGAAAAAAAAAAAAAAAACTCAACCAGTTGAAGCTTTTAGGGAGATAACGAGGAGTCGGGAAAGTTGCCGTAAAGGCGGCGGGGGGGGGGGGGGAGGGGGTGTACGATATTATATACATGCATATATAACCACTGGGAGTAGGTTCCGTTCGCATGACGTGGCACCGTCTGGAGAGCCGTCGGGGATCTCGGTGCGTAAAGGCGGAATCTCCGTGGGACTTCGGATGAGGATGACCGTATACCTCTCTACACTAATCCAATAAGCGTCAGCCACGCTCGACCGGAATATCATAGAAGTCGGAAAATTACAGCACGGCACAGAGTGAATACCACGGAAAAGGAGATGCTTATCCAAACTCCCGGTATTTTCACTCGTATATATATATATACAGGGTGTCCCAAAAATCATTCCAAGCTCATTCAAAATCGAAATATTACTGAAATCAACCGATTTTTGGGCACAACATCATCGACATTTTTTGTAAAAGATAAAAAATTGCATCGATCGATGCATTAAAAATTAGATTTTACCTTTGAAAAAAAAAGTGCAATTGCATTTTGCAACTGCACCGATGCACAAAAATTTGGAAAAGTTTCATAGGAATATGTGGGGCTTCGTGCCTTTTAATTTTGACCCGAGACATTTTTGTCCATCTCCAATATTTTCGGCGCTACAGCTCGGCGGAGTTTCCTGGGACACCCGGTATGTGTATTTATTACGACCGGAGCTATATCCAAAGTGCTGGATGTTCGGTAATTCAGCGCAAAGGCATATACTCGTTTCAGACACAGGCGGGGGGAACCCCTAAGCGAGTTCTCGCGTTTATGAGCGAACCGCAGGCGCGGCTATAACGAAAATGAACTTTGTTAATGTATTTCGCGTTTAATTATCCGCAATGGAAAATTCGAGGATCGTCGTGGGAAATATTTGTGTGAGTGTGTGTGTGGAGATATAAATACATGTCTGTGTGCCATTTTGGGCTTTGGGCAAATCACCGATCCTCAAAACTTGTTCCAAATTGAAACGTATATATAGATATATACCCGGTGTAGTCAGAATGAGTGCTCCACCAAACGTTGTGACGATTATTATCCTTTCTCACGGCTTGAAAGATACATTTTTTTTTGCAAAATTTAACTTTCAATTTTATTATGATAAAATTGATTATATGAAAAATGATATGAATATATATTTGACCGTTCCAAAGTGAATCGTCACATTCGTAAAATAGTGAAAGTATATTGTTGAATTTTCTCCAGGTCAATTTGACTCGTGTGTTTGTGATAGTGACTGCTCTATAAGCCAGTTGGGGTCATCTTGACCCACGTTAGAACAGGACAACCAAATGAAGTTCGTCATCGAATAACTTCTTTTTGTCACCAAACATTATATGTAAATAAAAAATAAAACGAAGAAAGAAATAAACCGAAAAATCAGCAAAAGATTGAAAAATCCAAAAACCACTTTTAAAAAACGTGAGTCAATAAAAAAAAAAAAAAATAATAATAATAAAACATGGGGATGTGGAAGATGTAATGAAGCCTTTGAAAAACCCATCCAACTAAGTTTGATGGGTTTTTCAAAGTCTAAGTCCAAGTCCAAGTAACTAAGTTTGATGGTTTTTCCAAAGTCTAAGTCTAAGTCTAATTATCTAAGTTTGATAGGTTTTCCAAAGTCTAAGTCTAAGTCTAACCAACTGAGTTTGTTAATTTTTTCAAAGTCCAAGTCTAAGTAACTAAGTTCGATGGGTTTTTCAAAGTCCAAGTCTAAGTTTGAGAGCTTTCCTTTTTCTTTTGCGTTTTTTTTTTTTTCGGTCCAGGGCGAAACTCCTTTATAAATTTTATGGTCAATTCGGTGGTCGAAGTTCGATCCTTCGTCGAGTCTCGGAAGAGACACGAGACGACGAAGTGACGATAATTCGTAATTCATACATCGATCGACAAGCGCAGCGCAGAAGGGACCGCGAAAGAAAATGGTGGAAAATGTACGACGGGTTTGCGGGGGAGGCCGGAGGGGGGGGGGTAGGCAATGTGGTTCACCACCATGGCTACGGCATGGCGCTCCTCCTGCCGCCCCCATAAATCATTCCGTCGAGGTATAGTGCACGACGCGACGGTGGTGCTGCAACGAGGATGCGGTGCCAATGATAACCCCCTCCCCCCCACCCCCCTCTCACCCTCGGCCGCGTCTGCCGACTCCTACGAGCTCGTTTCGATGCCGATCTGCATAAATATATAACAGACGCAAAAACCCGACCCGTCGTTCAACGAACGATCAATTTCGACGCCCGTTGTTGCATAATCATGACTTCGATCGTGGACGAGCAACTGAAATTTTCTAATGTCCGCGAGCGTTTGTGCATTTTTCGCACACTCGTCGAGTCGGTTAAATAAAATGGTTATCGAATGGAATATAATTACATGACGGTCGGTACTCGTTTCAACAGCTCGAAAAATTTCGTTCGTAAAATTATTAATTGATATCGTCTGCGACCTACGACATTTTCGGTTGCACGGGTCAACCTTTCGCTGCAGCTATATTCAAGAACGTAGCGAACGTAAATAGAGTTCTAGATAGTCATGTTCAAGTAATTTACGAATTTATCGAACATCAATTCGTCACGTCCTTGCCATGGAGTAAAATACAAAAAAATCGACGTCAGGGTTGCTCAAGGAAATAACACGAAATATATATGTATATACCCCATGGGGTTTGACAAATTTTCACCAGACAAGGAAATAAAATGATTCGAGGTGCAGCAAAAAAAATAAAATTGAAAAACGAAGTAAAAAGAAAGAAAAAAAAACGTCTTTATTAAATTTCGGGGTCAAGTGTGCAATTAAATGATTTTAATTTTAAAAAAAATGTTAAATATTGTTCGTTTAATTGTCTCATATAAAATTTTTCTCCGACTAAATTAACGTCAAAATAATTTCACGGAACCGGTGCAGCCAATTATGCACGGAATATCTCATTCACAAACACACATACACACACATATATATATATATATATATATATATATGTGTGTGTGCATGGTATTAACGAAAACAAAGGTTCCTCTATGCGGAAGCAAAAAGACACAACTTTCATGCGTTTATCGCATGAACCGAGTAATCATTCAACCAGCACAATAACCGGCAGGCTTAACCTACACACACACATATGCAAACACACACACATACACACACACACACACACACACACACACACACGGACATCGGACCGCATTTACGACCTGCCCGGATCGATTCGACTTGGCATATCGGCGTAACGAGAGAGACCTCGTTCTTCAACCCTGACGTTAATGGACCAATGGCTACTCGTGTAACGATCAAATTATAATCGACGTAATCCATTCCATAAAATTCCATCCTCAACGATTCATTGAGCAATCCTTCATTTAACGTGCCAACAAAAAGCATCGTTAAACGGAGCCGACCCCCCCTCCTCCCTCCTCCCCCGACCGCGCAAACGTATTAATTTTTCAATTTTATCATCATCGGAAATAAACGAAAAAAATCCAGTCGACCGTTATTTGGAAATTTGTTTGTAAAATTAATTTCTGGAAATCTATGAAACTTAGGACTTTTGCTATAATTTTCCAGTAAAGTTCAAGCAAGGCGTTGTATTCTCTGATTTTTTGAAAATTTTCGGATCACCAGTTTCGGAAATAACGGGGGGGGGGGGGAGGGCGAAACGCTCTATTTTCGCATATTTTTCAGCATAGATTCTCAAATACGATTTTCAAAATTCTAAAAAAAATATTTTTGTATTTCTCATGGCCGGACCTTTCAAACGATACCCCACATGACACATGAAATGACATTTTTTTGTTTTTCGAGTACCTCATTTGCCCCCTCTTCGAGTCTCATACGAATATTTCCAAAATTTTAAATTTCCACAAACTATTTGCATAGTTTCCGATAAAATCTGCTGTGACAGACGGACGGACAGACAGACACACGAGTCATCTTATAAGGCTTCCTTTTTTTTTTTTTTCATTTGAGGAACGGAACCCTAAAAAGGTTCTCGTGACTGTACGGCGTGTATGTGTGTGTGTGTGAGTACACTTACACTTAAACGCATAGCGACGCGATTGAACGCCGAGAATTTCAAATAGCAGTGGGGCAAAATGCCCGGAATAATGTAAGCTCGGTTGCGGCTGGGTTAGCAGGTGGGGGAGGGGACGGGGGAGGGGGGGGGGGGAGGGAGGGCACCTCTTGTTCGCGCGGGAGGATACGAAGAGTGCAGGAAGTGAGCCTCGTTTCCTGCGAAAGCCACGGCGTCGACGGGCAATCTGCGGATTCCGTCGCTGTGCATGGTCCATATATATATATATATGATATATATATGTATATATATATATGTAGGTTTTGGGCTGATCGACGTGCCTGAACGCGGTTTTCCGTCGGATCATCATTTTCCCTCGACGTATCGAGGATTTCTTTCACCAACCCCTCCATGATCATCCCCCATGATCATCCCCCTCTCTATACGTGCTCAATCTCTCCCTTATTACCATTATTCGTACAGCCGATATAAAAATCCAACGACTCTCAATTTTTCCCCGGCTTGCAACAAATTTTCCACGAGATTCATGAAATTTCGGAGATGATGAGAGGGGGGGGGGGATGAAGAATGTAGATACAAAAATGTTTATACCATGACGTGAAAGTTTTTGAGTCGCCATTTTGCATGATGATGAAGTCGTGACGATGAACGACATGATAATGAAATGTAGGAACGAATCGTCGCGAATGAATTTATTCAGGGTGAAGGAGATTGAAAGTAGGATGAAGTTATGAGCAATTCCCGTCTGCGTTTCAAGGTCACTTCACCCCCGAAAAACCTGCCAGTTGGATTTCCCATTATTTCCAAGTTTGCAAGGTCGAACGAAGGTGAGATAACGATGTGAAAAATGTTTCACCCTCGTGCGAAAGATGAAACGAAGGTGAAATAAAATCGAATGAAAGAATATAATCATCCACACTCGGAAGTTGAAACGAAGATGAAAAAAAAAAAAAATTTCGACACAGCATTGAGATTGAAACTAGGGTGGAAAAAAATATTTCAAACTCGCTTTACTTTTCGATTTGGACTTGTAGGGTGAAATAAGTTTGAAATTGAGGTGAAAAAAATTTCTGGCTTGGGATGCCGCCAGTGGCGGTGAAGCAGATGCGAATTATGAGAGGGATGAGGTACATGGCAATAATGGGTAGTGAAATTGCATCCATGATTATATCCAATGTATAATTATTACCCATATCCGACAAATATTTCACCGAAGTAGCCGTTTGCCAGCCGTGTGTGTCGTACAATTTCACGATTTATCGACAATCCGGATTAAATAATAAATTGCACCGTGTGTGACGTCACGATAAATGCCACGAGCTTCATTGGACATTGCGCTAAATTCACTGTCGTTGCACGAAAATTTTCACAGGGGTGGATGATAATTTGGAACCAACGAGAAATATATATATTTCGGTCTTGCATTATTTAACGTACACACGTTGATCGCGATAATGTTTCGTGATCGGGGGACATTAACACGATACAACGATTTGCACTTTATCGACTTGTCCATCGCGATTAACATTTTTTTCTGGAAATTAAATAATTGAATTGAGAGGCCAACGAAATTTTCATCGATTTAGAAGTTAAAGACAAGCGACAGTTGGTTTTATCACATTGGCTCAGGTTTTTGGAATGAAACAGGCCAAAGGACCTGAAAAATGTGTTTTTTTTGGCCGTCTTTGAAGAACTGTAGAAATTATCGATTGGGAAGGAAAAATTGAGAAAGAAAATATTTAAAGGCCAGAAATGCTTTTAGGATCGTGAAAAATAGTTTATTTTTCGTAAATTTTTTTAGATGGCATAAAATAATCGAATGATTTTAAAATTTTTACACAAGTTTATTGTAACATCCAAGTTTGAGAAAACAATTTTTTTTTTCTGGGATGACCAACAAAATGGCGGCGAAAACGCGATTATCTCGAAACTATAAATTTTCAAAAAACTGCTCGTGTCGTAGCTCAAAAAGTTATCGACCGATTTCGATAAAATTTTGGGAGACAACTCTCGGTAATAATACCGAAAGTCTATACCTGAAGTTTGAAACTTAACGCGTGGATAAATAATTTTTTTGGGGTCAAATATGTCGAAAAAAAATGGATGAAAATTCGAACTCAAGAGTAAAAAGGGTCCCAAATTTTCAATTTTGCCCTTTTTCATAATTTTTCAGGTACATCCTTATAAGACCCCGGACAACCCCGGATTTTCCTCGAAGTTGGCTTTTCAATCGCACCATCGCGACGCACATATTAAAACGCGACTTTTCTCGTCTTTGGTCTTTCCATTCATCATCGTTTTTTTCGCCGTGACTTTGTCGTGAAACGAAACTCGTCGTAATAACAGCCTCGACGAATTTCAAAGTAGCTCTTTCACAACGAAAAACTTTCGGTCAACGTTTTTAATCCACGAGCAATAATTAGAGTCGCTGACCTATAAAGTGCTGAAGAATTTTATCCGCCGACGGGAAAGTCTTTCGGTCTTACGCTTCGACCGAATTTTTTCTTTTTTTTTTTTTTTTCGCTCGGAAAATCTTCTTTCTTTTTTCCGGGCTCGCTTCCAGAGCGTCGACAGACGCCGCCGGTTTCCCGACGGCTTTTCAACGAACAAAACTTTCAACGAGAATCAACGAACAAAGCTCGAGATTCATCGGCAAATTGGAATCTCTCATTCTATTTGCATTGCAATTATTCACCATCGATACACCGTCGCGAACTTTCGCATGAAACTTTTTTTTTTCTATAAGGAATTCATGGAATGTTGTGTCAAAGTTTTTTTTTTTTGTTTGTATTCGTGATTGAATCTTGGGATGAAAAATGATAGAAATAAAAATATGAAATCAATAACGCTGAAATATAAATTAAAAAAAAAAAAAAAAACAATTGATGAATATAAAATCAAACTATAATGATAATAAATGAATAAAAATTTGGAAACAAATAAAAATCATCGAATTACAAGCTCTCGGAAATTTTGCAATAAGATGATAAAAATTAATTGAAAAATGATATCAGACCGAAAATAAATAATACTGATCAATTTATCTCGAATGACTATAATTATACATATATATATATATAGTTTTCCGATAACTGGGGAATTCTTCGAAAACGAATCGTCAACTAACGCAGAATGAAAAAATAAAATTTATATTATAAAATAACAATAGTTATTGTTATCATTATTACCATTATTATAAATAAAATAAAACTTTGAATAATGTTTTCCTTTGAACACGTCACTCCCATCACGTGTTTCGTGATAATCCCCTCGACTACGTCATATCTTTCTAAATCCAATAAAAAAACAATGCACCAATTTTAAATCCAATGAAAAAAAAATTGCACGAGGTCAATTATTAAAAAAAACAAAATTTCAGCATCACATTCGTGTTCGTGGGGTCAATCGATTGCTGCTATTGGCGTCATAATTGATGATTTCATACGCAAATACAATACAATAAAATGAATAAATAAATAAATAAATGAATAAATAAATAAATAAATAAATAAATAAATAAATAATTAAATAAATAAATAAATTAATGAATAAAAATTGATTGATTCGTGAAAACTTTAGACCGGAAATATTCGACCGGAAGAATTCGGCTCTCGATGATGTAAAACCGGTCGCGCCGAGAGTTCGGCTCTCGAAGAGATTTGTGATAACGCAACGGATCGTGAACTCTAACCCGTTTGACACGATCATACCGTTTATCGGGCACGGATTTTCAATGCCCGCGGAATCCCCGCGATATAGAACGTGTTGTGAGCTTGCCGCGTGTGGCGCACGATCCAATATAAGACCGGCCGATAAGAAAACGCGTTACCACGCGGACTTTGAAACTCGCCTCCGTGACGATCAACGTATAATTCGAACAATTTCCACGACGCACATTCGCCCCAAATTATAATTGATGGCCACGATGCTACAATTTTCGTGCGTATTACGTCGTTATCGCATCCGGTTTCGACGCGATACAGAGCAACATACGATTCGACGAATGTTTCGTAATGCGTGGCGACGTCTAGCGGAGAAAATCCTCAAACACGAATAAAAACAATATTCGAGAAAAACGTGTAAAAAAACTGAAGAACATTTGTTTTTTCAATTACAAAAATGTTTATCATGACGTGAAAGTTTTCGCGTCGCCATTTTGCCTGATAATAAAAAGTCGTGACAATGAATGCTCATATGACTTTCTTATCATTCTACTCGCATTTGCCACAGAGTTTCCTTTATGAATAAACTGTGACGATCAATTTCGATCAATTTTTCTTTCGTTCGATGACTCGCGATAAACGACTCGCACTCCACATTCAAGTCTGGAAATGCCGTTTGATATCATTTCAATTATTCAGACGAGGTAAAACAGTTTAACAGAGCGCTGTGTGTGCGACGAAGCGACGATAAGAAAAAGCTTTTGTGTCACGCAAACCGGCGGCAAGGGCCAAGGAGGGGGGGGGGGGCGGGGGGGAAGAAGGGGGGGGGGTGAAAATCCGTCAGCCGTTGGTGCAGTGAAAACGGCAAATATAGAACGTGAAGCATATAGGTGGTCGTTAAAAGCACAATCGTCGAACGAGATCGACGATAATTAGTCGTAGAGCTTCGAACGCGAAAATTGGCATTACAGTGATTGGCACGTCAAGGCAAAACCGTCGAACCGATTTATATCATTGGAAGCCCATATTGTACGGACTTTTTGTTCGTCAAACGTCTCGACGATGACGAGATCGAGCCAAGCGGACGTTAGTGTGCCAATGACTGTGCCACGGATGCATTTTCATAGGGTTTCTCATCGAGCGCTCGTGATAACGGGCAAAGGGGTGTGAGAAAGTGCGAGATATGTACGGAACGAAGAAATTGGGTGGGAGGGGACTGGCAAAAGCTCCGGTGGCAGTAAATCGACCCGCACTCTCGCGTGCACTCGATCGTATTGTAATTCCGCTCGCGATTGCTATGAAGAGAGAGAGAGAGACAGAGAGAGAGAGATCGGTAAAAGACCGAAGCTACGTTGTACAGACCGGTTCACTGACAATCGGACACGGAGAACGCGCGCTTGCGACGCTCCGCGGAACCGGAAGTTGAGATTATAACTTCATTATGATCGGGCTTGGGACGGTTCGCGAGATCCCGACGGAATTAACTTGGAAAAGTGTTGACCAATTAAAAGGTAGGACAGGGTTCTTTTTTTTTTTTAAATAATAATAATAATAATAATAATAATAATAATCTTTTGTTCTCATATTTTTTTGCGAAAATTGGTTGTCTTACGGTTGATAAAATTAAAGAATGAATGAATGGATTGATAAATTGATAAAATAATAAATTAATAATTGAATGAATTAATAAACTAATAGACTAATAGACTAATAAACTAATAAACTGATAAACTGATAAACTGATAAACTGATAAACTAATAAACTAATAAACTAATAAACTAACAAACTAATAAACTAATAAACTAATAAACTAATAAACTAATAAACTAATAAACTAATAAACTAATAAACTAATAAACTAATAAACTAATAAACTAATAAACTAATAAACTAATAAACTAATAAACTAATAAACTAATAAACTAATAAACTGATAAACTAATAAACTAATAAACTAATAAACTAATAAACTAATAAACTAATAAACTAATAAACTAATAAACTAATAAACTAATAAACTAATAAACTAATAAACTAATAAACTAATAAACTAATAAACTAATAAACTAATAAACTAATAAACTAATAAACTAATAAACCAATAAACTAATAAACTAATAAACTAATAAACTAATAAACTAATAAACTAATAAACTAATAAACTAATGGATTAATAAACTAATAATCTAATGGATTAATAAATTAATAAATTAATAAATTAATAAATCAATAAATTAATAAATTAATAAATTAATAAATTAATAAATTAATAAATTAATAAATTAATAAATTAATAAATTAATAAATTAATAAATTAATAAAAGATTCTGCTGGCTTGCATTTTTTTCAATATATATTTCACACAGATAATTTAACCGTCAACCAACTTATTTGAAACACATCTTTTACGTGAAAAACATTATATGTTTGAAACATATTATGTTGGGATGCTGGAATGACATATTTTTTTTTCAGGCGCGTATTAATTCACAATCGATGAGTCAATCGATTATCGTCGATAATTATCGATAATACGCCATTGGTTGATATTATTGCACGCGAGTGTGGGCCACACGCGCGCACAAGACACTTGAGCTCTGACGTACACATTGTTAAGATACAATTGCTCTCGGCGATGGGTTCGTGCTGTACGGTTGTTCGATTGGTCCACGGGCAAACAACACGAGATATATTCATCCTCGTTGTCGGTGTCGCGATAGCATAGCGCTACAACGCACTCCGCGCTCACGACTATTAATCACTCGAGCCATATTATATAGATATATATACATGTAAACATGTGCCGTGTAATACGCGCTAATATCCACGAGTGCTGCACTAACTGGTTGTATATGTGTTTGTGTGTGTGTGCGAGCGAGAGAGAGCACGTGCATAACCGACGATACAGTGGATTACAGCGGGCTCTGTTACGATGTCATGGGATCGACTATTACGTCGACTCAGTTGCTCACCCATCGACGCAAACCGATATGCTCCATTTAAGGGTGGGATGATGCATTAAACATTTTTTTTTCCTATTTTCAAAAATTATTCTTTCCACTGAAAATATTGTTTAAATGTTGTATCATTATTTTAAAAATTGATTGAATAAATTTACACTATTTGGACATTTGTTCAATCAATTTTCATCTAATATTACAACATTTAAACAATATTTTCAGTGGAAAAAATAAAAATAAAATGAATGAAAGAAAAAATTGAAAAAAAATTTATCGCCAGAAAAAAATCTTTAAAAACATGCTTATTTTTCACCGAATTAACTATACTCCCCCCCTTAATTCCAAATGACACCTTGAGAACACGGAAATTTCAAGGACGAATCGAAATTCGGTGAAAAAAAAAATTAAAAATAGAAGAAGTGGGTTTGAAATTTTTTCCAGCTTTTTGAAAAAAAGCTATTTGGACCCAGTTGGGAACTTGGTTCATGGGTTTGACGGGAAAACGAATATTTCACGCGTGTTGAACAATTCAACGTTACGACTTATTAGCCCGAGCGACCGAAAAAAAAAAAAAAAAAAAAATCCGGAGCTTCCGCACTTCCGGGAAAATCTGGAAAATCACGTTTCGTGGAAGCGAGGTACGTGAGCGTTTCAGTATTTCCAGGGCGCCCACAAAACGGCGGCGGGAGGGGGAAGGGGGGGGGGGAGGGAAGAACCTTCAACAAGATTTAAGGCTTGTACCTAAAGCTGTCTCACAGTTGCGGCTGCAAGTGTTAAATAAATTATCCAAATAGCGAGGAAGATTCTGTCTTTCACTCAGACGGTCGCTCTCTCACTCACACACGTGAGCAACCTCCCTCGCACATACATAAACACACACGAGGACATCATGAAAACGCAAGCACGGGTAACAACATTGTGCCAAACGCTGTAAACTCTTGGAAACCACGGCTATGATGCATAAAATGTATATATATATGCACATATATCTATCAGAGTGGTTCTTACGAAGGGCCATTTTTGAATTTTGAATGTTAACCCCCCCCCCTCCCCCTCCCCACATCATAGCAAACATAACCTTAAGAAAAAAATATATAAATTAGTTTTATTTTTATTTTTTAGGTTATGTTCGACGAATAGCTGGCAAATTTTTTTTTGGGGTGTTTTTGTGGTCACAGTTTTTTATAATATACATTTTTTACCGATTGTTTTTTTTTGTTCCCGGGTTTTTTTTTTTATTAATCTTGGATCAATATGAAAATGAATTAAAAGACAATGCAAAAGGTGAATTTAAAAATCGTAAAAAAAATATGTAAATTTATTTTTCATGGTCTACAATAATCATTTGGAAGTTGGATTAGCGATACTTTTTTTTCAAGGCCAAATAACAACCACCCCAATACACATACACACACACACACACACACATATATATATATATATATATATATATATATATTAGGGTGTTTCGAATGAAAAAAAAATTTGATTTTCCGGGGGGCCCAAGCCGAAACAGTAAGCTTGGATAAAAAAAAATGTTTGGCAAAAGATGAGAATTTTAGGTTGAGTTTTATAAAAAAAAAAACACAAAAGTCAATTGAGGGGGATTTAAAACTCAACCTAAAATTCTCATCTTTCGTCAGAATTCTTTTTTTTTTTTCATCCAAGCTTACTACTTCTGCTTGGGCCCCCCGGAAAATCAAAAAAAAAAAATTGATTCGAAACACCCTAATATATATACATATCAGCGATATAGCGAAATCTCGGTTCTCCTTGTAGAGGCGTCTCTCCAGGCAATCGCAGTCGGATTGTTTGGCGACGGAATCGAGGTTGGAGATTGAAGGGGCCGAGGGGAAGGGGAGGGGGGGGAAGGTGCGCAAACTGGTACAACCACTGGCCTAGCCGCCCAAAATCCGCACCGCCGGTTTGTTAACGTCTGACTATACCCACACATTACACACATTACACACACACACACACGATACACACATGTGTGGTACACACACTCGCGTTTGGCTACAGCGAGACAGTAGAGCGCGTCAGAGAGGAGTCAGTCGATGTGAGAAACGCAAGGTGCATCACCGAAGCACCTCTATACAACTAGTCTACATATATATATATACATATATATGTATACAATCATATGTATATATGTATGTATGTATACGTAGACTATGTAGAGGCAAGTTTCTTCGGTGTAAGTGAAAGCTCGTGGGGTCTATGGGGCCCATGGTTAGTTGCATCAACACGTAAACCTGGCCTGGAGTTACCTCGAGAGCATCGGGCGAGAGCATAGCTTGCAACCCTCGTACGCGTACGAGCACACGGTGTGTGCAGTAGCTTGGGAATAGAGTGAAACATTTATGTCGCGTTCTAACCGTATAGACATATGCCTTGGAGAAAGAGAGATGGAGAGAGAGAGAGAGAGGGAATGAGTGAGAGGGAAGGATCGCACATAGGGGACAGGAGTCATCCCAGAAGGTACACCACAACAACGGCCGCGATGTATCTCCTGCATAAGCCTGGCTCTCGCATATCGATCTTCGTATGCTCTACGCGGCTCGTGTCACGTTCATACATATGCCTCAACATAAATGTATATATTTTATACATATATGTGTGTATATATATATATGTATATGTGTGAGGGTGGTTTTTATTTGACCTGAAAAAAAAAATGAACTATAGCTATTCACCTTCCGAATGATTCTAGACCGTGAAAAATGAATTTTCATTTTTTTTTTTTTTTTACGATTTTTGAAACACCGTCTGGATGGCTCGAATTAATTTGAAAGTTTTTTCGAATCATTTGTGTCGTATTTTCGAGTTTAATACGAAAAAAAAAAAAAAAAAAAAAAAAAAAAAAAAAAAAAAAACGGTGGCGAGAATAAAGATGATATCGGAGAAAAATGTGTATCATGAAAAATTGTACCACGAAGACCGTGAAAAAAGGTTGGCAGCTTACCGGCAAACATAACTTGAAAAAAATTAAATATAAATCATTTTCATTTTTTATATTCTTTTGGGGGAAAGAGAGTGACGATGAAATGGTGCGGATGAGAGTTGTGAGCGTTCGAAGGGAGAAACTCAAAGCTCATGAAATCCGTGATCCAACAGTTCATGATTTTTTTATGTTGCAAGAATAATTTTAAAAAATATTTGAATTTTTTTTTTTTTTTTAATAGTAAAAAAATAGTTTGGATTCGTTTGAAGTAGTGGATTATTTCGTCGAGACGAATTCAACAGTTTTCCACATTATGAATTTGTCATAGATTTTGTTTATTGTCGCTGGAAAATAGATGAAAATGTGTTTGTCTTTGTTCGAGCTTTCACCCGAGAAGCAAACCGAAGTGCTGAAAGTATCTCTCTGTTGATCGATACGACGATGTTCAAAGTGAACAGAGTGATTTTAATTCACGTTGATTGCGAATGGGTCTTGAATATTGTTTATTTAGGTTTTTTTGTATTTTTTTTTTGTGGTTTTTTTTTGGTGCCAGTCGAGGCCAGAGTGAAAACAGGGTGAAAATGGGTTTGGACGAGGTGGAAAATCTGTGTAGGTGAGGTGGTGTATTACGAGTAGGTCGGTTAGCACGACGACGAGACAGAGAGATGGAGCGATGAAAGGGGGGAGGGGGGAGGGGGGTTGAAGAGAGACGGAAAGAGCTTTTCGTTCGGATATTTCTCACACGGTTAACTGATCAATTGGAAGTCGTCCAACAAGCTCTGTGGAAATTTCCCATTGCAAATCCGCGCTGACGGGGGGAGCAGATAAAGTGAGAAATGGCGAGGAGAAATGAAGTGAATTTGCGATATCGAATATGTGGCTCTGCGGGTGGTGGTGCTATATATACCGCTTTTGATGCGACGATACCCGGAAACGCTGGGTTTTATTCCGATCGACATCGTAGAAGCATTCGGGATGTATATATGCAACGGATACAGAGATGCATTCGGATGTGTCACTTTTCTCGCTTTTTTTTGTTTTTTTTGTTTTTTTTTTTTTTTTTTTTACATTTTCCGTATCTTTCTTTGTTTTCCGATCAACCGCGTGTGCTCCACAGTCTCATATCTACGTAGATATCGACATTTTTTACATCATGTTGAATCGGTTTTTTGAAAAATCGTTTTTAGGGTTCCGTAGCTCAAGTGGAAACTATGCAACTTGGACATTTGAAATTTTGGGATGGTAATACATCTCATTGACGCGAATTTTTTGCACTAGTTGACACTTTGAAATATTCATGTGTGACTTGAAGAGGGAGCAAATGAGGTAATGGAAATAAATAAATAAAAGTGACATTTCATGTGTCGTGTGGGGGTATCGTTTGAAAGGGCTGACTGTGAGAAATACGAGAATATTTTTTTTTTGAATTTTGGAAAGCGTATTCAAGAAGATATGCTGAAAAATAAGAGAAAATAGAGCGACACTTTTTTTTCTTCCTGATTATTTTAAAAATAAAGAAACGAATATGTCAATAATTTTTTTCTATCATTGATAGAAGTTACAAACATGTCGTTTCGATTGGCAACATTTTTCATAGATAGAACCATCGCTTTACGGTGATGCAGATTGGACGGTTTTGTAAGAATGCAAATTCAATTATGCAAATGAAACGAAATTCGATAAAATTCATTCTAATCAGAAAAAAAAAAATGAAACGAATAAAATAAAAACGGATTTCGAAATCACGAAAATTTATTTCGAACGTTAAAACGTTGTAACAAGGCCACAGATCGTTTCGTATGCAAACAGCACAAACAATCTCAAGTAGCGGAGCACATCGACCGCAGAAGTGGAAGCTCGGGCGGAACATGCCGAGCGCGATCGTTGTGTGTATAATTTTTTTCATGAATCGCTGTATAATTTTGAGAGACCGTTCGAACGGCACGACGGGGAAGGGGTGGGGGGAGGGGGTGTCGCGTTAGAGTTCACGCTCTATTGAATCCGGAGCGAACGTCGAGAGAGAAAAAGAGAGAGAGAGAGAGAGAGACAGAAAGAGAGACCCCGTTACACGACGATGAAAGTCCGTGACTGTACCATCACAAGGCTATGTGCACAATGATACACAGTGGGGAAAAAAACGCGGTACAGTAGAGACCCGGATTTGATTTTTCCGAAAGCCAGGCGCCCGGGAAAAAAAACTGTGAGGTGATGGGCGTGGCGAGGCGCTTGGTGGGGGAGCCGTGCGGCCAGTCGGATAGCGAGGGTGGTGGGTGGCACTTCGGCAATGTTCGGAAAGGCCGAAATTCGGAACTCGCAATGTTTGGCCGGCCGCGAGACTACATTGCCCGACTTTCGAGCTTTCCCCACGCGTTGACTATCAATGTTAGATATATGCCGTCGCAGACTTTTTTGTAGGAAATTTAATTCTCTACAACATTATTCGTGTGAACTTTTGGTCTATATAGCGTTGTTCGTCCAGCGTTTGGACAGGAAGATAAAAATATATTCATCGATTCAATACATTTTTATCTTTCCGTCCAAACGCTGGCTGAACAACGCTATATAGACCAAAAGTTCACAGGAATAATGTTGTAGAGAATTAAATTTCCTAAAAAAAAGTCCGCGACGGCATGTATCTAACATCGATAGTCAACGCGTGGGAAAAGCTCGAAAGTCGGGCAATGTAGTCACGCGGCCGGCGGACGAGGTACGCCAACTATACCTATATATACGTATTCCGAATCTCGACCGTTCCGAGCATTGTCGTTCCAAACACTGCGAGTTCCGAATTTTGGCCTTCCCGAACATTGCTCGTTTGGTAAAACATCGAGACTCCACTGTACATCGGAATCCAAAGTTTCGAGCTTCGTTACATAGACGACTCGTGGACATTTTCCAGTGCGTGAACCGCATCAATGCGAACCGTCAAAAATATTTTCCGGCGTCAACCGGCGCGACCGTGTATACCGTATGTGCAACGCAAAACCACATATACGCACGAATGACCCGTACATATGCAACTACATTCGGGGCATAGCCATATTTCGCTGGATTGTGGAATGCGTTGCGAATGCACGAACGATATGAAAACGCCGATGTTACGGAACAATTCACTCGTGCTGCATGCGCGTGTTGGGAAATGAAACACATATATATATATATATGTATATATACATCGCACCGAGTTTTTTCAAGCCTCGTCGGTTGTGATGAGAGAGCGAGATAGTTCAAAGGGGAAAAAAAATCGGGACAGCCGTGCGTCTTTGGGCACGAAGAATGCAACGGCAAACGGATATATTTTCGCGTTAACGATGAAATATAAAAAAAAACCAACAAAAAAAAATCAGAAAAAAAATTCATATATGGGTGCCACGTTCTTAACCTTTGTCAACGGAGATTTAATGAATGTTCACGCCATCGCAGTGACTCCCATGAATTTACACACTTTTTTTTTTTTTTTTTTTTTTTGAAGTTATAATTTTTTTTGATGTTCTATACACTTTTGTGAAGTTCTGTAATACATACGTGCCCAGCTTGGACGATAAATTCTTCAAAATTTCGAACAGCCAACGTACCTGGAAAATAAATGAAGAAAAAAAACAAAAATTACTATCATTCGTTACTAAAATAAATTTTAAATATGTGAAAAAAAAAATTATAAATTAAAATAAAAATGTATCGAAGAATATTATACATTTTTATCTTCCAGTCCAAACGCTGGCTGAACAACGCTATATAGACCAAAAGTTCACACGAACAATGTTGCAGAGAATTAAATTTCCTACAAAAAAGTTCCCGACGGCATGTATCTAACATTTGATAGTCAACGCGTGGGGAAGCTCGAAAGTCGGGCAATGTAAAAAGAAAAATTTATATATTTGCGATGAAAAATCGTTGTAAATTTTGCGATACGATTCGGTGGGGGGGGGGGGGGTTCGGTGACGCGTTGCCACCACAGAATCGAGCAACCCGTGACGTTGGACCGAACGGGCGGCGACCGCGTCGTTGCAGCTGTTCGAGCGACTGCACCGAGAACCCCGCGGACCATCAGAGAGTGGCTCGGCCCCGACACAATTTAAAGTTAAGTACTCGCCGGGCCACGGGGATAGGACACGTTAACGAGCTCGCCGCAAAGGAGCTAAGGGCCCGGGAGCAACACTCCCTCCCTTCGTCCCTCCGTGCCCCGCGCCCTCAAACCACCCCCCACCTCGACCACACACTGCAATTCGTATTAAACATCCAAGGCCTCGGCTCGACGCATATTGGAGAATCAAATTATTCGTCCGTGATACATATATATGTATATATATATATATATATATGTATATATGCGCGCCCGTGCTCGCGATTATGCCTGTTACACGCTCGAACATTGATACCACACACACACACGCGCGCGCCGTGGTTTTACGACGTAAACTTTTGCATTCTGGTTTCGCGGAAAATTCACGGATCGCGAAACTTTTCATTCACGTTTGTGAAATTATTATTATTATTTTGGATTTTTTTGTTGGGACGTGTTTTTTTATTCTCGTTGCTTAATTTGTTTGATTTTTTTTTTTTTTTTTTTTAGTTTTTTTTTTGGATATGGAACATTCACGAGACTGTGCAATGATTTGTGATTAGATAGAAATATTAGTTTACCAGGAATGCTTTTGATTTATTTTTTATTTTTTATTTTTTTACAGATAACAATGAGCTCTGTTTTATCATCAATTTTGTGATCACGTTTTTTTGTTGTAATTGTTGCGAAAAAATGCTTAAATTTAATAAATTTGTCGATGTCAACGAAGGTTCATTGATCATTTTCATTTTCATTTTATTGCAATATTTCTTTTAAAATAAAATTTCTTTGGAAAAAAAAATTCTTTTCCTATTTTTATTTACGAAAATTTATATCTATATAGTTTCCTCTGCAATTCATCGCATTTTCCATACACGACGCGACGATGGACTATCAGATTGCGTCGTAATGTTCGAATTAACGGTGGATCAGGTTTGAGCTTTGCAATTCGTTTGAATAAATTGCAAAGAAAAAAAACCCAAATTTTTCAAATTTTTAAAAAGCCGAACCCACGAAAGTCCGGGAGTCGTGAAATATTAAAAATGCATATATATATAAATATACATATGTGTGTATATATATATATAAAGTACGACGTATACCTAGTGCGTCGTATAAAGGAATTATAATATAATCAGTGGTGCAGGCGAAACGTGCACCGGAATTTCAATCATCGACCCGGTCAGTCGCAGCGTTGTCCTTTGTTCCGCGTCGCGAATACCGCGGAAACTCGCGAGCTGTACGCGACGGCCACGTTATATATTTTTTTTACTTTTTTTTTTTTTTTCAACTTCTCGTCAGCTCGTAAGAGAACCCCTAATTTTTCGGGAAATTAAATTTTTATCCCGAAAAATGCGAGAAGATAAAAAAACCATCCATCACGTGGCTTTGATGATATTCATTTTTTTTCTTTTAATTTTCACGACCAAACTAATTCTCCGATAATTTTTTAAAAACTAAAAAATTTATGCACAGCGTATTTCGAATTTTGCAGGCTCGCGTAAAATTCTGAAAGTACGAGGAGGAAAAAAAAAACAAGCTGCAAGTGAAAAATGGTACCCGAAGAGCCTCAACAACGCCGCCGTTTTGTTGGTCATCAAAAAAAAAAAAAAAAAAAAAAAAAAAAAAAAAAAAAAAAGTTCCAACTTGGATGTTATAAAAAAACTTATGTAAAAATTTGAAAATGATTCGATTATTTTATCTCGGAGCAAAATTCCCATCACAACATACTCAACAACTTCTTCTACGATGAAACAAAATTGAAAAACTCAAATTTCTCTTAAATCCTAATTCTCCTAATTTTGTCGATCTTCGGAAAAACTCGATACGTAAAAATTATCGCTGTGATAAATTGACAAACATTTTCTTTCCAATAAAACTAAATAAATAAATGAATAAAGAAAAAAAAACAGAAATTTGGGTCTTGGTTGAATAGTAAAACGCATGCGCACGAAAAAATACGGTGGGCAAGTAATTAGAGACTGGACCGAGGCTGTGCTGGACCCGGTGATAGTGTCGAGTTTCCGCCTCTTTACCTGTCCGCCCGCTGTATCTATACGCGTTTCGTCTTCTCTTGGCTTTGCTCTTCGCCACTCATCTTACCGACTCCACGAGTCTTTGTCCATCGGGGTTTGCATTGAAACCACACGCTGGTTCACTAACAGACCGCCCTCATAAACTCATAACGGACGCGTGTATTTTTGCTACCCGCTTCTGCTGCTGGCGCAAACAATTGTGCAACATTCTAACATTATGCTTTTGGCAATCTATGGGCTATCCCGAGTCGAAATTTTTCACGATTATTTCAACTTATTTCAAAATCACATTCAGGGCGAAGGAGATTGAACGTGATGGGGACGAAGTTACAAGCAATTCTCGTCAGCGTTTCAACTTTGCTTCACCCCTAAAAACCTGCCAGTTGGATTTCCCAATTTTTTCAAGTTTGCAAGGTCAAACGAAGGTGAGAAAACGATGGAAAAATGTTTCATCCTCGTTCGAAAGGTGGAACGAAGAGGTGAAATAATCGAAACAAAAAAATAATCATCCACGCTCGGAAGTTGAAACGAAGATGAAAAAAAAAAAAAATTTCGACATCGCATTGAGGTTGCAAACGAGGGTGAAAAAAAAAAATATTTCAAACTCACTTTGACTTTCCGATTCGGACTTGTAAGGACTTGTAATCTTTGGCAAATGTGTAAAATGATGAGAAAGCCATGAGCAAGGTTCTTATACTTTACATCTCAATCATTTAAAAACGTTACAAAATTATGAGAAAGCGATGTTCAAGGTTCTACTTTCTTTTATTATTTTCATAATTTTTTTAATTCACTAAATTCGAGATAAAGGTGATTGAATAACTGCAAAAATAAACCAGAAAAAAATTGCATCGATATTGGGAATTCATTCGCCACGAAATTTCCATTTTTTTGATGAACTTTTATTTTCTTTTTTCTTTTTTTTTTAGGTTATATGCTCCATCAACTGTACTTTAGGACGAAAAAATAGTGAAAAAAAATTGCAGTCGTAAATGAAATTACAGCGAGCTTGCGCAACGTTCTCTTCATACATCACATTAAAGTAGAAACATGGCGCATGAACACATGTGTGTCACGTGCGATAAACGAGTTCAAACCGATGGTGATAAGCTCAACGTGAAAACGAAGATCAACACAACGAAATGAAAACGTACGAGAGGATCTGGCTAAACGTGTCGCGACTTTGTCAACGTCGCGAAAATTTTCCTCGGTTTTCGGTGGGATTAATGGACGAATGGTCCATGTCGCACAGCACGTGTTCCGCACTTTCAATTACTCGGTTAATTGCACGAGCGCGCGCGCGAGAACACGCGACATCGGGTGAAACGACAATTGGATTTCCATCGGGCGACAAGTGAAGAAGGTCTCGCGAACGACATCGTTAAAAATGATAAATCGAATCAAAGATTTTTCCACGGTTGAAGAAAAGTTGAAAACGTGGATTTTTTTTCCGTGTAACGAAAGAAAAACTCGAGCATCTCTCGAGCGAATGAAACAATTGAATCTGATTGCTTGAAAAATAATGAAAATTTACTCGAAAATATTATACGTGTGGAAAAAAAAGTTATTTGCAAAATAACGTTTTGTCGAAAATAATTTTATCATTTTTTCTCTTAAAAATTGTATAATCGACTCCAGTGTAAAAAATGCGACAAAAATCAAATTACCTAACAAGAATTTCAAGTTTTAAATGTGATATACGCAAACAGTCAATTTGTGTAATTTTATCGGGCGAAAAAAAAATACAGAGACTCCCGCAGCATCCGGCAGAAGAACAATTATTTTCTTTTGCATTTTTAACAAACCACGTACGGTACTTTGCGAGCACGAAGGGTTCCTCCACGAGCACGGTCGTGAAGCCATCGGCGGAAATGTATTTCAACGAGGCGAAAAAAAAAAAAGAGAAACGAAAAAAAGTGCGCTCGAGGGTACGCGATTCAGCTACACGCTTCTGCGCCATTCACTATAGTTCCCGTATATACATACGTGCATACATACAGGGTGTCCCAGTTTTTCCGGCCAAACTTTGCCCAGCGTATTTTACATGGAAAGGTAAGAAAAAAAATGTTGTATGAACATGTGGTTTTGAATGTTTTATTTGGGAGTTATGAGTGATGATACAAAATGATGATGAACTGGCATTTAGTCGACACAGCGTACGAAACGTATGATCGCTGTTACAGAAACTCGCATAATCTTCATCGAAGCTCTGTGTTTACCAACAAAACTATTGATCCAACAGAACCAAGCGAAACAACAGTTGACCTTCTCGATGCAATAACATTGAAAAATCACGTTCGTTATTACGACATACAGGATTGGCGTGTAACAAAAAGTTGACCTTGAGTTTGAAATTGAGTTTTGTTGGTAAACACAGAGCTTCGATGAGATTATGCGAGTTTCTGTGACACTCGATGATACGTTTCGTACACCGTGTCGACTAAATGCCAGTTCATTATCATTTTGTATTATCAGTTACAACTCCTTAATAAAACATTTAATCGCACATGTTCATACAACATTTTTTTCTTACTTTTGCGTGTTGAATACGCTGGCAAAGTTTAGGAGGAAAAAACTGAGACACCCTGTATATATATACATTTTTTTTCTTTTCCCACGTATAAAACCACGTACAAAAGAATGACCGACATGTACTTGCACGAATAATCCAGATACCTTGAATTACATTTCGTCGAATGGTTTTTCATGGCTGCACCAAGGCTTGTGGGGTGTATTGATTTTCACGGGCCAGCCGTCGAGAGGACCGTGGAAAAGTCTCAATTTCACAGCCAAGTATTTGCCCGGGGGTTCGGAATCTCATAACGTGACGGATCATTTCGCAGGAAACCGTCGAGAACCGCGAGGCAAAAAAAAAAATAAAAAAATAAAAAGATTGTTCGAAATACGTGTACGTCGCGTGAGCCACGCACATTTTCAAAACTATGTAGACACGCGAATGGGTCGAGGAATCGATGTGAAAAAAAAAACAAAAAAAATCGTCAGCGTTGCTTCTGATAACATTTTTTGAAATAAATTCAGAGTCTTGATATTTTTGCCAATCAATTCCATTGCTATTCGATAATAAGTTGAAGAATAATACCTCGTCTCATCGTTGATAAACAACAAAAAATGAATCGAGACACGAATTTTACTGACTTTTTTTTTTTTTTTCAAAAAGTGTATGGACAAAAAAATGTATCAAATAAAGTTGAAAATTTCGACTTCGGGTATGCTATATTTGTTGGATGAATCTTCAACGTGATGATCGAAGGTGTGCACATCAGTGTGCGAGCAGCATTGTCATCGTTGAGTACATCTTCTTCCTCTTCCTCTTCCTCTTCCTCTTCTTATTTTACATCGTCTTCGTTAGCTCGGGTTCGTTAATATCATTACGAAAGTTCGCACCGAGGGGCCAAGAGCGCATCTGAGCGACTATTTCGACGATGAACCGCGCACACAGTTGCAGTTGCCAAGGCTACCGACAGAGTTCTCGTTTCGAAACTCTAAATATCACGATTCGTCGAATGCTCGACATGATACAGACCAAACAATTATATCAACGCTCACTGGTTCACAAAAAAAAAAAAAATTACTAAAAAAAAAATTAAAAAGTTTAATTGACTGTGCGATAAATTTATAAATTTCGTACAAACAAAATGTGGTTGTCGCGAGTTTTAATTATCAAATATAAAACACGTAACGATGTTGGGAAAAAAATTTTTTTTTTTGTGTGGTTTAAAAAAAAATTGAAAAATACAAAATAAAATAGAACGATGAAAAAATGTGTGGTTAAAATTATGAAAAGTTTGTACTACATGCAAAAGTTGTTATAAACGTGTAGGCGAATGATTTTCGAGTTGGTATTCATACAGCTGCTTGTTGCAGCCATGAAAATAAATCGTAATAAGCAATTATAATCCCCCATTGTGAAATAACTCATTTCAACGAGCGTCAAACTCACATGTTTTGTCGGCAGAACGAATGTACGGCAACGAAATTTCAAAGTTCGGCACCAAACTTGCGTGTACGACATTTTCGTATCGTAATTTCGAACACCGCACGATTTGCGAAAATTTTCGTCATGTCAGTTTTTTGCGAATGATAATTGAATTCGCCACAAAATCCACGACAAAATCTTTGGCATCGTCAATTTACTTTCAAATAAATAAATATCTCATGTATTTATTCATTTGAAAGACAAATAAATAAATACATAAGAAATAATTAAAAATAAATAAACATTTCGAAAAAGTTTCGCAGCATTTCTTAAAGTTTTTTTTTTATCTTCAAAATTACAAGAATTGTTTTTTTTTTCCTCCAAGCAAATAAGAAAGAAAAAGAGTTTTTTTTTATTGTTACGAATAATAATTTACATCTAAATCGACGGGGTCTGGTGGACCCGTAGTAGGAATTACGTGAAATTTCGAGATTGTAGAAACTGAGGGTTGATCGAGAACATGGTTTGACAATTATTATGCAGACATTTACGTGTGGGATTCGGTGATGATATCCTTCCGGGCGATACTGCAATTAAGTGTCTCCTACATATATCTGTTTCATAAGTCGTTTCAGGCTGAACAGTTTCGATCGTGTGCTCGGGCGAAACCACGAGAACAGCTGACCACAGCAACCTTTCACCTGATTCCGGTGAAAGTGCCATGACTTAATTTAATCACTATATATCTATATGGGTCATTCCATGCCAAGCCATTTCGATAAAACTCTGGCGATCATTATTTCAAATCGTTTTCATAATTTTTCATTCGAAAGTACTCGTCGAAAAAAACGCGCCCGATTTTTTTTCAAATTTTTTCAAACTTTACAACATTTTTTCAAACTTTACAAAAATTTTTTCATACTTTACAAATTATTTTTCAAACTTTACAAAAATTTTTTTCAAACTTTACAAAATTTTTTTCAAACTTTACAAAATTTTTTTCAAACTTTACAAAATTTTTTTAACCTTTTTACAAATTTTTTCTCAAACTTGACAAAATTTTTTGAACTTTACTTTACAATGAAAAAAAAAAAAAAAAAATCGGCTGACAGAGATTCCCAACAGAACGTCCCAGAGGGACTGGGGCTTGACTTGCAACATCATAATTTGCAATCCAACGCAACCAATAATCGTCAAGGTCTTTCAAAATTGCCATCAGACAACGACTATATACATTTCGTCCATCACTTTTTTTTTCCCTCGGTATGTTCACCGGAAATCCCGTAGCCGGAATATTCCCGCCGGGCACAGCGGTAAATACGTGTGACAATGAAGAAAATTTTTTCACGTTGCCAGAGGGAGTGGGCACCAGATATCCTTTCGTTTCGTCGTTTTCCGCGTCTCCTTTTTTCACGAAAAAAAAAAAACCAAAAAAAAAAAAAAATTCCACTCGTCAGGCAGCCGCATTATTCATCAACGCTTTTGCGAAAGCACGGGAGACAATTTTTCCGTGCGGGAGAGGCGGCGAAAAAGAAAGAATTAGGAGGGACAAAGAGGGCAACCAAGAGAGAGAGCGAGAGAGAGAGAGAGAAAGAGAGATGAAAACAAAAGGTAGGAAAGTAACGTGGCGCCTGACGGGAAAAATCGGCCGTGCGTTAAACAAAGTGAATCGAGAAAACCGAACCAGCACACACAGACCTCCGTGAAAATGGAAAAAGAAAGTTGAAAATAAAAAAAAAACAACAACAACAACAAAAATTGCCAACCGGTCCTCGAGTTTCTTTCTCGACGTTAATTTTTGTATTTTCTTTTTTTTTTTTGTATTTCTGTATTTTTTTATTTTTTAGTTTCACGTTTCTGCTCCCTTTTTCCACTGGCACATTTCTATTCGCGCTGTTCTTGGGTTTTCCCCCCAATTCCATGGGAACGGTATACGACGAGAGCCACACGCCGTGCGGAATAATAATTTAAAGCGCTGAAATAGCCAACGATTCGGTTTAGCTTTTTCTCTTGTCTCGCCTCTCTCTTTTTCTCTCTCTCTCTTTTTGTTTCATGATTATTCGATTCTATTTATTTATTTATTTATTTATTTATTTATTTATTTATTTATTTATTTATTTATTTATTTATTTATTTATTTATTTATTTATTTATTTACTTATTTATTTATTTATTCATTCATTTATTTAGTTCTTTACTTGTTTCAAAAATCTTAAAATCATCTCTAAATATATCTTTCAAAACTTTTCTCCAATTCTTTTCATCTTAATCATCTTTTATTTACTCACTTTGACACCACCGAAATGAAATTGAAAATTTTATCATACTACACCGTCTGAAACATGTATTAACTCGATGTAATTTTTATTGCTTGAGGCGAATCGTCACAGAGCGCGAAATAAATATCGCTTTCTCTCTCTCGGTGTCTCTCTTTTCTCCCTACCACGCCCCCCCCCCTCCCCCCCATAGACCTCGGTGCCACGAATGCGAATTAATCTTTGCAATAGTTTTATCCGGATACGAGACTCCTGACACGCCCCGGCGGTCTCGGTTTACCGATCGCCGTTGCGAGACTCGACGGTTCGAAGGATTGAGCCACGCCACACCGACGAAACACTTTCATCTCTCAATCTCTCTCTTGTTCTATATTTCGGTACTCTAATCCAGTCCCAACATGATATCACGTTAAAAATCGAAATTTTCACCTCAACTTCACCCTATTTCACCTTACAAGTCCGAATTGGAAAGTCAAAGTGTGTTTGAAATATTTTTTTCCACCCTCGTTTGCAACCTCAATGCTGTGTCGAAATTTTTTTTTTTTTCATCTTCGTTTCAACTTCCGAGTGTGGATGATTATTTTTTTTCTTTCGATTATTTCACCTTCGCGTTTCACCTTTCCCACGAGGGTGAAACATTTTTCCATCGTTGTCTCACCTTCGTTTGACCTTGCAAACTTGGAAAAATTGGGAAATCCAACTGGCAGGTTTTTAGGGGTGAAGCGAAGTTGAAACGCGAACGAGAATTGCTTGTATAACTTCGTCCTACGTTCAATCTTCTTCGCCCTGAATGCGATTTTGAGATAAGTTGAAATAATGGTGAGAATTTCGTTCATCTTTTCACGCGCTATATATATGTTTGAGTCGAGCTTATCATTCACGAGCTCGGATAAGACAATCTTCTTTGAGGGTCCATCGCTTTACCCATTTTTACTCCAGTTTCATATTTATATATATATATAAGTTATATATATATATATTTTTTTTTCAAAAGCCACGTTGTCGCAGTCGGGATTTGCTTTGACGATCGCGAGGCTCCAAGAGCGTCTGGTAAAGTGCCTCGCGCGAACTGCATCACGAACGAGCTTGAACGCGATGGCAGTTCTATAGTTTCTTTTTTTTTTTTTTCTTCTTACCTATGAAACTCAAAATGCATGCACTATGCGGAAATATACATATAAATGTTTTCAAGCTTACGGGAAGACGTCGATTTAAATATTGAAAAACAGAATTGTGACAAAAAGAAATAATCATAACAATAATAATAATAATAAAAATCCGATTTTTTTTCTGCGCCAAAAATCTACAAATATTTGCTCAGGAGTTCATCATAATAATAATAATAATAATAATAATAATAATAATAATAATAATAATAATAATAATAATAATAATAATAATAATAATAATAATAATAATAATAATAATAATAATAATAATAATAATAATATCACAACTGCAACAACAATTAACTCTTACAAAGATTTAATAATTTTTTCACCTATCATTCGAAAAAAAAAAAATCTGTCATCAATCTTCCCATATTTAATCTTCGAAGTCATCGTCATTATCATCAATATCATACCTGTAGCAATAAAAATATCATCGACAAAGCCTCCCGCCCCTCAAAAAAAAAAAAAACACTGCCGCGGAATTTGTACGAGAAATAAATCCCCGCAAACTTCGTCCGACGAGCCAAGAGGATTTCCTCGACAAGGGCGTGGGTTTCGTGGACGTATAAGCCTTCCACCCCTCCCCCCCCCCTCCCTCCCTCGCCCACCTCGTGGGGTAGTTTCGCAGTGTGGGAGATGGCAAAAAAAAAAAAAAAAAAAAAAAGAAAGAAAAAAAGAAAAAAAGAAAGAAAGAAAGAAAAAAAAAAGGAAAATCTCGCAGCGAAACGAGAATAGTGGTGGAGGTCGCCCTCACAGCCAGCACGATTTTCTCCGGCGCTTTCCGCGTTTGCCCTCCTCTTTCATCTCCCGACGTCTATCTCACTCTCGTTGCAACTGAGCAAGATCCGGAACAGCCAGCAGCAGCAGCAGCAGCAGCAGCAGCAGCAGCAGCCGCACCACCACCAGCATCAGCATCAGCAGCAGCAGCAGCAGCACCTAGGGTTGGGCCGAAAATCGATGAGGGCTGGGGGGAGCGCGCGGAGGGGGGTGTGCGACGTCGAGGATCGCACGCAGACTGGCGGGGAGGGGGAGGGGGGGGGGAGGTCGGACGGGGGCCGCAAACTGACACGCGAAACAACGTGGTGGCGGTTTTGTTACTTTCTCGCATAAAGAACCATGGAGTGCCCATCGCCCTTCCCCCCTTCCCCTCCTGCCGCACCGTTGGAACGAAAAGAAGAAAGAAAGAGAGTGAAAAAAAATAATAAAACAACCCCAAGCGAACGTACAAAGTACACTGCGTTACCCGTAGTCCGGTGAGAATGGCACTTGCGAAGCTTTTTCGGGGACGGTGGTAACTCATATGGGAAAGAAGAACGAGCGGAGAAGAGGGTGAAAATTTCTGTTGGTCGAGAACCACGGAAAACGCGGTGGGATGAAGGACAGAGGGGGGTGGAGGCATGGTCAAAAGACTCTGGTTGTGTTTCGTCGGAGTCGTTGGCCAACAGCGATAACGAGTGTTGACACAACAACGATGTTACTTTGTCGTGGGGGGGAAGGTAACCTTAGTGTGTGGTACGAGAGGACCAACGTGCGAATGTTCATTGAGCCGAAACTGCAGTTGAGTTGAGAGTCCGTATCTGCGGAAGATAACTCGGGTTTCACTGGACGATGAAATGCGCATTTGTCATGTATGTATGTGTATATGTATACGCATAGCTGCTATGTTCGTACGTGAGTGAGATAGGGGGTTGGTTGTATGCAAAGGGCGTTCGACGCCGAGACGACTAGAAAGGGCCTAATGGCGATGGGTCGGTCGAGTTAGTTTGAAACGATGTTATACGATGGGGATTTTAGTTATTTCCGGGAAAACTTTACTAGCGTATTCTACGTGGACAATCAAGAGAAAAATGTTATATGAACATGTGCGATTAAATGTTTCATTAAGGAGTTATAACTGATAATGCGAAATGATAGTGAAATGGGACACTCCCTGTATATTACGTAAGGACACATATACGTAAGAAACATACACGATAACGTGGATCGATCATCGTCGTAACACGTTCTTGCCGGAGGTGATTAAAAAGACGAAAAAAAAATAATTTGTCAGATCGAAATCGACTTGGGCCCAAAACACACATATGAGTGATGTCTGTGTGTATGGAATATAGAATATATACATTCATATACATATGTGTCATATTCGTTATGAAGTCGTCGTGAGTACGTGCTTCAATTACGCAATCGCACAATGCTCGTTAACTAAATCTCGAGTTGAGTATATATAGCCATGTAACGACCGAGCGAACATCCTCGGCCAGTTGCGCCAATATTTTGCCCACACGCCTTGTCTCATCATACCTTGCGTACCGTAAATAATAATAATATTATTAATATTATTATTATTAATTTTTTTTTTTTTTTCATGCATAGCCATTGTGCGATGTAACACACTGAACAATAACAAGGCCGTTTAGCGCGTGCCCATACGAGCGGAAATGCACCCGGGGGCTTTAGCTTCCGACGGCGATCGTCGAAGCTGTCGTAGGATTTCCACGATGCGTGTCAATTGCTGTATCGCGTGACTGAAACCGGAGGTGGTACGAACAACGTTGTCGTTTGCGGATAAGTATATACCCCGATCTAAACCTCGGACATTTCCTTCGGTTGACATATTTCACCGTGTGGGAATTTCACAATCATGATTATGATGATTTTTTTGACACAAATATATATTTCGTCGATCGAGAAAACGATCGGTTCGCGAGGACGTGTAGCCTCGTTTCGACTTGTCCGTGTGACGGATTGTATTTGGATTTTTAGTCGTGGATGAAAGCAGTTTGACTTGCGGAGCAAGTTTCATAGTTTTCAACTCGCTATTGTGGCAATCTGCCTCCGTGTTTACGTATGCCTCGCTCGTGAGTTGTCTATAGCGTCCGACTCGCGTCCTTGTTGACCTCTACCTTCCTGGAGAGTTGGCTAGCGCCCGACTCGTGTCTGTGTTTACGTTAGGCCTCGCTCGTGAGTTGTCTAGCGCCCGACTCGTGTTTGTGTTTACGTTAGGCCTCGCTCGTGAGTTGTCCAGCGTCCGACTCACGTCCCCATTGACCTCTACCTCCCTGGAGAGTTGTCTAGCGCCCGACTTGTGTTCCTGTTTACATCTGCTTCGCTCACGAGTTGTTGTTTATGTTTTTGTCTAGCGCTCGACTCACTCATGCGTTAACCTGCCTCCCGGCCGAGTTGACTCCGATGGCCGAAGTTTCTCTTGTCCGCCAGACATGTGCGTCAACCTACAGTCACTGTCTTGACACTCCTCGTGGACGAGTCATCTCGCAGGCAAGGTGACTAGCGTCTGACTCGCTTTTGCGATGACCTACCTCATGCCCAACCTCTTTCTGCGTCAATCTGTACCGTGGTTTAACTAATTGCAGAGTAGCAAGGTTGAATAGACATCTTATTGACGTCGGAATGGACACTTTGTCGTTTTATTTAGAAAAAAAAAACAATCAGGATTCTACTTATAGTTACTCAAAATGTTGCTTCGACAAGAATCAGAATTGTCGGTTTGTTGCGACAGTTGAGGCAACATCGTTCACGATAATCTGTCAAGTCAGTGAAACGGACAGCGAAGGAATTAACGTTCCATCGCAGAAATGATGTCACCAATCAATGCTGAATCAGTTATTGCGTCGATGAAACAATCATTGTCTTCCCCGAACGTTCAAAACTCATGTATAGCTTCCGCTGATAAATTATCACGTATCGAATATGATGAATTTGTCATTGAACGCAAAAGCAACGGTTCGATAGACGGATCTGGATAAAATATAGACGATATAGAGAAGGTTTTGCGTGCTCGTCGATGTTCCACTAGTTCGTCAGGAATTATTGAAATATTCTTTATACGACGAACGCCCGAAGCTGCGAGTTCGTACGATGTCACAATTGGTACTAATGGAAACCTTTTAACTCCGAGCGTTCAAACTATACATGATTCGTCATTGATCGAATGACCATCGGTTGATTTAATAAACTGCGGTTAATTTTGATGCAGTATGAGTTAACGGTTCGTTTCCAAATTGATCGAGCAATCGATAACCCGCAATGAAACACAAATTTTGGATCGATGCCGATACATAGAATTTTAATTACTTCTAGGAAAATTTTCGATGAATTTGCATATTTTGTTTTTCATTTCCAGACGATGCGTTTACATTATCATTTTAATGTGCAATCATTCTTTGATGCACTTTTGTGAACACAACGAAAATTTTGCCAATTTGATTATCAAACTTGAAAAAAAAAAAAAAAAAACTTTTATGGAAGAAAATTTCTAAAATATTGACATATGTTATTCCCCCTTTTTTTAATTATTGTATAGAATTTTTTTTAATTGTATAAAATGTTGTTATTCAAAGTAAAAATGTGTAAATGTCTCCATCTCTCTTTCTCTGTGTATGTGTTGTATATGTAATAATGTATATTCGATGCGGTGAGAGTAAAAAACACACTTTCATCCCCGAAGAACGTTCCAAAAGCTGTCGTCGCGAAGTTCTCTCTGTGAATTAATATCCGTTCCGTTGGCACACCGTCTATGGCATGTGTTGTTGTTGTTTTTTTTTTTTGTTTTTTTTTTCTTTTTTTTATTTTCCCGAGGAGCCCCGTTTCACCAGCTCGACATTCAATTAGCACACTGTGTATTTTTAGTTCGTCGGCAAAGTGAATTACCATCCCATTACGAAACATCTCGACGCCTATTTTTTTTTTTTTTTTTCTATTTTGTTTCGCAGTACCAGTGACGACAGCGAGCGGCAAACGGTGAATAAGGACGCCGAGGGGGTGGAAAAAAAAAATAGGATAAAATATGCCGTCAGCCCTGTGTCGCCTTCGCGAGGACGAAGAAAGCTCACGGCATAATAAAATCCGACGAATTATCCGTTGACGCAAAGACGTAGCTCGTCGTGAGAAAAACAACTGGACGAAAGAAAAAAAATAGGAAAAAAAAATTTTTATTCGAATTTGAGAGAAAGGAAAAAAAAATTGTATTGTCCTTTGAAAAACGCGAAAAATATACTCAGGTCTGTGATTGATAAAAGTATTTCTTCGCTTAAATACAGCAACGATAATCTGTGAGTAACGATAAAGTTGATAATGAAAAAAATAATTTTATCCCCTCTAAAAAAATTACCAAGAAATACTTTTTTAAAAAATACTTCAATTTCCAATCTCTTTAATACTTAGATTTCTGCCATTTAAATCGCACGACGAAGCAACGTCGATTAAGCGGAAGATTTAAAGTAAAAAAAAAAAAAACAATTCAAATCGTCATAAACACGTAGCTATATATATATATATAAATATACAACTGCATAACCGACAAAGTATTAATGTTTATTATCGTCACGGAAAAACCGCGACAATTTCGAGTCATCGGGACAATGAGCAATCATGAACGTGCGCAAGTGTTTTTTTCATCGACAAAATATGCAAACGTGTTGACGCTGCTTGAAGCTCTCTCTCGTAATTGAAAAAAAAAATGAAAAAAATGAAAAAACCACATGCGCGCACAGGCGCATAGATATCTGTGTATAATTCGCATGACTAATCGCAGAGTAAAATCGACCTTCGATAGCCTCGAGGCGATGTAAACAGGTTTTTTCCCGCTGCCAAGCCGTGTGCAAGCTCTCGCCGCAAACTGCAACTAGACATTCGTTGCATATATACGCCCCGATATATTGGATGCGACGAGTGTGTTGTCGGTTGTTCCACTTCCCAGTTCGCGGGGGGCTATCGATTATCGACAAAAGTGACAACATCCATCGTTATACGCTAACGCTCTTCGTGATCGAGGCGGAGGAAGCTCCGATGTGCTTATTATTGTGGCTGAGCGCACACAAGTCCATGCGTATTATCATTATCATGTACCAGCCAAATAGTCCATTATCGAAAGACTTGATTTTTTTTCAAACAATTTTCAATCGGGAACGATTTTTAGCGTTCCGTTCCTCAAATGAAAAATTAGTTTTTTAGAATTGTTTTTTTTTTTTTTTTTTTTAAATAAAAAAACCAACTTTTTTTTCAACTGCAAACGAAATCTCGGTCACTACAATCAACCACAAACGTATCTCTGTCTGAATCAATCGCTGGATTAGTTTTTTTTTTTTCAAATTTGGGGGGATGAAAATTTTTTCAAAGTCTCATAACGGTTTTTTTCGGGTTTTACTACAAACGAAAACTCGTTCACTACAAACGTTGTTCACACCCAAATCTTGAAGAATGACGATAAAAAAATCATTTTTTTCACCGAAAAAAAAAAGAAAAAAATTTTCATTGAAAAATCATATTTTTTCGAACTGCAAACGAAATCTCTATATGTACACTACGTTAAACCATAACGGTAAATTAATTATTTCTCCCCACAAATTTGTCGCTCGATCCACCATCTCGGATCTCGAATACATTATAATAGTGGTTCCGACGAGTTTACATGAGACTCCGAGGCACACAATTTTCCTCCTCCTCCCACACACACACACACACACAGACATTTACCCGACACATGGGTGCACAACGCCAACGTCCTGAAAGTGTTGGGAATCTTTGCGGAAGCCCTTACCCCACCTTGTCCGGGTATGTAAACGTTGCATAATGGGGAAAACGGCTCGAGATTGGCCGGCTCTACCTCGAAAGCACGACGACGAAACTCACCCCCCGACCCCCACCCCACCCCACCCCGACGCCCACTATGCTCGACGAGAACCGCACGATATCGCGCATAAGAAACGAAGATTATTTTAGCACCCCTGTGCACCGGTCGCGCACGACCGATTATTCGTCCGGAGCAACGTGAGAGAGAGAGAGAGAGAGAGAGAAGAATAAAAAATGTCGCGACATCCCTCTTCCCGCTGTTTCTTCCACGTTCTCGTCGCCCGTTCTATGCACACGCTATCTATCAGCCCCCCCCCCTCCTCACCCTTGAGTAAAAAAAAATGAATGTGAACTATATATGGGATTGTGCATGTATTTATATAGTTAATACATAAATTTTATATTTTATTATTATTTTTTTTTATGTTTTATATTTTGTATATTTTTTACTTAAAGATTATACATAGACTATATATAATCTATGGATAAACTATATATATACGTATGTTTGTATATGTCCATATATAGTTTATATATATATATAGACTATACGTATGATTTTTTTACTTGGGCCCTCATTTGTCTCGAATTTTTTTATTCTTTATTATTTCACACTCGCGCCGTGCTTGTGCAAATATTTCACGTGTATATGTGTACATGTGAAATATATTTCCACATGGGACATTCCACGAAGCTGGTCAACTCCATATCACGTCGAACGATCCCACAGTTTGATTTTTGTTTTTCAAAACATTTTTAGAAACAATAATTTATTTGTTAATTTTTTATTCGCACTCGTCCATTTATTTTCTCGATAGTTCGAAAATTTGATTTCACAAAATTTCGGACGAGAATTTTGTTCGATAAATTTTATTTCGAAATAGAGGTTCGAAAAAATAAAAAAATTTTCCGTAATGCAGTAAAAATACTGAAACAAGATCTCAACATAACAAAAAAATAAATCAAGCCAAACGATAAAATAATTTTATCTTCCGGAGTATTGAAAAAAAATCTGAAAAATAAAATATATATATATATTTTAAAAATTCAATGATGCGTATTTCCGAACATATCACTTCGATGTGAAAAAGAAAATTGCAGAACGGGATGAATGAAAGCATCGTCGCCCAATCCAAATCGAGATATCATGAAATGCCCCATACAAGCATACGAAGAATTTTTTTTTCTCGTTTTTTTTTCGCTCTCAGCGCCCTCTCGTATGCGCGGACGTAAAGCACTCGAGCGGCAACGCGAATCGCACGTTTTTTTTTTTTTTTTCGTACAGCTTTTCACTGTTTCACGATTTTTCACGGAAATTTCCATTCCCCAAAGGAACCTCATGCGGACGCATTGGCCCCGACACATTCTACTGTCTCGTGTGTATGAATCACCTCTCCACCCTTCCCCTCACCCCCTCGCCGACCTCGGTGGTCGCAGGTATCCTTCATTTCGCTGGTTATCTCCTGTGAAAAGATATCATCCAACCACAAACGCGAATATTCCGCTGTGAATTTATACGAGCACACATTTTCTTTTTTTTTTTTTCATATGCACTTTTTTCCATCCAGCCTACATCGATATTTCCACGGCTCATCGCCTACGAGCACGACTCATTCTGGTGCTTCGTTCGCGCCCCTATAGATACACGCATATATATATATATATATATATATATATATATATATATATTTATTCATTTATCTTGAAGGTTTTTAGACCCCCAATTTTGACGAAAATCGGATCTAACGGTTCATTCACATGGAGATGGCTCTGTATGTGTGATCCAACGGTTCATTCACATAGGGATACCCTCGTATGTGTCCCTGGAAACCGAATTTTCGTTTGTAGAAGAAAAAAAATTGATTTTTTCATGAAAAAATAATTTTTTTTTACAAAAAAAAATTTTTTTTCGGCGAAAATCGATGGGTCGGGAAAATCGATTCTTATGCGCTAATCTTCTAGAGTTGGGTGTGAAAAGGTTTGTAGTGAACGTCGTTTCGGTCGTAGCGAAGCCGAAACCATTTTTTTTTTACTTTTAGAGGTTTTTAGACCCCCAATTTTGAGGAAAATCGAGTCTATCGGTTCATTCCAGGTTGATGGCTCTCTATGGTCGATCCAACGGTTCATTCACATGGGGATACCCTCGAATGTGTCCCTGGAAACCGAATTTTCGTTTGTAGAAGAAAAAAAATTGATTTTTTCATGAAAAAATATTTTTTTTTTTACAAAAAAAAATTTTTTTTCGGCGAAAATCGATGGGTCGGGAAAATCGATTCTTATGCGCTAATCTTCTAGAGTTGGGTGTGAAAAGGTTTGTAGTGAACGTCGTTTCGGTCGTAGCGAAGCCGAAACCATTTTTTTTTCGACTTTTAGAGGTTTTTAGACCTCCAATTTTGAGGAAAATCGAGTCTATCGGTTCATTCCAGGTTGATGGCTCTCTATGGTCGATCCAACGGTTCATTCACATGGGGATACCCTCGAATGTGTCCCTGGAAACCGAATTTTCGTTTGTAGAAGAAAAAAAATTGATTTTTTCATGAAAAAATAATTTTTTTTTACAAAAAAAAATTTTTTTTCGGCGAAAATCGATGGGTCGGGAAAATCGATTCTTATGCGCTAATCTTCTAGAGTTGGGTGTGAAAAGGTTTGTAGTGAACGTCGTTTCGGTCGTAGCGAAGCCGAAACCATTTTTTTCCCGACTTTTAGAGGTTTTTAGACCCCCAATTTTGAGGAAAATCGAGTCTATCGGTTCATTCCAGGATGATCGCTCTGTATGGTCGATCCAACGGTTCATTCACATAGGGATACCCTCGTATGTGTCCCTGGAAACCGAATTTCTGTTTGTAGTAGAAAAAAAATCGGTTTTTGTATGAAAAAAAAATTTTTTTTTTACGACAAATAATTTTTCGTATTTTTTCTACTTGGCAATTTCAAAAAAAGAGGATAAATTAAAAAATCGGAATGAAATATGAAAATTCCTTTTTTTCATGGTCCAGAATAATTTAGAAGGTGGGTAGTGATACCTTTTATTCCAAAAACGACCCTAATACATATATATATATATAGATATGTAAATTCAGTAGCCTGTCTTCGGTAAAAGCATCGATGACAGTATGATAATGTGATTTTAGATTCTGTTCAAGTTTCCTCGGATAACTAAAGAGAGAGAGGGAGAGAGAGAGAGGGAGAGAGAGAGAGAGAGAGAGAGAGAGAGAGAGAGAGAGAGAGAGAGAGAGGAGAGTTCGACGACAGTGACAGGTCGGGTGTCCGTGTCAAAAGGCCGGCGGAGTCCGAGCTCTCCCGTTAGCCAAAATAACTTCACAGTTCGTCGCGCTTCTCACGTATCGTTTACGCACCTCCACGAAGTACCAACATACCCCCAGTCGATACCCATTAGAGTTGATACCCCTCGCTCGGACCACGAACTTTGATCGTTCGAATTTCACACAGTCCCAACGTCACCTGGTATATATGTACATATAAAATACATATATATATATATATACACATAGCTGGAGGTTGTGTTACATTTTAACGACGTAGTTGGGGAGTTTGCCGAGTCTGGGTGACGACAAACGAAGCGGAGGACCATCGACGATGACGAGAAAAGAGGAGCAAAAAAAAAAAAATTAGAAAAAAATAAAAAAATAAGAAAAAAAAGTGTGGCGATCGGTGCGACAGTCCAAATGAAGCTATCGCTATATTGTTCGGTACCTCAATTTTTTTTTCTTCACTGTCAAACAGTTTGTTTGGTTGATCATATTGTTTAGGCAACAAAATACCAAAACAACACGAAAATAATTTATTAATGAATTAATTTTTATATTATTTATATTTATGATTAATTTTTCACTAAAAATGATTGCTTAAAAATTGTTTTCATGTCTTCCAGAGCATTGTCTGGTCAATTAGGGATTCGTACGTCTAATGGAAACCAATAAAATAAAACTTTTAAAAGTACACTGCAAGAGACAATTTGTCTAGCGAGTGATTATTGCAAACTAACATTATTTTTGCAACTTTTTTTTCGTCATTTGAATTGTTTCGACCTGGTAATGGATGAGAAAATATGGTGACAATTTTTTTTCGTCTGTTAATGATAATGAATGATAATAATGTGAAATAATGATGAAAATATGATGGAAAATAAATATGAAGGAATTTAAAAAAAAAAAGAAGAGCGGGCTTTCAACGATGTGGATGAATGGGATATGATGATAAAACGTGAGTGGAAAGAGTTAATAGGTGGCGCAGGTGTGCACGTCGGATATTTTACTTGAGACTTACGTGTTTATTTGGAGCCCGGGGATATACGGAATCTGGTGAAAACAGAGGGAGATTTAGAGAGAAGGAGAGAGAGAGAGAGAGAGAAGAGTATTGTGAGATAGAGAGAATTCACAAGCTATATACACAAGGGAGGCAATATTCCGTAATGCAGAGTAACAGCGACCTGCACTTTCCATATAAGCCGGTAACACCTCTTAAAAAAGTGCATTTAAAATATATACAGCAATACATTCGTTAAACAAACGCGTTGGTCAGCGTTCTATGGATCAATGAACGTAAACTCGTGAATATAGAATGCATCGGTACAACTAGCTCCCATTGCAATTGTTATTTCGTTACTTTTATCACGTAGTTTTCGTTATCAACCAACTGCAAAAGCCGTGCTTTTGTATTGTCCATAATAATAAATTATGAAAAAAAAAGAAATTAATTTTAAATCTAAAGTCAAAAATAAAAATAAAAAAAAGTATGATAAGATTGACGACGATTTGCCACTTTTGATATGTTAATGTGATAAATACGATCAAAATAAACAAACTCAATGTGGCAAAAATGATTATTATTCTGTCGGTTGATTTTTTAATCAACTTGCTCGAAGTGAAGAAGTTTTTCGTGATTATTGATAATTTCTTCATGAAATTTCGGTTAAGTCGGATATGAATCCGTCCCATTGGACTCGGAAAAGTTAAATTTTCGCTCGTCGGCCACAAAAACTTTGCGCAATGAATATAATCCCGGGTGTTCAATTCCAAAGACCATTACGAAATCCCCGATATGACCTTTTTAAAGCAACGTTGAGTGAAATTCATTCGCCACTGTATGCTCGTTCGAATGATTAATAACCGAAAGTTTACCGAGCTTCGCGGAAATTTATTTCCCGACGTACACTGAAAGAGAGAAAACACAAAACGCATAACCGTTTAATTAATTTTTCTTTCGTTCTGCCGAGTTTGAGTCAACAATATTATGTCCGGTGAATTTAGTTGGGCTCGGGTAAATTACGAGAGACGCGATAAATTATTCGTTCTTTATTTTTTTTTTTTTTTCGTTCACGGTTCATTATTTCACATCGTATCATTATTATCTTTTGCTTAGTCGCGTGCAATAATCGTGATTATAATATTTTAATAAATAAATAGACGCTTAAAATCTTTGTATTGAATTTTTGTTCGAGGGAGAGAAAAGAAATATAAAAAGAGAAGGAAAATAACGTGGTTACAGAGTGTACGAGACAGTTTGATAGCCGAGGCAAGTGTGGGACAAGTGTCGGTGAATTCACGATGGGGGTTATCCGGGTTGCAACCAAGTCGTGTACCAAACCGAACGTCGTCGCGAACGTACATAGAGACCGCCGAGGAGGAAATAGTTGACTGCGCGGATGGACGAGGATTCGAAGCAGGTTTCTACCTCGTGCTTCGCAGTTACACACATACAGGGTGTCCCAGTTGTTTCCTCCTTAACTTTGCCAGCGTATTCAACCCACAAAAGTAAGAAAAAAATGTTGTATGAACATGTGCGATTAAATGTTTTATCAAGGATTTATAACTGATAATACAAAATGATGATGAACTGGCATTTAGTCGACACGGTGTACGAAACGTATCATCGGGTGTCACAGAAACTCGCGTAATCTTCATCGAAGCTATGTGTTTACCAACAAAACTCAATTTCAAACTCAAGGTCAACTTTTTGTTACACGACAATCCTGTATGTCGTAATAACGAACGTGATTTTTCAATGTTATTGCATCGAGAAGGTCAACTGTTGTTTCGCTTGGTTCTGTTGGATCAATAGTTTTGTTGGTAAACACAGAGCTTCGATGAAGATTATGCGAGTTTCTGTAACACCGATCATACGTTTCGTACGCTGTGTCGACTAAATGCCAGTTCATCATCATTTAGTATCATCACTCATAACTCCCAAATAAAACATTCAAAACCACATGTTCATACAACATTTTTTTCTTACCTTTCCATGTAAAATACGCTGGGCAAAGTTTGGGAGGAAAAAAATTGGGACACCCTGTATATATATGAACCATGGCAGATCTCGTGGATTCTCCAGTTGGAAACGAAGTGCGCCACTGCACGATAGAAGTTTCAACTCGATTGGCGTTTGAACGGCTGAGAAGCGGCGAGGGTTGGGGGTGGGGGGGGGGGCAGAAGAGTGAAGCCGAAGGTGCCGGCTGGACGAAGGAAGAAGACGCGACGAGCGACGAAACGAAGAAAACGAAGAAAACTGGGAAATTGGCGGTCCTCGTCTCGTCCCCGTGGCCCAAGGCGAGGAGAAACCCTTCGCTACGTTCCAAAAGCTCTTGCTTTCCTGGTGTCGGAGACCGAATAATCGATAAGGGTACCGCGTCGACAATGCTTCGAAATTTCCGAAGCGAATCTCTCCTCAGAGAGAGAGAGAGAGAGAGAGAGAGAGAGAGAGAGAGAGAGAGAGAGAGTTCGAGACCCCTGAAGAAGTTGAATTCCAGACTCGTGCGCGGATCTTCCGTTTGGCACGGAACCAAAATCCTCCAGAAGGGATGATGCGATGCCACAACCGCATTCGAATAACCGAATTTGTACGAAACGTTACACATACGAATGTGTCTGCTTTATGATGCAATTTGAGCTGAATTAAAAAAAAAAAATTTATTTTACTTTTGGGATTTTCCAAGTTGAAAAAATATATATATGATTTATATATATATGTAAATTATGTATCGGATTGGGCATATATATATAGTTTATCCCGTAATCTTCGAGGTTCGGGTCCGCTGGACCCAGTCCTCGATATTGTAATATTTTTTTCTCAATGGTACACTGTTTCGAGAATAAAACCCAACAGGATTTTCGGATTTATCGAAAAAATTGAAAATTTTGCGATTTTTTTAGTAAAAAAGGGTAATGTAAAAAAAAAATGTCTTGCGTTTGTTTGTAAAAAAAAAATTATTAGAAAAAAAAAAACAAAAATCATTGAATTATAAAGAGAAAGTCTTAAACTTCATTCTCGTACAATATTTGAGTCGCAATGCATGAAAGAGAACGCAAATGGCAACTGTTTTTCTGCGTAGGGTCCGCTGGACCCAGTGTGACCATATTACAAGTTATATATAGATTACATACAGATTATATATGGACTGTATTTAATCTATATATAATCTATATACATTCTATATATAATTTTCTCAGAAACTATGCATGGTTGAAATAAAATTTTTTTTTTTTAATTCAACACTTCAAACTTCAAAATATTCATATGAGACTCGAAGAGTCGCCAAATGAGGTACTCGAATAAAAAAAAAATGTTCATTACACATATCATGTGGGGTATCATTTGAAAGGACTGGGCCATGAAAAAACCCAGAAAAATGATAAATGTTGGAAAATAAATTACGTCGGACAGATATGATAGATATAGGGCACACTGAGAATACTTATCCGTGACATCCGGGAAAGAGAGAGAGGGGGGAGGGCAGAGGCTTTGTACAAACGAGTGAAAAACCTTGAACGCGTTGGTTGTTACATTATACCCGCAACGATCTAATTCCCACGTGTCCTAACTACGTTCGCCACTCGGATTACTCTCTTCGTTTTAATTATCATATTGAATTGGCAAAGAGGAAAAAGCCCCTCAAACATTCGTCCGTGCAGCGAGTTCACGCGGGCGCGCATGCACGGCTCTCGGGACTATATCGTGTCATCTCCGTGGGGTTCACGTTCGTTATTACGAACACGGTTGAAACGTAATCCAATTCTAACGTCCCAGCTGCGTGTATAACTTTCGTGATCTCGTCGCAAATGCGTTTAATTCACGTCGTTGTCACACGCGCGAAAAAAAAATAAAAAAAATTAATGAACAAATAAATGACTGATGCGTTATCGCGACAAAAGTTCGTTCGCTGACACTTGCTGCAATTTTTTTTTTTTTTTTTTTTTTTTTGTCATATTTTGAAATTCTTCCTAATTTCAATTTTTTTTTTTTTTTGCGTATATCACGAATTTCATTTTTCGACCGAATGAATTTAAAAATTTCAAATTTGGAAATTTTTCTGTATTCAAATAATCAAGAAATTCTCATTGACGACTATCAATCGCTTAATAATAATAATAATAATAATAATAATAATAATAATAATAATAATGATGATGATGATGATGATGATGATGATGATGATGATGATGATGATGATGATGATGATAATAATAATGAATAAATAAATAAATAAATAAACATCGTGTCCGAACAATGATTGGCAAACATTGCCATTCAACATTGAAAATTTTTTTTTTCTTTTTCGAAGTTTTTTTTTCTTCGTATTAAAAATAGTTATTTCGATTACTGGATAACAGACAAGTGGTTGGGATTGCGACTGACATAAGTAATATCGTGAAATTCTCGATTACCGTACGTCCTGGCTTCGTTGGCCTGAATCGTGAGCCAACGGAACGAAGTACACACATACACACACACATATATATATATGATATATATATATATATATATATAGATTATGTATTACGACAGACGACTATATATGTGAAATCCGATGAAGCGTCAGGTGCGCTTCACCCGTCTCTCGTTGCCCATACCCGTCAAGTTCGCGTTTCCTGCTGCAACACCACACACACACACATACACACACCTACGTATAGTACATAATACACGGGGTAGACGCAAAACAAAACCTTCAAATCCGTTCGTACATGCCCGATAATATACATGTTACCCGAATTCGATTTAAATCAACCCAGATTCGCGGGAAAGCCGAAGCTTGCGAGGCCGGGCACTCCCAACTTTATATATATATGTATATGTATATACATATAAATATATATTTTTTGGGGTGGTTCTTATTTGGCCTAAAAAAAAGTATCGCTACCCACCTTTCAAATGATTCTAGACCATCAAAAAAGAATTTTCATATTTTTTTTCCGATTTTTAAATTCATCCTCTGCATTGCCTAAATTCATTTGAAAGTTTTAAAAATCATTCATGTCACATTTCCGAGTTTAATACAAAAAAGGTGGCAAAAAAAAAAAAAAAAAGAAATCTGAAAAGAAATGTATATTATAAAAAACTATACCACAAAAACACCAAAAAATGTTGGCAGCTATCCGGCAAACATAACCTAAAAAATAAATAAATATCATTTTCATTTCTATTTCTTAGGTTATGTTTGCCGGATAGCAGCCAAAATTTTTTGGTGTTTTTGCGGTATAATTTTTCACAATATACATTTTTTTCAGATTTATTTCCCCGACCTTTCTCGTAAAAAAAAAAAAATAATAATAAATGATTCAAAAAAACTTTCAAAATGAATTCAGGCAATGCATAGGGTGAATTTAAAAATCGGGAAAAAAATATGAAAATTCCATATTCACTGTCCAGAATCATTTGGAAGATGGGTAGCCATTTTTTTTTAGAATTAAAAAGGAATACATCAATCTTTAATAACCAAAGAAGAAATAAATAAATTTATATATAAATATATGTATATGCATATGGATAATGTATATACATATATACACACCATGACCGTCTCCAACCCGAGAGACTTCGTCTTCGTTTCTTCGGGGTCTCTGTCCATTTATAAATAAGCCAGCGCGGGCGTGGAACTCACCAAACCAACGAAGAACGTAACCGCACACAGCAGCCCCACGGTCTCATCTCGGTTCGTCCGCTTTCCGTTTCGCTCGTAAGCCCGGTGCAGAAGAACCGCATATACACATCATACATGCACACACACACACACACACGGCCTGCACCGCCGCCGTGTGGCAACCGTACCTCACAAACGCGCGCGCGCGCACTTTTCTTCTTCCACTACGAAATGGGCCACGAGTTTTCAACTTTTCCGCGTGCGCTCGCGCTCCCCGCACGGCTTACGCCCTACATAGTCCGAAAGAGGAGGGAAAACAAAAAAAAATAAAATAAAAAAAGAGCCGCCCAAAAAATAAAATAACGAGTCCGTCGCCAATGCTTCGCCGTTCGCGGTTATTGACGAGGTGCGGCGAGATAAAAAAAAATTTCGCCAGATCAAGATAAATAAATGAAATAACAATGTTTGTTTTTTTTTTTTTTCAAATACACACGGAAACAAAAAATCGAAATAAGTTGGCTCGAGTGTTTTTTTTTTCTCACTCGGTTTTCGGTAGCGAGATTTATTTTATTTTCTGCTTTTCTTCGTTCTGGTATTTTTATTTATTTATTTTTTTTTTTTTTCGAGTTGAGATTCTAATATGAATAAAATAATTTTTTTTTTTCGAGTTGAGATTCTCTTTCTGATGGCTCGGCAGAGTTGATGGACGGTGTAGGTATATATATTATATATATATGAGCAATTGTATCAACAATGCTCGGTCGTATCTATATTTTTCGATCCGTCCAAACGAATGAATGCCAATTTAATCGGAGAGAGAGAGAGAGAGAGATGAGAGAGAGAATGGGACCAGGATGTAGACAAAAGAATAAAATAATTGATAGCCCTTGTGTCGTATGAAGTAACAATCGCCGAGGTTCGCTCTGTCGTATTGCAGATGTATATATTTGTACATATATATATACATATATATGTATATATACGCAGACACACAGACACGACGAGCTGTACAATAATAAATACGATGAAAATTCGTAAATTGTAGAAAAAGCTCTCTCTCGACTGTCGTTGTTCGTGGCAACGAAAGCGAATGGTCAAATTGCTTTCGGATTTTCTTCACCCTCTTTTGTCCTCTTTTTTTTTTTCGACTCCCTCGCTCATCCTCCACTCACTTTGTGGGCAATCGTTGTGTGGGACTCAATAGACACGTACATGTATATCAGGGTGGTCCTTGTGGTGGTCCACTCCCCCCCCCCTCTCCGCCCAGATTGGATCGAAATAATTTTTTCAAAAGTTTCCTAAACATGCAGCCGTCTATCTTTGAAATGACAGAATATATATTTTTTGAAATTCCCTGAAAAAATTAAGGAAAATTTTGAAAAAAAAAAAATATTTTGTCATTTGAAACCCCGTTGAGGCATCACGAAACCGAGTTTCACCGATCCACCTGAAGGCTCGGAGCGCCCCTCGGTCGAAGCAAGAGATGCGGGGACCAAAAGAAAGAGAGAGAAAGAGAGAGAGAAGGAGAGAACTCGGGGAGTCGTGCTCGCAAAGATCACATCACCGGCCGAGGCTATATTACGCGGGGTCCGGGTAAAAGAGGCAAAGCCCGGAGAAGCCGAGAATTCCGACCGGTCAAACTGCTCCTCTCGTTTATCTTTTGCTCGCTCTCTCTCTCTCTCTCACACACTCACTCTCTTACACTTTCGACGTGTAGGCGTCACCACCGCTCTCCGAAGCCGGTCTCTCTTCGACTCATTCGATCCTGACATCCGTTCTCGTCCTTTCAACAACCCATGGTTCGAATTTTTTTTTCTCTCTCCCTCTCTCTCTCTCTCTATCTCTGTTTCTCTGTCTCTCTCTCGCTCGCTCATCGCTTCGATATTATACGATAGAACTCCGGTGTGTATGAACCAAGTAGGATTCTAAACCTCGAAGCATCTACCAGAGTCTTCACCGCTCGATGATCACGATACCCCGCCTCGTCAAGATCCTTCCAAGCCTCGCACACCAATGTGCTTGGTCTCTCTTCGCTCAATCCCGTGTGTACATATATATATCTTATCTATATCTACAGAGTACCTATATCTACCGGGTGAGGCACTAATAATTGCCACCTTAAATAATTCCGAAAGTGTAATAGCAGCGAAAAAAAAAAATTGAAACAAAAGTTACATGGGACAACGGGGGACTGTTATGTGACGTTAGATTTTTGTTGCTAGGTCAAGTCGCTTTGGAGGCATGAAGGTCAGCGTTTTTTTTTTTTTTTTTTTTTTTTTTTAATACAAGGTAATGCTATATTTTGGTACTCGTTTTCTGATAGCTCCGGTTTAGACGAATCCAACGAGGTGCAACATTATGATCCTTGAAGGTCAAAAAAAGGTCATTCCATGACAAAAGAAAAATAAATAAAATAAACCAACCTTCACAGAAGGTGTTCAAAGTGATGGTAAGAAGATTTCCAGACACTTGATTAAGCATGTCACTTTGAAAAAATCGAAAAATCGAAACTGTGTATTTCAAAGGGGTAAAAAAACGACCCCTCCTGGTAATGGCCAATTTCAAAGATAATGATCTCCCAACTCGGAAAACTTTTTTTCAAATTTATTTCGAGCCAATCTGGCACAGGGGAAGGATCAAAATTCGTCCAAGCCCCACAGAAGGACCACCCTAAAATACATATATATACATATATATACACACATATATTTTTTATCATTTTTTTTTATCCCTCGTAAATTCACATGGAATTCGTCGTGTATTCGTCGCGATCGATGAAAACGCGTGTGTATGTATTCCCGTCGTCGACTACGGGTATGGACAAAATTCGAAAACCCTCGGGTCAACCACGCCGAGTGGAAAATCGAACGAGGCACGGTGACGAAACGTCGATTACAGCGATTACGAGAGGCTGCTGCTGCTGCTGCTACTGCTCGGCTTTATACCCCATGCTCCCGGCCATGCGCGACCGATTGACCGAATGGCCAAAACGTTCGCGAAGCGACGGAAAAATATCTCTCGCTCGTTCGTAATCACGACAAAAAAAAAAAAAAAAAAAAAAAAACAGTTTTTCGCTGCAGTGAAGAAAAAAAATACAGTTTCGACATTTTATTCAATTTGACTTAAAAAATATATAAACGTATATATATATATATATTTAAGTCACATTGAATAAAATGTCGAAACTTTATTTTTTTTTTTGGTGCTTCACAGAAGTCGAGTACGTTTAAACGCATAAAGAATTTTTCGATATCTTATTTCCGGGTCGTTATATATATATCTACCACTCGTTTGACCCTGTTCCCGTTGAAACAGACGTCGGGGGGTACAAAACCACCGGCGCGTCATTTTACCCCCCACTCTCTCTCTCTCTCTCTCTCTCTCTCGGAACTGTCTTTCTCTCGGCTCTCTTACATTTTCCGCTATTTTCAGTCTGAATGTGACCCCAGAGGCGAACATTTTCACGGGGACCTTCTCCACGGGCGTCTGCCACTCTCCCTTTTCCCATTTTTATTATTATTATTTTTTTTTTCATGTATTTCATGCGTACATATTCGTATATGTTCGTTTGTGTATACATATATATATTTCTCTGTCTCTATCTCTATCTTCATCTCTCTCTCTCTCTTTCTTTCTTTCTCTCTCTATCGCACAAAGCTCGAACCATCCTGCCCGGAGGAGTGGACATAACGAGGGACGAAAAGGAATTCAGGTAATGGGTTCTCGGGGGTCGCGGTACGTGTATAGTAGCGTCAACGAGCGAAAAAAAAAAAAAAAAAAAAAAAAGATCGTCGAATGTATATAACTCGAAAGACGCGGGACGACCAGACGAATAAAGAAAACGAACACGAAGCCGTGGGATGATAAAGAGACGAAGAAGAGAGAGAAGCAACGAAACGGGAAGAAAATGAAGGAGACGAAAAAAAAAAATACGATGAGTAGGATATCATGACACGGGAAGGACCGAAGAGAGAGGGTGATCGTTCGGTACACGCGATAACCGAACGGTCGAGGTATGTATACCCCTCTCGAGCTTCGGTCACTTTTGTTTCCGTATTTTTACCCGACAATAGTCTTATCGATCCTACGGCAAACACCGATAAATTTCGCAATTGTCTTTCGCAAGGATTTTTATCTTCTTCTTCTTCTTTTGTTCGTTTTTTTTTTCTTCATTGTCTTGAGCGAATCGATATCTTTAATTGATAATGGGCAAGGTGAAGGTATCGGAGGGCAGTTGTTAGTTGTGTATATAAATATATAAATGAAAATTCGATGCAACAATTAATTTGAAAAAAAATGAAAGAATTTGTTAAAAAATCTTTTTGAGTGGGCCTTTCGGGAGAATTTTTTTTTTAAGCCTACCACCAACTTTTGCGACCTCTGCGACGAACAACAAAAAAAATTAATTATTTTTTTTTGACACAGTCTGATATATATATATATATATATATATATATATATATATATATATATAAATATACTTCAAAGGTATTTATTCCATGTTAACTTAATCACCTTTGAACAGTCGATCAAAAATTCCAGAAAGATTTGACGGTCCGCCATTGATATACAATAAAATAATTTTTCCAACTATTTATTATATACAATATTTACATTTGGTCAAGTCGATATATCTCAACAACGTTAAGTGATAAATGAAAAAAAACAACACGTGTTTTATTTTGGCTTTCGCACGACCTATAACACAAACAATGAACATAATCATGATTATTTTGCACCGATGAATTAATTATCAATCAAATAATTCATTATCAAACAATTCTCGAAACAAAAAAAAAAAATATTAGATATATCTAATGCTCGAGAAAAAAAAAAAGGTATCGCGAATATAAAGTCCATCGGGATTCGAACGTGTATGACGTTCGGACAATATTATCGTTCCTCGGCACATCCACCGAGTGCACAATCACTTTTATCAACCGTCGAACGCTTCGAAATCGTGACGTGACGAATTTCGTCGACGTCGAACGTGTGGCAACCCCGTCACGGATTTATTGGGAAAATATATAGCAGTTCGCGAGTTCCACGCGCGACGTGTGAGCGGAGGGAGGGGAGGGTCAATGCCGCATTGAGTGTACATGAGATACAATAACGAATATAGTGAAACATTGCAACTGCACGATTCGTTCGCGCTTCGCTCATGCACAACAGCTGCATCGAAAACGGACTGATGCTGCTGCATGTCACAATCAAATTGAATTACCGTCGTGATTGCGTACACATCGAAAACACCTATCGCATATATATATATATATAGTATACACTCGGAGCAACTCTGGACAACTCTGATTTATATGTGTATTCAACTTTGGAGTCATCATTGACTTTTTAAAAATGTTTTTTTTTATTACTTTTCTTTTTTAAACTTATTTTTATTTATTATTTATTTGTTGGTTAGTTGCTTTGGCCGTATATTGTTTTATAGTATTTTCGTTGTATGATGTTTTTAATGTGCTTTGACGAAGGACGATCTTGTTATAGATGTGGTTTCGTAAGATTATTCTTTATTCGTTTATTGTGACGACGAAGGCTGTGAGATTGATTTTTGAAGATTTTTTCGACCAAATGGATGTTAACGTTATCATTTTTTTGAAGGGGACATATATATATATATAGCGTGAAATAAGATTTAGGAATTTTTATTACCGAACGAATAAAGATATTGACAATTTTTTTTTTTGTGTTGTCATTTGAGAAGCTTCAACGATAATTTTCAAGTAAAAATGTCACGAAATGGCGGAGTTATACTGGTTCTCCCGGCGATATTTTGTGTTTTTGCGTTAGTCACGATATTTTCCAAAATAAGGGTCTGACATCACAAAAGGTTGATTGGAGATAGTTTTAGAAGAATCAATCTTGAGAGTAAGAAAAGGATTTTTTCTTTGTTTTTTTTTTTTTATTATTTAGGCGAATGGCAGGTACTTGAAAATTCAATTTGAATTTTTCAAAAAAACATATATACATAAAATATTTGAAAATGATTCGATTATTTTTTAGTCCTCTAAAAAAATGTTCGAAAAATATCTATTTTTCACGCTCTCAGAGGTATTTCCGGTCTTAATAATTTCACAGTCCAAATTCAAAAGCTGCATGATTCAGAAAACTTTTTTGAAAATAATTCGTATAGAAAATCTGGGATTTTGGGTGGGTCAAATATTTTTGTCCCAAGCCCATACAATACAATACAATACAAGGACCACCCGACGAATGATGTACAAACGTCGTCGTTATCAGCTACAACGTTTTAACGCTCGGCGAATTCGCGCCAAAGCGATATACACGTGGATGTGCCACTATCTACGGTCACGCGCAGGCGCAAAGAGCGACCGCACCGCGACAAGGCGATCCGCCGGTGTGTGCGCTGGAAGCGACTGTACATTTTAAAGGGCAAACCCGGCAACCGATCGTCCCGGTCTGTCGAGACACTCGACTTGGCATTTCCACTTGCTCTTTTTCTCTCTCCCTCTCTCTCTCTCTCTCTCTCACTCTGCCTCTCTCTCTCTCTCTCTCGTGCCACAAGCGACGAATAAAGCGGGTCGACTTATTCTCGCGACAACCGCGTGGCTATATGTGCTCTCTTCCAGCATATACAAGTCCGGGGAAACCTCCCGAGAGCTTCACCAGACGGACCCAACAATTTTCACCTTGAAGAATTTCCACCCGTCACACGTCACTCCATTATCGAATATCCGTCGTGTATATTCGCACGTATACGAATAAGAGATTATCCGGATCGAATCAATCTCTCTTCTCACTATTTTTCTTTCACAAAGGAAATATAGTGACAAGTTTCACCGAATCGATCGGTTCTTCTTCCATTCAAAAAAATTTTCATGAGCGTTTGATTATGAATTATTACAATTTTCAGTTGCATTACAAATGGTTCATGTGGTGCCCCGCCAGCTTGATGTCAAGGTCAAGCGGCACCACAAAAAAAAAAAAATTTTTTTTTTTTTCATAAAAAAATCTTTTTTTTTCTAGTGCAAACGAAAACTCGGTTACCAGAGACATGTACGAGGGTATCTGGATGTGAATCAACCGTTAGATCACACATACAGATCCATATCCATGTGAATGAACCGTGAGATTCGATTTTCGTCAAAATTGGGGGTCCAAAAACGCTTAAAAATCCGAAAAAATATCTTTCGGATTGGCTACAACCGAAACGACGTTCACTACAAACCTTTTCACACCTAACTCTTGAAGATAAACGCATAAGAATCAATTTTCCCGACCCATCGATTTTCGCCAAAAAAAAATTTTTTTTTGTAAACAAAAATGATTTTTTCATGAAAAAATCGATTTTTTTTCTTCTACAAACGAAAATTCGGTTTCCAGGGACACATTCGAGGGTATCCCCATGTGAATGAACCCCTGGATCGACCATAGAGAGCCATCAACCTGGAATGAACCGATAGACTCGATTTTCCTCAAAATTGGGGGTCTAAAAACCTCTAAAAGTCGAAAAAAAATGGTTTCGGCTTCGCTACGAACGAAATGACGTTCACTACAAACCTTTTCACACCCAACTCTAGAGGATTAGCGCATAAGCAACGATTTTCCCGACCCATCGATTTTCGCCGAAAAAAAATTTTTTTTTGTAAAAAAAAATTATTTTATCATGAAAAAATCATTTTTTTTTCTTCTACAAACAAAAATTCGGTTTCCAGAGACATATCCAAGCGTTTCTGAATGTGAATCAACCGTTAGATCACACATACAGAGCCATATCCATGTGAATGAACCGTTTGGATCGATTTTCGTGAAATTTGGGGGTCCAAAAACCCTTAAAAATCCGAAAAAATATCTTTCGGCTTGGCTACAACAAAAACGACGTTCACTACAAACCTTTTCACACCTAACTCTTGAAGATTAACGCAAAAAAAATCGATTTTCCCGACCCATCATTTTTCCCCAAATTTTTTTTTTTTTTTTCATCAAAATAAATTTTTTATATATTTTTTATTCTTATACTGCGACAATGCGACAAACACCCATGATAGGTGAAGGCCATGGTAGAGGAAAAAAAAATAAGTTGGCTACAGAATTCTTATCTTATCGAAAAATTATCGAAATAAATTACCCAATTTGAAGGATAAACGTGAGTACAACGAGCTCGTCGACGAAAATAAATTTTCACGTTTATCGAAATATCGAAAAAAAAAAAAAAAAACCGTCACGCGAGGAGCAAACACGTGCGCGCAAACTTTTGTCAAGCCACACTGCGGAATATTCGGGAAAAAAAAAAAAAAAAAACATCGATCAAGTTTATTTGCACAATTTTTCCAAATGGCCGTACTGAGTAAATAATCTTTTTTTTTTTTTTTTTTAATCGAAGAAAGCGAGATAGCGATACATACGTGACACACACGACGTATACCAATTTTACACGGTCGACGCCAAAAAAAAAAAAAAAAAAAAAATACGTGGAACATTGGAAGGAAAATCCGGATGAAAATTTTACGGAGGAATCGACGGAAAGCTTGGGGGGGGGGGGGTTTGTGTCTGATACGGCCAACCATTCGAGGCACAACCCCGCCTGGAATACCACCTCACCCCCCCTCCCTCCGACCCCCTGCGCAATCTTCCGAGTGTTGCTCCCCCCCCCCCCCACAAACTCGGTCCAATGCCCACCCCAACACACGATACACCACGTCACTCGCCTTCGATTGCGAGTATCGAGACGACGAATAAGTGCTGTTGCTGCTGTTGCTGCTGCTGCTTCGGTCCAACTTCGATTTACTTCGTCCCGGTAAATCTCAACCGAGTGGGACGGAAAATAAAATCGATGTTTAGATCTCGAGCCGAACGACGAAGGCATTATATATATATATATGTATATATATATATATATATATGTCCACCGGGAATTCGGCTTTCCCGAGTTTTCCGACTAAATTGAGACACCCGACACGAACGCAAATTCACCTACTGTGTGTGTTTTTTTCTTCGCACACACAAACACAAAATTACTTGGCAAGAAATGAGAGAAAAAAAAAAACATTTCTCGGGTTAATAAATTAAAAAAAAAAAACGAATTTTCATCTTAAAAATAAAAAAATTTAATTAAACTGTTTTTTTTTCCTACAAATAATGTTCGACTTTTATTATTTATTCATCGTCACAGACAGAACTCAGTTGGAACGTATTTTTTTTAATGGTTTTGGTTTGTATTTTAGTCCTCATTTTATTTATCGAAAAAATTGTAAATAATTAATAATAACGATTTTTTTTTTCTGGTTTTTTTTTCTTCACTGCATCATAAAAGGAAGAAAATGTTCTTTGAATAAAAAAATTCGTGGCAGGGTGCTTCTTTTTAGCGAATTTAGGTGGCAAAAAACAACAACAATAAAAAGAAAAAATGTATCTCGTTTTTTTTTTCTTCTCGGTTTGGCAAAAAAAAAATCTACAAATTATTTTTCACAAGTCGCAGCCGGCGGGACTATGTATTATCCGTGACGAAGGGGAAACAAGCTGCGGGAAAGGGTATAGAATCGTGGATAGGGTTTTATTGTATATATATATGTACGTATATATATATATATATTTTATAGCGTTGAAGTCGAGCTCCGGAACGCTGGGAGCCATCCACCCCAGAGTTTCCTATTTCTCCCGGTAAAACGATAACACGGGTGGCAAGATTTATATATGCTCATCTATATATATATACACACACATATATACATATATATATATATATATCCGAGTTTTTTCTCTACGTTTTGTCTGTGTAATTTTTTTTTTGTGCTTCGTCGTTCGTTACTCAATTTTTTTTTCTTTTTTTTTTTTTTTCCATTCTCCGTCCTTTCTATCATCCGCGCAATGGCGACCAAAAGGGTCTTGTGGTCTCACGGCTGATTGCTGATTCGAGCGTGCAAAGTTTCGGTAAAAAATATATTTTTTTTTCTTTTTTCGTTCTTTTTTCGTTTTTTTTTTTAATAAAAAAAAAAGTGTCGCAATGACTAACGTGCAACGCACAACAGTGAACGATAAATTTAATGTTAACTCGTTTGCAGCCGCGTATATACCTGTCTTCCAAGAGGTAGACAACGAATTTGCGATAAGAGACGAAAAAAAAAAAAAAAAAAAAAAAAAAAAAAAAAAAAAAAAAAACCGGAGTCTCGCTCTACATTCGAAGCATCGTCGCGCCGTTTTTTTTTGTTTTTTTTTTTTCTACTTTCCGCTTCGCGTGTTGGACGATAAAAAAAAAATGGTAGAAATGTGCGAAGCGTCGCGAGAAATGTAAATTAAAGCGAAATGACAAGCCAGTATATTTGTCGATAAGAAATTCACGATGATTGCGATGTGGAGAGAGAGAGAGAGAGAGAGAGAGAGAGAGAGAGAGAGAGAGAGAGAGAGAGAGAGAGAGAGAGAGAGAGAGAGAGAGAGAAAGACAGAGAAGATAAAAATGGTTTTAATTATTGTTATTTTTCTGTTAAATTAATCGTTCTCCGATTGGACGAATAAAAATTATTTCAATTTTATCCAAAAGTAATCGACATTTTGTTACCGAACATAAAAATTCTGTCGAACATTCGTTAACGTTTTATTCAATTCCAAAACGATCATTGATGATCATAATTATGATTCCAGTCGAAACGATAATATCGAGATTAATTTCGTTTTTTTTCCATGTAAATTAAATTTCGAAACAGATTTATCGATTTCCATTAAAAAAAAAAAAAAATCTAGTCGAGCTCGATATTTAAAAAATCAATATAATTAATATTCAAATGTATTCTAAAATTTCAAATAACCACAATATTTCTCATTTGAGTGAACAATTTTGGTTAAAAAGAAAAGAAGCAGCACATAGCGAAAAAAAAAACCATTAACCAAATCTCGAAATTTCGTTCTAATTTATTTTTCTTTCGAATTTGGGGTAAAATAAATTTCATGTTTCGTTTGAGATGTAAATAAGTTGAAAGGTTCACGAAAGTTTCACTGGACCGTGCGAATGTTCAAAGTGAAAATATATCCAAGATCCGTGGAGAGGGGAGAGGGAGAAGGGGGGGGATGAAAATTTGATTTATTCAAATGACCGAGAGGCGAAATGTAAATCACTTTTGCGAGCTGCTCGATTCACAGTCGTCACCGACGAGGGAAACTATACCCTCTCATTGTGAGCTCGTGACTCGAGATTGACAAATTTATGAATATATAGACACACACACACACACACACACACAGTCGACAGCCGAACGAATAAGAGTTTACGACTTAAACGTTATAGTAGTTCACCGAATGATGCAATAAGTATCTCTGGCGCCAAAGACAATCGACGATTTAACCCTTTTTTCGTCACACTCGATAAATTTTCACCCCACCGATTCTTCAATCTCGAATGTGTCGCATTGACAATAAGATTTTTAAAAACATCTTTGAAGATTGGAAAAATGTAAAAATTTGTAATTGTAAACCATCGTAAAAAAAAAAAAAATCTTTCGAAACAAAATGAGAAATTTAAAATTTAATAAATTGGAACAATTTTAAATTTATCATTTTGTACGAAAGATTTTTTTTTCTACCATAGTAACAACAATTACGATTTTTGACTACTGTACAACTTTTTTTTTTTTAACTTTTAGACGAAGGTCGGAAATATGTATGCTGAGAATTTTTTTTTATAAAAAATCATTTGACTGATTGGCAACGTTTTTCATTGCAATTCAAAGTTGCCTTTTTTTTTTTTGTTCATTTGAAAGGCGAGTGGCGATACTTTTTTTTTTTAAGATCCTTTTTAATATATATATATATATATATATATATATATATATATATATACACATATATGTACACACATTTAATCGAGATAATAATTTTTCGTAAGAAAAAAAATAAAAAATAAAAGAGAAAAGGTTGAAAAAAAAAAAACAACCCTTACCTTATCGATATAATGAAATCCAAGATCCCTGGCGACCCGTCGAACCACATCGGGACCTCCCTCGACCCGCACGGCCCACTGATTGGTAAACCCATCGATGGGTTTCACGATAATCATCACCATCACAATCACGATTGTCAAAATCCACTTATCCACGATCATCATTATCGTTTTGGAAAAACCGTAAAAAAAAATTCACCGGAATCAAAACACGTGTGTGTGATACGTTTGAATATGATGAACACATGCGCGTGTAACAACACACAACCCACTCTGTGAAATTAGAAGGAAAAAAAAAAAAAACAAATTTCACAAACGTGGCAACTGGCAACAACGACGACGACGACGACGACGACGTTCAACGCCGATGTTCGTCAACACTAAATTTTCAAACCGATCACTATTGCGTAAATCACCGAAAATTCTTCGTTTCTCATTATTTGTCAAACATTCGTCGCACCGATGTGCCCTCGTTTCAACGCTGCTGTTGCACAATGGGGAAAAAAAAAAGAAAAAAAGAATTAAAAAAAAGGAAAAGAAAAAGAATTATTTCAATAATGTAAATTCAAAGGAAACCGCAATGGCAATAATAACGATATTAATATTAATAATAATAATAATAATAATAATAATAATAATAATAATAATAATAATAATAATAATAACCGTTTTATAAAAAACCCGTCGATTTAAATTGCATTTCTCGAATTATACAATCCAATTTATTCAAAACTAATTATAATTAAAAGAAAAAAAAAGAGTTAATTAAAAAAAAAAAAAACAGACAAAAATTCGTGGCCGTTCGATGCGACTGCGCAAAATCCGACCACGTGGTCACAAGAAAAAAAAAAGAAAGGTTACAAAAAAAAAAAATAATAATAAAAAAAAATAGTCTTCAAGTTAAAATAGTTTCGGCCACGTTGTCGCATACGCGCGAACAACACGAATAATAACGAACTTATGGATAACCGATTGCAATGACACCTGTCTGCGAATGATCGAAGCGTACCTCGTGCGATTGTCCGCCGTGCCGTAACGCGACCGGTGGCGGGGGGGGGGCAGGGGATCAGGTGGGCACACGTTGCAAAAAAATTAAAATACGTGTTCTCGCGGCGGTGCGCGAACGCGACTCATCGTCTGGCGCGCAAGTGTCTTGATAGTAGTCGCGTGGACGGTTTATCGGAAAGGTGGCCGCGGGGGGCGGTGGTGGGGGGGAGCTACGACCACGACCACGACGACGACGACGGCGGCGGCGGCGGCGGCAGCAGTCGCCCGAGGCCACTTTGCCGCCTCGTTTCGACGCTGGCGTCTCTCGAATCGCGAGAACGACCTCGAGCCCGACACACACACACACACAAACGCACCAATGGCTTGCAAAACCCGGAAGCGATTCGCGAAAAAATCCGAGTTTTTCACGCGCGCAACAACACGCCCGATCGTGTAAATTGGATTTACCGTCCGGTTGGACCGATCGCAAAAACGTTTTTTTTTTTTTTTTTTCGTTTTTTCTCACCCTCGAACCGTCGATCAACGAGAACTACATTCGATCGACACACGCGTCTTATATGTTCGACAACAACGTTTTTTGGCTTGTCAATCTTGTACTCCGAAATTCAAAACTTTGGGTTTTGTGTGTTTCGTATTTTTTTTTTTTTTTTCACATTTTTTTATTGCCAGATCGAGTGAAATTATTTATTTCATGCATTGGTTATGTGTATATATATATATATATATGTATATATACACGCACTATTATTGTTGTTGTTTTTTTAACTTTTATTTCAAAATTGCGCGTTCGATTTATCGTCAAGATTGATGTCGTTGTCTCTTTTTTTCTTTCTTTTCTCATCTCTCTTTCTCTCTCGTTATTTTCATTTTTTTTTTAATTTTGCTTTTTTTACAGAATATATATGTATATAATATATATATATATGTATATTTATGTATCATTTAAATCACAAAAATGGTGGTATTGTTTGTTTCTTTTTTTTTTTTAATTGTTTATATAATAAACGTTTCGACACGATCGATACGAATCCGGGTTTGATTGTTAATTATATATATATATATATATATGTATTGTTTTTTTTTTTTTGACGTCCGAGCGACGACAAAGACACGTGGGGCGCGACGTTAATGGACGAAATAGCGGTGGAACGCAACCCGCGTACCCGACGACCGGGAACTGAATCGCGCGACTCACGTACCGACGGTTAAGTACGTCGAACGCGAGAGAGAGAGAGAGAGAGAGCGAGGGCGTGTGAGCGCGAGCGAGAGCGAGACGGGAGTGGAGGGCGGCGAGAGCGCGTGCGCGAGTCGCGCCGCGGTGCTGCTGGGCTGCTACGGTGGACCCACGGACACACACACACACACACGTATATGAACGACCCGAGATTTATAATACGTACTCCCGCGGCGATCACGCGTATCAATAGACGTTATATATGTTTATACATGCGTGAATATTTGTGTGTGCGTGTGTGTGTGTGTGTGTAGAGATATATGTATTTACGTGTGCATGTATGTCTATCTACATTTATACATATATATATATATATGCACGAGCCAGCAGATGAGCTGATGAACGAGGGGCACCGTGCGCGCGACACTTGAATTCCTTTCAACCGGTGTGCTTCGTCGTTCACTATTGTCACGGTACGATTAATGCATCTTATTTTTTTTTCCCACGAAAAATGCGATTTTGTTCGAATGAAAGATTTCGATTTTCAAATGAAATTTCGATTTTCAGATGAAAGTTTAATTTTCAAATGAAATAGCGATTATTGAAATGAAAAATTTCGATTTGCCAAATGAAACTCCAATTTTTCCATGAAGCATCAATTCCCAAATGAAATTTTAATTTTCAAATGAAATTGCGATTATTCAAATGAAAATTTCTTTCTTCCAAATTCAATTTCGCTTTTTTTTTTCAAGTGAAATATCGATGTTTCGCATGAAATTTCGATGTTTCATTTGAGATTTCAAATTTTTCATCATTTATTTATTAATTTTTCACATGTAAAATAAGAACACGAACGAAACATATGTATATGTGACGCAAAAAAAAAAACTTGGTTTACCGTTCGTCCCAAACGTGTTTCAACGCTAATCATTTGGTTTCTCACGTTATCACTGCGCAATCATTATTACGAATAATCGTCGTTCGACAATCAAAAATTTTTCCATTGCGTTGTACACGAACATTACATCCTTGACGCGAGTAACGTGAAATAATTTACGGACGCACGCATCGCACAAAAAAACCGCGCGAGATTCATGCTACATCCGTGTATTCAACAACGTTACGTCGGACAAAATCATTTCTTCATTGCCATGGCTAGCCAACATTTTAATAAAATATTTCATTCGTTTGTTTGTTTCGTTGAATTCTTATTAGCACACCCGGTTCGAAATGCGAATGATAATGATAATTATCATTCGCAGTTAGTAGTTCGCGAACGAAACAAAAGAGACACGCGTGGGACGCACAAAAGTGAAGAACGAGAAGCGTATTGTTGTTGTGCCGCGAGAGGGCGGGGGAAGCGCGAGGCTCGCGTTTGTTGGGTGGGGGGCGGTGGGTGGGGGGGGATAAATGGCCGCTGATCCCAGGTGGAAACGACGCTACGCTTCCGACGACGGACCGGCCAGCACTGACCGCGCGATCGAGACGCCGCGGTTACGCGTGTGTGTGTGTGTGTGTGTGTGTGTGTGTTTGTGTGTTGCCAGTCGGTTTTATGGTCCAATGTTGTTGGACATCCGTGAAGCGTCGAGGCTCCGTGCTTGTTTGTGTCTCTCTCTGTGTGTGTGTGTGTGTGCAGGATGAAGTGTGAGAGAGAGAGAGGGGAAGGCGGAGGGGTACAAGAGCGAGACAGAGAGAGAGAACGAGAAGAACTCGGAAGGGGAAAATGTGCGTGAACGAAGAAGGTAAGAGAAGTCGGCGGGGGGGGGGGGGTTATATCTCGCTAATGGCGGAAAGAAGAAACCATTTTGTGTCTCGCTCTCGCACGTTGGTTGACCCCCACGCGACCAGCGGGCGGCGCTCCCGTCGGTGAGAGGACGGGGAACTGTCCGCGCTTCGTGTCCACGGTGAGCGAACGAACAACGACGAACGGAGAAGGATATGCGAGCGAGAGAAGACGAGGGAGGGAAGAAAGAAGAAAGAAAAAAATAACCGACGAAGAACGAACGATGACGATGTGGTCCCTTCGCCTTCTTTGTTCCCTCGGGAAAAGGCCGGTAGGTCAGCCACCTACCGACGGATACTCTCTCGTACGTTCTTCGCTACGGTCTTTTCTTCGTTAGAAATAAAAAAGAAGAAGAAGGTATGTTTTTTTTAATTTTTTTTTCGCTCGAGCTCGAGCTTTTTGAAAACATTCGAACGTTCTCTCTCGTTTCGCTATATATCCTTGCTGAATCACCCATTTTTACGTATCTACTTTTTTTCGTCTCTCTCTCTCTCTCACTCACTCTCTTTCACTCTCGCTCCGAGTGTCTCTTTTGCTCTCGCTGTTTCTATAGTCTCGGTGTCCGTACGATTTTTTCTTTTTTTTTCTTCTTCTTCTTCTTCTTCCTTTTTGCTCGTGTGTGCGGCGGGGCACAAGAAACTTCCATCGGTGGCCATTGACGGAATGCTTCGCAGGGCTTGGGTATACACATTGTTGTCGTCGAAGCTGCGGGAGTCCTCGGAATATCCGTGTCAATTTCGATGAGCACGGAATTCGACCGGATGCGGATATGAGAGATCCGTGGCGTTGTTAGAATGGAATTTGGTGTGTGTGTGTGTTTTTTTTCATCTCGTGGAGGAACGTTGTTTTTTTTTCGTTTTTTCTAGGAAATACTATCATTAATTAACATTTTTTTGGGGTTAGGATTTTTGAAAAATGATGTTTTTCGTAGAAAAATGGGTTTTTTGAAACCGTCGGGGGCTGGCGAAGGGTTAAAGACATCGGTAAGGTTTTTTTTTCTGATCTTATTATCAGTTCTTAATCTGATTATTATTTTTCCAATCATCGAGTATTTATTAAACACAATTAGTTTAAAATGACCCTGCCCAAGTCTTTGACGAGTTGTCATTCTAAATATTTGAGGTTATGTGAACGAAAACCAAATAAGTGGAATTTTTGTTTTCTTTTAAATTCGATCAAATCAGATTCTTGTAATTCAGATGCTAAATATCTTTTTTCTTTTACACAAAATTGCTCAAAATTGTCCATTCACTGAGGAATAAACGCGATGAACCCAACCAAATAGAGTCCAGCGTTTGTTCGTGAAAGAAAAATTAAAAAAAAAAAAAAAAAAACAGGACCTAAAAAAAATCATTTTTATTTTTATTTTTCAGGTTATGTTTGCCGAACAGCAGCCAAATTTTTTTGGTGTCTTAGTAATATAATTTTTGACACTATATATATTTTTTTTCACTTTCCTTTACCGACCGTTTTCATAAAAAAAAAAATAAATAAATAAAACAAACGATTCAAAAAACTTTCAATTTACTTCAGGCAATGCAGAGGGTAAATTTAAAAATCGGAAATAAAATATGAAAATTCCTTTTTTTCATGGTCCAGAATCATTTGGGAAGGTGGATAGCGATACTTGTTTTTTTTTTTGAGAACCACCCTAATAGTTCGTAGATAATTTTTTGGCTTGGCTATGAAATGGTTTATGTTGTATAACAATTGTACGAAATCTCGCGAAATCCGCGGGAACGATGCCGCGGGCAACACCTGGTTAATTATAATGAATCGAAACCCGGACATCGTCGTGGAATGTTCAATGCGCGTCAAATGCTGGGGAACGAACGTGCAAACACACTGCACACACACTGCACACACATATACACAGATGGGGAACGTCAAGGTCTTTCGCCGATAAAGCCCGTTTGGTATTATAGCAGAGCGCAGCGAGGAAATGCACGAGGTCACGGACTCGGCTCCGGCTATTACATGAGAAGAGTTCACGTACGCCCGGGGTCTCGTCTTTTTTTTTTCCACTCTTTTTATCCCTTTCTCTCTCTCTCTCTCTCTCTCTCTCCGTGTCTCTGTGTATCAGACCACATGCACGAGACCTCCAACCTACTCTGCAGTGCAAACACACGCGTGTCCTGCAAATTTTCACCTCAACTTCATCTCATTTCACCCTAAAAGTCCGTATCGGAAAGTAAATAGTGAGTTTGAAATATTTTTTCGCACCCTCGTTTGCAACCTCAATGCGGTGTTGAAATTTTTTTTTTTTTTCATCTTCGTTTCAACTTCCGAGTGTGGATGATTATTTTTTTTCTTTCGATTTTATTTCACCTTCGTTTCACCTTTCGAACGAGGGTGAAACATTTTTCCATCCATCGTTGTCTCACCTTCGTTCGACCTTGCAAACTTGGAAAAATTGGAAAATCCAACTGGCAGGTTTTTCGGGGTGAAGCGAAGTTGAAACGCGGACGAGAATTGATGCTTGTAACTTCATCCTACGTTCAATCTCTCCTTCAGCCTAAATGCGATGTTGAAACAAGTCGAAAATTTCGACTCAGGATTCTTTGAATATAAAGAAAAAATTTTAAACTTAGAAATTTGCTTTCTCCGAATTTTACGTAGTGAACCGAAGATTCCTCTGTGAGAAAACATTTTCGTTTTTTTTATTGTTTCTCAATTGTGTGGCTTTATTTTCCCGCAATGTACTACAAAAAAAAAATAAATCATAATAAAAAAAATAAAATAAAAATAAAAATAAAAACCATTCCACGAACGAAAATAAAAATACCGCATATTAATACAGTGTACAGTTTGAAACTGTTCATTATTTTTATTGATATATATATATATATATACAGTATATGTATTTCTTTGTTACATCATCAAAATTATTTGAAGCTAAATGACCGTTGCATGGATTTGCAAACCGAGCCGGGCGAACGCATCAGCGACGAGTGCATCAAGAGTGGTTCACGAGGAGAGTAGACGTACTCGTCTCCGTTAGTTATACGTTGCATTGACGTGCTGTACCGTATGGACTGGCAATCTCGTTTCCAGTCCATAAGAACAGACACTCCGTTCACCCTGTTCAATCGCTCGTGGAACTGCATCACGTTGCACAATCGCTCGGTTAGCCCGTGTGCTTCACACAGGTACACATATAGCCATGGAAAATAGTTCGGAGTTGATGAGAACCGGTAAATACGTGACATAATGTGTGACATGCAAATTTTTTCAAGTTTACTTTATTCTCATAACTTTGAATTTATACTCGCATTATTATGTTGCAGTAGGGTGGTTTTTTTTTGGCCAAAAAAAAAAAGTATCCTTACCTTCCAATTGATTCTACACCATAAAAAAGAAATTTTCCATATTTTTTTTCACGATTTTTTGTATTTTCTATATATTTCTATTAATATTTCCGAGTTTGATATACAAAAACGGTGGCGAGAACAAAAAATCGGAAAAAAAATGTTTATTATAAAAAATTATACCACAAGAACATGAAAAAATGTTGGCAGCTATCCAGCAAACATAATCTTTGAAATAATAAATAAAAATCATTTTTATTTTCATTTTTTTCGAAAACACGTAATCATGAAATATCACGAATTTTTCCAAATGTCATGTTTTCTGGAGAGAGAGAGTGTGTTCCGATCACAAATGAAATAATCCAATGAGGAAGGTGATAAAAATCATAATCGGAATAATTTTCTAAACGTTTTTTTTTTTTTTTCAATTTTATTTATTTATTTATTTTTTTTTTTTTGATGACGAAATAAAACGTGGACGAGTTGGAGATTCGAACTTCGTTGCGCGCATCGTCTTCACAGCCCGCCGGTGTGTGCATGTGCAGCACGACGACGGAGCGTCGGCGTCGTGGCAGGCGCATTGCCACCGCGACGGAACCACGGTTGCACATACACCACGTGCGACCGGGATTCCCCGTTCGCATTAACGTGTATTATGCGTAAGCTCGTAAAATCCGTCGCACGATGTGTCACGTATCTATGTATCTATGTACACGATATTTATTTAGCATTGGAGTGTGTGTGTGTGTGATAAAAAAAAAACAACAAAAAACTTCTTTATTCTATTTTTTTCGCCATTGCAGTCTCACAATCAAACTAATAAAAATAATAATTTTAAAGAATGCAAAAAAATAATATATATATATATAAATAAATAAATTTAAAAAATCCACACCACAATCAAAAATCCTCGCGACAAATGAGGAGGTCCACTTACAATCAATCAAATTTACGCGACTCGGCGAAGCGAAAAAAGCCGAAAAAAAAAAAAAAAAAAACAAAAATCGTACCGTATCCCTTTCTTCTTGTTCGTTATTCCCGCTAGCAGGCTCCGTGCAAGCATGTGGCACCTGCGCCGTGAATATTCCCCCCCCCCCCCCGTCTTCGCCCCCCTCCCGACTGGTCCACGCCCCGCGCGCACCAAATGTGTGGACCGCGCCGGCACAATCGGTCGCGCAGTGTCCACGCGGATGTGATAGCACGCGCACTCGCCTAATTCAACTTACGTATAGATCTATCACCGCCCCCCCCTCCCCTCGGGCCTCGCTCGCCGTCCCCATCCCATAGTACCCAGAGCCCTAACGCACATCCAACTCGAAACTTTGATTGCCTCATATGGTATACATATATAAATATATGTACAGCACACGTGTGTCATATGTGTATCACGCAACACATTGCAAAAAAAAAAAAAAAAAAAAAAGAAAAAAAACAAACAATTGTTCATTCTTCGAACGAGCAAGGGTCTCGGGTATATGCACGTGACTGTCGGTAAGTCATCCAGCGATTACGATGTATCTAACCGGGAGAGTACGGAGTAAGGATCGCACATCACCCACGACGGAGTACGTATGACTGGTGCTATTGCTGGCGATGTTGAGCGCCAACAGCAGTCAGAAACCGCACCGTTGTACTATTTTATCTCTCTTTATCTCTTGGACTCGCTATGACTCTTTCTCTCTCTCTCTCTTTTTTTTAGCATTTTATCGTCTCTCTCTCTCTCTCTCTCTCTTTTCTCCATCCCTCACTCTGTCCTCCTCTGTCTCTCTCCCCTTCGTCCCTCTATCCTTCTCTCTCTATTTTATCTCTCCCTCAATCTGTCCTTCTTTGTCTCTTTTCCCATCTTTTCATCTCTTTCTCTTCTCTCTCTATCTCTCTCTCTCTCTCTCTTTTATCCTTTCATTTCTCTTTCTTTCTCTCTCCCTCCGTCTCACTGTCTCTCTCTCTCTCTTTCTCTCCCATTCTTCCCTCACTTTTTCTCTCTCTTCGTCCCTCTCTTCACCCCTCTCTCTCACTTTTCTTTCATCTCTTCATTTTCTCTCCTCTTCCCTCCCGCCGACATCATCGTCCCGTCCCTCTCCAAAATTTTCCCTCTTCTTCGTGCCCCCCCCCCCCCCCGCCCCCCCCCCTCACCCATCCCCTACTACCCGTCTTCTACATCTTCGTCGCATTGCACTATCATATCTCGCAGCTCGATGTTTCCATCCTCTTCGCGCATTCACTTACGGATCACCGCACCGCACCGCGCGCATCCTCGTCCAACTGCCCCTTTTCTCTCACTCGTCGTGCTCGTCGTCCACGACCATACCTCCGTCCTCCAGTCCCCTGTGTATCGCCCTGTCTCTCTCACGGCCGTGCCAATGGGTTATTATACCTCTCGCTTTTATTCTCCCGCACGACACAACGGCGCGCTCCGATATAGTCGACCATCGCACCCCTCCCAGCCGGTCCGCGTCCTACCTTCACGGTCTCGTGATGCCGCGCTCATCCGCGGAATCGGGGGAAACCAGAGTCACCCTAAATTCCACTGCATTGTGGAATTATAAAAGTTTAACTTTTTTTTTTTTCTTCAAATTTTCATCAACTGATTACAATTAAATTTATCTTGAATTTTCTTACATAATTTCGACATCACGAGGTCGCAGACGTATTCAATTTTATCTATTATTATTATTATTATTATTATTATTGTTATTATTGTATTTATTGTTAATTACAAAAATTCTATGAATAAAATTTATAAAATTTTCATTATAATTCTTACAAAAACGTTTAAATGTGATACACTTGATGATGATAATCAAACGTGTTATTTGTTGAAAAATTAAACTCTGGTGAAATTGTCCGGCGTGCGCTTACAAATGTCCGTATACAAATAATACAAATAACTCGTCTCGTATAAAAGTAATCAACATTGGAGCGAGATATAAGGACTTTGTAACAAGTGGCATTGAAAACTTTCAAAGCCAAATCGTTTCCTCCTTAATGCCAATGGCTTCCATCGACCCAATTGCCGTTTGAATCACCGGGGTTTCAAAGGACACGTCCGTTACAATCACGATTGAACATTTAAATTATTAGCGGTAAAAAGTTTTGAGATTAATTGCTCGATTACTAATTGGACGCGAGATTCTCGTTTTCTTTTTCTTTTTTTTTTTTCATTGACGAAATTTCTGAATAAAAAAGGCTGGTTCATCGTATAGGTGTTTATTTTTTAGTCTCAACGCTTATTTTTTCAACCCCTTCTTTCCCCACTTTTCTTTTTTTATAGTGTTCTTTGTGTTCTTCTTTCATTTTTTCCGTTGTCGTTGCAACGCTCGGCTCTTTTCTGACCCCCCCCCCCCCCTCCCTTCGCCCCTCGTGGACTGGAGAGAATGTCCACAGCACTGCCATTTGGCCCCGAGAACCCTTTCTATTGCACATGGAACACGCTCTCGGCACGGACAGACACGGTGTCAACGCCCCAATATCGCAAGAACGGCCAATGTCTGTACACTCTGGCGTCCAGACTTGGCCCAGTTATCAGACACTCGCTTTCATCCCAATGCTCTCGGGAAATATATAGAATCTCCCCCCCCCCACGTTTTGTCGATATATATTTACGAAATAAATATCAACGTGACTCTGTGAGCATCGAAAAATAAAAAATGATTTTTATTTTTATTTATTTTTATTTATTTATTCAATGCAGAGGGTGGTGAGTTTTCAAAATTGAACAAAAATGTGGAAATTTTTTTTTTTTCATGGTCTGGAATCATTTGGAAGGTGGGTAGATTTTTTATGATTTTTTTTCATAATTTTTATATTCGAAGATGAATAATCAATAATGCATAAATATTATATATTGAATAATATATATATATATATATATATATATATATATTGAATATTGCATAATAATAATAATAATGATAATTCGTATGGTTCAAGTCTTAATGGAACATTTTGTCAATTTTTTTTTTTTCATAATTCCCATATTCGAAGACGAATAATTCATAATGCATAAATATTGTACGTTAAATAAATCATATGTGTTAAATAATGAATAATAATGAATAATAATTCGAATGATTCAAATCTCGATGATAAATTTTGCCAAATATATTTTTTTTTGCACCCGTTTGAAAGATGTTGAACAGTCGATGATAAAATTGCGAATACAATTGTTCGTGTGCGATGTGCTCGTGATGAATCTTTGGTGTGTCGCATGGTCCGTGAAAAGCATGTGGGTGTGATTCGGTGATTCGGTAATCTCTCGTGAATTTCGAGGTTCCATGCACACCAGAAGCGCGGAGACCCCCATTCGTTCGGCTCGTGTTATGGATAATTCAAATAATCGACGAGCGCACATTTGCGCTCGTGTGTGCCTTCGGCACACAAGAACGTGACGCAATGACGAGCGTTCCACTTTCCAAACGTGCTGAAAATTATTTTCGTCGATGAGGCCGAACCGAACGAACGGATTATCGCGAAAGAGAGAGAGAGAGAGAGAGAGAGAGAGAGAGAGAGAGAGAGAGAGAGAGAGAGAGAGAGAGAGAGAGAGAGAGAGAGAGAGAGAGAGAGAGTGATAGGAGGAACCCCCGAACCCACGAGATCGCGGTTATAACATAACGAACAACCGCGCCAAAACTCAAAACTCTCGACGCACTAATTATATTCGCAAATTTGACGTTCACACCGTTTTGAGTCTGTGAAAAAAATAAATAATAATAATAATAATAATAATAGTAATAATAATAATAATATTGAACGATTCATCTTTATCATTCGGCTTTGCTCTGGTGATGGTCGTCCATCGCGGTCACAACTTTTGTTGCGTACTTGTCCCACGACTCATTTTCATTTAGACACAGATTTGAACTACTGCGAGCTTTCGAATTTCGCTCCAACGAAATTCGAAAGCTCACTGAATTTTTGACACACATTGTGTCATTGTTCTACATATTTTCAAAATGTAAATAATGCGACGAAAAAAATATTTTTTTTTCTAAATCTCTTTCCAGCATTTGAAAAGGTACAATTTTATCTTTGCAATGATATATCCGGGCGATTGTTTCACGATCATTTATTTCAGGAGATACAAGCGCAGTTGAAGTAAAAAATATGTTTTTCTCTTCGTATAAGCGAATAACTCGATCAAAGAAAAATCGCACGGCAATAACCAAAAGAACCATTATTTTGCACAGAAATAAACAAACTCTTCGAACGGTCCGGAATGGATTATCTGTAAAAAATTTTCCGGACGCAGGTCACACCTTCCCGAAGTTTCATAAAAATTGAGGAAACATTATTTTTTTTTCTGTTTCGGCCCTTGGTGCAGACCGGCGGGAAAATAATAAAAATTGTTTAACCTCAGATTCTTACAAATCAGGAATAACCGAGCTTTCAAACGAGTTGTGTATATCATCCGAATCCAACAATTTTTCGCGGAGATATACAGATGCCTGAAATTTCGACGAATTTTCAAGCGAATTTTCAAGCGGTCGTTCAATTTTTTTTTTTTTGAGTATATTTTGAAGATAGCAAAAATGGAATTTTCATCGTCGTGTTGTTTGGACAAGTGGGCCTTTTGGGTCGGTTGGAATATCGTGCAAAATTGGGGTAGTCGTTATGGAGAACGGTGCAGCACGGTGGTCCTGAGCTTTCAACGAACCCGGGCACCGCCATACAAAGCGACTATCCGAGTAATATAGTCGCACGGTAATATGGATGATGAAATGGCCAACTCCATATGTGGTCGGAATCGAAATGTTGCAGACGCACGCGGGGCGGGGCGGGGGGGGAGGGGGATTTCGAGCTCGGGTACTAATGACAGCGAAACACAACCGAGAGCCCCCCGGGTCCCCAGTTTGCTCGGAGCAACGGTCGCCGAAACAACCGCAGCATCATCGGCCGTTCCGTGAGCTTTCGTGCAAATGTTTGTCAATTAAACGCGTAGCATCGAATTAATTCGTCCAAAGCAAATCCAAGCTGCACGGTCCAATTAATCGCCCGACCCATACAACGCCGTTTCCCGCACGGAAAAAATGAAAGTGAGGATGGAGCCCTAAAACGTATGCTGCGTGCGCACACACTCGAAGCCCCGGGTGACTACGATTTAACGTCCTTGCTCGACCGTTTGAGCGATTCACAGCTCTTTTTTTATGCTCCTACTGCCCAACGGTGTTGCTGACAAAATTATGGGGTCAATCATTATCTGAATCGCCTAAAATCGAGCTGTCGGAGCATTTGAAGCGTAGTGTCCCTGCGCTACGACAGTTGCGCGACCGTCTACACCACCATTTTTTCCGTGCGTGGATCGCGATAATATGACTCTCGTCGCGTCGTATCTCTGAAACTGGGGATTTTTTTTTTTTTTTTTTTTTTTTTTTTCAGTTTCCGACTTTACAAACTCGTTCAGCGAAAACTAACTCGTCAACAATTGACTACGATCGACGTTTTGGATCGTCAGGGTATTTGTATTATTACTGCAAACGCGACTATCTAATTACAAATATATATATTATGTATTTTTATCAAGCTTTTTGAAAAATACTTTTTAATGTTGTTTGATGGCAGCACTAATAAATTGCAACTGAAAAGCAAAAAAAAATGTTTACGCGTTGATGAAAGGCAAAATCGAAATTGCGAAAGCGGAACCTTTGGATATAGTCCTATTGGGTTCAATTTTCAACAGATGTCACATTTTAGTATTCGCTTCAGATGTGGGAGTCGCCATGACAAATGAAAACCTTCCCTTTTTTAGACCCGACCTAATGTAATATACAATATATGATCGATATACCTTGTAGAGCCTTGGAATGGTCATTCATTCAATGGAAATGTATTACAAATGCTTTTCAAAATGAATTTTACCGGATTTATTGAATATTTCAATTCATTCAAAAATAATAATTTACGTAAATGAGTCATAATTATTATAGAAGTCTGAAAAATATTTATTCTTGCATAATAATCGATAGTTATTTGTTTGAATAAGTATTTGAAATAAATTTTCATTGAATGGATGCCGATCCCTGGTATAGACGATAAATAATATTTTTACTTTAGGCACTCAAGTCTTTTTGTCTCTTATCTCTTCCTCGTCTATAACCCGTCGTTGAGTCGTCAGATTCCACCCTGGTAGATGCCTCAAGGCTTCGATTTTTCGACCAACCGTGTTCGAATCATCCCATACAAATCGAAACCCATAAAAATGACATACGACTGTCAATTATTCATTCATCAAAGCCGAATGGATAAACATGAATTATTCAATTTCCAACAAACAAAAATCATCGTTCAGATTGCGAACTATCTATTATTCCAAGACAATCGATAATGCATTTTCCAAGGAACACTCATCCCCCCCCCCCCACACGGTAAGATTGACGTGAGAAAAAGCACACCCTTGAAGGCCAGAAGACAAAGTGATGGACAACACGAAAATTCGGCGTTATGGACCAACGATCCCGAATCTCCACGTTCAGCCCTTGGGCATAACGAGGATCACCGGGGCCAAGCTTCATCCCTCTTCCCCGGGGCAGTTAGATGGGGGAGGATTTGGGAACATTATGGGAAACTGTAAGGGGCAGGAAATGGGGGGGGGGGTTACATATAGCCCTAGAAACGTGTGTCCCTACAGACCTGAAGGGGATTCCCTCCAGCCTAGGAGTTCTCAAACGAGGTGGACTCTGCTCAACCACCAAGCTAGATGGAACCACCCTGCACCCTAGCTATTTTCTCTCTCTTTCTTTTTTTTGTCTCGCGGCCAGGCGGTTCGGTCCCGGTCGTAACCGTCTGGATAGCCGAGAATACCGCATAGCACACACACACACACGGTTACCAAGAGCTTGTGTATCAATGTATTATTCACGCACCCTCCCCTAACCCAAGACGATCGATATTTCAAGAAAGATGTGGAAAGTGCGCAACACGCGCCCACCTCGTCACTCTCATCTCGTCTGCTTTTCACATCCGTCCTTTGTGTTACACATTTATACGCAATATATATATATATATGTGTGTGTGTGTGTGTCGTTAAGCAGCTTGCAGTATGGATCCTATGTGTTATGTATCTGTATGTATGTATTGTTTGTGTGGATGTGCGGTAAAATGCCATTACCCTGTTGGCTGTGGGGCAATGGCACCGAGCCGACCCCGATGTAATAAAAAGCACGATGGCGTGCGACGGCAAAGCTAACAGGGTGGGAGGGTTGGGAGGGGTACTGGAGGGTTAACAGCGAGTGGGCAATAAAGCGAACGGAGCTGCTAATACGGTCCGGGAAAATAGTGAAGATTTGATACCAGTGGCAACATTGTCTTGTATAGGCACAAAAATGAAGGATTTCGGATGCTCTTTGGTCGTTGGGTTGGGCTGGAAATTCGGAGGGAGCGATGTTCGGAAAGGTTGAAATTCGCGGAGGGCGCGATGTTTTGAACGACAATGTTTGGAACGGTCAAGATTCGGAATGCGTTATGTATAGGTGTAGTTGACGTACCTCGTGGGGGGGCCGCGAGACTACATTGCCCGACTTTAGAGCTTCCCCACGCGTTGACTATCAATGTTAGATACATGCCGTCGGGGACTTTTTTGTAGAAAATTTTATTCTCTACAACATTGTTCCTGTGAAGTTTTGGGATATATAGCGTTGTTTAGCCAGCGTTTGGACGGGAAGATAAAAATGTGTTGAAGAAAATCGAAAAACATTCTTGGGGTGGGCCCCGCCGCAATTATAAATTCTCAATTACTCAAGTTCGTCAAGTCTGTATGAGCCAAACAGTCAATTTAATATCTAACGATGTAATTCGAGTTCTCAAAATCTTGCAAGCAGTTCTAAAGACCAAAAAAAATGAACAGTAAAATTCATTTTATCAACATTTAAAAAAACTCATTCGCAACGTTCGACAATGACCAATCGTTACAAACTCACATTTTCGTGAAATTTCCAACAGATTGACACTTCACTGGTGCGAACGAGAGTTGAAAATCCTTGGTTTCAGATGTAATATCACCGTCGACCGTATACGAGAAGGATTTACGTGGTCCAGTGGGGCGTCGATGTAGCTGTAACATAGTCACACCGAATCCACCGTAACGACCGGATCCAAGGTCCGTCCATGGCCTCGTATACGACCCTTGTGATTGCACCGACGTGCTCACACCCCGGGCCCACCGCCATCACCGTTTCATCCGGCCAACCTGCTCTCCTCCTCCGAAGCCCCTTCTCATCCTCAACCCTGTCGTGCCATGCATATGCATATCCCCCGCACATGCAAATTTCACAGCCCCGATGGCCCTTTGGAACGGGCGAACTCGACCGACCCGCGTCCGCCGCCTTGATCCGCCAACCATGGGCCCCGACCAGAACTCCGCTATGGCGCTCCACCTGCATAAACGCCTTTGGCTCGTTCAACCTTACCCCCGGCTTAATACCCCGCGTGCATGTGCGATTCACTCTCTTATACACTTCATTTTCGATTGTCCATCGAAGCCCCTCTTCGTGATATACCGGAATGAGCGAATGAGGGTTGACAATGTCGGTGAGGCCGCTTCTAAGGGCGGAAAATAACCTGAATCGATGGAAATATTGCGAAAAATTGTTTTTTTTTTAATTATTTGGACGTGTGCGGACATCGATGTATCATTGAGTCGAAGTAAGGATGAACATTCATGTCACCAAAAAAAACCTAATGTGCACACAATCTGAAAATCAATCTGAAAACTCGAGACGAGTACATTTACCTGAGCTTATTCGAAAAGGTGCGAAAAGTCGTGAGCTTAATTGAAAATATTGAGCGTGTGTATTAACATCGAAGAACATATTGCTTTGAAAAAACGTTTTGAAAAATATATGAATTTGATTTTTTTAATATTTAATTTTTGTTATTTAAATCGGTGGATTATTATGAAACTTGATAGCTGAAAGTTTTTCGTAGCACTGAATTCGAATATGATATCGAAAACTAATTAATTTTCCACGAAAAGTATTCCATAGATGGATTAATCAGTTTTCCAACAATTGCCTTCAAGGTCTTCTCAATTTTTTAACGTTTACATTACGAATTTGATGAAATTTTTTTTGTTACGAGAAAAATTGGGCATGATGTTGGAAACAAATTATGAAATATTTAAACGTAAAGAATATTTTAATATTTTTTCAGAAACTCAAAATATTTCAAGGGGTTGAAATTATTGATCCCAATCAATAAGACGATTGCAGATATTTTTGTCGAGTTTATTTCATGGCCATGGCAAATATTGTTTTCGACGAAAACAATGAGGAATAATGGGCAGGTTCGAATTATCATGAGTTGTGACCAGACGTTGGAAATCGCAAAACTGGATGATTTAAAACGATCATAGAAGATAAAAGAAAAAAATGATATACCTGTATATTTTTTTGTCAAATTCTTTTGCAAGAGTTTGGGGCGATGGATTTCGAGGCGCCAGAAACGTCAAGTGCACGACCCCACGATGTTCGAGAGGGTCGAATGGCTTTCAGTTATTTATGCCTGCTTAGTCAGCTGAAAGGAACCCCTTTGACTCCACTTATTTTCGTTTTTCCGCGCTCTTTCTCACTCTCTCTCTCACTCTCTTTCAGTTTTTCGTTCTTTCTCACTCTTCCCCGCCCTTATTTTTCTTCACCCACGCTTTTACCCGTCGTTCATTCGTGCACCACCGTTTTCCACGGCCTTCGGGCCATGACCTTCGTTCATAAAACGTATTTCTTCATGCATTTTCCAACCGGATAAAATCATCCCCTCTCCTGGGCTCAAAAACCATATTATTTATTTTTCGCTCATTTGAAAAAAAAAAAAAAAAAAAATGGATGCCCATCATCCTGCATTACTGTACCAAAACGAAGGCTTTATCCAATACTACATCTTCGAAATAAATTTCGAACGGTTTTTCAATCGAAAACCCAACGTGATAATAATTCGAAACAAAAACAAATGATGTGCTATTACATTATTCGTGTTGTTCCACATGGCCAATTTATCATTAAACGAGACTAAATTTCCCGATGAACAACGTGTATCATCAGAATTATCGTAATTGTTGTACGTTTTGACGTATATCGATGAGAGTCGATCGGGGTTACCGCGATCCGCAGGTTTATAGCGTTTACATATGCGGAATAATGAATTTATCGGTAGGCCAGGCGGCTCGGGAGAACGATGAGAAAGGGCGAAGGTGGGAGGGGGGGGATACACTATCGTGTTCAACTCGACCTTTGCATATTATCTATGGAAACCGAATATCCCCGGTGTGGTGTTGGCGGTTACACGCGTTTCAATGGAATCATTAAAACGCGTGTTACATCACGACTGGCGTCGTTGTAGCGCCCAAATGCCATCGACTAAGCCAACCCCAATACATATACATATATGTTTGCAGGGCGCAAAGAATCCCCAGTAGCTTACACGATATATGAACTTGGCTGAAAAAAAAAAAAAATTCAACGATAACAATCGCGAAAAAAAAAAAATAATCGATTGCACTTGAATTGCCAAAAGATTTTTCAGTTTTCCTTTTTTTTTTTCTTTTTTTTTTGCGACTAGTGAAAATTCTCGAATGATAAAAAAACAATCTGAGGCTTGAAAATCGTTTCCTCAGTATTTGAGATTTTGCACGGAGCAATCTCTATGAGAAACTGTTTTTTTATCAATACGGGCTTCCTCACAGAGGAAGATAATTGCAGTGTCTTAAAATTTTGAGAATGAGATTTTTAAGTTTCAAATTGCAGCCCGTTGGGAAATGTTCGTAGAACGTTTTTTATTTCGTGAAAATATAATGAAAAAAAAGTTAGCGTCAACATTATTATTTTTTTTTAGTGAGTTGAAAAATATACCCACAAAAAAAAAACAAAGACAAATTTCAATTCGATTCCGTACGACTTCGAAGTCATACCCCAATGAAAAAAATTAAATATAATCTATAATCTACATATAAACATATCTATATATGTATAAACTATATATTTTTTTAACGTTGGTTCGAACCAACGTTAAAAATTTTTCTACCGGACTTATATATCTCATTGTCAATGCAATTAACCGAAACGAATTTTCGGGTAGCGAGAGGGCGAGGATCACGTGTACGAGTTGCTGCAATGGATATATTACGTAACTCCGGACTCGGTTTCCGAGCCGATAAATGTGGTGGCCGTGCCGGGTCCGTTAACCCAGGACCGGGAAAGTGGATGGGGGGGGGGGGCTCAGAGACGCTCCTGTAACTTATCCCAACATCCGGGACTCTGTTCGAAAATGGGATTCCGTTGGTTTTTCGTTACGGTTAACTTTTTTAACGCCTGCGTTACTCGAATGTATACGAGGAACAGAGATGAGAGGCCGGAGATAGCACGCGTCCATGTGTGCGTGTAAATGTGTGTGTGTGTGTGTGTAAATGTGCGAGAGAGAGAGAGAGAAAGATGTTAAAAGCGAGATATCAGATGTGTTCACACACACACACTGACATTGTGGCGCCACCGTGCGGGGGGTACACCGTGGCCTCGCTATATACGTACACGAAACGAAAAACTTTTCGCAAATCTACGACCAGCCCGAATGAAGTTACGCTTCGTTACACGACGCGCAGACTCGGCGGAGTAGTTTTCACTACGTCGCATGGTCCTCGTATAGTACATTTCGTTCTACGTGCTATGGAGTATCCGTTACTGTATCCGAGCACACTGTACCCCCCCCCCCCCCCCGCCCCCCTTCTCCTCCCTTTCCACATATATCCCACGTGGAGAAAAAAAAATGAGTAGAAAAAAAAAAGAAAAGAACTAGTCGCTAACGCACAAAGTCAAAAGCTCGCGCTCTCCGACGAACGAATACTCGAGACGTGTTCCACTTTTTTTTTTCGTATTTTCGTGGCTCACTCGTGTGTAGGAACAATAGGTATACATACGTATTCCGATCTTGTGCTGCGACATATTTTTTTTTTTCGTTTTTTTTTTTTGTCCTTAATTAGGGTGGAACGAAAAGAAGAAAGGAAGGAATCAAAAAATATATATATATATATATATATCACGTTTTAGAGATAATTAGTTGCTCGTTTTCGTGTCGAAGACATGGGGGGGGGGGGCGAGATAAAGGTTGTCTTGGATGACGGATACTTGAAGAATCGAGTTCGACTAGGGCGAAATAAAAGTACGAAAAATCTGAGAAATCTCGATTACAACTGCTTTGTGAATTCTAGATAAATGCATAATCATCAAATATCGTCAAATAGATGGTATTGTATATTGTATCATGTTTTTTTAACCATTTTTGAGGATATGCATGAACAGATACCAGTCCCACCCAGAATGTTAAATTTCACAAAGCTGTAAATTCCAAACTGGACGGACGATATTTTAGAAATTTTCCATGTTGTTTCGAAACTATATAAACTTTACTGACTGTAAAAATTTCAGAATTAAATAATATAAATCGAAAATTAAACAATGTCGAATACCAATCGACGCCCTATTCAATTCTCACATGAATATTCCCCAAGTTTCAACCATTGCGAAATATGTGGCACATTAAGATGCATTGCAACCCCTAAATTTCAAGATTTCATGTCGCATATTTATTTACGAAAAAAATCAGCTGTAACACACGGACAGACGGACAGAAAAGTTTGTTAACTTATATAAGGGTTCCAAAATTTGTTTTTTTTTTTTTTTTTAAATCTAGATCACCCCCAATAAAATTCAAGCGCAATACTCGAGCGTTTGAACATTCGTACCCGGATTATATCCGTTTGCTCGACGTCTATAGCGTTGATTAGGAAGCTCAGCTAGACGCTACGTCGAAATCGAGTCGAGACTCGAATCAGATTTCCGCGACGACGATTAAGGCAATAGTAATGATTAATAATCAGAGCGATTCACCATCGAAACACGTTAATTTCTCAAACGTCCTCAATGGGCACCGCCATTAAGCAAATGTTAAATACAGACGCAGGGGGGTGAAGGGGGGGGGGATGGTGGTGCAATGCGCTTTGGGGATAATAATATTGAAGCAAGTGGGGATGTTCAGTCGGCGAATATGCTCTCGAACGAAGTGGCAACTCGACTGTGCGAGTGTAGAATGGAAAAGGGGGAAGGGGGAAGAGGGTTGTGGAGCTTGGCGGCATCTGGGGATGGAGATGAGAGTGAGTTAATTGACGCTTGGAGCGCGTGCCCCCCTTTTGCAGCCTCACGGGTACACACGCTACTCGGCTGTATAACTTTGTTTATAAGAGCACGGGCGAACGTCATGGAGATACACGAAGATGAGACGAAATTAGACGAGGGATATCGTTCGCGTGCTTTGTAACCGTAAAATAACGCGATATGCCTGATAAGAGGCTGTCCGGGGTGACATGGTGACTGTCGTGAAAATAATTTTTTTTACCCTCCCCCCTCCCTCCTGCTGATTTTTCGTGGTAATAACCCAAATAAAAAAAAATTATATATGAATTAAATATTGGATTCGGCATATATAGGATTATATATATAGACTATATATAATTTTTGAACTTGGAAAAACGGAATATTGGTGGACTCAAGATAGAGGTTGATATAATGCATCATCTGTCAATGAGATTCATGAAATTTGACGAAATTTGACGAATAAAAACAAACAATTCTGACATTTTTTCCACCCACGAACATTCGTTTTATCTTCAACTGTTTTTGATTGTCCATTGCAATTTTTGTTCATCGAATTATCGATGAGTTTTACGTTATTCTCGGTAAAGTTATTGATTTGTTGAAAAAACGTTGATGGTGAAAAAAAAAAAAAAATAAGCATCTCGAAAAAAAAAAAACATAGTTTCTGATCGAAAGATTAATATTTTTATTCGGATCAATCGTATTGCAATATTTTTTTTGTTTCAAGGTACATCCTCGAGCTTCGATTTGAGGTTTGTATCGTGAAATTTGAATGCTTTTTTCACAAAGTTATGATTTTTTTTTTTTTTGTTTCAACAATTTCTTTTTTTTTCTACGACCTTGTTTAATTATTGTTAAAGATTTTTTTTTATATATGAATTTGTAAAATTTTCGTATTTTAAAATTTCATCATAAAGCAGAAAGGGGTCAAGAACGATGCACACATTTTTTTCAGATTTTTCGAGCTACAGTTGCTACATTTTCAAAGCGCAGGGTCGATTCGACCCCCTCTTTTCCTTCTTCATGGACAAATCTATATGGGACATAGTTCTTAGTATTGAATCTGATGAAAGTCCGCTTTCACGTTTTTCAGTTACATTGTGCAAAAAAAAAAAAAAAAAAAAACAGCGTTTCAGCAATCGGGTTAATTTTTCTCCGCCTTGAAGGGGCAGGGGTCACCGGCGTGTCAACCGTCCCCGGTCGCCCCAATTCCCACCACAATAGCGCCCTCCGTGCGGCACCATAGCCCATTGACCTTGAATAAATCTTGCGGAGAAATGGGTTTGTACACAACAGGGACCGGCTGAACTCGCGGAAGCCCCGACGTTACACCCCCCCCCCCCCCGCCCCTCGGGCACTTTGAATATTCGTCCCCTCGACGTATCCACCCCCGAACGAAACACTCGCAAACCGCATTACACACGACCGTATACAAACACGTGACAGTGTGATGTATACACCCGGATCAGGCGTATTCAATTCCGCGACGTTGGAGAATTCAATTTCCTCGCGACATCCGCCGTCGAGCGACATTCGTTGAAAAGCCAGCGAAAAAAAAAAAAAAAAAAAACAAATAACAAAGAAAAAAAAATCACATAATACTTCAAAAAATCAAAAAACCCACTTCCACAAGGTTTGGGGGCCGAGGAAATTGTCAGGAAACAATCTGCACGAATGGAAAATTATATTCTCACCCTTGACTCCCAAGGCTCACCCCGCCTCCTCCCCTCCTCGCCCTTCATCCCTTCGGTTCCGACTTGCAGCAAAGTTATTGGTCTCGCGAAATATTTACACAAGCAAACTATCGATGGAAAATAAAATAAAAATAATAATTTTTTCCAAACCAACGCAAGAAAAACCTGTGAGTAAAAGTAATTGATTTTTGGTTTGATCGTGTTTGTGAGAATTATTCAATTGTACCCAAGTGGAAAAAAATTATATATAATCTATATATGGAATAAGGCATATATATATAGTTTATATACGTTTATATATAGACTGAACATATGTTTAGTCTTTTTTTTTACTTGGGGGAGACTATATAGTCTCCCCCAAGTAAAAAAATTACATATAATCTATATATAAACTATATATGGGATTGGGCATATGTAGTTTATATATAGATTATATCTAGACTATATATAGATATATATATAGACTATATATATAATCTATATATAAATTATATATGTCCAATCCTATATATAGATTTTATATAATTTTTTTACTTGGGTAATCTATATATGAACTCATGAACACTGCCCGATCTCATATATAGTTTATACCCAAGTGGAAAAAAAATATATAAACAATAGATAGATTATATATAGAAGTGGCCATATGTTTTTTTATATGCAAACTATACATAATCTGCATAGATACCATAGATACTTATGGTATCTATGCTGATTATTTACCATAGATACGTATGGTATCTATGCAGATTATGTACAGTTTGCATATAAAAAATATATGTCCAGTTCTGAATATAATCTGTCAATTGTTTATATATTTTTTTTCCACTTGGGTATATATAATTTTTTTCCTTGGGCAGAAATGATTTTACGTCCGATCCGAATGTTTCATAAAATAAAAAAAAATGTATTCAAGACCGTGAGAAGCGTGAGGCGAGGGAAGAAGGGTTAATGGCGAAGGGAGCTGGCAACGATAAGGGCGGTAAATATAAATGCGTGGGGGTGGGGGGGGGGAGTGCAAAGTACGGGGAAGGCACAACCTATTAAATTTACCGCTCGAACGTGGAAGCAACGTGACCCTCGACCCCGGAGCAAACCACCTCCGCACCACCACCACCACGCGCACCTTCAACAACCACATTGCGATTGTGAATGCGGCCAGGGGTTGGGGGTGGGGGCGAAGAGGGGGTTGAGGATTCGCGGGAGAGTCCCGTCGACGCCGGCATTCACTGCCAACGCTGCTTCCCTTTTCATTGAATCTTGACGGGTCTTTGTTGTAAACTGTGCGCGCGAGGCTTTGGTCTCCGCAACCCTCTTCGCCACCCTTTCCCAACTTCCCCCACCCCCCCACCCCTCGGCCGTTCGTGCCGTTCAACGTTAGACAATGAGCCGAGAGCGCGAGAAGTGGAGCATGGGGAATAAATTCATCGGGGGCGATGCTTCGATAATTCACGGGAATATCCAAACACCCGCGGCTCGAGTTTAGTCAATCGCGTCGCAACGATTTAACGAATTCGGGGGTGCGGAGGATGCGAAAATGTAACACGGTAAAAAAAAAAAAATCGAATAATCAAAAGTAAATTGTTATTATTATTATTATTTTATTTTATTTTTTTACGTGAGTTGAAATATCGATTGAATGATTAAAAAATATGTTAGGAGAAAATTCGGTTCGAAAGCTACGGGCAATTTCGTGTCAAACTGGATGGGGATGGAAAAAAAAAAAAATCGTATTTCGCATCAAGCTGGATGGGGATGAAAAAAAAAATACTCACACACACACACACACACAGATTCTAAAGATTTGCTGGAGTGGACTGCGTGACCTGTTCGACACACACTCGTCGTTTCTCTTTCTCACTTTCTTATTGTTTTTTTTTTGTCTTCTTTTTTTCTTTTCCATTGTCTTCTTTCTCATCGATCCTTGATTCGAGAAAACTCGTTTATCGCACGCCAATTTAATTTCGAAGTTGGCCGTGTCTTGGCACTCGCTACGATCCCCCTCGTTTCTCATTACACATCTTCTCTCTTTCTCTCTCTCTCTTTTTCTTTCCCTCCTTCTTCATCCCCTTCATTCTGTGGACTGTGGGTACACGCTGGCTTCCGCCAACTTTTTCTTCCCCGAATTTCAATACCCGTAGAATTTTCCACGTTTCCAGAAAAATAATTGAAAACCATCGATTGAAACGTTCATCTATGTATTTTCGTCGAGTCTGCGATACTCGGATGAATTTGCGTTTGGTGTGGTGCATCGGTCGTAACGATTTTTGCAGTTGTTACGGTGTTTGAGGTCTCTCCTATTTTTAGAGTTAACGGGTAAAGACAAGAGATCCCAGCCATCCTGATGTTGCAGCTTCCAGTCTTCCTTCCTTCCTACTTCCCCCCCCCCTCCTTCCTCCCTCTTCCAAACACCTGCTTGTCCCGCGTGCCCGACGGGCGTATGTATACCACACCCAACCGTTTCCGGATCGTCGGACACACGCTGATTTATATCACTGGATGGATTAACCGAAAGGCTCTTCGTGCCATCCACAGACACTCTCCCCGAATTCTCCCGCGTCCCACGGACCTTGAAACAATTTATGATTGCTCCGACATTATTTACCGCCTCGCCGCAAGATATCTCACACACACCGAAAAGCCAAGTAACTTTCTTCTCATAGATCTATATAACACAAACCCGTTACCAAAGAAATTCGTGTTTTTATTCTTTATTTTATTTTATTTTTTAATTTTTTTTTTTTTTCTATCTTTAGTTTGCCCAAGTTTCGGCGATCTTGCGATCGTGGAAACGATGAATTATGTAAGAATATATAAGTTGGAACGGAATCTTTGATAAATTCTCATGAGTTTGCTATTTGGTTTTAAATTTTTTTTCATTTTTTTCAATTTTTTTAAAATTTTTCAAGAGATTTTTCATTATTTTAGGGTTTGCGATTGGCAGTTTTGATAGTCGTCGGTGTGAATGACTTCACAATCAGCTGCAACAATGATGAAATTTTTTTTCTTATTCATTTTGCTTCCTCGTGAAGAAAAATGGGAATATATTTTTTTTTCGAGATCTTCGTGTCACCATGTTCAGGAATATGTTTAAACACGTCTCGAGAAAACATATTCGGAGAAAATGACCGGATGTACATATGCGCGTGTGTGTGTAATGACCTTGAAAATTTTGCAGACGATGCAGGGATGGCTTTGATCAGTCTACTCATCGGTCTTACTTTTCTCAGTCCCAATTTTCTTTCCCATTCCCGCTTTTCCCACTTCTACTTTTCCCCATTTCCACTTTTCCCACTTCTACTTTTCCCCATTTCCACTTTTTCCCAGTTCTACTTTTCCCAGTCTTAGATTTTTCCAGTGTAACTCATCGTTGATTTTATTTGGTTGGTTCATTTACCGGACGCAGCGACAAATAAATGAACCCACGGACCAAAAAATGGCGAATTATAGTGGAAAAAGTAGAACTGGGAAATGCAGAACTGGGAATAATAGGACTGATCGAAGGCGGACTTCAACCATCCCATTTATGTTACAACAAAATAATGTTTCCTGAATGTTTGTAAACGGGATTGAATCGAGTGTTATCAATTGTCCCTTCAATTTTTCATCGTCACCATTTTCACGAAGTCTGGGCTCGTGAAAATTCTTCAATTGTCTCGTAGTTATTGCAATTAAACAATTATTCCATCATCCTATCCAGACGCCCATCCCATCCAGTTGCACATCGTAGTGTTGGGGCAGGGAGGGGGAGGGGGGGGGGGTGACGAGGAGTAGCTTCTGCAACAGCCTGCGATAGACAGCTGACGTCGTTGGAATCTTGGTACAACGTTGCGCAAGACGTGGATAGATGTAACGAGGAAACGACAGCGGGTCTCGACGTACACAGCCGATTTATACATCGATCGGTCAAACGGTTCGCTAAACCCGACTGCCCAAGTCGAGCCGTTTTCCTAACGCATCGTTACGTTCCTACATTCTCAGCCATCATGGGGCCAATCTTCAGCTCTTCGATAATAATCGTCCTCATCGACATGAAAGATATCAAACAAATTGAATAAACCTCCCCATTATTTTTATTCAGAATTAAATCGGATCGGTTGGCACACGCGTTTCTTTTCAATTTTCAAACATTTGTAACAAAAAAATTTTTTTATATTTTTTTTATTTGAAAGAAATCATTAAAAAGAAATCAATGAAAACAAAACGAAGTATCAATTTAATGAAAAATTCTTGATCGATAAAAATTAACAGGAAAAAAAATTAAACGAAACAAATAATTTTAGAAAAAAAATGTATTGTGAAAAAAAATGTTCACAATGAATTTTCGCCAACGTTAATTCACGATCAAAGTTGTTGTTGTTGTCATTTGTTTTGACGGTTAATTCGTTCGCGAAAATTGGATGATGCCACTTGCATTTGTGAGCTGCATCGATGAAGATCCATCGACCGGTAGGTGAAAAATCATCATGAGGCCGAAATGTGTTTGTGACTTCGAGAGACCCAAATATACGTGAGTGAGTCGTTGAGGCTTTCGTCATGTTCATCGGTTGGAATGAACAGCAGCTGTCCTCTGTACGCGTAGTACACGGAATATCGGTGAAGCAGTGACCGGAAACGCAACCACCGCGTGCAAGAGAGAGAGAGAGAGAGCCATGATCGAGGCACCTATACAGATATATATATATATATATGCATCTTTCCTCTTCTCATAGTCTGTCACATTTTTAAATGTGCACGAGTCAACCCCAACCCCACACACACACATGAAAATATTGCAGTTTTACACAAAACACACTCACACTCACACACCTAAATAAATGAAAAAAAAATTTGTCTCTGCGTTCTAAAAACAAAAATAAAATAAAAAAACAAAATTAAAAATATAAAAACGAATATATATATATTTATTTCAGTGGGACACACGTGCTGAATAATTATCTCGACTGTGCAAAGTCAAAAGCCGAGTACGGGATTATCGTGTGAAATTCACGATCGAACGTGAAAACTGGCAGCCTTAACTGATGGTAGACTAGCCGCCGCAGGGACTTAACGAGTCGTTCTTCGTTGCGGCCAAATATTCCCCCCCCCCCCCCCCCGGAGAATTTTGCACAAAAGACGCGAATACGGCGAGTAACAGAGGATTAGGACTAATTACTCGGAAGCACCGCGAAATCGATAATTAACCCCGGGAGCAACTCCCGTGCAGATTAGCTCAACTTTCGGGGGGGGGGGGGGGGGGGGACTACGACTGCACGATTTTGTCTCAACGAGATTGTCCATGGACGGAACAATTATTTTATCGATCCTCGGTAGGAGCCAAAGCCAAATTTCAGATTGATGTGGTGATTTTTTTATTTTGTTCCATTTTTTTTTTTGCATAGCTGATTGAAAAATTGGTTTTTTTTTTTGCTCGTATCCATTTCTGATTGTCGCGATTCACAATAACTGCACATCAATAAGGAACAAAAAGAAAGTATCATAATAAATTGAATATGAAGATTAAATATTTTTATCGATTCAACAAAACAAAAAAAAAAAAAAGAAAGAAAAGGTTATTATTCGATAACATAATTTTGACAGGACGAATTGAGTTAAATTTCTAATGTCGTATAAGGTTCGTATAAAAATCCAAGAACATCGAGATATGTGTCGATGGAATTTCGTCTGGACGAGATAACCTTGAGGTTCTTTTTTTTTCTTTTTTTTTCGTTTTTTGATTCTCAGAGCCGATGGTAATCAACGAATTTCTGGCTTGTTCGTTATCGGACGATGTTAATCAGCGCTGACCGGGATTCCCGTCGTATTTCGCTCCGTCAAATTGCATTGCCTCGTGACAACGAAGATTATCGTCGGATCACCTTGGACTCGAAATTTTTTTCATTTTTTCTGCGAGGGAAAAAATTAAAAATTTAACCTTGTGAAAAAATAAAATGTTTTTACGTATTTTCGATTGAATAATTTCGATATATCGATTGATAAATTTTGATAGACCGACCAGGTAAGCGAAGAAAAACATTAAACCGACGATGATTATTCCGATTAGTGTGAGAAAGCTCCATCCTCGCCAAGCGTAAAAAGGCACGCATCCGACTCTCCCTACGTCCATAACGTTTCGGGAACAAACACCCATTTTCACAGGGTTTTTTCTTTTTTTTTTTTTTTTTTGTTTATTAACTTTTATCCTTATCAGCCGTACACAAAAATGTTGACTGATGTATCAATTTCTGTTTTTTTTTTTTTTTTTTTTTTTTTTTACATCAATACGGAACAACGGACACTGCTCGATGCAGCTGCTATGTACACAAAAATTTTGGATGCATAATGGCTCGAAAATCTGCGACTGACAGATGCGGACGAGCAACACAATCAATTGACAGCTCGAACGAAAATTTGTTTCCGGCTTACACAACGTTTATTTTTTATTTTTTTCCGTCAGACTTGCAAACGAAAAAATTGGAGAAAAAAATTGTAATTTGAACCGAAAAGCTTTTGAATAGGGTGCTATATTATACTTTCATTTTTATGAAGCTTTTAGGCTTGAGAATAATCTCTAAAAAAATTATCAGCGTATTCAAAAAATTTTTGTATTTATTAAAATTCGAATAAGCATGAGTAATCTTACCGAGACCGCATGAAACACTTTTCACAAGCATATTCACTCAATTTCATTGCAGACAAAACCCAAAAAGTGTCTTGAAAAAAATTCTCAAAAATTCACCTGAAAATCTATCTATCCTCCAATTTTTATCCTGAATGAGAAAACAAATTTATTTTTTGAGTTCCATACAAGATTATAGCTAGATAAGTACGTAAGATTCCTGATAACAACCATCCACCTCCATGACACTAGTTGTGCTTCATTTCCGAGCCCTCGCAGACATAATTTATTTTCAATAAAAAAAAATTAATTAATTCAATAAAATTAAATTCATCAAAATTAATTTAGATCTAGACGTGACACTTAAAAAAAATCAATTTTTACGAATTCTCGAGTGTCCATGATCCTCCTTGACACCCAAATGAGTCGATAAACTCGCACCCACTCCAAAACATGCGAATAAAGCGCATGGAACTTATACGTAAGGTACCACCCACCTTAAAAGCATTAAAGTCAAGCGTTTACGATTTCTTTGATCGGACGACGAGCGTCGGTCATTCGGCCAAACGGAAATTGAGCCGGCTTAGCAAACCGGAAACGAGATATAATACTTGAGCAAACGTTATATAGTCCTGGCGAACTCGGTAATGTGAGACAGATAACGACGAAAGGGCTCGCAGGACGTTATCACACATATATATATGTATACATATAGTCGAGGTCTCCGGTGACGTGGGCGAGTGCTTCGCTATTCGGCCCAGTGGATTTGACACGTTATTAATGGAATCTCTGTACGTGCATATCCCCCCCCCCCGTGTTAGTTTCGTGGGTGTGTGCGTGTGTGACTCTTGTGTGACTGCAGTGTGTGTAGTACGCAACAACCAGCCCGGACACGGACTACCAAACTACAAATCTGTGATGGAATTATGATCTATGGACACCTACACGGTACCAGGTCCCATGGGACATTCAATATATTTTCTTTTACACCCACACACACACACACACACACATGTATATTGATACGGTTACTGACACCTCGGAGTCGGTGCCTCCATCACCGACAAATTTACTTCCACCAATTTGCACCCGCTCGAACGCTCCAAACGAATTCATTTAAGCGTGAAAAAAAAAAAAGTAATAATAATAATAATTCATTTACGTCGATTAAATTGCAATTTTTGCCAATCACATTATTATTATTATTATTATTATTATTATTATTATTATTATTATTATTATTATTATTATTATTATTATTATTATTATTATTATTATTATTATTATTATTATTATTATTATAGTTCGTTATGTCGAAATACATCTCACAGGTTCCGAATTTTTGCTTCTTGCTTGCATTTCGTTACGGATTTATCGCGAATTTCAATAAAAAAAAAACCGAAACGCCGACGACAAATCAGCGCGTTCTCGTGCAAACCGATCGCGCGTCGACCGACTCGACTGTGAAGCGGCATTTCACGAATATAATTCACGAATGAATCTCGTGAATTTGTGACAAATCGTCGAGCTACGTGAAAATAATTTTTCACGTAGCTCGATATACACGTATACATGAGGATAAAATTTTCTCGAAACACATGAAAAATGGAAAAAACGTTGAATAAACATTTATCTGTGATTGTGATAAGAATTTTGTCATTATGATGGTGTGTGTGTGTGTGTGTGTGTGTGTGTGTGTTGACCCTGCACAATCCACCGGAGCTTCGAAGAAAAGCAAAAAAAATAAGAAAAACAGAAAACAAAAACAAAAAAAAAAAAAGAAACGGAAAGCACAGCGGATAATGGGGACCGTTGATGGGTCCATAATGGGTACACCATCCAATGGCCTCTGCCGCGGTCTCTCGATGCTCTTTCTTCGTCCAAATGAGCTTTCACCACAAGAATCCTTTCATCTCGGACGTCGTCTTTGCTCCCCCCCCCCTCCCCCCCTCCCCGCTAACACGCCCACGAGACTCTTGACGATTCGCGAACCCCTCGCAAATCGCAAAAAGAAAGAAAAAGATGAAAAAAAAAAAAAATGATGCCACATCGTCGGCTCTTTCAAGTTCCGTTTATGAAGCAAATATAATGTGTACAAATTGGCATGGGGGATGCGGCCGGATGCTCGTTTGCGAAGTTTCACGAAGGGTTGTCAGGGCTACCGTGAAATCCCGTGAGTCCTGCTATCGTTTATTCGTGTGTATGTGTGTGTGTGTGTGTGTGTGTGTGTGTATGTGTAACGAGTGGATGCTGCGCAAGATGCTGCCTCTTGAAAAAAAAAAAAAAAAAAAAAAAAAGGTCTTTTCCAATTACCATTGAGGCATCGTGAATACATGTATATACTTGTTGTATACACACACATGGATAAGCATGTTAAAAAAGCGTCGTAGGTAATACACGAGCGAGTCGTGACGAGGATTGACTCTTCCGTAAATTTTTCCGTTCATCGCGAATAAACGGCGAAAAGGTAAAAATGGCCTCTATTTCCGTCCTCCAGACCGCCCTTCGCCCTTTCGACCTCTCTCAGACCCGAATTACTCCCACCGAACGACCGAATAAAAAAAAAAATTTGGCCGTGTTCAATTTTACATTTTTATTTTTTTTTCATTTTCGAAAAAAAATGTCTACAACTCGGAATAAATTCGTTGCACGACGACCAGCAAAACGAATAAATTGCACGTGAAAAAATTGTGCCTGCCAGTGCAATTGACCTCGTGAAATAAAAATAAACGGAATAAAAAAAAATGTCATTTCTGACCACAAACATCGTCAACAAATAAATCAATAATAATAATAATAATTGTAATAAAAAATTAATTAATAATATTTGATAACTTTGTCGAGTATAATTATTGCTTCGATGGTAAACGAAACTTTAAACTTTAGGTGACTCTATATACATAATAAGTTTGATCGGTAAATCGGGGTTCGTCGGTTGTATTGGAGGCGGTGCATCTGGGTCGAAGTCGCAAAGTCGATTTAGGCGTTTTGCATTGGCCCTCTCGAGGGCCGCACTTCGTTGACGTCGATAATCGAGTTTCAATGAGAAGCATCACGCGTGAAGATGCGAAAGAGAGTGGGGAACCGGGGAATATTGATGGGGGGAAGAGAGTGGATTGGAGCTATTAATTCCGGGTACACGTGCGAATGGCATATAACTACCCTCGACGTACTTTCCCCGTACGAAACCCGTGGTACACAACGGACATTGGTGTATATCAGTGTGTGGCTCGGTTTGTACGTGGATTATGCTAATTTGAAATGGCACTCTCACACTTCCCATCCCCATCCCTCCTTCACCCTTTCTTCGCATCGGCGTCACGTCGAGTCTCGTGTGTGTCAACGACACGGAATTAATTATCGTGTCAGTACGTCACACGTGTGTGCTATATGTGTGACGGGTACTTCCATATGCGTAATACTCTTATGGATGATGGGTGGATCGGGTGTTCACCGTAAATTCTACTCCGGGGGCACATGCACAACTATACGGTTTGGAATAATTTAATTTTCCCAATGGGACACTACACACATCCAACAATACTGTTTGGGTGTGTTCACGGTGTTTTCTTTACGACGTATACACGCCCGAGGATGTGGTTCTTCTATCGGGTATAGATCATAGATTGAGGATAATAATAATAATAATGATAATATGATAGTGATAACAATTGTGTCCCAAGTAAAAAAAATTCTGTGTAAACTATATATGGGATTGGGCATATATAGTTTATATATAGATTATATAGAGTCTATATACAGTTTATAGTAAAATAGACTTTACAGTCTATATATATAGTCCCAAGTAAAAAAATTATATATAAACTATATAAATATTTATGATTTTTTATATGGATTTTTTTTATATATAAATTTATATATAATTTTTTTTACTTGAGGTATGATAAACGGGGTGAGTTTACATACGTTTTTTTTTTTTTTTTTTTTTTTTTTCAATAGTCACACTAATTAACATCTCATTTTTTCTACAATCACAGAATAAATAATAACAAACGTAATTATGAAACTCACATGACATATGTGGTATTACACAATAATATTCTGTATCATTGTAAAATACACCCATCATACTGCGATCGAAATTCATCATTCATAAATTCTACCGATTTCGTTTTTCACGAATATAAAAAACGAAATCGACTCGACCGTCTTCTAAACTCAACATTATATCCGTAGAATCATAGAAACAAACGTTTACCAGCCTGAACAAACGTTTTCCTCGGTATCCTAAACCTTGCTGGAGGGTAAACACTTTCCATTACGATTACCCCCCCCCCCTCCCCCCATCGTAGTACTTCGGTAATAGCTGCATTAGTGATACGCCATCAGTACGTAATACCGGCTTCCCGTATTTGCGTTTAATGCCCAAACTACCAAAGCTAGATGTACCCACGGCAAGCTTCGTGCGCCACCGTCGCATGTACACACATCGAGCCAATACCCGAGATCGTTAATTCGGCCTCAGACGCGACGACGACGACGACGACCGCGCCTCTCGGTGCTCAAAGTTTGCCCGCGATCGAATGGAATATCGCACACGTTTGGTTCTGTAGCTCCCAACATCCACGTTGGCGGCGAGTAATCGATCGTCGGACTAATTACTCGGCCGGGTAATGAGCCGAGGATGGACCCCGAGTACAACTGCCCTTTGGACCAAGAGATCACGTTCGTGGTCACGCCGCGAAATCATCGGACGGGCTTTTAAGGGGGCTGGGTCACCTTAAAAATTAGGAAATTTTTTTTTTTCCGTGGTACGATCGATCCAAATCAAAAAATCGATTTTATCCTCATAAAATACATATAGTCAGCTGTCATTTGAAATTTTTTCATAGTCGTATATAGCCATATGAAGGCTGTGAGATTTATCACAACATTTTTCACTCGTCCTAGCTTTTGGACCATACGACTCAACGGATTATCAATTCTGACGTCTCATTTTCTTCGTAATGGGTTCTACGTTCTCGAATGAGTGTGGGAATTTTTTTTTCTGAGCTTTCTGGACATTGTGGTGAGCTTTTGAGTGAATGAAAAACAAGTTTTCCGTAATTTTTTGGATAAACAGTTGAATTTGGATAAAAAAAATTCGGATAATCAGCTGAATTTGGATTAAAAAAAATTTGGATACACAGTTGATTACCACAAATTCATTCCACCTCGCATCCCAATTTCCCACCCTCATCCAATTCGGCGATCCTAGGGCCATAACAATTTCCTTCCATTTCCATCAATCCATCCTTTTTATTTGATTCACATTGTTTCAAATATTACATTTCAATCACACTAAATAACATTGAAATGCATTGTTCTGACGTTTGACAATGGGATTCGTGAATAAAGTTTTCTCATTTACGCGAACCGATTTTTTTTTTTTTTTTTTTTTTTTTTTTTTTTTTTTTTACGAGTTTTCGACGTCAATTCCACGTATCGACCACCCACATCCGTTGTGTTCTTCTTCGCTTTTTTTCCGAGCTTCATCGACGAAACTAAAACATAGGTTTCGATATAAAACCGCATGAACGATTGGAAAGCACTATCTCGATAGGTCGAAACGATGGGGTTTCGCGTTTCACAAAGAGTTTCGTGGTTACGGACGAGCCTATGATAAAAAAAAAAACAGACATTTGGGGAACGAACCGCTGGAATCGATACAGCATTGCGACTAGTGTATACGGATATCTTTGATTTTTTATTTGTATACATATATATATATATGATAGGGGGTAAAAAATTAAACTATATCTCTCAGTGTTACTCGCGACTTATATCAAACTCGTATTGAAAAGTCACTGAAAAGTGATGAAAGACGGTGCTTGACATCGAATATAAATTCTGCTCTCGAGCGAGCGAATGGTAAAAGAGAGAGAAAAGAAACCGTTGAATGCCGTACCGGAAGAAAAAGATTGACGATTCAAAACGGGAAACACGGAGAAACGTGTGGAATACGAAGTCGCGTTTAGTTATCGATAGGCAATCAAAACGTCTGAAGCCTTGATTGTACAGAACGTATATAGGTATATATGTATATATAGTCAAAGAGGGTGGAGTTGCAGCGCATAATCGATATCGGTGAAGTGTACATAGGAAATTGAAAGGGCGCGCGGATATGGGCAAAAGCAGAAATACAAAACTTTTCACTCGACTCTCTCTCGTAATTAAATTTATGCCCGAGAGTACATCGAGATGATGCCCGCCACGGGGATATAGAAATTATGAAAGTGCCACTGGCACCCACGTAAAATTGTGTGTATAGCGAGTATATTACGTGAGTATGGAAATTTATGCGCATATATATTCTTGTAAAAGCGAAATGTGTGAAGATGAATGGTTATGCATAAATACATATGCACCATGCATCGGGATTCAACATGTATATATGTACATATCCACATATGTGTGTATGAGTTTATGTGGGACATATAAGTGTCGACAGTCGCACGAAAGTTCATCAACGTCAATTCGTCCATTTTCTTAGCTATTGTGATGATATTTTCATTCGCTTCGACATTGCAACTCGAGTCCGAGGAACTTTGTCAGCGCCCCTGTCGACCTGGAAAAAAAGGTGAAAGAAAAAAAAACGACCACAGAGGTCGACGATGAAACATTAACGTTTCCTCGTTAGCTGGGGGCTGCGGTTTTAGTCGGAAAATTGCGTGGAATCTGAGTTTTTCGTCGAGAGCTTTTTTTTTTGTTGTTGTAGGGAATCGTTGCTTTTTTCGAGATGAAAAATGTTGATTACATATATGGCTGGAGAGTCAAACGGGGGTTCAAAGGGTGAATGAGTGAGCAGTGGCCATTTTTATTTAACGGAGGAGACTCGCGAGTGGACGGACTCAGAAGTCGAGATGGGTAGATTTATGCAAGAGAGAGAGTGAGAGAGAACGACAGACATTGGTAGCACACAACTTCAAGGCGAACATTTCGCTCGTTCTCTCTCGCTCCGCAAAGACGTCCAATGGCGCCGTCCCTCTCGCACTCATAGCAACGCATGTTGCACATAACCTTAAGACGATGGAAGACAAAAAATTCTTCCCTTCTCTCTCGTTCCGCAGCGAGCGCCTATAGCGCTGTCTCTCTTGCACTCGGAGATGTCTTCCATCACGTTAAGATGGTTTTTTTGGTCACTCGATGTCGGCATATCGTCATCGACGATCCCTTCGTGTACCGCCACCGATATCTAGCCGGTCGAAAAAATTGTTACCGTACTGCGTGAAATCTTCAAACCCATAAAAAAAAAACTACATTTCAATTTTCACGTATCGACCGTCGGTCAATCGCGCACAATTTCACCAAAGTCGGTAGGTAACGACGGCAGCGCCATGCGGCAGCATTTCGATAAACCTCATAGCGCTCATATTTCTTTTCCTCTTACTTCTTACTCTGTTTCTCTGTTCATTCGTAACGAACAAAACACGTGCAAACGTCATGTCCGAGAAAAAGCGCGTGCTCGTCATTTGTTTAGGTAATAATTCATAATAATAAGAATAATTTATTTTGAGGTTAATCACATTGTCAGTACAAATATGATAACAATGATATTTGACTTGTCGCAGGTAACATTTGTCGTTCACCGATAGGCGAAGCTGTGTTTCAAGACTACATTGCGAAGAAAGGTCTGGATAAAAAATGGTACGTCGAAAGCGCAGCTCTGATAGGTTATCACACCGGAAAATCTCCGGATCGCAGAGCCATGGCCACTCTCAGGGACAAGGGTCTGTCCAGTTATTCTCACAAAGCCAGACCAGTAAGCACGCATTGCGAATGGAATTTTCTTCGATCAATTCGCAACAATCAAATATCGCATGCAATAACAATCGTCGCATTCGTTCGTCTCGTTCTATCAGATAACGACGGAAGACTTTGAAACATTCGACTGGATCTTCGGTATGGACAACGAGAACATTTCCCAATTGAACAGAACGAAACCTCCCGGAAGCAAAGCCAAAATCGAACTGCTGGGCCAATACGATCCGGAGGGAGACGTTATCATCAGAGATCCTTATTACGTAGGTTATGATTCTTCGTCGTTCGTTCTTGTTCCCAACCGTCGATCGACTCAATTTTTTTTTCATCGTCGTTTCAGGACGACGGCAGCGAGGGTTTCGTCAAAGCTTACGAACAATGCGTGAGAAGCGTAAATGCATTCATGGAAAAGCACGCCGATGATTCGTAATTCTACGCAACCACGCAAGTACGTTAATGTTTTATTTTTTATTATTAAATCATGGACACGATGATTGCGATTCAATTTTATTGTCATTTTTTTTTTTTTTTTGTACATTCATTTGACTCGACGACCGGCGACGTACACCTCGACGATGTTTCTGTCGTCTCCCGAATATATGAGACGTTGAAGTTTATTTTCCAGAGTATAATCGGTGAGGTTGTCCAGCGGACCCGTCGGATTGATCAAATCGATCACCAGAGCGTCGAATTGTTTGCCCGCCACGAAATTACCGACTTTGTCGTCAATCGCGAGGGCTGGAGGGCCAACAAAAAAAATATAAAAAAATTAAAAAACAACCAAAAAAAATACATAAAAAGGATTTTAAAAAGCATAAAAACATATTGACGGTCGCAATTGACATTCGACTTACATTTGGCACCTCCGAGAGTGGCCAGGTTGAACACATCGGTGTATTTCAGCGGTTCGTAATCGGTTTTCGTTATCGCCAGAGTATTGGACACATCGAGAGCCGATCTCATGGCGTCCAGAATGCAAACGCTTCTTCCTCCCGAAACGTCTGTAAATTCGTGCGACACATCCGAACAATCCATTCACGGAAACAACGAAAAAACCCAATGACGAAATAAATAAAAAGGGAAAAAGAAAGAAAGAAAAAAATGTTTTACGTACCCGTGCCAAGTCCAATTTTTATCCCCGCGGCCATGAGTCTTCTCACGTCGCACAAACCGCTTCTCAAACAAGTATTAGACGATGGACAATGCGCAATAGCCGTTTCTCTTTCCTTCAACAGCTTCAATTCGCTGTCCTGAAGATGAACTCCGTGGGCGAGAACGGTTTTTTTCGTGAGAAGACCCGCCGCGTCGTAGACCTCGCTGTACGTCGGTATGTCCACGAATAATTTTTTCACCGCCTCTATCTCGTCCAAATTTTCCGACACGTGACTCTGAGTTAACAATTGTTTCGATAAAAAAATAATCTGTGTGTATCAAGTGATTCGATTTGAATCACCTTTTTTTATTTTTTTCTCGCTCTCACAGCGAAAAAAAATAAATAAAAAAGGTTCTCTGAAAATTTCCAGATTTTTATACAAATTCTTAGAACTTCGCTTTTGCTTTTGAAATTTTCCCATGTGAAGCAAAAAGAAAATTGCTTCAGTAAAAATTGCTTTTGTTAAAAACAATTTAACCAAATTTCGAAATTAGCAAACCCACGGACAACATCCAGGACAATATAATAATATTTATACGTTTGTCAATCTTATTCGTGATTTACCTGAACGTGTATATCCCCTTCTCGAGCTAATTTGCCTAATTTTGTCAGCAAATCCAAGTCACAGCTCAGAGCGAACCTCGGAGTTATTATGGGTTTCACCAATGGGCTCTGAAAATATTTTTTTTCATTATCATTATTATTATTTTGATTTTTTTTTTTTTTTTTTTTTTTTTTTTTTTTTTTTTTTTTTTTTTCATTGATCAATCGAAAGATTTTGGTGAATAATAATTTACTCCAATATCGGCAATGTCCCTGACGAATGTCAACGTATTGGCTATCGATTCCTCAGTCGTCTCGTAATATCCGTCATCGCGATGAAAATTCATATTCAACTTTCCAACGAAAGCGCGTTGTCCAAGCTCCGCAGCTTTTTTGCCGAGTATCAGGGACGCTTTTGCGTACAACGCACCGAAGTAACAGGCGGTCGTGGTGCCCATTGTCAGTGTTCGTTTCTGTAACATTTTTTTTTCATTTTTATTTTTTTAAATTATTTTTTTTCATCCCTAACTTAGTTAAAAAAAAATATATATATATATATATATATACGTCTAAATATAAATAAATAATAATACTTATAAATAAATATACTTATAAATATAAATAAATAATAATAATTGTTCGATATATTTTTTTTCTAAACAATCGAACTCACAACTACAGCATCGAATACGATTTCCGCAAATTGTTCATCGGAATAATTTTTTTCCATGGGAAATGTGTAAGTTTCGAGCCAATCGAGAAGACCACGATCGTAACCGACACCGAGATTCGGAAATTGCGGTCCATGAATGTGACAATCGACGAATCCGGGAATTAAAAATTGTCCGCAACTGAGAAGAGTCACGAAGTCGGCAGCGACGTCCGAAGGATTTGGATTTTCGGTCACGCTCACGATCTGCAATCGCGAATCAGAGTCTCGTTGGTCAAGGTTTCGTTATCGCTGTGCGACAACGAGCCGGTCCAAATTGCTTTCGATGAACGTGTTCGAGTTGAGATTTTACGCTAGTCGGGTTTCGAACAACGATTCACATTCGTTCGATGGACAATGTATTTTCGATGCATTATCAAACGAATAAGTATGATCGATTGTAAAGCGACGATTATTTATTTTTTCATTTTTTTGCACATTTCTGCGATGATTGTGAATCATTTGAATGAATTATCATTTTAAGATAGATTCCAATGTTCAATTAACATTCATTTATTCACAAAAGCGTCTCAGTTTAAATTTTCATCGATCACGATTCTGTTTATCTTTTTATTTCTGTTTTTTTTTTTTTGTTTTTTTTGTTTTTTCTTTCTCGTTGATGCGATTCGTGAGCCACAGGAACTTTGAGATCCTAGTGTGCATTGATGAACAATCTAATCTGATGGCCAATAAGCGAGCAACCATCGTCGACAGAACGATAGTTGCTTCTTTTTAATCCCGACTGAAAAAAAAACGGAAGAAAGTGAATTGGATTTAAACTTTGTTTCGGATTCAGGCCCAAACTTCTAATCTTCTTACAACAGTTTTTCGCACTTCGGTGCTGTGGTTCACAGAGATGGTTTCTAGACCATAATATTCATAATCGGAAATGAACTCGTAAAGATAATAAATGTTAAATAAAAAAAAATCACTTTTCCATTTACAAACATTTCATATCAAATTTTTACGTCAATCGCTAACTCACCTGGCCATCCTCGACGAGAATCCCAGCTCGTTCGATAATCTCCAACTCTCCGTTGGATCCCACATGGACCACCGGTCCCACGAACAAATGTCGGGTCATCCTAGAACCTCGGCTCGAACTCGATAAATATTTTTCTGATAAACAGCAGAACAGAACAAAAAAAAAAAGAAACAAACAAACGAATAATCCACCTCGAAAAATTATCATTGGATTTCATTGGATAAATCCAATCGCAATTTTCACGCAATAAGGAAGCATGAAGATTATTTGTCCGAATTGTTGAATAAAACTGGTTGACCTTGGACGAGACCGCCGGCGCGTTATCGCCAGCTGCGCGCATTGTCGTCGTCGTCGTTGTTCGAACAAACGTTATCAAAACTTCGCCACAACGAGCTCGACAACTCGACGACGAAAAGAAAACGAAGAAAAAAATTTTTGTATACCAAAAAAAAAAAATAATAATAATAACAAACTATGGAAAAAATTATGATAATACGATAACGTAAAAAATAACGTGCACGTGTTTATACTTTACTGGATTTTCTGCAAGTCGTGCCGATGCAAGATGCAACTCTCAATAGCATGGCGCGTGTTAACGCAACTTTAACGATGGCTTTGTTAACTTTTTTTCTTCTTTTGTTTTTTTGTCACAACTAAATTTGAGTAATTTGGAATTGGTAAAGAAAAAGGAAAAAAAATATATTTAACTGACAACTGAAATATGTGGGTTTTCCGTTTTTTTTTTTTTCTACTTGGTTCACGTTCGTATAATTACCCAGGAAGATTTGTATAATGGATAATTAACGAACGATTGTGTGAAATATCGTCGAAAATTATTTTAATTATTATTTTAATCGATTGGACAAACGGCCCTGAACGATAAACGCATTAATTACGACGCACAATTAAGCAGTTATTTATTTATTTATTTATTTATTTTTATTCAACGATATATTAATTGTTGTTGTTGTTTTTCTTTTCTTCTTTTAGTTCGATCGGAGCACGACGACGTTTGATCATTCGCGTTCGAACGAACGCTCGCGACTGAGAGTACTGAGCATGCAACGTCTTTCATCGTAAATCCATCCCCGCTCCTCCGTCGGCTTTGGGTATTGTGCGATAATACCGTTCCCCGCTTTGTTACCGCACGACAACTCCTCACTCCTTTTCATTATGTTACTCGTTATCGCGTACAAGATCAATTGTCCACAATTGTCGACTCGAGTAACCAATTTGTTGACGATTATCCATGGCAACGACGTTGAAACTTCATCACGAAGCCGTCGAACCATCGCGTTTGATTTCGTCGGGTGATTGAATATATATATTAATAGTTATTTATTACATTTATTATTCGGGGTTGGAGGATCATGAACGGCGTACCGAAGGACTCCGGGAGTGCGAAAAAAATGAAGAAACCGCCGGAAAATACGCAAGTTTCGGCTACTCGAGAGTACCTCGATATGGACACGGATGAGGAAGAATTTGGACGACAGGGTATCGCATATTGGATCTTTGAATTTATTTCTACTTTTTAGGCCATGAATTATACGAAGCAGGTGATTTTATGTATTTTTATGTTTTGTTTTGTTTATTTATTTATTTATTGCGGTATTCATTTGTTTATTTATTTATCTATCGCGGTATTTATTTGTTTATTTATTTATATATTCGAGGGGAGGACTATTTTCAAAATTTTGATGAACATTTTTTTTTTATCGGAATTTAAATTTCAACATGTTCGAAATGTGATGAAACATCGTGAAATCACAAATTTTGAGATGTTTCGTTGAGATTTTATGATATTTTGAATTTCGAAAATCGCATTTAAAAAAAAAAGCTTCAAATTGAAACTTGCAATTTGGCTATTCAGATTCCTCCATGAGGAAGCCGAAGAATTAAAAAAAAATGCTTCCTCGTAGATGAATGTTCGTTCAATTTCTACGATTCAGAGCCAAAAAATAAAAATTCAAAACATTTCGAAAAAAACCCATTGGCACTCGTCATGAAACTAGGATCCTTATAGAGAATCATTCGCACTCTAGTGAATGATCCTCTATGAGGATTTCAAAGCATCGTAGTTCATTGAAATTGAATGATAAAATAATAAAAATTTTGAGGTATGAAAAAAGTGCTCCAAAAAATACCGTGAAACGTGAAATTCGTGTTTTCTCATGCTGCACACGTGGTCACCTGTAAACTGAAGCTTTCTCGTCGATTATTTCCACTGTTGGGTAGTGGTGCCCTCTGCAACACATTCGAAGGGCTTGTGCACCGAATTCAAAACTACGTCTTGTTTATTTCATTCATTTATTTATTCTTCCATTAACTTATTCATATATTTGTGTATATTCATTTATTTTCTTATTTCGAATACTCCGAAGACAGAATTATAACGCACAATATGGCTAAAAATCTATTTGAAACAATTGTACTTGTGTCAATAAATTATCTAGAAATTGCAATCTTCATCTTTATTTACTTATGCATCAATCAATAATTCAAAATATTTTATTCCAGAAACTCCGGAACCCGAGGAAGAGTTGGAACTCGAGCCAGAAAAACCGATATTCACTGCGGAACAATTGAATTCTCTTGTGAGACATCGATTTTAAAAATAAATATTTTACAACTTTATCGCAAGCAATTTTTTTTTGTATTTTAACAAATCTAAAAAAAAACATAAAATATTTGTGCAGGTACAATACGTGAAAGATCTGACGACATTGTCCAGTATGACGCAAAACGATTGGTCCGGAGACGTCGTCGAGGTGGTCGAAGAATATTTCAAAAATCCCGCAGAAACGATTCTCACGTTATTTCGTCGTGACGAAGAGTTGAAAGCCATTCTCGAATTTCCAATCTTAAACGACGACGAATCGTTGTTTTATTTTTTACGTACACCCTGGCAAATTTATACACCGGAAAATTTTTCGTCCAACGTGATATGCGGAAGCGTCGACGGAATTGACAGATCCGTTCTCAGCTTTGTGGAAAATATTTACGCGCCTGTGGCTTTTCACAGTGACGAGTGGCCCATGGGTATATCCTTCTAAAATCATTGTTTTCGTTATTTATTATTTATTTTATCTGTTTTTAAAATTATCTAAAAACTTTGGAATTTTTTTTTTTTTTTCAAATTGCTAAAAATAATATTTTGCAAATTTTTTAACGTCATTTAGTCGTGAGAAACGAAATTTTTTCAAACTTGAACGAGTTCATAACACGTTTGATCGACGTTAATTACAAACCCATGGGACTGACCGTGTTCTACGTGCCTCGAGAGGGTATAACGGACGACGAGGAATTCCCGATGATTCGAAACGATGAAATTTCGTCGAAAAACATTGAGACGTTGAACGATTGTCAAGACGAGTGTCGGAACGAAAATGAAAAATGTTTGATGGAGAGATTGGAACGCGTGGCTCGGTATTGGATCAAACAGATCGGTGAAGCCGTCAAAGGAACTTGCATCACTTGCGACACATCTTCCACCTGGAAAACCATCGACGACGAGATTCGTTTTTGGCATTACAGACGTTTGTCGCTTTTATTCTTTTTCAAATTTATTCTAAAAACATTTTTTTTTCTAATCGAAAAAAACGTTTTGAAAAAATGTTCTCGTTATGATTTTTTTACCTACCCAATGGGATTCTTCAACTTGAGAACGAAATACACACTCTCGGAAAAAAAATTCAGAGATTCTACATTATTTTTTTTTCATCGCAAAAAAAAAATTATCTTCAAGGTCGAAAAGATCGATTGGTCCCCATATTCGTTTTGAATCGAACGTAAATCGAACGATAATAAATTGGCTTCGGCATGACAATCTCGCTGGATTTGAAAAAATTTTGTTTCGAAAAAGAAAAAAAAAAACAATGTCAGAAAAACAATGTCTTTATTAATTATAATAAATTATAATTTGCAAAATTCGTAGGCCAGTCTTATCGTGAAATGCTGCAATGGGAATTATTTATTCGAATGAAATTTGACCATCAGCATCGGTTCAAACAGTTTCGAGACTTTCGAATACATTTTTTTGTTTTTGTTTTTCAATTCAATACAAAAAAAACGAAAAAAAAACGATGATTTTTTCTCTTCTTTCAAACATCGAATTGTTTAATAATTTTTTCGAATAATCGATGAATCATTGTAATTTGCCCGTAGCATCTGAATATTAATTAAAATTTAACAGACGAAAATCTCAGCTGCGTTAATCGTCAATTAACGTGCGTGAGCATCGTCGGAATCGTCGAAACTTTAAAATCCGCAAGATCGGCCAGCGTTGATCGTTACGATTCACTGATAACGGAAATTTCCGAAAATTTAAAAGAGGCAGCTTCCAACATAAAGTATCTCAATCTTTTTCGTGAATTCAACAAAGACGTGAAAATTCCGGACGAAGTCGATGATTACGCGACGAAAACGTTTCTGCTCGTCAGATTTGTGGGACTGGAATCGCCGTTCTACAACACCGACGAAAAAATGGAAAATCTTTGTCGAGCTTTTTGCGTCGAAGCGGCAAACAATTTTCGTGAATCGATCGATTTGACGATAATTCTGGACGGTGATGCTCGAATCGGTAAAATCATGCTCGTCAAGTGCATCGACAGCTGCAACGAATTGACCAAAGTTTACGACAGATTGAAACACATGGACGAAAATGAATCATCGCCCACGATTTCACGAACCGATAAATCCAAAGTTTTCAATTACGTGGACACTCTGGTGCATCGTTGCAACGATCTTGTTGCAATTGCAGACGCGAGAATAGCTTTTGAAAAGTAATTCGACCGACGAAATAAAATATTCCAATATTTTATGGAATTAAAAAAAAATTATTATCGATTTGAATTTTTGTGGGATTATAATTATTTTTACGGTTTTCCGGATTAGCATGAATAATTTTGTTGAATTTTTGGTTCACAATAGATTTTCCATATTTTATAAAACTTTTTGATTAATTCAGAAATAAAAACATTTTTTATATTACTTTTATTGTTATCCATTATAATTATTTTATCATCAACTGTGATTGATTATTGTGCTATGATAATTATTCTCACAGTTTTCAAATAATCAAAAATAATTCGGTTTAATTATTGGTACAAAATCGATTTTTATATTTAATAAACGTTGTGATTAAGTCAATTAAGTATTTTTAATGCATTTTCATCGAATAAATTGTCCATTGCTCCATCATGAAGCTGCTCGACGAATCACCGGCGCGTAATAATAATCGAACTTTTTTTTTTTCTCGCAGATCCGACGAGCCCATCAGAATCTGCGGTCCCAAAGGTTTCGATCTCAGCTCGCGTTATCGCGACATTGAAAAACTCTTCGACTCGTCATTGACGATGATGAAAAATATTCGCGACATCATACTCGACATAGTTTCGTCGGCCTGGCTCGATCACGTCGTTGACTTCAAGAGACGTCTGAAAAATCTTGAGAACATGGTGAAAAATTGGATCGACGATGTATTCAACGATGTTGTCAATGTCGAAGATGGCATCGAAGCTCTCCACGGAATTGCGAGACTATCACAACGTCCTTACCTTCGTCAAACTTTGAACAACAAGTGGATTAAGGTTTTCCGAAAATTTTGCTCAAATCAAAATAATTTTTTTTTTTTTAATCATTTAAATTTATCGTTGATTAATTTTTTGGATTTATGTGCGATTCTGTGACACAATATATGTCTGTGAGAACCTTATTTATCGATTGGAATAGCAAATGCTTCCACTTTTCGAATATTTAACGCGAATCTATTTTTAAAAAAATTTATTAATCATAAATTGATTTTTTTTTTTTTTTTTTTTTTTTGCAGATCTGGAAAATTTTCGTCGACGAATTGGACACTCGTTCTGCCGTAACAAAACAATGTTCCGTGTTGCGCGAGCGACAGTTGCCGAATTATTCCGTAAGAGCGAATATTATTCGCACCAACAAGATTCATTTGGAAAAACAGTACAAAATGTTGATAGACGCATCGGACTGGTTCGACGATTGCGACGCCCAACCGTGAGTCCGATTAACATTGTTTGTTCAATTTTTTTTCGTTCATTCGATCGACAAATTAATCATCGATCGTTGAATTTTCAGAACCGTGACGCAAAAATACAAAAGCGTTTTAGCAGCGATGACGGAAATGGAAAATTCATTATTTTTCGAATGGCAAAAATATATTGCGAAAGAAAAAATTAATATCGCAGTAGTGTCGAACGAGCCAATAATGAAGTACCACGAAGAAAATGGGAAACCCCGAACAATTGTCACGAATCTACAAATTTCTCACATCAATTGCGTCCGAGAAATTGGGGAGTCAGTAATTTTCATAAACAATTTGCATAAAATTATTGTTCTTGTTCGACTCGATGAATTTTGTAAGTTTTCTATTCTTCTGTTTTTTTTTTTTTTTTTTTTTTTTTTTTTTTTTTTTTTTTTTTTTTCAAAGATGGACCGTCTTGGATTACGACACGAAAAACATTTTTTCGAAGAATTGTCCCAATTGGGAAACGTTGCAATTGCGTTACAACAAAGTCGAGTACATATGCAAAATGTACAACGATATTGTGACGAATGCTGCTGATCACGAAGGTTCTTCGTTCTCGACGATGGTGAACGATCTCGATGAAGTTTTGAACGCCGGTTTTGAAAAAACAACTTGGTCGTCGGATTCGTTTGAAATATATTTCAAAGAATGTTTGGAAATTTTTAACAGAGTGAAAATTAATTGTGGAGAATAGAAAAAAAAAAAATAGTTGAGTGGAAAAACATACGACGAATTATTTATCACGAGACAAAATAATTGTTGAAAAAATATTTCTCGAGATCGTCGATCCAACGATTTGAGAAAATCCATCAGCGAGTTTCTCAAAACTACGGAATAAGAATGAATAATCAAATGAATGACAATTCTGCGATTTATCGGGTAATTATGTGGTCGTTTATTATCGACGAATATTCGCAACGACTGAATGTCGTTTCAGTCCGGAAAATATTTCGCGTAAGTCATGGAATCGTTAAAGCATGTAGCACAGTATTGGTTAAGGTAAATTGTTCGTTCCAATTAATCACATTTACATGGAAGACTAATTATATATATAGCGTAACGTTGCGTAAAATTGCGTCACGTAAAATATATATATTTATATATATATATATTTTTTTTTTGTATAAACTATATTACGCACACGATGAAATTATTATAGAATAAAAAAATTAGTGAGCATTACCGCAGTCGATCGAGAACAATGTAAAGTCGGTCTCTCTTGTTATTCGTTCCTTTACTAAATAATCATAATTATTGTTATACTTATTATAATAACAAATGCGTTTGTTCGTTGAGAAAAGAGTTGAATGATTTTCGGGCATTTTCAGACATTGTTTTTTTTTTTTTTTTTGGAGAAAAATTCTGGGTTCACTGCAATGAAGCTGAGTGACTTTTTTTTTTTTTTTTTTTTTTTATAAAAAGAAAATATTTTGAAAATTTTCAAATTAATTCCACAATTTTGTGGAATAAATGTTTTTTTCAAATACGATCGTAGGTTCAGACGATAGAGACTCTTTCTTTCGAATATGAATATGTCTGGATTTGAATTTTGTTGTAATTATTTTCTAATCATTTTTAAAAATTATATATATTTTTGTAAATATTTTTTTAAATAATCAGAACAGCCGCAATCGTGGCCCCGGTCGGTTCTACGACACAGTTTGCATCCCCTGAGGATTCAAAATTTGTCGACAAAAAATTTCCTGCATCATCGGATAGTATCGATAAAAAAAAAAAACATAATCACTAAATTTCATTGCAATAAACTAATTTTTTTTTTTTTCAATTCCAGAGTTTATCCACCTAAAAAATCCCGAACAACAGGCAACTCCCCCTTCAATGTTGACAACAGAAGTTGATCCTTTGGCTCTCGCTTAATTCCTATCTCAAACTCGAAATATAAAATAAAATATATAAAACGCTATCCAAAAATGTAATAATATCTATGAATAACAAAAAATGAAAATATATTTCGGACGGTTTAGCCGAGCAAACGTTAAAACCCATAGTGAACAGCATTAATCCTGAACAATCGTGGATAATCGTTGAGAGTAACGTTCGAGTGGAAAATTATCCACTGCGTAAGTAGCACCTTGACGAGAACGGCGATAAACGGATGAAATACGCGTTCGAAAAAAAATGTATCTATCTAAGCTAGACCAACCCTAATATGTTTACATTACAGACGGTAAATCATTAGACCAACAAAGTACACGATTTTTTTTTTTTTTTTTCAACATTAGCTGCTACGACCAACGTATCGATGACACACGAGAGCACGTCGGTGTGTATTTGTACAGCTTCGTCGTAGCTCGAGATGACAAACGATTCTTCGTAAATAGCTATTTGTTCGTCAATGGTAAAACTAACACACACACACACACACACGTCCGATCGTCTATTCGAATGAATTATTGCGTAATCGATTATAATAAATTCACATAAGTTTTAGGAACGAGAGATCGTCATATAACTATGTGATACATATACGATGAACAATGTGAGAACACTTTGGCACGTGAGGATTCGACGTGAGGTTGAGTATTCGTTAGCTCCTCTTTGCTAACATTACAATTACCTTTTTTTTTTTTCTTTTTTTTTGTTTGGCACACGAAATTTTTGTTATTCTATGGAATCTAATTACGCGCGAAAAATAATGTCAGGTAAGTCGTAGATATGTATGTGTATATATATATATATATATATATATATATATTACGGTGTCCCTTTATATGGTCATTTGAATTTTGAACGCTCTCATCCTCTAAAATAGTTCAATTGATATTTTTTTAAAATCCGGGCCAAATTGCAGATCTCTGCTTGATAATATTTTTTGTGATTTTAAATTGTTAAGAAATTAATTTTTGGATAGACATTTTTTTCGACGATTCATAAACGAAAAAAAAATGGTTACCCAATAAGCTTGCGTTATAATTTCGAATTTTTTTGTATTCGAAAAAAAAATTAAGTTGTTTTGTGCGATAAACTTACGATTTTGATTGATTGAAATTTGAAAAAAAATTGATTTCATTCAAATTTACAAGGACGTGCCATCTTTTTTATGGATAATTTTTACGATTTTACACTTTTCCACAAAACCGAAATTACAAGCTTGCTTAAAATATTTTTTATGTAACTGAATGCACTGATCGATTCTCAAAGACTTGGTATGAAGACTTTGGTCACTTGTTACGAATAGATTAAATTTTCGTATAATTACTGTGGCCATTTAAAAAAAACCCCCCAAGGTTCTATCCTATATCGAATCGTTTTGGAGCATGATTGCATTAGAAATCCAATACAACCGAATTAAGATAAACCCTAATATATATATATATATATATATATATGCATATATACATGTATAAATATATATATGTATATACAATTGATCATGGATCGTGTACCCTGGTGTCATGAATCATCGTCAAATTTCTTTCAATCAAACTTTTTCATCAAAACGATTCAACTGACTCCGGTCGTGAGATAATCATCGCCCGATACAATCGTGAAGACCGGACTGCTCGAAGGGTCCTTGTAGTCGATCAGCTCGCTGTCCGAACCGCTGCTGGGTGAACCACCGTGACCCGGAATGAACGGCCTCGATTGCACCGGCGGCAAAAGAAACACCAACGACAATGCTATCAGCATGTGCCAAACGCTGTGAATGTACTGAAAGAAGACAAAAAAAAAAAACAAATTAAAAAAAAAAAAATGTGACGTTAAAAAATTCAGTTGGTGGTCCAAATAGTGATTCGGGTTCTTGTTTTTTTTTTTTTTTTTCTTTTCAATAAGTTAACTCACATCGTAATTCGACTCGGTCTCGACGGACACGAAGAGCACGAGTCCCGATCCCGACAGTAAGACTCCGGTAGTTAATTTCCATAAATCGGCTGGCCATTTCCATTTTTTCAATTTGTAGTAGCGATAAGAACAAGCACCGATCTGCGATAATTCAAAAAAATTAGACAATCAATTTTTCCGTGAAATATTTTAGGAGAGGAGGAGGGTGAGGAGGGTGGAGACCCTGAGATATGAAAGCTCACGGGAATGGTAACGCCGACTGCCAGAGGCACGAGAATACTCGGTAGTCCGGTACGATCGGATTCCACGGCGAATGAAATAACGAAAACCCCGAACATGTGACAAATTGATGCCAATTGTATCGGCAACTGTGCCATAGCCACCAGAGTCACCCACACCGCGAGAATGCTCGAGAAAAAATCGCTGTACTGCAGAACCTGTTGGGCAACAAAAAAAAAAAAAAAACAAATTTTTAAGCGTTATTCATTTGAATTAATATACACGGGGCGTCCTAGTTTTTTCCGGCCAAAATTTTTCAGCGTATTCTACACGAAAAAGAGTACGGAAAAAAAATGTTACACGAGCATATATGCTCTCAAATGTTTTATTAAGGTTTTATAACTCACAGTGCAAAATAATGATTAAGTGGCATAATCTCATTGAAGCTATGTGTTTAGTAACAAGCAAAAAAGTAATTTAAAAAAATGAACCAGATCGACAGGGGTCAGAGTGTTGACCTTCTGAATTTCTTTGCGATTTTGAAACGTTTTTTTTTTTAAATTTATTTTTTTTTATTTTTTAGTTTTAAAATTTAATTTTTTTTTTTTTTATTTTTTTTTTTTCGAGTGACAGCAGTTTTTTCGAACTCACCTCGTACTTGGCAATGCAATGAGTCGTTGAACGTTGATCGCAAGCGTGATAGAGAGTCGAGAAGAGCATGGTGGCCAGATAAACGAGACCCTCGGTGTATAGTCTGCGTTTGCCGGCAATGTAAATAGCCGGTACGAAAAAAGCGTTGCTGCAGGTTAGCATGAAGAACGAAAGAAATAGGGAGACTCGTGGATTGACAGTCGCAGCGTCGGTACATCCCCAACCTCTGTAGCCTGTTGATTAAAACGAATTTTACAATGTTTCACAATTTCCAACTATTTATTAATAATTCCATATTTGTTTTTGTTTTTTCTTTAAATGAATTACCGCCAAAACAGTTGCAAGTTGTGTAGTGCAACAGGCCTTTGTGAATTTCCTGACACAAACCGTGATGACCGCATGAATGTGGACCGGCAAAAACGCACGGTCTCGTGTGCACGTCCAGGGAAATTAAAATTTCCGTCATATCGAAATTAACTGGAATTCTAATTAAAAAAAACACAAACAAAAATTGTTTAAACCGGCAGTTTTTTTTTATTGTATTTAATTATTCATCAGTGGTCGTGTAAGCTATTATACCCATCGGCGAAACATTTGGCTTGCAAAGCGATGAACCACGTGTCGGGTTGGGGATAAGGAATCAACAGACTCGACGATCTTTTTACGTGCGAAGACAAATTCAATTCCATACTCTCGTCCGGACAAATTATTTCGCCCTTATTTCTGTCGGGTACACGACCTCGACGCACGCAAATTTTTATCGTCACCAATTGTTTGGTCGGTAGCTGGAAAAAAAATCGTGGAATTCGTGGAATTCGTCGTTGAAACGTAATTTTTTTTTTTTTTTAAATAAAATAAAATAAAAAACACGATTATTGCATTTGTCAAGTTGAAGTGTGGTAAGGCTTACTCACAGCTCGTAAAAGTCGGATATCGGTCGGAATATTTCGTGAGTCGATATAACCTTTTATTCAATATATAGTTATGTTGAATATATATATCAAATAAACAATAGATAGTTATATATTAAATTTTTAAAAAAATTGACGTAATTACATAATTGATATGTAGTTATGTTCAATATATATATTAAACAAGATATTTTTAATTTTTTTTTTTCTATTAAAAATTTGTTCATTTTTTTAAATTTATTTATACATTTTTTCAAATTTTTTAAAAGAAATTATTCCTGCAACGTTTCTACTTGACCGACTATAATTATACCTGAATATAAAAATATTGTCATACTTTATCGGTTTCCAAACGTATCGTTATGTCCAGCGTACCGCCAACGTCGATCAGAGGCAAAACATCGAACTGAACTATCACAGGCGTGGAATCTATCAGCATGATCCACGGCGTTAACCACTCTCTGCCCTGAAATAACGTTCAAAAATTTCATCGTTAAAACGCCCCGACAAACACATTTTTCACGTACAACATTTTTCCGCGAATCACAAGATATACCTGAAACAAATAAACCCCGGAAAAAGTTTGAAGCTGTTTAACGCGCACGAGTTGAAATCTACGGACGCACGAATCACCGACGTAATTTCCATCGTTGTCGAACGAATCGAACAGCGACTCGTGCACGTTCGAACTGCCGTTTATCAACGAGCTTGAATTACCGACAACGGTGAACGGTCTCAAAAACGTGCCGGCTGTTATTTTTACCGGACATTCTGAAAAATAAATAAATTATTTTTACGAAACGATCGTTCGATAATGAATAAATTCGAGCGATTGCGAATGATTTTGAAACAAACCGTAAATCGTGACTTCAACGTTGAAGCTTAACACGGTATCGGAAACAATCAACAAGTAGTAATAACTGTCCTCGTACGGTGAAAATTCCGTGAATGTGTGATTACCACCCGTCGTGAGATTGACCATCGTGCTTGTGTGGGTGTGATTGAAAATGGGCAAAATTCGTCCCCGCAGCGCCAAGCCTTTCATGCAGAGCGACGTGCTGTCGTTGCCCGAACGATAGTGAGGTCTGCAGTCGGAAACCGTTACGGCAAAGTGCCAAGTTCCCGAAGGTATGAATATTCTGGAAATTATATATATTTTTTTTTATCGATGATTAATGAAACAACTGCTGGCCATTGTTTTTTTTTTTTTTGGGGAAAAAAAAAATTACTTGTAATAAGTAGGCGACTCGGTGGTGCTCATAGTTTTTTGGTAACCGATCGGAATGGTCCGAATACCATTGGTTTGCAGCCAAATGGCCACGGATCCGATGCTGTAACGGCATTTGTGACCGATTCCCTAGGAAAATGTAATTCGGAATTCGACCTTCCGCTTCTTCAAAACCATGCAAAATAAAAAAAAGTATATATTTGTTTGTCACAAAGATTTCGATTATTCTCACTTGTTGTTGAACTTTTTCGTCCCAATGCGACATGTAAGCTCCGACGAACCAGTCGCCCGGCTCCGGACTGTTCACGGGAACTACCGCCGTGGTTTTCGCGTCGTAAGTAGTCATGGTCGACAGTCTTATGGTGTTGCGTCTCTCCGAATTCATCAGAGGCGGAAATGTTGCGTTGTCGGCTGAGATTATCGGATAACTGCCCCATTGTAAGTAACTGCGAAGAAACGACAAATTTTAAATTTTATCGGACGTCCCAATAGCGCGCCCATTGGCTTTTATTATGTTGCAAGGTCGATGTGTACGCACATGTGCACTTTTCGGGGAATGCAATTTTTGCCATCCATGAATGCGGCAAACTGCCAGGTTGCTCTAAGTACCTCCTTAGGAACTGTGTAATGAAAAGTAGTGACGTCGCTGTAGCTTTTGAAGGAACGCAACGATCCTTCTTGGCTCGCTTCGGGGACGAGACTGTTCGACCCTGTTTGTCATTTTTTTTTTTTTTTACAATGAAAAGTATATCTCAAAAACAGTGTTAAATGAAACAAGGTGGTAATAACAAAAGCCTTTGTTTACAACAATCGACTCACCCCGAAGCAGTAGCAGCAAAAGTAGGCCCAGTGGATAGCAGAAAAAAAAAAATCTGCCAGAGCCATATTCGATTGAATAAGTATGCATGACCGTTTACTCAGTGATAAAACTGTAAATTTGTTAATATCTATTCGTTCGTGCATTTATAGTGCCATCATCGATTGCTTCGAGGTTATGTGATACATTTCCGTCCGTCTATCACTCTATCTCTCTCTCTCTCTCTCTCAGATGGTCATGAGCACCAGAAAAATTATCGCGTCCATGATTTCACAAATTTTAATTGCCACGATTTTTCGTTCGATAAAAAATAAGCAACCGATAATCTTAAGAATTATGATAACTGCATGTACAGCACCGATAAGACGATGCGAAACATCGTCCTATCATTCCGACCTGAGCGCCATTAGTTCTGTCACTCTTGCGACCGTACAACTTTCACGTCGCCTTGAACAAAGACAGCTGCAATGATTCGTTGACATATGCACATTTATGTTGATAAACATACAGTAAGACCTCTCGATGGTAGAACTCGCGATAGGCCAAAATACAGTCCCCCTCGCGGAATATCTTGTGATTGGTCAATGCAGTCATTGAACTGTTTCGCTATTGGTCGATCCAAGTCTCCATTAGTCAATCGATCAATCTCGGAATACAATCCCGCCCATTAAGTCCCCCCATTTTGGAGTAATGAGAGGTTTTACTGTACTACGACGAGCACGACCCGTCAGCGCGTCAGCTTGTCATTTCTCGCAGCTGTAAATGCATTGATACATATGTACGAATGTACGTGCAAAACTTTCGATTGCATTCGCCGGCTATCCGGGCTATCACCGGCGGAAAACTTCGGAATGACCTACAATGAACATTGTTCAATTTTCAATTATCGACTTCGTCACGACTGTCGTGCACCCGATAACCACAACAATGCAATTGAAAATCGTAAACGAAAGAAAAGAAAGTGATCGATTTTGTTGGTTAACTCAAAGAAACAAAAATCTCCGAAAATGTAGGACTTTGAGGTTAATGGGCAAACCGAATAGATAATACGATGCAAATAGAAATGGCAAGTGATAATTAAAAAATATAAACAGCGTTTATTCAATTCGATTATACAATAAGTTAAATGTCTTGAACGTTCAGACAGGCACTCGTAAAGTCAAATTTAAGGTTTCAACAATTCAATAGATCGATGCGCAATGACGACGACTCAAACTTCAATATCATCTTCGGGAACCGGTAAAACCACGACACTCGTAGTTATGGGTCTGGGTCTGTCTCGTTTGCACAATAGTATTTGCACCCTGCCCGACACCTTGCTCTTGGGTACGGCTCTGACGTCGACCGGTATGGGAATACCGCCGGGCAACAGCGGCAGGTCGACAACGCGCGGCTGTACATCCGTGTCTTTGGCTCTGAACGCGAGAAACAAACCGGTCTCCGAAGGATCGTCGGAAACGTTGGTAACCGCGACGCGTATGTAATAAGTGGGTCCCAAACCGAGTACGCTAGCCTCTACGGTCACCGGATTGGTACCGCAATCGCCGCCTTGCGTCATAACCTCTCGCGCTTTTTTGCTGACTTCCAATCTCAGTCTCAAAAAACCCTGTTGAAAAGTATTGTGTATCTTCGCGGCTTCGGTACGTTCGCGAATCGTCTGTTCCACGAACAGTCTGGTCTTTTTGGGTATGGCGAAACGATTCTGGGCGCCTTCGACCGCGGAACATTCGAAATTCTGTCGCGCTCCGAAATTGGCGGTACGCTTGAGAATCTTGATGCTCAGGCCGCCGCCTATCGTCACCATCGCCATGGCTCTGTCCTCCTGGCCCATTCGTCCGTACTTGATGGCGGAAACGGGTTCCAACATGTTTATGGCGTCGACGTAGTTTCTGCCGTCGTAAATGACGATGCCGGCTCTGGGTACGCTGGCGGCTAGCAGCGACAGTTCGTTCTGGGGCACGGGCAGGCTCGTCAGGTCCAGCGCCGAACCCGGCAACTTGACTCGCCACAAACGAACTCCTCGGTTCGTAAAACCAACCAGACTGCCGTCCATGACAGCCACCGCCGCGCCATCCGCGTTGAGAGTCGAGACCGCCACGGCCGGAGCCCAAAGTCTCTCCCAATTTCTCAACGAAGGCGATCCCTTGTTCACGGTTCCCAATCTTCCATCCCTGCCGATGACGAACACCTGACCGTCGCCCGACCACATTCCCGTACTCGCGAGTCCCACCGGCGTCCATCCCACATGATGTTTATCGATGAGCGAAAACGATCGTGGATCGAGAATCATTATCTCGCCCGATTCCGTGCCAATCACGAGACAACTGCTCACGGGATCGCGACCCGAATCACGACGAATCGTGCCAATCGTCGTCACGGCGTTTGGCTTGACCAACGGAAGTCTACGGTATTGCTCCGTAAATTCCGTCCTCAGATTTTCGTCGATGGACAAAAATTTTAGAGTTCGAGGACTCATAAATGCCGCACCGAGCTCTTTGAAGAGAAGACTCAGATCGTCGCGGAGGGTAAGAACGTTCAGATCCTCTTCCAATCCAGCTTTGTGCCAAATCTTTGCAATTTTGTTAAAAAAAAAAAAAAAAAAAAAAAAAAAAAAAAAAAAAAAATCATCGAATATAATTTATCTTTGCTTTTTCGCATTACATTCAATTTTCATATGATATATTTTTATATGTAATTATCAGACTGTGTAAAAAAAAAAAAAAAAGAAAACTCGTTTTTTCACTGAACCATTAACGATTGAGACCGCAAGACCGAAGGAATGAAAAATTAATAAAAATGTTTTATTTTTTCCAAGACACAGTCCAATGATTATACTATTTTTCCAACGACGAACTCACTTCTCGTTCCTTGGGATGAGCGTCCAAATGCGGCAGACAGTATTTGAAATGAGGTTTCATATTTTTGTATATGAAAACGCTGGATCCCGCGGCCACGGCCAGAGCGGCTGATCTCGGTTCACCGTTTTCGGTGTAAAAACCCACCAAACCGCACGGCGGTTCAACCATAACGTGCTCCGAAATTTTATCACCCACTTTGAACACTCTTATCTGCAAGTATAAAAAAAAAAAAAAAACACACAATTACAACAACAACAAATCTGCAAACAAAATCATTCATCGTCGGGTTCGTCGTTGAATAAACGTTTGCAAAAAAAAAAAACAAATATATGTTTCAGCGTTTACTCGTGGAGTATCGTTGGTGGAGTTTCCAAGATCGGCGGATATGAGCTTGGCCTCGCCGTCCCCGGACACGTCCAGCATGTCCAGACCTCCGGGTAAAGCGTGAATCCGAGCACTCGGTTCCCACACAGCCTCCAACCATCTGTTCGCACCCAGTCTTCGATTCCCGTTACGATCCATTGTTTCACAAAAACAAAAATGAAAAAAAAAACAAAACAAAAACACATGCACCAAAAATAAAAACAAGGAACCAAAAAATTAATCACCGCAAATAAATGAAAAATAATTAATGGATTTGATGGATTTACGTTCGAACGAGTTACGTTCGAACAATTCCGATGCTCGTCGCATTGTTTGGCACGACGAAACTTTTTCGACGAGCTCCTCGGAACGACGATTTGTTTGACTCTTCGGTAACCATGGAGTCCCACGTGCACGTCGTCGTCGTCGTCGTCGTCGTCGTCGGCTCATGCGCGTTGAAAACCGTCGGACGATTCGTCGAGCGACCAAAACCCCGCGCAAATATCTACTTGCGCGAATGTCACAACAACGTCGCCGATGATAATTCGTCACGACGATCGACCTTTTATTATTATTATTATATTTTTTTTGTTTTGTTTTGTTTCTTCATCGTCGTTGACATCGCGAACAGTGTTTGTCAGACCGAACGAGACTAACGGACGTGTTTTTAAAAATTGGAGTACTCGGTAAACGGATTTTACGGATAAATCAAATGAGAGCCATGAATAAGAATTTTCAAACCAGCACACCGATAGTTTATGAAAAATTGTTGCCACCACCGCCGAGAAGATTGTGGGCACAGGATAGCGTTACCGAACAACTTTATCACAACAAATGGGTGAAGTACAGAAATTCGGTGGAGGAAAAAGATTCGTCTTGGGGGGAACTCGACGCTCCTCGTTTTGTGGATTTTCAGGATATTCCGGAAACCGGTGATTCGTATTTCGGTGAGTCACTGCTTCTTTTTTATTTGTTTTTTTTTTTTTTTGTTTGCTGTGTGACGGTTCTAAAAAAATTCGACGTCAACGTGTTCGGAATGTCTCAAAAAACCATCCAGATATCATATTTGTAGAAAATGTCCGGATGTTTGTGTGTGTGTGTGTGTGTGTGGATTTAACGACCCTCCAAAATTCAAACGCTCATGACTCGAAAACGGTTCAAACTAAAGCGCTCAAATTTTTCACAGCTTCAGTGCCTTATATTTTCCACGTCGTTTGTGATTTTTGCAATGATTTACGCAGCCCCTCAGATTTGAGAGCGTTTTAAAATTATCCGAAAAAAAAAATCGCTTGCCACCCTAGGCGTCTGTAAATTTTGAGATTCCAGTCCGAATAGTTTTGTTCACTGATAAAGTTATGACCAATTATGTTCGGATATTTAATTAGAACCGAATCCACCGGATTTTATGATATTACGAAGTTCTTGAAGAATCAACTTTGTTCATTATAACTCCCAATAATTTTGTCTTCCCATAATTTTATCTCCCCATAATTTTATCTCCCCATAATTTTATCTCCCCATAATTTTGTCTGCTTATATTTTTTTTTCTTCCCATAATTTTGTCTCCCCATAATTTTATCTCCCCACAATTTTTGTCTTTCCAAAATATGTCTGATCAAGATCGATAATTATTCATTTATTTCATTCATGCAAGAACACGCGGAGGAGCAAAAATTTGCAACGCCACGTAAAACATTGGAAAAACAACTTCCCACATCCGAAGAAAATAACAACGTACTCGAGTAAGTCGTTACTTTTTTTTTTTTTTTTAATTTGCTTGAAAAAAATAAAAATAAAGAATAATGATAATAATAATTTGCTTCGAAACGATCGTCAATGATTCTCAGGACCTTCGAAAAATGTTCTCTATCGCCATTCGGAGATTCCAAATACGACGATCAAACCGACGAGATCGAAGAACCGGGACAATTCGACAAAGCCCTTGATTTAATTTCCAATCCGTTCGAATCCACGAGCAAAATTTCATCGTCGAAGATCGATAACGATGGGACAGACGAGAAGACCACCGCGATACCGGATGCTCCGGATCTTCGAGCCACTAATAACATCGTCATCGACAAGCAACGTTTGGTAAAATCAAAATTCGAGAAGAAGAATCAATCGGACGCTCGTCATTCGACCACGATCGAACCTTTCAGCTTCGAGGTGCGAGAAAAGTTCAAACAGGAACACAAGCTGGCACGACGCGAGAGGGTGGGTTGACATTTTAAATCCTATTGTTTAAAAAACAAAAATGTAAATTCATTCGTTTACGAATTTTTTCCCTCGAATTATCATTCGTTTTGTATTTTTCCATTTAAGATTTCGTTAATCAAAGCCCGATTGTTTCATAATTTTTTGTTTTATCAGGACAGCGCTGGCAAAGAATTGTGGACGGGTTTTCGAGCGAATCCGGTGCCGAATTTCGTGAAATTGCGTGAAAAAACCAAAGATCCGCCGAAACCGCCGACCGTGAAAAAAAAATCTAACGATTTGGAATCGTTGAAACAGTGCAACGCCGCTGAGATTTGGAAGAAAAAGGCCTTTCAACCGAGTCTAACGAAGAAAGTTGCGGTACGGCCTAAACCGCCGGATCTTTTGACCGCAGTACGAGCACGAGAGAGACAACGTTTCGACGAACAATTGCGAGAGAGAGAACGACAAAGACAGGCGATCCGACAAATGGTACGAACAAAAAAAAAAAAAAAAAACAAGCTACAATTTTATAAACTTGGAACTTGCTTCGTCCGGAGCGAACGAAGATTTCTCTGTGAGGAAGCAAAAAATAAAAATAAAAAAATAGAAAACCATTTCTTGTAATAACGAATCCAACGATTTCTCACAAAGTCTCATTGTTCACATTTTTTTTTTGTCTCCCATCGTTTTTTATTATTCAGGAAGAAGCAGCGAAGAAAAAACGCGAGGACGAGGAGATCGCGAGGCTGCGACGAGAATTGGTCCACAAGGCTCAACCCATACGCAAATACAAGATGATAGTTCCGAGAGTGGAGAAACGACCGCTAGCCGAACCAACGACACCGTTTAACAGCAAACGTCGACGAAAAATTTGAATATCGTTCAAATGTTAGTTTTTTTAAAACAATTATCGTGATAATTTGGTTTTTTTTTTTTTGTTTTTCGGTTTTTTTTCGTTTTTCGCCAAAAATGTTATATTCATTCTTTTACCGTTGATCAATTTAATAACGTTGTGACGACACCGTTATGCGTTTCAATTGTGTATTTGGATGAGGACTCGAGGCTGGGAAATTAAAACACAATAAAAAAAACAACAACAACAATTTACAGCCATCGTACAGTTTGTTATATTGGGTTTTTTTTTTTTCATACGTGTACATGTACATGTATATAGTATATATTATGTCTTTTTCGCAGTAAAGTGCAGCACCATTAGCCACAATTGTATCGTCAATTGAATTACGTATATTGGGGTTTGTTGAAAAAAGGGCAAAGCTCGTCGATTTTCATGGCGACTCTTACATCTGAAGTAGATACTATCAAGTGACATTTGTCATAATTTAGGCCCAATGAGACTATATTCAGAGGTTCCGCTTTCACGAATTCTCGTTTTTAACTCCGATCAACACGCAACATAATTTTTTGTTTATTTTTTTCTTCAGTTACAATTTATATTTTTCGGTAAATAAAAAAATTCCAGGGATGTAGAGTAAGTGCAATGCACAATATTGAGGTCACTCAAACTCAATTTTTTTAGAGTAAAACAAAGTTAACCATTTTTTTCGTCAGCTTTCAATAATTTTTTGTTGAAAAGTTGACTCCTCAACCCTTCTGAGATGGTCATCGATTTTTTCTTCAGTTTGGGGTAACACAGAGACATCCCCTGATTTTTTTTCTAAATTTTCTCCCGACCCCCACGCCCATGAAAAAATGTTTAACATAAAAAAATGAAGAAGAAAAAGCAACGGTGATGTTTTTTTTTTTCAAATTAATGAAGTTTTTTATAATTAAAAAAATTGTATCTTCATTACCCGTGCTCGTAATTATTTTTTACAACTGAAATTATCATAAATATTGATTTTTTTAAAATACAGAATACAAAAGAAAAAAATTTCACATATTTAAAGAACTGCACAATTGCTGTTTTCTCTTCAATATTTGATATTTCAAATTATTTTCGGAGGGTGGGGAGTGGGGAAGAATTTTAAAAGCAATCAAGGGGCCTTTGATTTACCCCAAACTGAAAAAAAAATTGACGACCATTTCCGAAGGGGTGGCAGTTTGACCCATTCGAATTGAGGCGTCTTTCCCCATACACATATAAACATATACATGTTTATTTTGTATACAACACTCGTTTCAACATCTACGTGAACCGAGGCTAACTAACACAGCCCGCAACGTTGGATAGAGTACACTTGGCCGTATAATCAACGAATCACCGATGATTATAACATGTATAATATATATTCGTCGCATCATGCAAAACATCGTAATTGTCATCATCCATTCGCGTATCATACAGCTGTGTCAATCGCACATAAGATCCAAAATTGAGCTTTTAACGAACGTCGTGCGTTTACGTAGTGTACAATATAATATATATATATATATATATACGTTGTATTTAGGTCATGACATAATAATTAATTTTATCCTCACATATTTCGATATAAAAATATCGCGTATATCACAATCCACTTGAAAAACAATTAACGCCATTGGAACGATCGAAGCGAAGGAAAAATTTGAAAAAAAAAAAAAAAAATATCCCTCAAACATATTCACATGCTTACAGATAAAGATTGTAAATTTAACAATAATACTGTCGAATATTTGAATTAATACTTGTAATTGGAAGCACCATTCACGCGTACGTGGGGCTATTGTCAAAACTCATAAAATCAGTCTGTTTGATAATTTACCACAAATCGAATCGACTATTACGCCAATTAATTACGTACAATCCGTGAAATACTGCGTCGAGTAGGTAAATTGGGTTCCCATTCGACCATGGGTTGCTCAACAACAACAATAACAACAACAACAACAACATCAACAACAACAACAACAACAACAACAAAATATATGCGTTAGAATATTCGCGTTACAATCGCACGAAGAACGATCAGAAAAGAAAAAAAAAAAAAGAATCATCGAACTCTGTTAAAACCCGTGGGTCACAACCCTGTGATATCGAATTTCTTTGCCTTATTATTTGTATTATTTGTATTGTTTTATTTTTTATTTTTTTATTTATTTTTTATTTTTATCGTTCTAGTCCAATCGGTCGTTTCATTTGCGCCTGGTGTGGGTCACTTGGACCTGTGTCGCGTCGAGAAAAAGCAGAGGCGACGATGACGAGGGCACGATTGATTCGTTGGTCGCGATTCTCGTCGACGGACCTTCGAGTTCGCCGCAATAAAATTGACAAACCGTGCTCGAAGTGCTCATAGTAGATTCCGACAGAACCCCACGACCCGGACCACCTCCGCCTCGTCGTTCCGGTCTGTTCGAACGATCGATCTCCGTCGTGTCGTTCGTCGCTTTGTCGCCGAAACATCGAACCAATCCACGAAAATTCGGATATCGAAACTGCGTGAAACCCGACGATGGTCCGATTATCGCCAACAGCGGACACAAAAAAAATGTCGCGTACGACCAACTTATGCACATAACGAGAATCAGGAATATGCCGATTTGTATGTAGGCCAAAACGTGGGAGGGTAGCATGAATGCACCGGCCGCGCCCGTAGTAACGGCTGCCATTAGAGACGGTCCGGCCATTTGTTCCAACGAGGCTTTCACTCGGTCCACGCGATTCACGGCTTCGCTAGCACGATAACTCACTCCGTAGTGGAGACTGAAATCCGTGGCCAATCCTGTGGAAAAGAAGAAAAAAAAACGTTATAAAAGAATAGAAAAATTAAAAAATTAAAAAAAATTAGTAAAAGAATTGAAAAATTAAAAAAATTAACAAAATTAATAAAGGAATAAAAAAAATACAAAAATTAAAAATTAGTAAAAGAATAAAAAAATTAAAAAATTAGTAAAAGAATTAATAAAATTGAAAGATTAAAAAATTAGTAAAAGAAGGAAAAAAAAATGGTTTTTAACACAAACATGAATTATTTGAATCGCCAAACTCTGCTATGATTTTTCTGCTATTTGTCCTATTTACTTTGGACTTTGGTCGCATTTAAAAAAAAAAGTAAAAAGTAAAACATGGTTTTTTTTTTTGCAGAAAGTCGATTTTAACAATTAAAAGGTGAATGAAAATTGGCAAATTTTTTTTCCGGATATTGCTTTTCAATCGAATATCCTGTATATATGGAGAGAAATATGGGATCGATTGAAAAATGTCGATGAATCATAGATGAATATTTTGCAAATTTTACCTATGGCAGTGGAAACGGCCACGCTTTCCAACACGTTTAATTTCCATCCGAGCAAAACGAGAGAAGCCACGGACACAACGATGGCCGCACCGATGGCTATTATCGCGTAAAGACTGACCAAAATATTGAGAGTTACGAGACCGAGAACCGCGAGAGCGAGAAACATGGAAAATCCCATGGCCCACACGGTACCGTCGTAAAGCGTTCGCTGAAGTTCGTAAAATTCCAAACGGCTCACGAACCAACCACCACGCAATCCCACCGGTGCACTTTTCAACTGTTGCTGCATCCAATTTTCAACCTGTTGAATAATTTACAACATTTTTTTCTCTTCAATCTTTCAATTATTATTTTGAAAAAAAAAAAAAAAAATTGAAAAAAAAAATGTTCAGTTACTTATTTTGATATTCTTCGTAAACTATTTTTGCTACAGTGTTCGTTATAATTTTGACAGAATGTACTCGTTAAAAGCTACATTTTGAAATTTTTTCACATTTTTTTGCATCGATAGTTTAAAAGTTTGGGGGGGGGGGGGAAACTCTGATAACGACTTTGAAAGCAAATATCTCATGACCGAAGGTTCGAAATGAAAAGGTCTCAGGACATTATTTGTTGCATTTGAGAAGACCTATCCAAATATATCTCACTCAATTGTGTAAGCAAAAAAAAAAAAAAAATTTCGCGAACACTTTTAATTTGCGAGAGGGTCAAAAACATTTTTTTTTTTTTTTTTTACGTTGTCATTCCTGTTTTCAGGTCGCCGATCTACGTCTGTGTACCAAATTTCATCACATCAAATAGATTTCTACGAAACCCTAAAAGCAAAGCTTCCTCCATTCTCCAATTTTTTTTCAAAATGTTGAAAAAAAAAATTGTTGCACCTGATTGTAAAACGCATCCATCTCGGCGAACGAAAACGTGTAAGGTTGGGTGCTGTCGTATTCGACGATAAAAGCCATGATTTTCGGTAGCGGCACGGACGTGATTTCGGAATCGTTGACACGTTGTCGCGCGATCGGTCGCAACGATTCTTTGAGAAATTTCACGCCACCGGCGACGGTGCCACCGCGGGTCCACAGATGGGAAGGTGTGCGATAGAGTTCGGCGGTGGCTTCGCCGATGCAACGTCGGACGACGTCCGGAGCGTACGGAAAAGCGCTGCTCTGACAGCACGGGGCACGATCGATGCTGGCCTCGATGAGATCCTCGCAACGTCGGCCGGACATCCACGTGCGCAACGATTCCACGAAACAATTGGGCAACAACGGGCCCATTGTGTCACGATAAAACGGTTGGGTTCGCAAATTTCGACAAAATTTTTGCAACCAAGTTTGCGACTCGCGACTCGTTGCGTCAAAATTTTCGTCCCATTCGAGCTCGCCCCGTGAACCAGGATCCAAATAATCACCGTTGTCGATGGGTTTTACACCCCAGACGAATTGAAGGGGCAGCGTTTGGCTTCCACCCTGAAAAAAAATAAATTAATTGGTCAAAATGAGTTCAATGATTTTTTTATTTTTTATTTGTTTCTTCATTTATTTATTTATTTATTGATTCATTTGTTTATTCTTTTGATCGTGAACGACGAACGAAATGACAAATTTACGTTTAGTTTTACCAATTCGGCGCGTTCGAAGAAAAATTTTCGCGCCCAAACGAGATCGTAAATCTCGAACATATGGGAATCGACGAACAGTTGAAAATTCGGCACGTCCGGTAGACGCAGTCCCGGATAACGAAACACCACTGTGCAACCTCCCATGGCTATTGCGCTGAGAGTTAGCAACCAGAACCATCGCAATTCGATCACCACACGCGTGACAAAGTTGTTCATAACGGTTAACAATTTTTCCGTTGACAATTTTAACGGACGTATTATTTTACGTGCGATAAAATTTGCCGGTGACAGTACGGCCAAACGACAGTGTTCCGATATCACGACACTCGCGGGTAACCATGTGATCATCAGAAAAAAATTTGCTATTACCGTCATTCCTGAGAACAGACTGAAAAAAAAAAAATAAATAAATTAACTTTATCAAAATTTTTAATAAATAAAATAAATAAAATAAATAAAATAAATAAAATAAATAAAATAAATAAAATAAATAAAATAAATAAAATAAATAAAATAAATAAAATAAATAAAATAAATAAAATAAATAAAATAAATAAAATAAATAAAATAAATAAAATTTATCAGAGATTTTTCAATTGAATGAGTTTACCTGAAGCAATTGATAGCTGTGACATTGCTGACGATAGAAGCGAAAAATGCAACGGCAGTTGTCAACGAAGTGACGAACATGGAGGGAATGGCGTGCTTCATGGTTTCTTGAACAAGTCGCATTAGACCTCCGTTCGACATTTTTCGTTGCTTACCGGTTTCCCAAACTTTGCAGAATATAAACGCGTCGTCGGCTCCGATACCTTCGACAAAGCATTGATTGAGTACATTAAAAAAAAAAAAAAACTATCCATCCTCGAACAAAGCAAAAATAAAGTAAAAAAAAAACATTTTTTTACTCACCAACAGCCACGACAATTGCCAGCAGATTCATAAATGGAAAAAACGTGATTCCGAGCACGAGCGTGTAAATAGCGTACGAAATACCGAGACTGAATATAACGGCGATTATGGTTGCCACGGTCAGTAATACCGAACCGGTGTAGGCCCATATGCAAACGGTCACGAAGCCAAAACCAAATAGCAACATGTAAGAATCGGAAACCAGAAGATGATCGAAGAATGTGCTTTTGAGACCGAGTTCCATTCCGAGAACGCGAAATTCGCGATAAGACAGACCGACGGTATTCAGAGCTTGATAAAAATTCATGGTAGCCGAACTGGCTGCGATCGGCAGGATTATCATCGTTGCTCGTAGAGTCGCGTTCGCGTGATTCAATCCAGCTGGTTTCTGCAATAAATATAATTTTTTTTTTTTTTTTTTTTTTCAATTCAATATTTTTCACAGAAAGTTTGCACGAAATAAAAAAAAAAAAAAAAAAGGTGCTGCAAGTTGAAATTTCGAATTTCCTTCTTTGTAGACAGTGAATGTGGATTCCTCAATGAGGAAACATTTTTTTTTATTGATTCTTTGGCTCTAAATTGACAAAAAAAAAAAAAAAAAAAAAAAAAAACAGAAGCGAAGGACTCACATCAGCCGGTAGAAAATCAACGTCCACGAGATAATGCAACAGATGATAGAGCGCGTTGTGAATGTAACATTCGGCGGGTACTTTTCTTCGACAATTGTGATTTTCAGCGCAATCCGCGGTCAAATGATTGGTGTTGTAATAATAGGAGCATCTTTTGAGAAGTTCTTCAACGCGAGCGAGATCGTTGTCGGTCACGCCGAGACAGGAAGTTCGATTGGACAGGAGAGCGACGTAATTGGCCGGCGACCAGCTGCGACAACATTTCTTATCGCCGTTGCCACGATCGGTGTAAGTTTGACACAAGGATGGAAATTCGGCATTGGCTCGCAGCGCTTCGTCTATGTGACACTGAGCCAACACGCCTTCCATGGACCACATATTCTTGTCTCCCGTTTCAGATCCCAAAACGACTCTGGCGTAATCCGACGACGGCGCGTTGCAAAAAAATCCATCGTCTCCCAGATGACTGTGACCTTCGTGATCGTCGGCGAGTTCCAATCTGTTGTCGTTTCGCAGTTTCAAAATTTCTTCCCACTTGTCTTTGTCGTCGTCCGGAAGGCGATCCGTCGCGTTGTTGTTCGGCGACGTCGAATACTTCTTGAGCTTCTTTCGCTTTTTGCCGTTGGGCTTTTTTTTAACTATTCCCTGAGTCGTGCGATGTATCGCGTCCGTATAGTTCTGCAAAATGATGATTGGGTCACGACTGTACGGAGATTTTGTTGAAAAATGTGATAAATCGTGATACGATGAATCTTAGGTTACCCGATCGACCTGTTGCTCCAAATAATTGAAATACTCGACGGGATTGTCGACTAGCGTTCCTCTGACCCCGGTGGCTCTCATCAAATTATTCCAGGCCGTGAAACGCTGGGCCAGCTTCGTTCCTCTCGCTTCGAAACCCTGAAAAAAAAAAATAAAAAACAATAATAAAGTTCCTGGATCGAATACTCGGATGGCAAAGTCGTTGAAGTAATTTTTATACTCACAAGTTGTGGATCGGAAAAATCGGGAAATTTTTTCGTTGTCAGAGGAACTATGAGACAGGTCGATGAGAATACAAAAACCGCAACGAGTATGGCGTAGGGATGATGAGCCACCAGTCTCGAGAACCACCCTGTTTCCATGTTTGTCAATGTTTTATCTTTTTTTTTTCTTCAATCTAATTCGGTCCAGCTTTATTATGTATGAATAATAAATTTATCGGCAATTCTTTCACTACCATCGTTATTTCTTAGACCGAGTTTTATTTTTCGTTAACTTTTCATTGTTGTCTTTTACCAAAATCGCTGGGTTTCGTTTGACCGGCACGTGTTTGTCTTTGCGGAATAGTTATTGTAGGCTCTTCACGATTCAAGAATCTTGACGAATCTGTTTATCGCAATATATATATACATATACAGTAAAATCTCTGAATAGTTAAAAATCGAGGTTATAAATGGGCGGGATTGGACTATTGCTAGGTTGGCGGATTGACCAATAGCGAAACAGTTCAACGTATTTGCGTTAGTGTCCGCCCACATGAGACCAGTGACTCTCAGATCGAAGCAATTGATTGGTTCCGGGATTGACAGTGAATTCACACGAAAATAGTCATACACTGATTGAAACAATAAAAGAAATGTGACATACATAAACTATTTTTCTTTTACAACAATGGACGAAGAACAATTGATACGCGAAATCGCTGAATTACGAAAAATTTTACGAGAAAAGGAAACTAACCTCAAAATATTGCGACGGGAGAAAGAGATAACGCGACAGGATCACGGGTTGAACAATCAGGAGATAGCGCGTTACAGCCGGCAAATTTTGTTGCCGGAAATAAGTGTCAAAGGTTATTGATGGATTGTTTAAAAAAAAATAAATTGATACATATTTTTTTTTTTAATGAAGAGCTTGTACAATGAATTTTCATCGTAGTTATTAATATTGTTCGCAGGTCAGGTGAAAATAAAAAATGCTTCCGTCTTGATCGTGGGCGCAGGAGGACTGGGATGTCCGTCGGCGTTGTACCTGGCCGCTGCGGGAGTCGGTCGTCTCGGTATAGTCGACTACGACGTTGTCGAGATCAACAATCTACACCGTCAATTGTTGTACACCGAAAGCGACATCGGTCTGGCGAAAGTCGACGCAGCTGCGGCTGCGCTCGGGCGGTAACTTCGACAAATGCTGCTCGCAATCATTTTTTTGCGACGCTACGACCGACTCGCTTGTGACGTATTTGTTATACCGCAGATTGAACAGCGACGTTCGAGTGATACCCTACAAAATGCAATTGGACAGTGGCAACGCCCTGGACATTGTCGAACGGTACGACATCGTCGTGGACGCCACTGACAACGTGCCCACCAGATACCTGTTGAACGACGCTTGCGTATTGACCGGCAAACCTCTGGTCTCCGGATCGGCCCTAAAAATGGAAGGACAACTTTCCGTATTCAATTACGACGGTCCTTGCTACAGATGTATTTTTCCAAAACCTCCGCCGCCCGAAACTGTGACCAATTGTGGCGACGGCGGTGTTCTCGGGGCTGGTAAAACATTTGCGAATGACAAAATGCCAGTTTTTCAGCGTCGATTGATTCGATGCGCTACTGCCAGAAAGTAACTGTCGCTTTTCTTTTTTTTTTCCCTCGCAGTCGTAGGAACGATCGGCCTTTTACAAGCCGTGGAGACCTTGAAAATCATATTGGGCATGGAAAAAGGAATTTTGAACGGTCGTCTACTAATCTACGACGGTTCAGAATCGTTGTTCAGAAACATTCGTCTGCGTCCTAAGGTCCCCGATTGTGCTGTTTGCGGAACATCACCGACGATAAAAAAACTCGTGGATTACGAAAAATTTTGCAATTCCAAGGCAAACGACAAGAATCCGAATGTAAAAATGTTGAAAGACGACGAGAGAATAACCGTCGATGAATACAACGTCATTCGAAAGAATTTCGACAAACGACACATGCTCGTGGACGTGCGTTCACCGGAAGAGTTTGAAATATGTCGCATCGAAAAATCCGTGAACGTGCCATTCGCAGCTGCGATGAAAAACGAAACCCTGGAATATTTGCAAAATTCGGTGCGCGAGAATAACGTGAAAGACGGTAAGAAATCCGATCGAACGAAATAAACGTAATAAAAAAAAAATGTTGACGACGTTAATAAACGACGATGTAATTATTTCAGTTTACGTGCTTTGCCGTCGTGGCAATGATTCTCAACGTGCGGTAAATATTTTCAAGAATTCTCTTCAGGATTCTTCGATAGTCATAAAAGACATAATCGGAGGAATTCACGCTTGGGCCCGTGATATCGATCCTACATTTCCAATTTATTAACCCGAATTATAATTATAAAAATATAATTATAATAAAAACGAAAAAAAAAAAATCGTCCATGTACATGAAAATTGATTTTGTACAGTTGTAACATTCGTTCACTACTTTGGCAATGTTTTTTTCGAGCCATTGAATAAATATTTTCGACGTTGCATAAATTTTTTCCACAATCTGAATACCAAAATAATATTTTTTCTACGACAAATAAGTGGCGATGGAATCAACGATACTTGGCCGTTTGTTCGTTCGTCAAACTCGTATCGGGACGTCGGTAATGAGTCTCGCTGAGGCTTCGTAATTTTTCCGCAGCCTGTTCGGGCGTCAAATCTCTCTGGGCTTGGGCGAGAAGCTCGTAGCCGACCATGTGCTTCTTTATCGTTGCCGAACGTAGCAACGGTGGCAGATATATACCGTGAAACGTCCAGTACGGAAACTCCTGGTTAGACATGGATCCGGTCGGGGCACCGTGCCATCCCATCGAGTACGGAAACGAACATTCGAACAGATTGTCGTACTTCGTGCACAATAATTTCATGATCACGGCGAGAGTCTCGCGTTGGGATTCGTTGAGTTCTTGCATTCGCGATACCTGCTTCTTCGGTAGAACCATGGTTTCGTACGGCCACACCGCCCAATAAGGCACCACGACCAACCAATCACGGTTCTCCAAAACTATTCGTTCCTGTGGAAATTTTATTTTTATCGTATGACTCGTGAATTCGACTGTTACACACTGGGTCAATTGGACCCATACCTCGACTTTGATCGAAAGAAATTTGCTAAAACATTTTTTTTTTTTTTTCAGTATTTATCTTTCAAATCTATGATAATATTTTACACTTCTAAAAATCGTCACATTATAAGACAGTGAAATTATATCCCTGAATTTTTCCCAGATCAATTGTACTTCATCAAAGTCAGGCAGGGTCATTTTGACCCAGTGTGTACTCAATTATGGGTTAAGTTTAGAATTTAGAATGCTATATTGAGATAACAATGGGATAATGAAAAAAAAAAAAAAAAGGAAATTTCACCTTTTTCATCAGTTCTTTCTCCATGTAATCCATCAACATAGGTCTCTTGTGTTTTTCGTAATAATTCGACAGCGACTTGTCCTTTCTCTTGGCTTCGTACGGCAAGAACGAACTAGCCCAGATCTGACAGTGGGGATGAGAATTGCTGCATCCCATCAGGGCCCCTCGGTTCTCGAATATCTGAACCCAAGTCCACTGCTTGCCCAGATCCAGCATCTCATTGATCCACCTCAAAAATCACAGGATTATACATATATATATATATATATATGTTTACTGAAATCGAGTAAACGTCGAGTAGCTACTCACTGCTTGATTACTTCGACGACTTCGTCCACCTTCATCAGCGCTATCGTCACATTGGATTTGGGATGAAAACACATGACCTTGCAAGTACCCCTGGCAGCTCCCATGCGAAACAATTCGTCGCTCGACTCCGGAGGACTGGGAACCGATTCCAGAAGCGCCGGGAAATCATTGACGAACGAATAGGTGGTCGTGTATTGCGGCGTAACCTGAAAAAAAATGTACGTTCGACGTTATCCGATGGAAAAAGTTATAAGTAGTCGGTTATGAAAATGGAGGACCGACGTTGCCACCCGCTCTCTTGTTTCCCGGACACAATGGATTTTCCGGATCGTAATCTGGCAATTCCTCATTGCTGCTTTTTTCCATCTGACCGCCCCAAGGTCGTTTCATGCGATGGGGGGATACCAAGACCCATTCCTCCTTCAGCGGATTGTACCTGATGTGCTGATGCTCTGCGAGAACGACAAATTTTTTCCTTGTTACGTTCGATTGATGTGAACAAAAAAATTAATGAAATAAAGATAATCGCAAATAAAAATGCATTACCTGTGGGATCGAAAACACCGGAATTGCCATCGTTCGAACTCCCCTGAGACGGTTTGACACTCGTGCTATCGGACATTTTGAGATATCTGCACTAATTTGGATGACATTCCGTCCGACAATGACCTTCAAACGCGTTATCAGTGCGTTCGAATGCGTTGCGAAATACATTGCACTATTCGTCGTGGTACAAAAACTGCATACGAATGTGAGGAAATTAAATATGTACGATGCACATACGTTCTGCGTCACATCCGGTAAAGTCGATTGTGTAGATAACGAATGAATCGTTTGATTTGCGTGTCAATCGTTCGATTATCGACCCATTCCACACGAATCATCAGCCGATTTATAGGTTAGATACAGAATCGACGGTATCGCAGTTCGAATTTCCCGCCTGAGCCGTCCGAATTTCGAAGCGGCGCCACAATCGCTGCAACTCCGTGACGCTTCGTACATTACAGATAGGTTTGAAATCTACTCGATTCTGCATAGTCTAGAAATTTGTTCTTGATTCGTCTGTGGGAAGCAAACATTATCAAAAATGTCGCGAGGAAGCAGCGCAGGTTTTGACAGGCATATTACGATCTTTTCGCCCGAAGGTCGACTCTATCAAGTGGGTAAGCACGTTCAATGTTTCGTCAATGTCGTTTCCAAATAAATCGTCGTAATTCTGCGTTTTCTCGGTGCGATTAACATCGCAAATAATAATGTCGCCTTTTGTCCACCGGATGACACGGCGTGATCTGCACTTTTTTTTCATCTTCACCGACAAGACTCAAACAATTGTTTTATCGTAATCCACTGTGTTATCGTTGCAGAATATGCTTTCAAAGCCATCAATCAAGGTGGGCTCACCTCGGTCGCCGTTAAAGGCGTCGATACCGCGGTATTCGCGACTCAGAAGAAAGTTCCCGTAAGTTGTTACGTCTAACCTAAAATTTATCCGTCCAATCTTACCGGTGATTTCGTGTTGATTGATTTATGTTTTTTTTTTTGTTCCGTTTTTTGTAACTTTTATTTCGTTTACTCCTCAAGGACAAGCTTCTCGATGCGTCCAGCGTGACGCACGTTTTTCAACTGACGGAACACATCGGCTGCGTCATGACCGGCATGATAGGTAAGTCCAAGGAAAATCTCACGCGTATTAATTAGGTTACGTTGTAATATGATTTTGAACTCTTCCAGCTGACAGCAAGTCTCAAGTTCAGCGCGCTCGTTACGAAGCGGCCAATTTTAAATACAAGAACGATTACGAAATTCCCGTGGATGCCCTGTGCAGACGAGTGGCCGACATAAGCCAGGTTTACACGCAAAATGCGGAGATGAGACCGCTGGGCTGCGCCATGATGCTCATAGCTTACGACAAGGAGAAGGGCGCGTGTATCTACAAAGCCGATCCGGCAGGATACTTCTGCGGTTACAGGGCGATCTCCGTGGGCTCTCGACAGACCGAGGCCAATTCTTACTTGGAAAAGAAATTGAAGAAGAAGCAGAATTACACCCATGACGAGACCATTCAACTCGCCATCACTTGTCTGTCCACCGTTCTCGCGGTTGATTTCAAACCATCCGAGCTCGAAGTCGGTGTCGTGTCGAAGGATAATCCGAAATTCCGGTAATCACACATGATCTCAAAAATTTTAATTTATTTTATAATTCGATGAAATAATTTTTTCATTTTTCTTATCTTGTTCTTTTAGAGTATTGACCGAACAAGAAATCGACAAGCATCTCACCGCAATCGCCGAGAAGGATTGATAAATCTGTGAGATTTTTACCGTACATTTAAAACCTATACGGCTAATTTTTTTTTTTAAATCTACGTTCCCTAATTTTGGGCACTGATATCACCCGGGCCACGGATGTATAGTGTCGAGGTGTGAAATAAAGTATGCTTTTGTCACTTGAAAATCATGTATTCAATTTTTTTTTCTTTTTCGTTTTTTCTTATTTTTATTTTATCAGATTGTAAGGTCGGAGGTAGAAATGTAAGAAATATGCGCTCACTTCCCAGAAGCTGTACCCAATGGATTTCTAAGTACCAAGATCACCGAATCTCCTCGAAGGAACATTTTTGTGATGAATCTGTCTTTGTTTACCGGTTTCGCCTGAAAACGAGAAAAAAATCATTCTATAGTCTGAAATTAATATAATTACGGTAATTTTTTTTTTTTTCCAATTTACGGTACCTTCTTTTTGCCTTTTCCGGTACGCGGCAATTCGGTCCACATCTCTTTCACATTTTCCAACACCATGTTGCAGTGTCTGTCGAACGCTTTGACCCTGCCGAGTAACTTTTTGTTGTTTCTACAATTTATCAGAACTTGAGTGTTATTCTTGACGGATTGGGTGAGAACGGACAGCGGTCCTGTATTGAATTCTTCTTCCTCTCTCTTGGCCAACTCCTCCGGCGTCATTTCCGACTTTGGTTTTGCAAGCCCGGACCTGCGAAGTAACCGAACAATTGAAGCATATCACGTACAGAAACAAACACGAGAATTCGTAACCAAAATAGGTTAGAAAAATAAACGTTTTCAAAACGCAAAAATTAACCTCGCAAAAAACACAAATTAAACGACTGTGTCTCGGGCAACAACTAAAAAACAATTAAAAACTTACATATCAGCGTTTTTTCTCTCGGACTAGGATGAAAAAATGGAAAAAGCTGATTATCAAAATTGAACAATCACAGCGTCTCGCGGTTAAAAAACAACGTTCACGCCGGCGAGTTATCGATAAATGCTCGCGACGTTAGCGCCAATCCACGCCAAACAATGGAAACCATAGTAAAGGCGTCCCACTTCCACTGAAAGTTCACCGGAAAAACTTGACAAAAATAAAAAAGCTTCGCCATTTCGTCGATGGTGTCGCTGGTGCAGATAATGTTACCTCTGTACAGATTTTCATTCCGACAATTTTTTTTGTCGCGATTTATAATTTCGGAGTCGCGTTGAAAATCTCACAACAGTCGAAATCGCAATATATAGCAACTTCTCAACAGTTCATCGAGGATATGAATGGGCGGGACTGGACTATTGAGAGGTCGATCGATTGACCAATAACAAAACAGTTCAATGTATTCGTGTTAGTGCCAAATTACTCCGATTGGAGGATTGGTGCGTTCAATCGCAAAATATTCTGCAAGGGCGAGGGGGAGACATTTCGGAGTACTGGGATTTTGACTATTGAAAGGTTTTACTGTAATTTAAGATGTAAAAACAGCCGACCTACGAAATGCTTTGATCTGAGAGTCACTGATTTCATGTCGGCCGACACTAACACAAATACATCAAACTGTTTCGCTATTGGTCAGTCGAGTTAACCTCGCAACAGTCCAATCCCCGCCCATTTGTACCTCAGATTTTCGATAATCGAGCGGTTATACTGTACCCGAGTTTTCACGATTCGCGAGCGTCTCGGCTCGAGCAAGTGGCCGTGAAGCCCACACAGATGAAGCCTTGGAGCCACTTCGAGGAGTGAGCTGGAGCAAGCTAGTAGTGTCACCCACTCAGACGTGATTTGCAATCCGTTCGATCGTTCGGAAAACCAACGGAGCCATCGGTGGCAAATGATATTTCGTCTTCCGCCAGTGTTGGTTAGTCTCTCATCTCGCTCGGCTGTTTGGCTGTCTCCCCGATGGTTTGACCATCACCGCAATGGGATTCGGATAATTCAACGATTATTCATTCTACTCGACTGATCCAGCGACAAATCATCGTCACTCCGTTATTCCAAATCCCACGAAATTGCGATGGATCGTGAATTGATTGAGAAATTCGTCGAGGTAACCGGTATGTAATTTGTTTATCCATTTTTGATGTAAACCATTGAAAAGAAATAATAATAATAATAATAATAATAATAATAATTTTTAAAAAAACTTTAGGCGAGAGCGAAGCGACTGCGACGCAGTATCTCACCCTCGCCGATGGAAATGTCGAGAGCGCGATAAGTTTGATGTTCGAGAGCGGCGGACCCAACGAAGCCGCGACTCCGGCGCCCGTCGACGACGAACCTCACGTTCGCGAACCGATTTTACCCACTCAAGAAGTCCTTGTACCGACCGAAGTGGTTTGTTCGTTTCCCAGATCGGCCAACAATGTTTTTGACAGATTCAGAGACTTTGCGGTCGAGACTCGTAAGTTCGAAATTTTGCCGGATCGGAGCTAACCCCAAAATTTGTCCTAATTCGCTGTCGAACCGCAGGACGTCAGGAGGAAGAAATGACGAGAAGAGCGAACGGCGCCAGAAAGCCCACGCAGAGCACCAAATCCAAACGTCTGGAGGATCTCTTCAGACCGCCTTGCGACATTCTCTTCATGGGTTCTTACGCGGAGGCTCGCGATCGCGCCAAGAGCGTGAATCGTTGGCTGCTGGTCAACGTGCAGAATCCCCAAGAATTCGCTTGTCAAATTCTCAACAGAGACGTTTGGCCCAACAGCCAGATACGGGAGATAATCAAGGATCACTTTGTTCTATGGCAGGTACTCTGTTGAGTCGAGACGTTGACGCACACACGCGTCACAAATCAATCGTCCATCGTGTTCAATCGTTTTTCATTACCACAAATTCGATTCGCAGGTTTTTTCGAACACCGGAGATGGCAAACGTTACATCGATTTTTACAACGTCAACGATTATCCGTATTTGGCGATAATCGATCCGCGAACCGGCGAATGCATGAGATCTTACAATCACATAACCGTCGACATTCTCGCGACCGGACTCAACGATATGTTGAGCACTCACGCGTCACCGGACAATACGCCTCAAGATCCTGCGAATACCGGTGATTTCAAAGAACCATCGTCGTTGCCGAATAAACGACAAGCTCGCACCGAATCGGTGATGGAAGTAAGAATATTTATATTTTTTTTTTCCCCAGTTGCTTTGTTTCGTGAATATCAAAAAAATTTGGAAATTCTCACAGTCATTCGCTTTTGTCATTTAAAGAAAACGCGCAAAATTTCCGAACAATCAATTTACTCGTTGAAAAATTATTGTTGCATGAAATTTGACATGTGTTCTTATGGGAAATAGGCACTTGCGACGAATTGGGGACGATAAACGCATAGAAATAAAGTTTAAAAAAAGAAAGAAAAAAAATTCATGGTGTGGAATACAGATTTACAAATGTCCACAAAAAAGGAAGAAAAAAAATTCCTAAGTTGAAAAAAATTCCTATTTCAGTCGATGGTGTGATAGAAGAGAGTTGAACAGACTTTCCAAATTTCGAGTCGATTCATTGGTCGCTGAAATATCTTAAAATAAAACTTCATAAAAATAAAAAAAAAATTTTTTTTTTTTCAAATTAGAAAACAGGCAAAACACTTTACCCTCAATTCGCGTTTGTTCAATGGCCATTCGATGTTAATTGTTATTTCATCAAGGAAGGAGAATCGTGCAGCAAGAGAACAAGATTGTCGGCTTGCGGAAGCAAGAGCGTGGCATCGGCAACCGTGATCGGTAGCAGCAGCAGCAGCAGCACGAGCAATTCCGTTATCGGCAAGAGATCGAGAATAGACGAGCTCGACGCTAAAAGCCGAACCTCAAGTCCTGTGATCGCGTCCGTGGACCCCGATAAAACGAAGGACACGGCGAGATCAGAGTCAGCCCGATCCAACGAAGCAATCATCGAACAACCGAGGGAAAAAACAAAATCAGATGCAACAACCGTGATTGCCACATCGGGAACCAGCGACGAACCTTCGTTGCGACTGTGTCTGCGATTGCCCAGTGGTGGAAAAGAAGCTGTGTCCATGTGTGCCAACGACACGATAGAAGTGAGCTCTCGGACAATTTAATATATTCGTTTTTTTTTTTTTTTTGCTTCCTCCTGGATTTTGTGATATTTTGAATTTTTCGAAAATCAAACTTATCAATGTAACTCTTGTTAACTTCGACCGATTGAGTTCGAACTTTACTAAAGTATAGAACATCATTCGGTCGGGATATGGATCAAATTTGGCGGAGATCGCTTTTTAAATTTTTTTTTTTTTTTTTTGTACCTGATGTAAAATGTTCACGAACGTTTTTTTTTTTTTTTGCAGGCGTTTATGAAGAAGATGGAAGACATGGGATACGCCCCGTCGGAACACACTTACTTGATTCCCTTTCCCAGGACGAACATCGGCGCTATTCCGTCGGAAACGCGTTTGTCGGACACCATTCTGTACCCTTCCAACACAGTATTCATAACTAAAGTCTGAATCCCAATCGCAATCGGCGAAACGGCGACTTCCAATTTATAAATACAACTATTTGATCGTGTTGATATCGAAAAAAAAAAAAAAAAAAAAAAAAAAAAAAAACAATCAAGCATTATTTCCTAGTTTTTATTCTTCGCGCGTAATCTATTTCTTTCATCGTATGTTTTTTTTTTTTCTTTCATAAATTATTTTATAAAATCATCGAATCATCGCGAATCTCGAAATTCTTTCGCGCTAGCAGTACAAAAAAAAAAAAAAAAAAAAAAAACAATTAAATAAAAAAATTGAGAAAAAAAAATTATTAACAAGCTGCCATTAGTATTGGATCAGAAATCGTATGACTTAACGATATATTTTGTTCTTCAATGTGTATAAAAATCGTTTCCAGAACATTTCGTAGAAATTACGCAATCGGTGATAATTTTTTTATTGTGTCCCTATCTTCCTTCCCCCATTTAATTTTTCGTGTATGCGACCAACAGCGATAACTTAACGGTACGAACGTTAAGTTTTTTTTTTTACAATTAATTTCGACACTGCCATAATTACGTGATTTTTTTGCGCGAGCTTGAAAAGAATTTTCGCGATTACGAAAAAATTCTGTTTCACAGATCTGCAATTCTTCGACGATAAAATCTTCCGAAAAATTTCTCATCGTAAAACGCTTGAAAACTCAACTGAAATCCACATATAACAAACAGATCGATCGAATAAAATTTTATTTCTGTCATTCGTAGTTTTCGGAAAATAAAAACAAAATCTTTTTTTCCTCGCCAACAAGGGTTTACCATAAAATGTCTCACGTCTCAAATAACTTCGATGGTAATCGACAAAATGATTAAACATGTTAATCAGGACGATGAAATATGGTACAGATAAAATTCGTAAAATGATGATTCATCTTAAATAACAGTCAATGCACTAAACGTACAATTTCATACGATTATTTGTCCATCCGTTTTGTATCGAACAAACAAACAAACAAATTATAACAATAATAAAAAAAACACGTTTGTGTGAAACATGATTTGTGATGTACGATGGTGCAAATTGAAGCAGTGACCGATTGTTCGAATGGTTTTCGGTATTTCGTGGTGCTCCGGGCAAAAGTCTCGGTTTTTTTATCAATTGTCAATTGATAATCGGTGTCACACGATTCGACGTGTGTATTGAAAAACGAATCGATAACGAATCTCCTCACCGAATGGACATTCCTGGCCCAGCCACGATCAATGCATCGCCAAAATATTGCGATGCCATGTGCTCTACGTGCTCGAAGCGAGTTAGTGGGAAGGCTTTAACGTGATATTCGTCTGTGGCCGCAAGTTCATGCTCGTCACATCGTCTGGATTTTATGAAATCAAACAAAATAAAACGAAAAAAAATAATAAAAATCAGTCACGCGAATTTCGAACATTTGTTTTGTCTATTGTCCAACGATGATTTATTATTCAACACATTGTGTTGCGTTTGACAATTCTGAGACTCGACGACGGATCGTCGTCTGATTATTGAAACATATCGGAGGGAAAAATTTCCAAACTATCGAGCCACATGCATCCCTGCATTAACAGACAGTCTGAAATAAAGAGTATTAACGATTCAAAGGTTTTTTTTCAAAAGTTTTTCAACCCTTTGACTGATTGATGATTAATTTATAAAAAAATAAAATGGATAAAACTATGATTGCCGATGCCAATTCGGATGTCCGATGAAATTGGCAAATAATTTTGGGTATTATAATTCTCGAATTACAAGCGTACCGAGCAGATAAATTTGGGACAAGTCGCTCGGCCGACGACTAGACGTCTCTTGAAAATATGTAAGCGGCCGCTCTGAGGCGCGCCAACGACACGAAGGGGGAATAATTTAAGCGAAAAGCTCTTGCTCCATACCGAGATGTTCCAGCATGACACCCATCGGAGTGCGCTTCAGTCCCATTCCCTCAATCTTATTCACAAGTTTGTTCTTTATGTTTCGCTGTCTCAGCGAAGCGTGGACAAAGATAGCTGCGAAAAAAATAAAAAAAAAAAATTAATAATCCAACTCGAAATAATTATGAAATTTTGGTGAAACGAAAACGAAAAAAAAAAAAAACGATTGCGCGGCGTACCGGAGAAAGGCAATAGAATTCCCATGAGGAAGACTAGCAGAGATCCCAGAGTGTAAGTGACGAAAGCCACTCCCGCGACGATAGCCACCACTCCGACGACAGGATTTTTCTTCTTCAGATTGTGGATCATTCTTCCTTCGGCGGACATGTAAGTGAATACCGCGATTACCACGGCCATGGCGATCGTTCCGACCAACATTTTTGCGGGATGCATGAATCTGCGCGAAGGTAATGAAAAAATCATGAATAAAAAAATGATCAATCCCAAATTGAGAAATGTGCGAACGGTCGATGGGGTTTTTTCGTTTTTTTCCCCAACTCACCCGACAATCAAAAATATAACGATGTACGTGAAGATGTAATTAGTCTGATAGTACAACATATTGCTGACAACCCGATTGCCCCATTTGTCAAGATCCTTGACATTAGGTATCTGAAAACGTGCGGAACCGAGCAAAAAATCGTCGAGACTGCGAAGAGGTGGCAATTCGAGTCCCGTGCTTCCCAACTTTGTTTTATCCATTTTCGTTTATTTTATTTATTTATTTTTTTTATTTTTTTTTTTTTGTATCTCCTTTCTTTGTCTTTCTTGTTCGTGCAACACCCAACGACGACAATGTAAAATCAGTGAAAAATCGTCACTGAACCGAAGTTTCGGTGTTCTATCGACCGTGGCAATTCGATGAAGTGGCGAGATTGCGGATTATTTCAAGACGATGACGAATATCTCAAACAATCGACCAATGGTTTTTTTTTTTTTTTTTTCGTTCTTTATTTTTATTTCGTCACGTAGTACATGAAAAACATGTGGAAGCGCACGCACGAGATTATTGCGCGAAAAATCGAATCATAATCGCACGATTGATTTCGTTTGTTCGGACATTTTTTTTTTATTTTTCAATAATCGAAAAAAAAACAAATAATGAGAGGTTGATATCGTGAGATTAAAAATAGCGATTGCTCATTCGCAGGCTGACATTACCGGCACGAGTAGTGTTGTAAATTCGTGGAATGTAATATTGTCGTGATAATCGAGCGATTCATTACGCGGCCGGTTTTTCAACGAAGATTGTCGCGGAGAACGCTCGGGACCAATGGCGAGTCGGCCATTCCGTGTACGAGACGCCGAGCCAGGAAAGTCGCAACGCGATTGGTCGACGCGACCCGTGCGCCGATCCACGAACTCGTGAGAACAATGGAAGAAAAATCTCATTGGTGCTTAGTGCCTCACGGTTGAATCGAGTTCGACCAATGAGAAATTACATTCGATGGGCATGATCGTAGATGGCGCTGATATCGACACACCTGTTTCGTCCAATGACAATGATTGTTGTTGTTGTTGTTGTCGCTGTTGTTTGTTTTTTTTTAATAATTGAAATTTTACGTCGATTGAGATAATGTACAATTGTTATTCGTCGTGTTTTTCGATGACGATGATCAGTTGGCCGCGTCACACGCATCGATCCAATCGTTGTAAACATCCAACGGATCCGAAAGAAGATTAATCGTCGTTTGAAAATCCTCGAGACAAACCCTACAGTTTATCCTCGCTGTTTTACGAGGTTTGTCCCTGCGTCATAACGAAAGCAACAACCAAGAAGAAAAAAAAGAAAAAAATAAATAAATAAGAGAAATCAAAATTTCACAAAACTCACCCGGTACATACAAGACCCAAATTAATCTCATTTACCAGTCAACCGTACATTTTAACTTCGCAGGATTTTTCGTGATTGCAAAACGGACACGTGAATTGCGTGTCCAGAGGTTCGATGGCTTTTTTTCTCGTCGGAGCTTGTCGTTTGCTCTTTCTCCGTCCCATTTTTCGATGATCTCGTGATTCACGATCGCTGCGAACACAAAAATCACAATGATTCGTCGAAAGATTTTCGAGAGCTCGAAAAAATGGCTTCTCAAGAGGATCCCGAACGTTTGGAGCGTTTCGAATTTTTTCTTTTCTTTTCTTTTCGTGTACGTTGATATTTCACAATACGATTCACTTACCACGCGGTTTAACAAAAATTCGTACTCGGTAATGGAAAATGAATTAATAGAAAAAAAAAAGAAGACAAAATTGTGTTTTCGACAACTTTTTCGGTGCGCATAGCGCCGCAGCTGGAGGCTGGAGTTGGCCGCACAACAAGGTCCACTTGTTGGCATACTCACAGTTACTCCTCCGCCCCCCTCCACCAGGCAATTGGCACCGGTGTGGTGAGTCGGTCACGCACGTGTATGGTCGAGAGTGGGGGGTCGACAAATGGCCGCTGCGATGCGAAACAATGTCGAATGATCTGGCCAATGGGAGACGTGAACGCTGGGCCTTAACCTCAAACGCAGTGTCAGAAAGTTATAAACTCTTTCTGTCACATTCGCATCTCCCGCCTTCGGTCAGATCATGCGCAGAGCGCTAATCAGATCGCTACGTTCATTACCGGCCCGAGCCAGTCTCAAGCCACCTTCAGTGCCAATGGATAATTCGTCCCTGGGGTCGTAGAAGGGATGCTGCGCCCTCCTGCGTGTCCATGCAGTTTTTTTTTCTTTCATGTAAATGACGTTCCATCGGTTCGAACTTTCGGGCACGCTGATTGGTGGCCCGGAGAGAGGTTTTTAGGCGATGATCGAGACAGCTGTGAGTTACGCTGGTTATGAGCACCACTGAACGCATCGTGATGGATCATGGAAACTGGATTTGAGATGATAAGACGATGCTGAGGGCCTCTTTGGGAGAGATCTTTGCAGGAAAGATGATATATAAAAGTTCTCGGAGTATTGTTCTCGGTTATTGTTCGTGTTCCGAGAAAAATATGAGAACGATTGACTGCAGAATTTCAAGACGCAGTCGAATGTTCTCGTTTTTTCTTCGAAATGTGAGTGGCGGCGGTGAACAATGCGTTACAGTTTTCGTTACCGACCGGGCAAAGATCCCACTGCGTGGTTAAAGATTGAGGTTGAGCGTCACTGGCGCGACAAAATCGATTAATATCGCGCAGTTCGTCGATTGATCGAACGTTCCACAAGCAGCTGCGTTCAGGCAAGTGCGCGAGAGTCGACACCCGACGAGAACGACCGGAGGATCGTGTCGGTAAAAACCAGATCAATTCGTTCGTGAACTCTCGACGTCTTCGTTTGGTCGGAAAAAAGAAAAAAAAAAAAAAGAAAAATGTCTCGACGAGCATTGAAGGGAATAAACTGGGCAGCGATCGCCGAGAGACTTCCCGAGAGTGAGAAAAATGCTTATGCCGTTTTCAAATCGAAATCCGACCAATATCTTCGAAGGTACGTTCGACTATATGGCACAACGTTCTTGGTTCACAATTATTATATAATTTTTCGTCGAACGACGTGATAACGAAAATCAATTGACAAACTAATCGTGGAGAACGTTTTTCGTCGGAGAGACTGGAAATTCAGGGCTGACGGAGTCCTTCGATAGGTTACTTGAAATTTTTCTCACCTCTCGGTGTGTTAGCGAGGCGCAGAAGGTTCGGTGGACTTGATCAAAATCTGCTTTCGACAAAGCTCGGCGGCGAAAGAATTCTTGTGGGATATCGGTTCGATGGTCCGAGAGATTCCGCTGACGATGATGCTTCGTAGATAAAATTTTATGTCGACAACCTTGCGTTTTGTCCGATCGATCATTTATTCAATTCGATTGGTTTTTTTAAATCGGAGAGCCGTCCGAGGCGTCGAAGTATAATCGGAACTGATGCCAGAATTGTCAATTTTGGAGCCAAACGGCAACGACAAGTTAGACGGATGATAATTGTTTGACAAATATCGGGATCTCATAACCTAAGATTCGATGATTCGATATCAATTTTCTGACCCAGAAAAATTCCGTTCCTTTCTTACATTTTCCTTAGACCTATTCTAATATCTCTGTCCTTACATTCTACCTTAATCTATCCTTATTCTACCGTTGCGTTCTTATCTTCATCCGCTCGCCGCTTGCCTTGTCCTTCGCCTTGCTTCCTTTACATTCACAATTATTTGTCTTTTCGTCGAGCTTTATTCTTTCGCTTTTCGAAAGAAAAAAGCGAAAGAATCATTCGACTTTGCATACGAACTATAAAATTGTACAATCCATCGCCGAATAGTCATCGCAATTGCATTTCTTCGAATCCATCTAGACGAATCGGTCGATCGTTCATTCTTGTCCAACGACCGAATATTTTTTTCATCTACTTATCAATTCGACACTCATTCTCCGACGTGCGCGTGTTCCACAGGGTTTCGGAGCTGCCGGAGGCTCCGATAAAGATCGACTGGGCCATGTACAAAAAGAACATCGCGGTGGCTGGCATGGTAGACAGATTTCAAAAAGAGTACGAGTCGCTGAAGATTCCGTACCCGGCCGACACTTACAGCAGCAAACTCGACGAGCAGGAGAAAGACATTGTGATTATTCCCATCTCGTTCCTTGAAATTTCAACCGTCGATAATTTTTCTTTTCCAAAATTCATCAAATTTGTATAATTTTCGTTTTTTCCCAGCTATCCGGAATTCAGGAATTCATCGTCGAGTCGAACAAACGCATCAAGGAGTACGAAGCGGAGGCGGTGAAGCTGAAGAATCTTCTTCCGTTCGATCAAATGACGTTGGAAGACTTTGCCGAAGCTTTCCCCGAACAGGCTCTAAACATCGACAAACCGACCATATTCCCCCACACACCCGACGCTCAGCCCACCGACCGCGAGGTCGCCGAGCCCAAACCCCATCCGGAACATTAAACAGGTTCCACGCTCGCACGCGCGTTCTCATCTGTAGTTACGTGTTTTTCACGATCCAACACGCGAGATAATCGAGCATCGTGTGTGTGTCTGTTACGAAGTACGATTCAACGATCGCGACTGAAATATATAATTGTCGAATTATTGTAATATAAATAAAAAATCGAAGATGCTTCGCCGATGCGTCGTGTTCAACACGCGATGTCATCGGCTGTCACGACTCTCGGCCGTCTCGTTGATATAATAAATACCGTTCGTTATAGCGCAATGGCTTTTTTTTTTGGTTTTTTCTTAGAAATTAAATCGGTAATACAGTTCGATCTCGGGTGGGGGTATGCCATTTCCGAGAAAAACTCGTTCCCCTTGGGGTCTTTCGGTCTCCTATTCCAAGGTCGGACTGTAAATTAATTTCATTTGCAGGAGTACTTTATCGGATTGGACGTTAAATACGTGCGATTTTTTCGAAGTAAATAAGACTAAATTTTCTTAATATTTGACAACAACTCTATTCAACGATGCGTTGAATGCATTCTGATGCATTTATATTCGCCATCTTTACGGCAACATTATGATTCCGTGCTCGAAGAATTTCCAGTCTTTCGTGGTAAAATAAACTGGTCCAGGTTTTATATCGTCATTGGAATCAAACGTTTTTTTTCCTTCTCAAAGAATTCTGAAGAGAGCGACACAAGTGAAAATCCGATGGTGTAAGGTAAGGTACAGAATACGCACGATGTGGTAAAGAATTCCACCGAAGCTTTAACAATTTTTCACGAGTGACCAAACTTGGGTGTGGTCCAGTCTGAACTTCCTCGAGTCGATGTGTCGGTACCCGAACATCGAGTTTGCTCACGTATCCCCAAGCGCCTTCGAACGATTATCCACGTTTGATTCTCATATTTTTCGAATATCCGCAACGTCACGGCAATTCGTGTCCAATTTGAAAAATGATAATTCCCATAAAATCTGAACATCCCGATGGATTTTTCTCAAATTCGATACCAAACAACTTTCGATAGTGGTGCAACTTTGTACCAAATTTTAACCCGAAATCTCGAAAATTGTGGAAGCTAGAGCACTTACGTTGATTTTGAAAAATTTCAAAACGACATAAATCATGAATGCCTCGACGGATTTTGGCCAAATTCAATCCGAAATATCTTTTGATAATAGTGTAGCTTCGTGCCAAATTTTAGTCCGATATCTAGATAACAAAACGTCCGATATCACGAAAACAAAGCTTCCTCTATGAGGAAGCAAAAAACCGCTCGAACTCATCGGGCGAGCTGAATAAAATTTTTGAGAGGATGGAGGAAGGGCGTTACACAGATGAGACACTTTTAACAAGTCAATAATATAATTTCATCAGGCAACATTAAATGTCTTATACAGCTTTCATTCATTATGCGTAAACAATCACGATAAACATTTTTCTTTTTCGTTATTATTATAATTTTGGTTGTTGTTTTTTTTTTTTTAATATACGAAGACGTAGCTCGTGGATTTTTCGTCCGCGTAAGTATGAATTTCTTAAGTACAACGATTTTTCATGTAAAGTGATAAATAACGAACATGGAACATCGGTTTATTAGAATTTTCTTTCATTCGTGTACTGCGTGTCCACTTTATTCGTGATTATTAAACACCGAGGCGAGAACAAAAAGAAAAAAAGGAAAAGAAACGAAATTGATTTCTAAAATTCGAATTTCTAGGCCTGTGCAGTAATTTTCAACGGATCATTTCGGTTGCTCTCGTCGAACCTTTTTTCTATGGACCGATAATCCGTCTATACTGCTTCTCGTAACTTTTTTTAAACGCGTTACAGAAACGCTGATCATCTTCTCTATTTTTATACATACACAGATCTTTCACTTTCACAAACCAAAAAAATGTTACTCTTATCTCTCGTGTCATAACGTTTTTTTTTTACGTCAACGAAAAAAAAAAAAAAAAAAAAAAAAAAAATAAATGAAAAAAAAAGTCAGGCAAGTAAAAAATAAACAATTCGACAACCCGACGCTTGTTCTACGAGATTCTCTGGAATAATGTGGCAATGAAATCTTTGGAATTGTGTAATTGACTCGCGATACAATCGCACTGCAACGAAAACGTCTTATTATTATTTATCTCGTACGATTTTTCATTATTATTATAATAATTATTATTATTATTAAGTTATTCATTTGGTAACGCGACGGTCATCTACGAATGTTTTGTACTGTAGCTGCAGTAATTCATCGAACGACGATTGATAATTATTCAGAAACAAAAGAGAAAAAAAAAAGAAAACGAAAATTGTGAAAATTCCGATTCAACATGATTTTTAGAATTCATTGTTCGAACGATGAATAAATATTTCATGAACTCGTTCGCAGTTCGTACGACACATACGTGGCATTTGTGTTTAAATCGCGACAAATTCGAGTAAAAAAGTAAATAATATTCACACTGTCGCCAGAAAGTATCGGACCACTTATCGTGCTCCTCATAAAAAAACCAGTCGTGAGTCTGAACGATTGTAGCTCCGTCAAAAATGAAGCTACCGATTGTTTCCAAAAATCGTTGACAAGCTCATGGAATTCTGTGTCGAATGAATATTTTGTTATCTGATTATATTTTTTTTATCTGATAGAATTTCTGGCGGTAGTGTATTTTAAATGTTGTTTTCCAAAAATGTTCCGAAATAAAAGAACAAAAAAAAAAACAAATTATTCAAAAAATGGTAAAAAATAATTACGTATGGCTCTTCCGGATTCAGTCGTTAAATATTTGTACAACGTGTTTTTTTTTCTGGTTTTTTTTTTCATCATTCAAAATTCATCGAAATTTCTGGAACGCATTCACAGTGACCCCGACCCCGAAAAAAACTATCATTGAGGAATGTCGAAATATATAAATCGGAAAAATATACAAATAAATCACGCTCATTCGACGGATTCACGCATCCGCAAAAAAAGAAATAACAAAAAAAAAAAAAAACCGTATATATATATGTATTTATATATAACAACTAAATTCGCTGGCGCGGATTGTGAAATTACGATCTTGCAACGGGAGCTATCAATCCTTTGAGAATATCGAAGCTATTACCGTCCGGATGAACGGTAAACGTTTTGCCATTTTTTTCGCGAACTTCGAGAAAACCGTCCTTATCGATGCCCAGAATATCAACGCTGAGGGTCTTTCTGTCCGGTGTTATTACGGTTATTTCCGCGTCGCTGAAAGTAGAACGGAAAACAACGACATCGATCATAATCGGACAATCACAAAGTGGAAAAAAAAAAGAAAAAAGTGCGATCGAAAAAAACATCGAGAATGAATATTTGAATGTAAAATGTGAATTTCAATGCGAATGACTCATCGATTATTCTTCGTATCTCACGTGTGCATCCAATATTTGTAATACAGCTCGAACAGACGATTCATCTTTCCGTCTTGCACCAGAATCAACAAATTTTCGAGTTCGGTGAAAATCAGAGCGAGAAATTGTTCGTACGACAATTTGGCCAATTTCGTGCCGTTTTTCGCGTTGTGAGCCTCGATTACGTCGTTTATGCAACAAGTCGGACTGCTGTTGGACAGATTCACACCCACGCCTGCAACAAAATTTTTTTTATTCTAAATTTGGTTATTCTTTTTGAATTTACTTTTTTTTTTTCAATATCGGCGAGGAAAAAATTGGAAGATTTTTATTTGTTGTTGTCGATGATGATTTGGAAAATTCATGGATTTACTACCGATGTTGCAGATGGCTATGGAAGATTCGATTAGCGTGGTAACTATAAGCCCGCCGATTTTCGTTTCGCTTCCCGCGTAAATGTCATTAGGCCATTTCAGTCTGAGATCGATGTTCTGCAAAATAATAATAATTCGTGTCCAGTCTTTCGTTCAATGCGATGAATGATGAAGAGAGGAAGGACCGAATATAGATCGTGGGCGACTCGACGTGCAACAATTTCGTGTGAAATTTTACGAATAAACAATATGATAAAGAAAATACGCGAATTCAAAGTTAAGAAAAAAATAATAATAATAATGAAAATTATAATTTCGACGTTGTTTATCGAAGAAAGTTGTTGAAAGCTTCTTCATAAAAGAAAAATGAAACTGTGACGATTGAAAAAAAAAAAAAGAAAAAAAAAAGGTTTCAATCGCGCTCCACAGGTCCCGATACTTCGTTAATTCGTCCGTTATTAATGAACTTATTGCAATATCGTAACGATGAATAAATAATGAATTCGAACCTCGTAACCGGGAAGAGAGGTGACGGCGGTAACTGTCGCAACGGACACGAGGTGTTGAAGAATCGGAAGGTGAGACCCGAGCTCGGAACTCAACGGTATGTGCAATTGCATAGTGTACATGGCGCAACCCATCGGGCTGAGCCATACATTTTTATTTCGACCTATGAATGAAGAAACAAAAAAAAAACTGCTCAAGCTCTATTGCGCAGCTGATTCAACGATAGAAGAAAAAAAAAAATCAACAAAAAAACACACACACACACAAAAAAAAACAAGAAAAGAAAAGAATTAATTAATTCGGTGGGAAACGTCGATCTCTCACCTTGACCCTGCGTTTGTTGCCTAGGAATAACAGTGAAACCGTGAAGAAAACGTACACCGGCTACGACGTTCATAGACGACGTCATAACGTCCGCGTAAACGACCAGTCGACCTAACTCCTTCGTTTTTAAATTCTGCCAACACGATCGTTATCATTTTTTTTTTTTTTTTTTTTCATTTTCATTTTCATTTTCCTCTCACTTTCCTCATTGGGTCATTGAAATTGCGAAATAATACGACGTGTTGTTGTTGTTGTTTTTTTTTTTTTTTGCTCAGCTCGTACGAAGGAGAAGAGGAAAAAAAAACAAATGACAATTTTCATTTATTCGAATTCTTACCTCGAAGTAATCTACGGTGGAAAAATTGTCCGGACACTGATGTACCATTATCGGCAACAACGAAGCCGTCGCGGTCATCGGTTTCGTCGTTGTTCCACAAAATTGCAAATCCATTTTTCCCGTTTTCAATATGTCGTTCGGTCCGATCTTACTTTTCAGTTCTTCCAACATTTTCAACTTCAGCTAAATCATAGATGAAAAAAAAAAAGCATGTGCCGGGCACCGATGAATAAACGCGATCTCAATACGCAGTTGCGATTGTGGGACAGTACTGAGAATCGAGAGATAGATGCTTCTTTTTTTTTTTTTTTTTTTTTTTTTTGCGAGTTATCGACTCGGTTGCGCACGATTTTGAGGAAAAATCGAGATGTCTATTATTTTTTGTTATTTGCCTATTGCGTTTGTAAACTCGAGAACTCTTTTATATATATATATATATGTGTATATACGTCTTTTTGCTCGTGATGCGCAAGTCTCGGTGAATAGTTGTAAACAATATTTGCTTATCAGTCGTGTATGAATGAAGAATTTTTTTTTCGAAATCCTCATCGTATTTTACGTTTTTCCTATCTCTTTTAAGGCCTTATATACGCGATTTCGACGATTTTCGAATGTATGTATACTTTGCTAGACTCTGTTAGAAAAAAGCATATGTAAAAAAAAATCAGGAATGTTAACAAATGACGGAGATAAGGTAAATGGCTCAGTTACTGACACTTTAAAAGCACCGGTGTCGGATTTTTACTATTTATTAACGCATGATATCGCTAAAATTGAAAGGTTGATGATTTAACACGTGCTTTAAGGCCCTCCGAATGTGATTTACTTATGAAACAAGTGAAAGAATTAATATTTATTGTTATAATATCGCTTCTCTGCTGCCGGGGTTCCTGACACTAGAAAAACATCCATGTCGTAGTTTGTGACCCCTACGTATACCCGATTCATAACACCCTTGGCGCAGCTTGTAACCTCTACGGTGTACCCGATTTATGGACTTCCTGGGTCCAATTTATGACACCTATGCGTATCCACTTCCTGACCGTTCAATTCGAGAGTCAACAACTGCAACGCAACCTCAATTATCGACACTGCGGTAGTTATTGACACTATCAATAACACAGTTATTGATAGGTGTAACCCTCGAAAATTGACAAAATCGCGTATATAAGGCCTTAAAGGGTTTTCGCATTATTTTTTTTGTGCAAACTGTGTGTGTGTGTGTTTTTTTTTTGTGTGTGTGTGTGTGTGTGTATGTGTGTGGATGTTTGAATGGAATGAAACGTTACAGGAGATGACATTAAGGCCATTGATGAATGTTTCTCGTGTGAAATTGTGTCGAATCAGTGTGATTGACTCGAGAAATTGAAGAAACAAATTACTCGATCCATTTTTTCAAGTCTCGAAAAAAGACGTTTTTGTAAGTAAAAGAAAAAAAAATATATATGCGCAAACCAGCTTAGAATGATGATTCAGCATTGGCCATTCAAAAAGTATTTGAAATACGTCAAATAAATTTTCATATAAAATGCTGCATTGCGATTGAATAAAATTCGCGGGAGCAGGGTCGACGATTGATCAAGCACGATGGATGGAATGAAACACGTGCGAGTTAGACATTTTGTTATTCAAACAATCGAGGATGCTCCACACGTGCAATTTCAGCCGAAAAAACGTCGGATAATTTGAGAAGTCTGGATTATAACAATTTTGTGAATGATAGAAAAAATTCGCGAGCATGGAATATACGGCGAAATAAATGTTATTGCACCTTGTGTCATATTTTCGAAATTATTTTTAATCGCTAATATTGTACAATTAGCGATATTCATGAAATTCCAACGGAAAAAAAAAAAACTTTTGGCTGATATTGCGTCCTGATTTCGATCGTTTCGGCAGTCAGAGCGGCCGAAAAGAACTGAGAAGTAGGCTAAATTCGTTTCTAATATTTCGTGCTTGTCTCGATAACCAGGCGGTCGATCGCGATGCATTTTTTTCTTTTTCGTGGACATTTATCAATCTGTATTCCACACAGTGGATTTTTTTTCAATATCATCTCAATGTCAATTCTATGCGTTTCATCGTCCGCATTTGCCGCAATGTGCCCCCACATCCCACAACAACACGTGTTAAACTTCATACAGTTGTGACTTTAAAACGAACCGGTCAATCGAGACGAAATCTTACAATTTTTTTTTTCTTGCGGAATGACAAAAGCTACGATGTTTGAAAAATGCACGATTATCGTACTGTTCGGACACGAGTGTGATACATCCTTGAACGATGATTAACAAAACAGAAATTAAAAAAAAAAAATTAAATACAATAATACATTTTTTTTTAATTAAAAAAAAAAAAAAATTAAAATAAATAAAAAAAAATGACAAATACCTCGTGACGACCGAGAAAAAATCCCGGACTGTATCTGGGTTGTACGGGTGGCGCTGTGCTGATACTCATCGCGAAATGCGTCGTAAGTAGATCCGTGAAAATTTCCAATCTCGTGTTGTTGCTCTGTTTCAAAGCGTTGAATTTTTTTTCCTCAAATTCGTACTGCGACGGATCGGCTTCCAAATGTACTTGCGAGAAAACTGCTCTGCCACCGGTCTCCGCGAGATACGCGAGTATAATGCTCGGCGTGTGCCAAGTTTCCTCGGTCGCGAGTACCTTCACTTGGAACGTGTGATTTTTTCCCGCGCAGTCGCGAACGTTGGCCGTTAACGGAGTTTGCGGCGCAGTTGTTCTGACGAAATTCAACGTGCGACGTAATAAAAAAATTTTTTTTTTTTTTTTTATAAACCGTTGCGGTCACTCGGGGTCCGCCGGACCCCGGCCCGACTTCATGACCGTTGTGCAATAAAAAAATACTATTTTTCAATATTATTTTGTCCATTTGAGCGTAGCACTTTCATTTTTCGACATCGACCAAAAGTCTTGAGTTCAAACTTCAAAACAAATATATGTGTTTTTATCATATGGCAAAACTTAAATTTTTCGCGATTTTTTTTTTTTTTGTAAAAAAAGTCGTGATTTCGTGAATTTTTTTCTCTTATCGTGTTTGTGACTACTTTGACTAATCGAATAGAAGACGAAAACCATTAGATTTTTCAGAAAACATGTTGAATTGAAGTTTGGCACAAGATTTTCCATTTAAATGTCCCACTTTCATTTCTCGACGTCAACCAAAAGTCTTGAGTCCAAACTTCAAAACAAATATACGTTTTATCAAAGTCCATAAAAGCTCTATTTTTTTCTCAAAAGTATAATATCTCAAGATTAAAAAACGGCGTAAGACTTTTTACGATGTAGCAAAACTTAAATTTTTCACGATTTTTTTTTTTTTTTGTAAAAAAAAGTCAGGTTTCGTGAGTATTTTTATCAATACTATTTCACGACGCAGGAATTTTTTCGTCACAAAATATTCAATCAATAATGTAAAAAAAAAAAAAAAAAAAAAAAATGTTTTCACAAAATGATGAAACTACTTCAAAAAAATAATACTCGAAGTTATTTTGCCATTGAACATTCATCGCGCTACGATAATTATGTTTCGAATAAAGTGCAAACTCACCTGGAGTCCTCGTGGTCTTGGGAAAAACGTGATTTGACCGGTGACGCTTGATAACAAAATATGTGATGCATCATTTGCACGTGTTTCCATTTGCCGTACGAAAAACGCACGAGTTCGTGTTCACGAACTTCGGCAGTTTTGAAAGACGGCAAAAGCGTGTGCAGGGTGTCGGAACACAGAGCCAAAAGTTGTCCACCTCCTACCATGTATTCGACGAGCTGACCGGAAATTTCGGATCCGACCGTACCGCAAACTATCACGAGCACCGTTTGATTCATCCAAACGTTTTTTCGTGCTTCCTCCGTGGTCAGGGTGTAAATGACGTATCTGGTCGAAGTTATTTTTCATTACAACGAAGCTTATTTCGTTCATCGTGTTCATTGATGGGCATTCGTAAAATTAATGAACATAGTATTTGGAATTCTTTTTCCAACAAATGATTCTGATAAATTTTAAATGTTCAGAATGTGCCAAAACGTCGGGAAACACACATTTTGAGAAAATGTCCGGATGTATGTGTGTGTGTGTGTGTAATGGCCTCCCAAAAATTAAAACGTGTATAACTCGAGAACGGTTTTAGCTACAGCCCCCAATTTTTCCAGACGTGTGCAGCTCCATAATCCCTTCTTTGTCTGTAATTTTCGCGATGATTCAAGCTGCGACTCGGATTTTATGTCGTTTCCAAATTCCCAAAAAAGGGCGTTATCACTCTAGCGATCTCAAATTTTGAGTTACTCGTCTGAATAGTTATTGACAAAGAGATATGTACCCGAGGTTGGTTGGTATTGCATTTGGGACCAAATCCATCGATAAGTTTTGATTTTATGATATTTTGAATTTTTCGAAAAATCAAATTTGTCGCTATGACTTTCGTTAACTTTGGCCAATTTGGCTCAAACTTTACAAAAGTATAGAACATCATTCGGCAGTGATGTATATCAAATTTGGCTGAGATCGGAAGAATGGTTCGGATTTGACAGGAATTCAAGTGTTTCGATTATAAAGCTTATGCCGATTAAAAAAGCTGCAAGTTGAAACTTGCAATTTGCTTCCTCTGAATTGAAGGTAGTGAACGAAGATTCCTTTATGAGGAAGCCAAAGCAAAAATGCTTTGGCATGTTCAGACAGTTCTGTGATTGATTATCATTTTGTCGGAAAAGTATTCGAAATACGATTTTCATTTTGCAAATTCCCCATTCCTGATCGTGAAAAGTTGTATTTTCAGATAAACGTACTTTTCTCTGTCCAGAATCAGATCCAACACGTTTTTTATGTTTTCCGTGGCTATCGTGCTGTCCGCGTAGATCAATATGTTTGGATTTTTCACGTTGGTGCTGTAATTCGCGGGTAATCTCTTCGCCGGTGTGAAACTATAAAAATATATTTCGTGTTGATTATCGAAATTAATTGAATCGATTGAACATTCGACAATAAATAATGAATACGACAAAATACAATCGACATAATCGAAAATTATTTCAAAGAGGTAAGACAAAATTACCAAAAAACTTGGACACGATTTTAGTGTCTCAGTTTGTTAATTTTTGTGTTGGCCCGTTGATCACAATTTTTCAAATAATAACGAAAAAAGCTGAAGAATTTTCTCACTGCGAGGTAGCCGTGGAAAACATTGGTTGCGAAGTCACGACGATGGGATCGGTGGAAATCGATTCGGACGCGTCTATCGGACATTCGGCGGTTAACGGTTGTTCCGAATCTTTCGCAGCTTCCGGAGCCAAAAGATTCGCAGTCTCCTGAAGATCGGCTGCGACAGACGCGTTGAAATCGTTATGCGTCGCATCTGCGTTGGACAAAGATTCCGCAGAGTTGAGCTCGGAAAACAAACTCATTTTTTCCGGGTTCATCGTCGAGTTGTCATCATCGGCGTTGGTCATGATCGCCGGTGTTGGCGGGGGTGTCGATGGCAACCGGAGATCGTCCGAAGATCTGATATCGTTTTCTTGGAAAATAAATAATAATAAAATTATCATGAAAAATAAATAAAAATGTAAAAAAAAAAAAAAAAATGTTAAATAAAAATAATATACGTCGTCGATTTGTTTTGAAAAGGCAGAGTCGATCCGACCAACCCTTTCGGAAATGACGTGCAAAAAAAAAAAAAAAAGGAATAGGCTTAAAAATCCAAAATAGAATTCGATTACCGACTGTTTGGGGTGGAATTTTGATTTCGAGTATGGTAGGCACGTGCAAAATAACGGGTTGGCTACCCGGTGATATCATTGCACCGGGCACCTCCTCAATTTCCAAAGGAGTGCCCTGTTGCGCAACTCGTCTAGCTGTACTGCTGAAATTTCGTAATTTTTTCATATGGGCGTCCCACTGAGCTTTGCCGATGAGTTCTGCACGAAAAACCAAAAGAGGCAATTACAACAATTTGACCGGGAACATTTAAAAAAAAATGTAAATTTGAGGACGAGATGACACGTGGCATTGAACTCACTCTTATCATGATTGTGAGAGATAAATTCTTCGTAATTGTAGACACAAGGCTTTCCCGTGACCGCGATAGCTTGAAGAAATACGTCATCGATCATTTCTCACGAAAATATTATTATGCATTTTCGTGATTTTTCCAATCGCGAAAACTTACATTCGAGTCGGGTCAGAAGCAAACCATTGTTGATAAAACATTTTCCGTGCATAAGTGCTATCGACAATTTTGTCATGTGATCCAAATCGGTTTCCAATATCGTCGCGAAATCTTTGTCGATTGTCCACGTAACGAGATTACCATAATCCTCGAGCTGTACAATTATTTGTCAAATTAATTATTAATATTATTAATGTTGTACAACAATCGAAGTACAATAAATTTAATCATTAATTACATTAATGAATATTATATGAATGAAAATAAATCTTAAAAAAATAAATAAATAAATGATAAAAAAAAAATTTCATGATTCAATTTCCATTTATCAAGAACATCATTGATAGAAGAATATTGCTTCGTTAATTCTCACGAATTAACTGAGCAATTGATTTATTTGAAAAAATAAAAAACCGAAAAAAGAAGAAAAAAAATAATATCGGTAAAGTCGGGTTCTCGCTCTCAAACCAAGAAAGGAAAAAATAATCTTACGAAATTACATCTATAACAAGGTCGCTATCCGTCAAAGCCTGTTAAAAACATCGTATAACGAAAATACTATAAAATAATACGGCCAACGCCGTATTATAAAATAATACGGCCAAATAATAAACCAACAAAATTATTAAATATTATTAATTAATATTAGGGCGATCGTTAAAAATTGAATCTTTGGCGTCCATCCGTAGAAAGTTTGTTTGTCTTAATAAAAAACGAGGGCTTCTTTATTTTACAGAAGAAAAAAAATGATAAAATTGTGACAAAGTTTCTATGGACGGCCACCAAAGATTATTTTTCAACGACCACCCTAAAATATGCGTAAATAATTGTTATTTTATTGGAAACTGTTTTTTTTTTTTTTAATTTATAATACCCTTGTTGTCTTTGCATAAGCTTGTGGGTTATAACTGTCGGCATCAGCTTCCACCAGTACGTGTAATTTTGTACTGTCGTTGAGATTGGCTTGGCCATGATTTTGTACACAAAGTGGAAACTGCGCTTTTCCTTTCGGAAAGACCAACCACTCTGTAGCCTCGATTTTTTGCTGGAAAAAAAAAAAAGAACCCATCGCAATAATTTTATTTTCTCAACAGACAGAACAGAAGAGTGAAAAAAAATGATTCTATCCGCAAACGAGCTATCGACGAACCAACCTGAGGATAAACGGTGCACAGTTTCATGTCTCCGTGACACCACAAAAGATCGCCGAGTCTGGCCGTGCTCCGATTATCGCAGAATCGAGAACTGAGTACATTGTCGCAGGTGTCCTTGTCGGTCCTTCTTCCGCTTGCTTCCTCTGGAAAAATTGTTATCGCTCGTTACAGCAACGAAGCGTGAGAAATTACACGATCCGCGTAATTTCATTCGACCGCAAAACCGTAGGAATCACCGTTCTTCGCGCGTTCCGACGTTTTGGTGCAGAACACGATCGAAGGCCGACCGGATTCGGGTCCCGCCAGGGCGGTCGCCAGTCGAGCCTTCAGAGACGACAGTCTCCACGCCTGGATCCACGTCGCCATCATGTAGAATAGTGTCAGCAACATTTTTCGTTATCAAAGTCCGACGCTCCCTCTGCAGTTAAATTCTAACGACTCATGCCGAAATCTGAGGAACCAAAAAAAAATTCAAACCAGATTGGATTAAAAATGTTTCGACGTTCGTCCGAATGTCTCGTAGTTCCAGAATCTCACCTGGAATGGGTCATCAAGGTGAGAGATAGAAAAAAAAAATATATATATATAAATCATAACGAACGGAGTAACGAACAAAGGAAAGAACAGAGTTTTGAAGTATTTTCCGCATCCAAATAACAATCAAGTATCGCAAGTCCACTCGACATTAATTTTCTCAACAGCGACACAACCGCATCCTGGAATTTTCGTGAGGCAAAGCTTCCGGGCTTCCGACAAAAACAACAAATGATATATTCACCGAAATGATACGTCGAAACTCAAACGCTTTCAAACTGATGTAAAACATTGAATAATTGGTTCTTCAATTGCACAAGAGTGTAATAATCGATTAAACTGTTTTCAAATATAATTCAATCACATGATTAATCGACTGAAATGGACTGAAATATTTCCAAATATAATTTTTTCAGATGTTTTCAGGTTATGTCTACCTACCCCACATAATTCAACGAGTTATGTCACCCAAGCAATAGAACGTTGTCATATATACATGAATGCAATATCTACACACACACACACACATATACACGACTGCAATTCATCTTCGTACAATCATACACACACGTTTTCACACTTTCAGGTTGTAGCTTGCAACCTCGATGTACACGCTAAACTGTGTTTATTTACAAAAGAAAATTCGCGATAACACACGTTTTGCGATAGCAATCGTGGTTCATAAACGTCGATCGTAATCCGATATGGTAGCGATAACATCGGCATAGTATTTTATATCGATCATTGAGCGAAAAAAAAAAAAAAAAAAAAAGTTTGAGGGGCCAAAATCAAACGTTCGAATGATTTTCCATCCAAGTGGAAAACGTTGAGAGAATTATGATGGATGGGTTTTTTTTTCGTCGTTGTATATATGACGGATGTAATATCTCACCGTAAATAACAAGGTCCTCCGGAATCCTCGGGCTCGAGTGGGCCCTCTCGGAACGTCGGCTTATCTGTGTCAGGGCGCATTGTCCATGCGCCGGTGTCCCATATATATATATGTGTGTGTATATATATATATTAGACACATATATGTATACGAAAAAATGTAATAAACAAAAGTTACATATATCTTAGGGTGTTTCAAAAAAAATTTTTTTTGATTTTCCAACGGGCCCAACCTGGAATAGTTAGCTTAGATAGAAAAAAAATGTCTGACAAAAGATGAGAATTTTAGGTTGAGTTTTCGATCCCCCTGAATTGACTTTTGTATTTTTTTCTTTTTTTTTTTTTTTTTTTTTTTTTTTTTAATTTGAGACATTATTTTTAGCAAATTTTTTTGTTTTGTACCTACAGCTGTCAGGGGATCAACTTATGTCTTAAATAAATTTCTCTTAATTATTGATTATAGTAGAAAAGGTTGTAAATGCTCCATAGCTTTTTATTTTATTTTTCAATTGATTCATTTGAAAATCCGCGAAGAATGGGACTTTGATACGAACGAAAAATTCAACTCCGAAGATCAATCGAATTTTCATTGTTTATTCAGTCCAGCGTAACAGATACAAATCAATAGGATGCTAATAATTCGAATAATGAAAAAAAAAAAAAAAATCAAATAAACGTTTTATCATTAACTCCGATATTTTTGTTTTTAAATATTTATTTATGATAATCCATATATATCTAATAATAAGTATTATAAGTCAAACCGACATTAGAATGCGATAATCATGTATGCTATTACATATATATATATATATATATATATTTATATATACATATACATGTACATACACACATTTGTCTCTTCATCACACAAACCATAAATGGGAATCACGTACAATAATCCAGTCACCCTCAATTTATCGTTATCCTGTATTCTTGTACCAGATGTTTTTTTTTTTTTTTTCACTCGTCTATTGATTTTATATTTTTTTTTTTTTTTAAATTATTTTTCATCGCGTTATCATTTATTATTATTACAATATATTTTTTTTTCTTCAATTTCAAACACGACGGTGAACGAAGCCTCGATTTGTTAAAATATCACAAAATTTTCATTCACGATTTCTTTTTTTTTTTTCGCTACATCCTGAATTTTCGACATTACGTTGTTCAAATTGTCGCGATCGAACAATTATTTATTTATTCATTATTTTCATTGTTTTTTTTCGCCATCGCTTTGAATTTCAACGTAGATTGAACAATATTGGGCTATCTATAGCAACAAATATGCGTTGTCGATGCAATTGATTTGAGAGTGATTGACACCCTAACAGGACGAGTCGTAGAGTTCTTTTTTTTTTTTTTTTTTTTTTTTGTTATTTATTTATTTATTTTTTCTTTTACTTCTTTAAATGTAGCTAGGAACTAGTTTAAATAATATCGCTTTACATTATACATCCCACTTTTTATAGACGATTATATGATTCGCGTGCGTACATGTCATAACGATGGTACAATTATACGTGAAATAATGTTTTTTTTCGTTTTTTTTTTTTTTCGTTTTTTTTTTCCGACTAATACGGCAAACAATTGCCCGCGTTTATGAAACAAAATTTTTTTCCCCGATTCCTTTCTCGCTGCATTATCTATCCGTCTAACACACATGAACGACAGCGAGAAAACGGCGGAACGTCAGGGAAAACAAAGTAATTCAAAAAACCTAAAAAAAAAAAAAATTTTTTTTTAAACGTGGATATATTTTTTTTTAACGTAAAAAAAAATTCGCACTCTTTGCTCAAATCACTGGTACTCGAATTCGTTCAATTTCTTATATTCGAACTATCTCGTTTACTCGCTGAATCAATTAAAAATCGAAAAAAAAAAAAAATGTTTAACGGAGATATCCCACTGGGATTAATAATGGCAGTTGTAAAACAGAAAAAAAAAAAAGAAAACGGAAGCTCTTTAACTCTGTCTGTTGGATGGCTCAGACTCGGCGCTAATCTATCTATTCATCTGTATTTTCGATAAATTACGTTTCGGAAATTTAACGATACGGTAAAAACAATAATTCGTTTCTATTTTTTTTTTTTTTATCATTTTTTTTTTTTCAAATTTGAAGACGACGAAACAATGTATAGCGTTTCGTGTTTGATAATTGTAATTCGGTCGAACGAAAACGAGACGTCGATTCTTGTGTATTAATCAACCGTAAATTAAGGAGAAAAGTTTCATAATGGAGTTTAAAATTGCTCCGACCAATTTAAACCACTATTTTATCATTATTATTATTGTAAATATTACTATCATTATTTCTATTATTATTATTGTTACCGTTAATCATTATCATTCTTATTATTATTATTCATAATATTTATTATTATTATTATTATTATTATTATTATTATTATACGAAAAAAGTCGGGTTTGCGAACCACTTTTTCGTTGACGCATTAACTTCCTATATACATTAAAATATTGGCAACAGATCCTCATTATCGTAGGTCTAAATTATTTACAAGATTATCTTCTTTTTTCTTTTTTCTTTTTTTGCTTTTCTTCTTCGTTTCTTTTGTCGTTAAACCTGATCCTACGTTTTGTGGTTCCTTTTTTCGTCGATTAATGTTGCGCCTATTTTTTTTTCTTTCTTGTTCTTCGCGTTCTTTTTCATTCCTTTCTACAGTAATGGCAGTGTGATGGTAGTTAAAAAAAAATACGGGGTATTCCCTACGAACTGAACCCTTTTTTTTCAGCCGACGTTTTTTTTTTTTATTCCCTCGAAATTGGAAGTAGTGCAAGTATGACTCGAAATGGTGGTTGACTCCAAATCTTAGACCTCTAGGTTTTTTTTTTTGATCGTACTATGCTGTTAATCGGTATTTTCACTACTTTCGAAGTTTCGAGGCGTGGTGAGTCTTTATTTCCGAATGAAATTCATGTTGTCACGAGGGTTTTCGATCGGTATTTTTCCGTACTTTCGAATGAAATTATGAGATCACAGTACGACAAAATATTTTCTGATGATTTGAGCCAAAAAAAAAAAAAAAAACAAAAAACTTAATATCTCGAAAAGAATTTTTTCTTTTTCGTCCCAATTTTTTTTGTAATCTTTCGATGATTATTCTGAAGCTACTGTATAAATATTGTGATGGAACTCGGGAAAATTTACGGTACCCCGAAATTTGGGAATATTATGAAAAATCAAAAAAAAAAACCTTAAAAAAAATTACCTTTTATTCGGATTCCGTCGGCTTTATAGATATCTCGTATAATCGTTCAGTGAACAAATTGAAAACCAAACATCGACTTTACGGAGAGTTTTAATATATTCGAACTTTTACGTAAAGTCGATTAATAATGTTCAATAAAGCTGCTTACTTTCCGATCGTGTTTGGTTAATGAAAAAAACATCGGCTAAAAAAGAAGTTGAGTTCGTAGGAAATACCCCATACACACAATTTGTCAATGCGCTTCTGTGTCTCACAAAATCGGACGCTCTTGTTCGTCCCGCGAATGATTCGATTAATCCGAGATTTATCGCGAGAGATAATTTTCACGATAATTTGAAAAAAAAAACCAAAAAAAAAAAAAAAAATTTTACGAAATAAAAATTGTTGAGAAATCGCACGTCGTAAAAACGAAAAATATATTTTTCCGAGATAACCGATTGGTCGATCATCGTTCGACAGACGCAGAGTCGAACGAATATTGTGAACGAAAAATGCGTAATCTTTTTTATCGGATAAAGATTATTGTAAAAATCATGAATATCATAAAAAAAAAAAGCATCGAGATAAATGCAGGAGAAACAAAAATGCACGTTCACTTGCATATTTGGAGGAAGGGATTTTTTTTTTTTTTTTTTTACTCTCGACTGAATTATATTTTTCTTTAACATTTAGATCGAGTTAACGCGTGTTCGAGCATTTCTACGTCGCATTTTACGAGCGACCTTGTGTGCCATCAATTCGTGCAACAACGAACAATAAAAATGTTACCACGAAAGATTCATAAATAAAGGAAAAAAAAAAACAAAACAAAACAAAAAATAACAAACGTGACAATTACATGTGCAACGTGATCGACTCGCAATTGGCTCATTACTGGTTTCGTTAATTTGTCGAGCTTGACAAAATTCTTCGACAATGAAGAATTTACACGTTCGATCGTCATTGACAAATCGAACGAATTTTAATCGCGCAAATGAGGATTGTTCGAAATGCAGCGGCAGTGCAGACCGTTTTTCACAACGTAGGAGCGGTTTAAAAAAAAATGATCAAACAAAATAAAATGAAATAAAATGATAATAACAATAATTTTCTTTTTTTTTTCAGCGTTTTCGATTTTCATCAACAACAACAACAACAACAACAAAATAATCAAAGTATCAGCGAAATCGCTGAAATTTCATGTCACTGTGCACGGCTCGTATCGTTGTATATATTTGTATGTGTGAAAAAAAAAAATTGAAAAAAAAAAAAATTCTACTGCAATTGAAAAAAAAAAAAAAAAAAAAAAAAAAAAAAAAAATCTTAATAAAAAAGAAAAAAAAGATAATAAATTGCAAGGACAGTTCCTAAAGGAAATCACGTATTTTCAGGATTTTTCCGCAAACAGGTACATATTTTAGTCTATATACTTCCTTTTTTTTCATTTTTTTTTTTTTGTTTTTTTTTTTTAGAGAGCTACGCTACTCGGGATAAGCTATTTCTCCAAGCAGTTTGTGTGTTCTGAAAGTCGGGGCGTGCGAGCAGCCACATTTGCAAGATTTTTCACGCTTATCAATTTTCCATTATTCTCTCGATTTTTATCCCAAAACCGAATAATTCATCACGTTCATAATGAACGCCAATATTTCATACCAGCGCTTTGTCGATTCATTCAATATTTATATTAATTTTTCGCAGAATTCAGAATGAATAATATGTTTGCCAAAAAAAAAATATGACATGGTTTGTTTTATTTTTACGCGCCTAAAACGATAGGAGAAAAAAAACAACAGCGAGAAGTTTCGTGAATATTTCTCGAGTGGAACACTCGACGATTCAGTGCGTTGACTTTCAGAACACCCTAAGGTAATTTATATATATATATATATATATATATATATATATATATATATATATATATATATATATACGTGTATATATGTATACAGGGTGTCCCATTTAAAACAGTACGGTCGAATAACTCGTCGGGAAAAGGAGCGACAAGGAAATGGGTCGGATGAAAGTTGTAGGCATCGAAGGGGGAAACATAGTTCTGATAAAATCTATGCTCTCACAGCTTATGTTTTTATGCTACGAGCATAATGACATTTTTTTTCAAATGTCAACAATACTTTTGAACCACCTGAAGTTGTTCCTTTTTTTCGAGACAAATTCAACGATACCCTGTGTTAAGGAATTCTCATCGATTTTTCATGAAAAAATCGATCGTATCGAATCGTGAAATTCGGTGTGCCTCACTGCGTGGAACACCGAAATCGCGTCCAACATCACGTGAACCAATATGAGCTAATAATAATAATCCTAATATCAGTTTAAGTGATATCAAACGCGATTTAGGTGTTCCACGCAGTGAGGCACACCGAATTTACGATTCGATACGATCGATTTTTTCATGAAAAATCCATTCGAAATCCTTAACACAGGGCATCGTTGAATTTGTCTAAAAAAAAGGAACGACTTCAGGTGGTTCAAAAGTATTGTTCCCATTTGAAAAAATTGCCGTTATGCTTGCAGCATAAAAACATGAACTGTAAGAGTATCCACTTGATCAGCACCAAGTGCCCCCCTTCGATTCCTACAACTTTCATCCGACCCATTTCGTTGTCACCCCTTTTCCTCACGAGTTATTCGACCTTGCTGTTTCAAATGGGACACCCTGTATATATATATATATATATACACATTTTTTTTTTCATTTTCAATCAATCGATCCCTAGAGTACCTTAAATGTGCGTGCATTAACATTAATACAATCTATAGTTGGCTACTTTTAAACTGACAGTAGTTACATTGGTCCAATATGAATTACGCCTCGTGCTTGGCTAACAATAAGCTCCTCACCGCCCGTTATTCCTCCGTCGAGATAACAAAATACGCTGCTCGTGGAGAGAAAAAAAAACCAAAAAAAAAAAAAAAAAACAATCATACGATCTGGAAAATCAATTGCCAGTTCATTCATTCATTTCTTTTTCGTTTTGTTGCTTTTTATTTCCGACGGAAAATTCAATCCCGAAGGTTTAGAAAATGAAACAATAATGATAATAATAATAACAAATTTTATAACGAAAGCAACGCAACCGAGAAAGATGTTGGATGAGAGGAGACACAGCCTCCGAGGAATTGCGCAGATCGATTTTGGTCCACGATCACAAAATGCAATTCGATTATACCAAAGAAGCCCCCAAACAAACAAACAAACACACACACACACACACACAACACACACTCGTATACATTCACCAAAGTTCACAGGCGAAACGCATTCGCAATTCTCCCAAATATTGTACCTGATGCTGCAATTATTATTATCATCATTATTATTATTATTATTTTCAACATAAATAAATGTAACTTCTGTACACTTGGTTTTTCGCTACCAATTTAAATCCGTCTTCTCGATCCAACTCTTAGTATCATCGTCAATTATCATATCTACATCTTCACATTCAAAGTCTTTTGTCAATCGTAATAATTTTTTTTTTCTTTCAATCATAAAAACGACGATTTTTGTAAAACAAACTATACAAATAAAAAAAGAAATAATAAAAATGACAAAGAAAAAAAAATGCATCCTTTTGGATTTTTCAAATCTGTTTCAGTTTCCAAAACGTTTCATTGAGAGAATTAATTGTTGTTTCTCTCTTTTCTTTCTACGAAATCGAAGCATCGATGCGATTGATTGAGATTATTAATTGCATGAAAAAAAAAAATGTTGAAAATTGAAAAAACTACTGACAAGAGACATTCAAAGCCTTTTATCAATCGTGATACATTTTTTTTTTCATCACAAAAATGACCAAATTTGTGAAAAAAATTATAGAAATAAAATGAGAAATGATAAAAACGAACAAAAAAAACGCACAGTAGCACAGATGCAATTAATTGAGATTCTCAATTGCATAAAAAAACGACCGAATTTGTAAAAAAATTATACAAATAAAATACAAAATAATAAAAACGAACAAAGAGAAACATTTTTCATCGAGAGAATTAATTGTTGTTTTTTTTTTTTGTTTCTACGAAATTGAAGCACAGATGCAATTAATTGAGATTATTAATTGCCTCAAAAAACGACCGAATTTGTAAGAAAAATTATACAAATAAAATACGAAATGATAAAAACGAACAAAAAAAAACATTTTTCAATGAGAAAATCAATTGTTGTTTTTCTTTTTCTTCTACGAAATCGCAGCACAGATGCAATTAATTGAGATAATTAATTGCATAAAAAAACCACCCGATTTGTTAAAAAAAATATACAAATAAAATTAAGAAATGATGAAAACGAACAAAAAAAAAAAAAAACATTTTTCATCGAGAGAATTAATTGTTGTTTCATTCTTTTGCGAAATCGTAGCACAGATGCAATCAATTGAGAAATTGGAAAAAGATGCGCGTGCCCGTAAGCGTTCTTACGTGAAGGTTTCCTCAAATGAATCTGGGCAATCCGGTGCTCGAACGGTGGTACATGTAGGGCGGTGGGGGAGGTCCCGGAAAGTGTCTCTGTCGTTGATGAGGCAGAAGAGGATGATGCGGACCGATAGTGCCTATGGATACGGGCCCGTGTTGCAGAAGATGCGACGTACCGTCGCCAAGGTCGAGCTCGAGCTCCTGCTGCTCGACCAGTTGCAACGCACCGAACGACGCGGTTGCCATAGCGACGTCGGGCATTATGCCCGACAGGTGACCATCGCTGCAAACGTTGTTTTCAGGCTGCTGCGCGTGACAATGAAACATCAATGCAATTTGCATTCGTAATAGTTTCATAATCGACAACAATGGAGTCATGGAGATGAATAATAAATAGAAGAAAAAAAATGAGGTTCAAAGTAGACATGCCTTCCTCCTTTTGCACATTTGCCGAAGGTTTCTCCATGAGGAACTATGGCACGATCAGTTTTGGCTTCCTCATAGAGGAAGCTTTGGCAAATGTGTAAAATGAGGAAGCCGATGTTTAAGGTTCTACTTTGGACCTTTTTTTTCACTTGTGTGACGTTGAGAGCACCATGTGAGTTTAATGTGAGGCGAAATCAATAAATACATGTGTGTATGGGGCAATTCGTGTGAAATTTGAAAAAAAATAATAATTCCCATAAAATCTGAACGTCACGATGGATTTTGCTCAAATTCGATGACAAACATCTTTCGATAGTAGGTGCAACTTTTTATCAAAATTTTAGCCCGGAATCTCGAAAATTGTGGAAGCTAGAGTAGTATATACCGAAGTTGAATTTTTGAAAAATTTTCAAAACGATATAAAATATGAATGTCTCGATGGATTTTGCCCAAATTCAGTACGAAACATCTTTCGATGATGGCGCAACTTCGTGCCAAGTTTTAGTCCGATATCTAGAAAATTGCGACAGCTAGAGAGCGCACACCGTTTTTTTTTTTTTTTACACCTTTTAAAATTTTTTTAAAACAAAAGCACCGCATGGATTTTTTTTTCATTCAGTAACGAGCATCTACCTGCAGTCGTTCGACATTATACCGAATTTGAGCTCGATATCTCCAAAATTGTGGAAGCCAGAGTCCGAAAATAAATTTTTGAATTTTTTTCAAAATCGCGTAAAAACGAAAGATCTTCATGGATTTTTCTAAAAAGGGTGCAAGGTAAGAACCTTGTACATGGCTTCCTCGTTTTACACATTCGCCAAAGCTTCCTCCACGAGGAAGCCAAAATTAATCGACGCATGGTTCCTCATAGAGGAATCTTTGGCAAATTTGTAAAATGATAAGAAATCCATGTGCAAGGTCTCACTTTGCACCCTTTTTGGACCGTCACATAGATTTCTCGATCAGGAAGCAACAAAAAGACGAAAAAAAAAAAAAAAAAGTAGATAAATGAACAAAACGAAAAACGCAAAGTAATGGTACCTCTCCGGGAAGTCTATAATTCTCTCCTTCTGTAACAACTGCTGGGAGCTCGTGTCTGAGAGCGTAGGACGCGTTTTGTCGTGGAAATGTCATGTTACGGCCGTAACACATGGTCGGTGCTGGGGTACCGGCGTTGATGCTTATACTTCCACCGCTGACTGCTTCCATTCCCGTCACGTTATCGTCTTGCTCTCCCAGATTGTAACACGCTGCGTTCTGTGCGAAATTCGAGAACAGCAAGAAAAAAAAAAATAATTTACGTTAACTCATCACGAACGTAATCCTCGTGCGAGACGATCGAATTATGCACAGTCTCCCGGAACACAACCAAGTCTCGAATTGAAGACGATTCGACCATTTTTTTTATGTAATACAATTTTTTTTTTTTTTTTTTTTTTTTTTTTTTTTTTTTTTTTTTTTTCAATTGCAGCGATTGCGAAATCGTTTTTTCTTTCTTCTACAGTTGAATAATTTTGTGACTTGTGGCGGAATTTCCGGAACGTAAAAATAAAAAAATTTGGCCCGTTGTTTTTTTTTCTATTATTATTTTTTTTTTTTTATGTTTGATTTAATGTTTTTTTTTGAAAAATCTGGATCGCTACCGTAATTCATTTATTTTTCAACGTTGAAATTTCTTCGAAGCTATGGCTGAAGATACGCAATAGGAGTTATTTTATCGTAAAAAATTAGCTCGTATTCGAAAAAGCGTTATTTTTATATTTTTCGTAATCCATCTTTGTACAGTGTAAATGCAAATTAAATGATTTGCATTTAAAAAGCGAGTGTTATCAGGTCCGATTGGGTTTCCAAGAATTTTTTCATTGACAACGAAAATGTATCGTCAATGAAAATCCTTCGAGGCCATCCTCGATGTTCCAATGAATCGATAATCGATATCGTGGCTATATCGCAATCTGTAATTTCAATTGATCGAAATGAAAATAAGAAAAAAAAATAAATTATTTCTTCGTATAATATAATTTAAATACGACGGCAATGGTGAATTTTTATCTGCGCACGAAATTCGTAGCCCTGAAAATTGCTTATCGCGAAAGAACGAGGAAAATAATTATTCGACTCGTACGAACGACTCGAACCTGTACGAAGCTACTCGAGTGGCGATATTAACGGACTGTTGGCTTAGCTTGAAAAAAAAATTTTTTCAAAATACAAAACAAGTAAATAAAGTTTTTCGTCCAAAAAAACAAGTAATTATGCGATGTTTACGCCACGAAATTCGGTTTTCATTCGATCGGGTAACAAATACGCAATCAAAACGTGATTTAAAGAGCCTGTAATGAGATAAGGGTGTCCCAATGTCTATCTGCATTGATGTTGATTCTCTGATTTTATTTACGAAAAAAATAAATAATAATAATAATTTTAAAAACTAAAGAAAAATTTGAAAATTTAATCGAACTATTTTTAGACCAGACCAAATGCGAGTGTCTTTAACCTCGAACTTGTGACGTCAACAGCCAGTCGGTTGACCCAAGAAAAATCAAAAACAAGTAATCAAACTTTCTCATAACAAAAAAAAAAAAAAATCATAATAATATAAGAAAAAAACGAAAAAAAAATTATTTGAAAATTCACTTGAACCATTTCCAGAGCAGACCAAAAATGCAAGTGTCTTCAACCTCGATCGTCCGACGACAACAGCCACTCGGTTTACCCAAGAAAAATCAAAAACAAGTAATCAAAAAAGTTCCTCATCATCGTAAAAAAAAGATAAATAAAAAAAAAAAACAACAAATTCTCAACGATGTTTACCACTTTACATTCGAAATAACGATTTTAATTCAATCGACGAGCCAAAATCCCCAATCAAAATGTATTTCAAGGAGCCGAGAATAAGATAAGCCACAATACATGTTCACACTGCCTATCACCATCGATGTTAATTATACGAGCTCCAATTTCATCGACGAAATAAATAATAAAAAAAAAAATTCAAAAAAAACGAAAACGAAAACAAAAAATAATAATAAACAAAAACGAATGGCGATTCCAAGGCTTTCGCGAACGGCGATAACCCACGATTTTAAAACGTCGGTACGGTCAGTCTGCGTAGGATACGGAAGATAAGAGACCGTCAAGTACTCCGGTCGCACTCCGGTGAACGTCATTCAACCGCGATACCGTACACAACGCATCGGCAACACGGTTTTGCGTTCCGTCGACCTGGATTAACGGTTATTCCACCGCGTGAACACAAAAGAAGAGGAAGAAGAAAAATTAAAAAAAAAAAAAAAAAAAAAAAAAATTTATATCTTCTGGAGTTTCATCGTTGAGAATCGCAGTGTGTGTTACGTGGCTGTCGAGTTATAATTCATCAGGTGAGAAATTGCGGAAGTTGCGATTTTATCGTGACGAATAATTTGTGATAATTCGGCGGGGGAAGAAGTGATGGAAAATTGGAACGACACGTCGATGGAGGGTGGGCGAGGAAAATTGAATGATTGAACGAGGTCCCGTGGGAAGAGCTTCAACGGAGTTTTCAATCGGGGTCTCGAACGCGCGAAACTCGAGGAAACGATACACACTTGAGGCATTCCACATCACTTCAGCCAGTAACAAAAAAAAAAAATGTTCACAAATAATTTTCAAAGATTGAGTTTTATTTCATTGAAATGTATTTACCGAGTGACGTAATTTTTTTTAAAAATTTTCTGACGTTTTTCTCGTTGATTAAACGTTTTTGATTTTTCCATTAAAATGGCTGTATCTTTGGCAGGATTTGACGTATTTGCATTTGTGAAAAACGATAATGCGCGTCTTTTCATGGGCTTCCGGAAAAAAATTTATTTAGATTTTATTGATCAAGTTGAACATCCGTTTCGGGGCAAAATATGCAAAAATATTTGTTTTTTCTCAAAAAATGCAGTCGTTATTTTAGTTTCTCCAGTCGCTTTACGCGAGTTCAGACGACTCCTCGAAAGGGAAATTAATGATAATCAATGCTCGTTGGAATCGAGGAAAAAATTCATGAAAAATTTTGAAAAATTTCGGCACCCGGTGAAAATAATATTCAATTAAATGACTCAATTTTTCAAAATTATTTGTGGAATTTTTTTTTTTTTTTTTTACTGGATACTGGTGATGTGGAATGGCTCACTTGCATCGTCTCAATTTTTCTCTTCCCCCTCCCTCCCTTGGCCGATTCGCGATTCGTCCAATTGTCGTACTGAAAAAATTGCGGGGGCGTGGAGGGGGGGGGAGGGAGGAGGATCGTGCAGAAATTACACGCGAAGGGGAAGAGAATAAGGGTCAAAGTCAAACGGCGTTGAATTGTCAGTCAGTGGCTCGGTTTGTTCGCTCTTGACTAACAAAGATCTGACCAGTTGAATTTCAGTGATCATCCGTCAAACGTTGCTCGAACGAACAACATTACTCTTTGTTTTTTTTTCGTCACTCAAACGTGTCTGCAATTAAATAGAAAAAATATTATTGAATAAAAAAAAAAAAAAAAAAGTTTTTTTAAATTGAATTACAAAAAAAAAGTGACCCGGGTGAGTCGTCAAATTTGGTTGAATAATTAGGCCCCATTCGTTATCGAACTCACAAAAGAAAAAAGAATTTACAAAAAAAAATTTTAAATAAAAAAAAATTATTTGAAAAAAAAAAAAAATCAGTTTTTTTTTAAATTAAATTTTTAAGTCGTCGAATTTGGTTGAATAATTAGGCCATTCGTTATCGAACGTACAAAAAAGAAAAACGAGAGAGAGAGCTTGAGATTGAAAAAAAAATAATCTTTGGATTCTGGAAATAAAAATTTCAAAATAAATAATCAAAATAAATGAATAAGGAAAAAAGGAAAAAATATCAATTTTTTTTTTTTTTTTTAGTTTGTAGCATTGACACAATAATGCGTGTGTGGGTGAAAAAAAAAGAAAAGTTACCGCAAGTGGCACGAGTGATAATGACAAAACGATTACGACTTATCGGGTTCTTTTTTTTGATGATTTTTGCAGTTGCTCATTTCATTATCGACAATGAACTGGATGTTCATTGTCCCACATACGCGAATTATCATATATAGCTTGTTTGTTTTTTTGTTTTTTTTGTTCCGTTTTCTAAACGCTCGATAACAACGTGAACACGAATGAGAAATGACGCGGACGAATCGACGATATAAATAATTCGTTCTTGATACCGGACAAAGTGGATTGAGTTTAATCGTTAACCGATTAATGTCAATTCACGCGATTAGCGAATTGGAGCAATAAATGTTTTTGTTTTTTTTTTTTTTTAATCTGGTTGTTACAATCGTCAATGTGGGTCGTAAAAATACGATTTTTCGATGAAAAACGTTTGGTCGGCGGGGTTTAGTCGTCGGTGAACGCTGCGACAAGCATCGATGATAATTCATTTGTTCAACAAGTCACTAGAATCGCGATGCCATACGGTTTTTTTGTTACGCAATAAGAGAACGAGACACCGCAGCGAAACGATAATCCGAGTCGTACCGAACGCGGAACAAAAACGTTACTAATAATTTATTTGTTGGTTTTGTTTTTTCGTTTTTTCGTTTTTTTTTTTATCGCAAGGTCGTTCGACGATCGAAGAGTCGCGGGACTCGAACAATGACAGAGTCATTTGAATATTTTGTAATGATCGTGAGTGAGTGACAATCGCCAAACAGTTCGTCTTCGTCGTCGTCGTTGTCGTTGTTTGCAAATAAATTTTGCGAAATTGAGAGTGACGATATAGTGAGCTTGCGAAAGGAAACGACACGTAGCTCGGCAAAAACGTTTATACTCCGATGAACTTTCGGCTATTATTAACCGCGACAAAATTTTAGTTTAAACTATTTCTGGAACGGATCGAATGCCAGTGGGATTTAAAGTGCAAGATTTGTACGGCGACGATGGACGAGAGTTAGTGACGATTATTCAAATTTCATGCATTGTCTCACCACTGAGAGCAGGAACGAAATAATAAAAAAAAAAAAAAAAAACGTAACTTCGAGCTTCAATGGTTATTGAAATATTCATCGCGTGAATGACACACACAGACACGCAGCACACACGAGCGTTGGGAAAATTGTGCAATCGCGGATGCGTTGCATCATCCGGATTTTGAGAGAGCTTCGGGTGATCTTGTCGATGGGCTTGGGGCAAAAGTTATCGAAGAAAATCAATTTTATTTTTTTTAAATTTAATTAATCAATTAATTTTTTATTTTATTTTATTTTATTTTATTTTATTTTTTTAAGGATTTGTAAAAATTGGAAAATTGTTCAACCGCTAATGCGTCGCATTATCTGACTATTGAGAGAGCTTCGGTTGATCTTGATGTTTGTCTTGGAAAAATTCATGGAACGGAACGAATTTTTGTCATTTTTTTTTTTTTTTTTTTTTTTACATTCATGAGCATTGAGAGTTATTTTTTATTTTTCATTTCAATGAGTTTTGAAGGATTATTCATTTTTGTTGTTGTCGATCGAACAATAATTTTCTTTATTCACCGAAGTCTACAGACGAAGACACTCGGGCAAATTATTTTCCGAATTGGAACGAATTTTTTTTTTTTTAAAAACGTGATATTCACAATAATTATTTTGACTCGTAAAAAGTTTTCGAAACAAAGAAAATTATTTGTTTATTTTCGTTTTTGTCGATGGAACAATATTTTTTGTTTTTTTTTTTTTTTTTTCAACCACCAGAGCCTACAGATGAGACACACTCGTGCAAATTATTCCCCGAACTGAACTGAATTGTTGAAAAAAAAAAAAAAAAAAAAAAAAAAACAAAAAGTGTATTCACAAAAATTATTTTCAATCATAAAAAGTTTTCGAAACAAAGAAAATTATTTATTCATTATTCGATAATATTATTCGTGTCTTTATCCATTGAGAAATAATGATTCATTCATCTGCGTAGTGAAAAAAAAAAAGAAACTCATCAATTTATTTATTTACAAAAAGAATTTAAATGATTAATTAAATTTTTCAACATTTCCGTGTTGTCTTTCTGTGATTTTTTTATATTCCGTCTCGTAAAAAAAAAAATATTTTTTTTTTTTTCACATTTTCGCAGAAATGCCAATTTTCGAGAATTCCCTGCCGGTGAAGGATCTGGCATCGCTGCTGCGTCAGACCCTCGGCGACGACGTGACAATCGACAAGGTCGATTGGAAGAACCTCACGAATCCCGGTGAAAATTTCGGCAGTCTTATAATCGCGGTAAACGCGTCAGCGACGATAAACGCAAAACCAAAAATTCTCAATCTCGTGGTGAAACTTCCACCGCCGTCGATTTGGTTGCAAGAACTCTTCAACAGTCCGATAACGTTCATGAAAGAATTGCAATTCTATCGCGACATAACGCCCGAATTTTTGTCGTTGAAGCGTGAAAATTCGACGGAAAAAAACGATGAAACTTGGTTGGGAGCGGATTATTACGGCGGACGTTTGGGAATCGATAACAACGAAAATTTCGACGAACAAGCATCGATAGTTCTGGAAAATCTCAACTCTTCGGGTTACACGACGGCAAATCGTATACGCGGATTGAATCTCGATGAATCCGAATTCGCGGTTAAAAAACTCGCCGAATTTCACGCGATTGCCATTGCTATGAGAGAAAAAAAACCGAAAATATTCGAAGAATTGGTTATGCCGGGTTTGCGACAACCGCCCGGCGAAACGGCGAAAAAATGTGTCACGGAGATGATTGAAAAATCGTTGAAGGATCTGCGAACGATGCCCGAGGCATCGGTTTACATGGAATCCGTGGAAAAAACCATAGACCGGGCGGCCCGGGCTATGGAAACGGATTCGGAGACCGACAAAGGATCCTGGGCGACTTTCGTTCACAACGATTTTTGGGTCAACAACATGATGTTCAAATCCGACGATAAAGGCAAAATTTTGGACATGAAGATCGTGGATTTTCAATTGGGGATTTACGATTATGGGGTCAAGGATCTCATATTTTTTCTCGTTTCCAGTCCAACGAGACAGGTAATCGATGAGAATTTCGATCGTTTGACCGATTGCTACTACGAGGCTTTCGTCGATTCTTTGAAATCGCTTAAAATCGATGTAAACCGATTTTCCAAATCCGAATTCACGGAACTGTTGAATGTCTGCGGACCTCTGAAGTTCGATCAGTGTCTCATGATGATTCAAGTGATCAAATCGAAACCCGGAACTGTGCCCAAAATGGAGGAAATCGATTGCAGCGAAAATTTTTTGTCCATCGGAGGTGGCGAGGTTTATCAGGAAAAAATGTTGCACACTGTGCAATTTTTTCACGAGAGAGGATGGCTGAAGAAATAGTTTGTTAAGTTTTTTTTGTTTTTTCGTTATGTTTTAATTTCGATGTGTCGATCGAATATTTTATTTTTTCATAGATTGATTTATTGTTGAAAAAAAAATTTATATATGTATGTATATTGTGTTTATAAGATTCGTTAGATTAGTGGGCTCGTGAGGTTTAGGAAAAATATAAATATACAGGGTGTGCCGTTTGCAACATTATGGTCGAATCACTCGTCGGGAAAAGGGGTCGACAACGAAATGGGTCGGATGAAAGTTGTGGGAATCGAAGGGGGGCACTTGGTGCTGATCAAGTGGATACTCTTACAGTTCATGTTTTTATGCTGCAAGCATAACGGCAATTTTTTCAAACAATACTTTTGAACCACCTGAAGTCGTTCCTTTTTTTTGAGACAAATTCAACGATACCCTGTGTTAAGGATTTCGAATGGATTTTTCATGAAAAAATCGATCGTATCGAATCGTAAATTCGGTGTGCCTCACTGCGTGGAACACCTAAATCGCGTTTGATATCACGTAAACTGATATTAGGATTATTATTATCAGCTCATATTGGTTCACGTGATGTTGGACGCGATTTCGGTGTTCCTACGCAGTGAGGCACACCGAATTTCACGATTCGATACGATCGATTTTTTCGTGAAAAATCGATGAGAATTCCTTAACACAGAGTATCGTTGAATTCGTCTCGAAAAAAGGAACAACTTCAGGTGATTCAAAAGTATTGTTGACATTTGAAAAAAAATGTCATTATGCTCGTAGCATAAAAACATAAGCTGTGAGAGCATAGATTTTATCAGAACTATGTTTCCCCCTTCGATTCCCACAACTTTCATCCGACCCATTTCCTTGTCGCTCCTTTTCCCGACGAGTTATTCGACCGTACTCTTTCAAATGGGACACCCTGTATATATATATCGAAAACCTCGCACTTGTTTTCCACGTGAGAAGATGGCTGATGTAATAAGTAGTTATTCCGTTTGTTTTTTTTTTTTTTCATTCTATTTCTCGTTATGTTTCAATTCCGATGTGTCAATCGAATATTTTTATCATCTGTAAATTGAATCGATTGTTAAGAAAAATTGTAATTATAAGATTGATCGGATTAGTTGATAATCATAATAATGTTGATCATTGTTTTAATTCGTATCAACGATTACACAAAATATTTAAATAATGAAAAAATCCCGTTTATTACGATTTAGCAATTCATGAATAGAACTGGTTTGTCACGTGTCAATTCGAATGAAGAAGTGATCAAGTTGTCGGTTGACGTAGCTGGATCGTTATGCGTTTATTTTTTTTTTTTTTTTTCTTTTCGTGACACACGAAGGGGATTGAGCTTACCTCGAGGAGATCAGCAACCGCGTCCGGCAGATTAAACTCTCTGACCACGCGCAATCGCACTTGTCTGTTGATCTCGTGTCTCGATGATAACGGCAAACTCACCGCTCTCTGACAGCTCGGTGATTGTCGCAATTTTTGTTCGCGCTTCAACATCGCCGACATCGTCGCCGAGTCCGGTACTGAATCGAAAAGAAACGAAACGAAAATAGGAAAAAAAGATAATTGAGGGGTGAAAGGTACCAAAGGCGCTAACCCACGACCCAATAAGCAGTTAGTGACTTTGGTACCTTCACCCCCTCATTTACGAATAATATTTACGAATAATAATTTTTTTTTCCAAAATAACTCAACCATTTTGATATCATGAAAGTAATGATGATGCGATTAAAACGAATTTTGATGAATGTCGATGGATAATTAAGGATGCTTCACACGTGCAATTTCAGCCGAAAAAAACGTCGGATAATTTGAGAAGTCTAGATTATAACAATTTTTGTGAATGATACAAAAAAATTCGTAAGCACCAGAATACGGCGAAATAAATGTTATTGCACCTTGTGTCATATTTTCGAAATCATTTTTAATCGCTAATATTGTACAATTAGCGATATTTATGAAATTCCAACGAAAAAAAAAAAAAAAAAAACTTTTGGCTGATATTGCGTCCTGATTTCGATAGTTTCTCGTCAATCGTTTTACCTGGCAGGGCTGCCGATAGCACGTCCACACCGACGGCTCCCATCGACCTTGGTTTCTCATCGACCATGTACAGAGTATCGGGAATGTCGGGAATGTATCGGGCCCTCCGTAATCTAACTAATTCGGATTCTTGAACCATTTGTTCTTCGACCAGAGCCTGGATGACAAATTTTTAATAACGTCTTGACTTCACATTAACGATGATTGTTTCGCAAGCTGTTTCAATGGATTAAATTGTTACCTTAATCTCTTCGTAATAAGGCATGAATAATCGAGGCCGCACAAATAGGCCGTTTCTCTTGCCGCCTCTTATCCACGCGTTTATTCTCAAGTTTTCCCTCTCGTCGCCAATCATGTGACTCGGTGGCGTCGACACGAGGCCTCTTCTTATAGCCTGTGAAATTGCGAGATAAGCCAACGTTTATTAACCCCGCTGCGGTCAATCGGGGTCCGTTGGACCCCGGCACAACTTCACGGCCATTATGCAATGAAAAATAACATTTTTTTAAACATTATTTCGTCCATTCGAACGTACCACTTGCATTTTTCGACATCGAACAAAAGTCGAAGAGTTCGAAACTTCAAAATAAATATTCGGCATCGTTTTTTTCACAATTTTCAGGATTTTTTTTTTTAAATAAAATTTTTGGGTTTATCGCAATGAAACTCGGTGAGTATTTTTATCAATACTATTTCACGATGCAGGAATTTTTTCGTCACAAAATATATAAACCGTGATGTAAAAAAAAAATTTGTTCACAAAATGATGGAACTACTTAAAAAATAATACTCGAAGTTATGTTGCGATTTTTAAAAAAATTTTTTTTTTTGACTCACGGATTCAATATTTAGTGACGAAAAAAATCCTACATCATCTGACAGTATTGATGAAAATAGTCACCGAGTTTCATTGCAATTCAACGAAAAATTTTCTTCAAAAAAATTCTCGAAAATCCATCTGAAAATGTCAACGTTAACGAAAATGTTAACGTTATAAAAAGATGCGAAACAACGTGTAAAACGAAATAATTTACTTGAGCCAAAATTTCGCTGGTCGCAGGCAGAACGTGATCCATCCGCACAAGGGGCAAAAGTTCGCTGAGTATTTCCCGCAATTCTATGTCACTGAGATCGCGTTTTTTCACGCCTTTACGGGTGACCGAGTGAACCGTGTGACTCAACAAATTGGGCTCGCGATCTTCCATTCGTCTCACGAGTTCTTGCTCGCCCCACTTGAGCACAGCTTGCAAAACCTCGAGCTCGCTGACTTGAAGAAAATGGCTTTGCAACACGTTTATCATGTGCGTGTGATCCAACTGATGAAGCACCGGAGTCGTGGATACGGATTGAAATTCTTCCCTCAAAAAGTGCAGAGCTTGACGGTGAACCCACGCCGAACCGTGCGGTTGACTGGCCCATCTGTGTAAGCCAAAAAAATAAAAAAAAAATAAAAATAAAAAAATAAAAAATTTTTAAAAATTGAAAAAAAATGTTTTCATGCAATTCGTTGATAAAAAAATTCACAAGAGTTTAAAAAAAAAAATTGTTTTCACCGTAAAACCGTCGCCAGAGAATCTTGAGTGAGCCATTCGAGTATCAAATCTTCGCATCCTTGTGACAGAATGTCCAACTCGAGAAATCTTCCAATCTGATAGAGCTCCATCGCTTCTTCCAATGGACTCGGTCGCATGCGTCCCGTGTGAGTCAGAGCTTGTACCTGATAGAGAAAAAAAAAAAAAAAAAAAACATTTTTTTAAATTGATTTTATATCATCGACGAGTTTGCAAAAATGAGCAATCCCCGCATTTTCAAAACCTTTTTTTTTTCCCCATTTTTTTCCAAATAAAAAACGATGAATCGAAGATTTTGTACCTGACAATAAAAGATAAACAAAATTATCTAAACGTTTGCAAAAAAATTATCAATCTGCATTTTTAAAACAGTTTCTTTCCATTTTTTTCATCACAAAAAAACGATAAATCAGAAACCTCGGACCTAATAATGAAAAACAATCCAAATTATCTAACGATTTGTAAAATATTTACTCCAACAACTTTTGACACAAGAACTGTGAACACCATAGAACCATGGATAAAAATTGTTGGAGTAAAAATATTTTTTTTTTGGTTTGTTACTTCGTCGTGTGAGTTGCACTTGAGTGTCTGTCATATTTTGAGTCCCAAAACCCCATCCGGATGACCCCGGCAGAGTGAAAACGCAATTTTTATCGTAATATGAATGATTTCCAATTTTCAAGCCGCCATATTAGTTCAGCTATTTTTTTTTGGTGTTGAACAATTTTTTTTTTCAAATTACGCATCTTTCTGATAAAGAAAGCATATTGGGCAAATTTGTCTTCCGTTGATATTTTAGCTATAATAAATTAATCCGACAAGCATTGCATGTTATCAAATGACAAAAAATATCAAATTACTTAGGCTCGGGTTAATATTGAGATAGGGAAGAGACCCTTCGCGAATATATTTTTTTTAATATTTGAAAACTATGTGAGGGGCGTTTCCATTTTTATTCAGAAATTACCCTTGCTAAGATCCAGTTTAATCTATTTATCTGTCTCTTAAAATGGAATAAATAAATAAATAAATAAATAAATAAATAAATAAATAAAATGATTACCTCGCCGAGGCTGCCGGCGCTGTTGCCGCACCCGCTGCCCCGCAGTATGAGCGACAGATCGACGGTGTCGAGATAAACAGCGTGCAACAATACCCTCGCGTATCTTTTCGGTATAACGCATTCGTCCAAAACAATTCTCGTTGGTATGTGAAGCGCCCGTTCCGTGTGATCCTCCCCCGATCTCGTTCGGCGTTGTATCAAATTTCGAAAAAACGGCGATCGCGCGGACAGAATGGCTTTGTGACACGGCAATTCGAGTTTCGGACGAAAACCGTATTCTGAACTGCCGCTGTCCGGTCGCTGATAATCGTTGTCCGATGTGAAAACCAAAGCTGCGTCCGCGTAATCACCCGTGTCCAACAAATAACGCAAATCGTGCTCCAGAAGATTCGGCGTGCCCAATTCTTCGCCGAGTCTTCGCAGTAGATTCGTGTCGAGTGACGTGTCGTGGGGACATATGTCGCCGGTGTAGAGATAACGCAATAGCGCGGAAAACATTTGTACCTCCAGACTCGGCGTCCTCAGGTCCAGACATATGCGCGCTCCGTAACCTGATGAATAAATAAATAAATGAATAAATAAGTAAATGAATAAATAAAAGACATCCACATCACTTCGGCCAGTAAAAAAAAAATTTCCATTTCATTTTTTACTTTGTAAAAACTGATTACTGTTGTAATCACATTTCTCGAAAAAAAAATTATCAAAACCTTTTTTTTTGTAAAAAATGTAATTCCCAATAAAATTATTCTCACGGTTCCATTCCAAAATCTGCATATTTCTCGAGACTATTTCCAAATAAAAAGTAAAAATTTTATCGAAATTAACTTCGATCATGATTAATCATGATTAAATTTAATTTTGCTGTTCATCACGATTCAATCGCGATAGTTTTGAAGATACTAAAAATCTAAATTGACGTTATGGTGTCGAAAAACCGTGAAAATAACGTACCCGGACATCCTGCCAACAATTCTCTGAAGTAAGGACAGCGTGCGGACAGTAACGCCCTGTGAACGGGAAAACACGCGCCGCGATAAACCAGATCGACGTCCGTGCAATATTTGTAATCGTAGAGCGTCGACAGATCCTGTTTGAACGTGGTAGCGGGTGGTCTGGCCAATTCCGCTTGAACGTGAAGATCCTTCAGGGCGGCCAATGCTTCGTATTCCTCGAGCAGCGCTCCGGCTTCCAATGGACTCCAAGTCGAGACCAATTCTCTTATCACTCGACCGTGATCACAAGCCTTCGACGAACGACGTCTTCTTATAAATTTTTTTCGCAGTGTCGCGAATCCCGTTACCCGTTTTTTACGTTCCCTGTTGAAGAAGAAGAAGAAAAAACAGACACAATCGAGATTACAATTGTGAAATTATTTGTTTTTGTTCGAATGTAAATTAATAAAGCTGCAAGTTGAAACTTGCAATTTGCTTCCTTCGAAAAGCATTTTTGCTTTGGCTTTCTCATAAAGGAATCTTCGTTCACTACCTTCAATGCAGAGGAAGCAAATTGCAAGTTTCAACTTGCAGCTTTTTTAACCGGCATAAGCTTTATAATCGAAACACTTGGATTCCTGTCAAATCCGAACCATTCTTCCGATCTCAGCTAAATTTCATATACATCACTGCTGAATGATGTTCTATACTTTTGTAAAGTTTGAGCTAAATTGGCCAAAGTTAACGAAAGTTATAGCGACAAATTTGATTTTTCGAAAAATTCAAAATATCATAAAATCAAAACTTATCGATGGATTTGGACCAAATGCAATACCAACCAACCTCGGGTACATATCTCTTTGTCAATAACTATTTAGACGAGTATCTCAAAATTTGTGATCGCTAGAGTGATAACGCCCTTTTTTGGAATTTGAAAACGACATAAAATCCGAGTCGCAGCTTGAATCATCGCGAAAATTACAGACAAAGAATGGATTATGGAGCTGCACATGTCTGCAAAAATTTGGGGGCTGTAGCTAAAACCGTTTTCGAGTTATACACGTTTGAATTTTGGGAGGCCATTACACACACAAACATACATCCGGACATTTTCTCCAAATGTATTTTCTCGACGTTTTGGCACGTTCTGAACATGGTGACATGAAGATCTCGACAAAAAAATTCCTACCGTCACATAGCTTCCTTTATGAGGAAGCAAAAAAAAATGAACAAAGAAAAAATAAAAGACGATATTTATGCGACGTTTGTCTGATCAATTGAAGTCTCGATTCGTGGAGAATATTATTGTCGTATTAAAGAATGGATTTGGGCGATGAAAAAGATAATCCGACGCTCAAGCTACCGGAATTGTATAAATTTGTGGATGATAATCATGGGAGCATGATTGATGTGTTGAGACAAGCTGTGGCTTTTCCATGCTTGTCGCTGGAGGACGAACATTTTCCCGACGTAACCAAAATGGTAATTTTGTGTACTAAAATAGGACCAGACTTTATTTTTATTCTATTCCTGAAACGCTTTTTTTTGGACACCTCAGGGAAAAGGGGTCCAGATCCTTTTAAAAATTTCGATTATTGACCTTTGAAATTTGATCTTTGAACATTTCCACGGTAAATATAGTAGACAGTTCAAAAAATCTAAAAAAAGAAAAACTCATGCTCAACCTTCTACTTAATAATGAAATTATAAAATATAATATTCATAAATCAATTTTGGCAATAATCAATCAAACTCGTGAAATAAAAATCCTTCGAAACGAAAAAAAAATTCATAACTTTGCGAAGAAACAACGAAATTTCGATGATCCAATGCTTAAATTCGAGCTTGGTAATGAATGTCTTTTCCGAAAATTGTGAAAATGAATGTAACAGTCATAATTTGAATGTGCCTCAGCTGGAATTTTGTCAAACCATAATGAAAGATTTGGGAGCCTCGACGGAATTGATAACAAGCAAGAATTTGAAAACCAACGAAGGTTCTTCGTATCCTCCGGTATTGTTCGGAAATTTGTTCATCGACGAAGAATTGAAAACCATATGCGTGTATGGTCACGTGGGTTCGTACGATAAATGAAAATACAGTCCGACCTCGAAACAAGAGACACGGCAATGAGAGACTTTCCCCAGTTTCTCACTCGCACGTTTCTCCCACTCTGACTCAAACTCCGAGCTCAAGAATTTCTGTAATTTTACGAGTCAATGAAGAAATTTATCGACAAGATTTTTTTTCGACAGATACGTTAACGACGAGCAACGACGAATCGTTCGAAGCTGATAAATTCAATTTGACCGTGAAAAATGGAACGATACACGGTACTGGAGTGTCGATGGGCAAAGGTCCATTAACGTGCTGGTTGAACGCACTGAAAATTTACAGATCAACGAAAATTCCGATACCAGTGAACATCAAGTTCATCGTCGAGGGACTTGCCCAATTAAACAGTCCCACCCTCGACCATGTTGTTCACGTGAAAAAATCATTTTTCCGTGACGTTGATTACATTTGCTTGACCATTGACAAAACGATCGATGAACATCCGTGTCTGAGATACGGTTATCGTGGAATTTGTCACTTTAATTTGGACGTTCGTTGCGGCAACGAAAACATTGACAGTGGAAGTTACGGAGGTGTTTTCAATCAACCGCTGATCGATGCCGTTCACGTGGTTTCGTCACTCGTCGACGATTACGACAAACTCGCGGTGCCAAATGTAAATCAATCGACATTTCTTTTTTTTTTGTTTTTTTTTGTTTTTTTGTTTTTAAATTTGTTAATTAAATTAAATAATTTTTTCTGGTAAATAAACAAAGTAGAACCTTGCACGTGGCTTCCTCATTTTACACATTTGCCAAAGCTTCATCTATGAGGAACTATGGTACGATCAGTTTTGGCTTCCTCATGGAGGAAGCTTTGGCAAATGTGTAGAATGAGAAAGACGTGTGCAAGGTTCTGCTTGGCACCTTTTTTTAATGAACATCTCGAAAAAAAAAAAAAAAAAATGTTCGCGAAAACAAAGCTTCCTCTACGAGGAAGCAAAATTGAAAAAACAATATATATATATATTTATTCCGAAGGTAATGAAAGACGTGGTTCCTCCGTCGAATGTGGATGATCATGCGAAGAATCGAATTAAAGTGAACGTCGAAGATTTGGCAAAAAAAATCGGTGTTAAACGTTTGAGACACGTGGAAATGGATTCGTTGATTATTCATCAAACCCGATTGCCCAGCATCAGTGTTCACGGTTTTGAGACTGGCTCTCGGTCGTGTGAGAGCAATCGTGCTGAGGTTCCTTGCGGGTATTATTATTATTTATTTTTTTTTTTTTCGCATTAGCCCGAAGATCGAAACGATAATGACAATTGGATTCTTGCGATTGAAAAATTTGGATTTCAGAACTGTGGCAAAGTTTTCGATACGATTGGTTCCCAATCAAACATCCAGGGACACTCGTGTTCACGTGGAAAATTATGTGAAGAGTGTGTGGAGTTCGTGGAAAAGCGTGAATGATATTCGACTCGATATGAACTTGGGTGTCGATCCTTGGAAGGAAGATCCAACGAGTTCGCACTACGACGCAGCTGCCGGAGCTATAAGATCGGTCAGACTTGGCTACAACATTTGAGAAATATCATTTTAATTTTATGGAAGTAATTTCTATTTTCAAAAATTTCTTATTAATTATTATTTTTTTTTTTTTCTGCGCAGGTTTATGGAAAGGAGCCATCGTACGTGTGCGATGGTTGTTCGATGCCTGCGGCTTCGATCTTGAAAACAATTTCTCCCCAAAGCAGCTCGCTCGTTCTTTCGCTCGGGTAATTTTCAAAATTGATCACGCGATTCGATCGACAAGAAAACATTTTTGTAGTTAAAATTATTCACGATTATTTCAGCGATTCGAACGATGAAAATGAAAACGACGAATCCATGTCGATGGAAAATTATAATAACGGCGTCAAAGTAATCATGGCTTACATGTGCGGCGTGCATGAAATTTGAATCGCGAAGAATCGAGCATCGCACGAGCCCGCACACAAATGTGTGCGAATTGATTATCGAAAATGGTTTTTCGGTGCGAAAAGTTAACCGTAAAAAAAAAGGCTTACCGAACGATTATGCCGAATTGATCGGCATTGCCGGAGGACGAGAGTCTCGCCGCTTGGACGGGATCGCCGCCCGTGGCAGGAAAGTTAGCAGAAGCTGACGCTCCCATTCTGTGGGTCATGTGCGAAACATCTTCTTGTTCCCTTCCGAACGACCAACAACCGCCCGCGCCTCTCCAACCGCCTCCGCTTTCCTCGCTTTCTTCGCTAGGCTGCAATGCACACGGAATCAGGATCCGGAATACGTTCATCGCTCACCCAGCCTGAAATCAAGTTGAATTAATTCGTTACGATATAAAAATCCATCCCGATCGATCGTCTTCGTTCATCTTTTGATTTACGTCGTTATGCGGTTTAAAGTTCGTGTACAACCGTCGATGCAACCAAACACGAGCAGGTTTTTTAATCGTGGCGTTGTCAAAATTCGTAACCGGTTTCTAAAAAATTTCAACCAAAAAATTGTGAAAACGGAACGAATTTTCAGAATCTAAAAAAATGTATTGACCCAGACGTCGATTAAATTTATGAATAAATAACAAGCAGACGCTTCGATACATCTGCAGACGGAAATTTGTTCTCCGTCCTACCGTCTCTCGATTCGCCACGGGCCGTACCTTCCGCAATACCGGATCGGCGATTCCTCACAGTCGCAATGACCGAACATTACTTTTGCACTAAGATACGACTCTGCATGAAAATAATTCCTCGCCGATTCGATACCGAATAACCTAGTCGTCATAATTTACAATTTCCATTCGACTCTCTTAAGTAGGTCATATTTTCTCAATATAACCTCCACTTCGAGGAAAACTTTCGAAGAGTCGATAAACAAAAAAAAAAGGATTGCATCAAACAAAAATCTAATAAAGAAAAACGAACACGATGCAATCAGAATTTCGAAAAATGTCAATCTCACGCAAAAAATGAATACCCAAATATTTATAAAATTAAGAAATTAAAATTAAAATTTGAAAAAAAAAAAAAAAACGATTTCAATTTCTCAACAAAAAATCAACGACCCAAAAGATATTCATCAACAAAATCGTCAAAAAGAAAAAAAAAACAATAATAATAAAAAAAAACAATTTTAAAAGATAACAAAAAAACCAACAACTGTTTGTAACAATTGCATTGGTTCTGGAATTTATGAGATCAATGTCGTCAGCTGAACCTCCCCCGATAATCCAGCTGTTCGTTCAGTCCCAAAAATTCATCGTCGTTGCCACAATTCAACAATCCAAACTACGAACCCACAATTTTTTTCACCAAAAATGAATTAAAACAAAATAAAGCTGCACAAAAAAAAAACAAAAAAAAAACAACTTCCCATCATCGTCCATTCTCGACGAAGATTCCGCATCACGACCTAAATAACACAAAACGACCATACATCGGGATGGAAAAAAAAAAAAACCAACAAATTTGTCACACTCTGACACCCTAAGCGAAAACCACACGAACGGATTGTCACAAACCGCACGAAATCGCGAACGTCGTGAGGATAAAAAAAAAAAAAAAATGTAATCTCTCCGTTATCGTTCACAAAACCCGACGTGTTCACATTTACAACGACCAACAAAAACACAATTTGTTTTTACCTGGCTCTTTCGTGGGCATTATTTTATCCTCGATTATAACGACCGTGGATCAAAGTTGTTCGTTATAGCCACACATAAACACTCGCACGACAACACGCTGTCGGCCATGTTTACATTGGAATACATCTCGCCAATGTTATACACGACGAAAAAAAAAAAAAAAAAAAAAAAAACCAAACCAAACCAACCAACGACGATAACACCCGGATATCAATGTATCGTCATTGTTCTTATCGGCCACGCACTCGAGTCTCAATCGCGTCTCGATTGAAAAGACACAACAACAACAACAACAACAAAAAGAAACACGAAGATAATTCGTTCGTACGTCAAGAATTAATTACCCGCCGAACATTTTTTTTTTGTCGGAGTCCGTGGGGTTTTTGGTATGAAATGTCTCGTCGCGACGAGAGGCAGTACGCGTACGTACGTATATACGTGTGTCTGTATTGGCGGAGGTACATGGATTTACCATGGAACGGTACTTCGAATGAAGATGGTTGGCAGCTTTTTCGTGGGGCACAACCGCCCCGACCGCTGACAGCGGCCGCGCTGCGCGCGCATGCAGTTCGTTCTCGTTTCGCTCCGCCCACTGATATATATATATATATACTATGGATACGGGATTGCCATATGCCAGCCGCACTCGAGCTGAGACAAGTTGAAATGAGGTCTGCGCCCCCAGTGGTTGCACTTTGTACTAAAAGTAGTGTGAATATTATATATATATATATATATACATACTTATCGTATATATATATATATATTCATTGTAAAGACCAGAGCAACCATCTCGGTGACGTGAGCGCGAGAGAGATGGTCGCGATGGGCGGAGCTTGACGGTTTTTTCATGTGTCTGTACCCCACCGCGACATGCATCAGCGAGCCTATCTGCAGGCAGAATTTCACACTACGTTTCTCGTGTCAAACTCCACACGGGAAATGCAGTTCCATGCAATTCCATTCTACTTTGGTCCCGTACATATATGTGTGTGCGGGTCTTGAGGTTCCCCACACGCATGCGCAGCGAGTGAGCGCACACTCGTCTATGGGCGACGAATTTCGAAAAATTGCGAAATGCAGCAATCAGCACAATTGTCATTGATCTTTGGGTTCTTCGTTTTTTTTTTGTTTCTCATTATTTTTATTCTCACTCGAACGTTCAAGATTTGAAAATAAACATCTTTTGAGGTTTGATTGAGGTTACAATGTTCGAGAGAATGGTTAACCCAAATGGGTCCCGCTAGAAGTCGCCTATCGCGGGCGCATTTACACACACACACACACACACACACACACACACACACACACACACACACACAGCTAGGTACAGTGCATTTGTGTGTGTGTGTGTAGAGACGAAAAGTCAGGAGTGGGGGTGACATGCCAACGTCATGGCTCCCAACGTGCATTCTCGTTTTACCCCTGCAGCCCCTCGGGAGCAGATTATAGATTTTAAAAAACAATGATGACCCGCGGGGGTATTGCGACCGATATAAATGCCATTGGCGGAGCCCGAGGGCGCAGGAGGAGGAGTGGGGGAAGAGAGGAAGGGAAGAAATATTATCATTAGAATTTCTTTGTATTTTTACGTGGCGGGCTTGTCGAATTGAGGGTAGCACTAACAATATTACGAGTAAAGAGTATAACGCTATTTCACGAAACATTTTTATTCCAAAATATATGTAAACATATTTTATCGTCATTTATGCTTCGAAGAGAATGGACGTTTTTTTTTCTTTTTCTCGATTTTTTTTATGTCGTTTCAAATTCTTTTTTGGTCTTTTATCGTAAATATTAATGCGAAGCATGATCGAAAGTCGAAGATGCATTCGAAGTGACCGACGATAAATGCATATCGGATGCAGTTTCTTGCACCGAGTGTTGGAAAAGCGGATTGGTCGTGATTTCTGGACAAATTGATCGACAATCAACGAGACCCTCTGACGGTAACTTTGCAGAAATATTTAAAGGGCCAATGAGTTCGTTGATAATGTTTTTAATTGAAATTTTGGAATAATCTGTGCGACCAAATAAGTGTGGAATAATTTTGTTCAAGATTGTAAAATTGTTGAATTTGCGATGACCCAGACGTGATACTGACTCGGGCGAATCGTGCGCAACGTTTTTCACGTCGAATTCACGATTAGCCGTCCGTTCGTTCGTTCGTTCGTTCACGACGTTTGTGTAACCGTCCGAAGCTCGATAGCCTGTTCCGTTTGGGTTTTCACGTTACATCGTCAGATAAATTCGTAACACATCGTTCGTCGAAGATGTTTTTCGCGGGGCAAGCCATCAGGATGAGCAGGACGACCGGACAATTGGCCGTTCAAAGCAGAGCATACAATGTCTGCACGGTTCCCAGAGTCAGGATATCCTTTGCTGTAAGCAAAAAAAAAAAATAATAATAATAATTTATCACGTTTTCGGGATTATGTAATTCGTGGACGTGAAGATGTTTTTTTTTTTTTTTTAGATTATGATTTTGGAGCAGTGTCATTGGGATAGCTAATTTTGTTCAACGATAATGAGGATATTTTGAAATTTCGAAAAAAGAAGGAAAATTCGATTTTTTATTTCGGTTACCGACGGGGTAGCGACTCGATCGGTATATCGATGCGCATTTTTTTTTTTTTTTTTTTCATTGTTGGAATTGAATTTTTAGGGTGAATGAGAATTGGATTTCACTCAATTATCGATTGCTTTGGGGAGAAGATGAGTTAAGATTTAAGAAATAAAGTCTCGGACGTGTTGTCCGAATCGATATGTGACATAACCTCAAAACGATGGGCTTGATTGATCGAACCTGCCGTTAGTGCGAGTGAGATAGCACTATTGGCGATTGAAAAGAGTTATGGAAACTTGTAGTTTTTGTTTTACGATGTGAGACTCATTGGTTTCGTCACTTTAGCAGTGCTTTCAAAATTTTTCACATTGCGTCGAGCATGTTCCTGTATGAAATGACAATCATTTTCCTTCTTTTTTCGGGGCGTGACAAAACTGTTTTTTTCTTTGAGAGTCGCCGGGCTGGCAAATGGAATATTTGAGAATTTAATGTATCGTAGAGTCTGCTTCGTGATAGTCGTAGCAATGCTCGAGTCGTTGGTTCAGCCGATTTCGACGGTTCGTTGAAAGGCGCCGGTGCCTAACCGCAATGAGCGGCGATTCCTTCGATGTATCTTTCGATTCCACATAGGAATCTTATCAAATTGTAGAATCGAGAAGCCTCGGCAGCTGCTAATCGCTCTTTTGTCGCAATCTCAATCTTATCCAAGATGTAAATTTGAACGTCACATCTTCCGCAAACTAGAATCGGTGTCACAGCGACCCTGCAATGAAAAAAAAGTTTTTAACCACGAACCCATTGTGCGCAGTTGGAAAAAATTAGAGTTCATCGAGATGCTTCGCATATTTCGAACATTAAATTATTGATTTTGACGTCAGGGCCTAAGAGTGATAGAGGTTAGAAAAATTGTTCACAGCGTCTTTGATAAAAATTGTATGAACAAGAAGAAATATTGGGTTATTATAGCATTTCATTGTAAATTTTTATTCTTGCAGGAAAAAGTTGTCCATGGAATTGCGATAGCCATTGGACTGACAGCAGTTCCCATGTATATCGCAGCGAATATCAAGAATTACAGGCATTAAAGAACGTTGCAATGGGCGTCTATAATTGAATCTCAAGCCATAGTGAAATTTATAGAATAATATAATTTTACGCATTAACGGGTGTATCCGAGCTGGCGTCGTTGTGTCATAAATTATTGACAAAAGAATGACAAATAAATAATACAAAAATTTTACTTTACACTTATGCGTCAAAAAATTTGCATCAACCGTTCCCAAAGTATCAACATTCGATAACTATCCTCGAGCCTAATTGGACCAACAACATGTATTCGAGTGAATTATTTTTTTAAAATCCAAAAATACTTTTTTTTTTTTCGTATAATTTTTCAATGAAATTCAATCGAATAACTCGGAAAATTCACTCAAACACAAACGAAATTTCGTAGATATTTGATTTCTCAAATACTTTGACAACTCTTCATTCGTATTAATATTCAAACTCCATTCCGCTTACCACTTATCTAACCGATAACGTAAATTACACAATTTCAACGGCGAAGCCTACATAATCATGAAAAAAAAAGAAATGAAAAAAAAAAAAACAGAAATGATCACGACACAAAAATAATTAAAAATTTTTTATAATTTTATCGAATATTAACGATTTCAAAATCTCACAGTTTCCAGGCCCATTTTCCCGCGCAAATTCAACCGCTGTAGTTCCCTAGAATCTCGCCACTCCCGCCATAACGCAGAAAAAAAAAAAAAAATTATTGATCGCCGGGATCCACAGCTGCCACATTCGTGAGAAAAAAAAAAACCGAGATACATAATCGGTCCAACGTTGACTGTTGCCGGATAAAGAAACAAAATAAAATAAAAAAATTAAAAAAAAAAAAAAAACAAAAGCAACGAACGAAACAAACAACTCTCGTTATAACAATGTTTCATCGCATATATTGCTTATCCACGAAAAAAAAAGACATGAATTTGTAACAATTTGTAATTAATTTGATTCCACAATTTGTTAATAATTTGCTATCACAATTTGTTAACAATTTGCTTTCACAATTTTTAAATAATTTTCTTTCACAATTTGTAAATAATTTGCTTTAACAATTTGTAAATAATTTTCTTTAACAATTTGTAAATAATTTGCAACACTGTACACCGTCGCGATCGATTATTTCGTGATATAATGTTAAAAAATACGTAGGACACGCGTAACACAGTTTCTTAGCTCAAGCTTTTATCCGACCGGCACGTAATTTACAGTACGTTGTGAAATATCGAAGCCCGTGTAGTCGCGCACGCACATTCAAGTCGGTCGTGCTTCGTATCTCAAACGCGATAGGAGTCCTGGAAACGCGTCGTCGTCGTACGCATACCACCCCAAGCCCGATGATAAACAGAGGTGGGGCTTGAGCTATACGTGGATTCTCGGTTTGAGTTTGTCGAACTTGTGTAACCGGTTGACCTTGGAAAATCATCATTCGCCGTCTGGCTGCAGTTGGGAACGGTTGTCCCCCGAAAAAAAAAAAAAAAAAAAAAAAAAACCCGGAAAACACCTTTTCGAACTTCGCTCAGTGATCCTTCGATCGTACGACGATGAAGATGGCTCTCGTGGGAAACATCGTTAACCGGCTCGTCGTTAAAAATTCGATCAACAAAACTTTCGTTCGTAATTTCGAAGCCACACCACCACGCGTGCGCATATCGTTTCCGGTAAGTCTCGTTCGAAATATTAATTTACATACATGTGTTGTTTTTTTTTATTTATTCGAAATTACTTTTTTTTTCACATCTCTTTTTCCCCGTTTCTCAACAGTTTGCCTTTTTACACTGGAGTTTTGTGGCGTTACGTAATTCGTGGCTTATTTTTATTCAAATATATTTTTGTATTTATTATTTGATTTTTATTGGAAATGATCCGAATGACATTGGGTTGTTGTTCGGACGAATTATATATCGTGTGGGAGCATCTGCGTTTATTTTTACGTTGACAATGTAATTTATGTGGCGCCTTAGAAGTGATTCGCTGCTGTGGAAATTGGGCCATCGGCGGGGGGGAGTGAGACGGCGCTATCGGTGACCAGGATAATAAACGACGAAGAAAAAAGAAAGAAAGAAAGAAAAACATGTGGCCTCGTGTGAATAGATAAAAAAAAAATAATTCCGGGTGTTTTTGAGACGGAAGTAGATTGGTTTTGATGGCCCAATACACTGCAAAACCATGGGTTATGTTTTTTTGCTTTTTTTCCGTACGTAATATCCGCCATTGCGGAATAAATAGCATGAGAATTTTAATTACCGACCTACTGTGCTGTCGGTAACGAAAAAACTGTAAACCATTGTTCTCGATCACGATTGATATTTACGATGAAACTCGAGAACGTCCGACTGCATCTGAAGATTCACGAGTCAACCGTTCTCGTATTTTATCCAACTGCTCAATCGCGACGGAGAATAATACGTTTTGGAAGATACGGCTATCTCTCTCGCACTTGTAGCAATCTGAGAGAGACAGATGACATTTAGCACATCGCCTTGAGGCAGTGATAACGTTTTTTTTCTCTTTTTTTTTTTGTGTCTATCGCTCGGCCCAATGGCGCGTAGTCGCGCTCTCAGCTCGTCGAAACGATGCGACGAAAAAACTCGGTCGGTAACGAAAAACTGTAATGCAAATTTCTCGAGCACGGTTGATCTTTTGGCTGTGGGACCGAGAACGTCGCTCTTCTTACGATGATTCTGCGTAAGGTCGTTCTCGTCTTTTGACCGGAGGATAAATCGTGACGGAGAAATTTGAGTTTGAGGGATGATGGGTTGTGTAGTATCGGGGCAACGTTGTGAGGCAAGCCGGAAGGATATTATGTTTAACGTACGGTCGCCTACCCTTGTATTCGGTCGACCGGAAATTTCTTTTCACATAGCATTATGCCTTAGGATACTTTGCTTCCCTCCTTTCCCCCTCCCCCTCCCTTTTTTTTCTCCCCATTTCGATGCCGACGACTCTAGACCCGTCTTGAGGGTATATCAAAGAAATACACAGCCTGAGAAACGAATTTTTGGCAATGGTTTCACCGAACGATTGTGTTATATATACAGGAAAAAAAAATTAAAAATTAAATCCGACTCATTTGAATTTTGCTATGTAAAAATATTGATCCACATTGGAAATAATGATTATCATTTTTTACGAAGCTTTGGCGAAGTGCAATCTGATTTTTTAAATATGTTTTTTTTTAAGCTAGATTCTTGAGACTCATATAATTAACTCTTGGTCCAATTTAACTTGATCTAGACAAAAAAATATCGTTTATTGTACTTTATTGTTTCAACTCTTGATGGGTTGATTGATGACCGAAAACCAATCTAATAACATCAATAATGTACGACTCTCTCGAACTAAAACCAAGCATTGGATATAGAAGTCTCGAAAACGTAGCTTAAAAAATTTAAAAAATAAATAAAGGAATGAATAAATGAATTAATAAATTAATAGATTTCCGTTATTGACTGAATTTTTTGTGTTATTACAGGAAAAAGTTACTCACGGAATCGTGATGGCTTTGGGGTTTGTGGCAATTCCGGCGTACATCTCGGTCAATATCAAGAATTACCGAGGACCGGTCGAGGGAAGATAAGGATAACGGATTGTCGTCGATGAATGGAAGATTTACCAAACGTTTTTACGATAATCAAGCTTACCATGTAATTTTCAAGAATCCAAAAGAATTTTCATTGTTATGCATTCCAGTAATAAACAATGAATTCTGAATAATAATTGAATTCTCGATTTATTATTATCCAGTTAATTTGAATATCACATATATATATATATGTATGTATTACCGTTCCAAATTTAAAGTTTCTACGTTTCATGGTTTCCGAGAAAATCACTCGTGCCAGACGGACAGACGGACAGACGAGCGACTGATCTCGCTAAGGGTTCCATTTTTTTTCGAAGAAAAAAACGTTCGAAACCCCAAAAAAAAAAAACTGTTTGAACGAACATTTTTTTTGTGGGACGCCCGTGAGAAACCCATTCGCGAGCATCTGAATATTTCGTCCGACGAGCTTTTTTTTACCAAAGCGTAATCGCGTTATCGGCCCCACTTCACGGTTTTGCTATTTCGGTATGGGCTTTTGGCACGATTGGATTTCCGAGTGTGAATAGAGCGAAATACATTCGTATATTTTTCCACGTCGTCGTGTGTAAAACTTTTTCGAGCATTCGGGGGGCGGAGGAGGGTGGGGGGTGGGGGTGGGGGGTGACTCGTGGAAACACGAGTTTGTTGAGAGGGTGCGAGTGAGCGAAGGGAATGGACTTGGTTTAAACGTGAAAGCAGAAGAGTTTAGAGTTCGCGGGAGATTGAACATCCCCCAGTTTCGATTTAGTGCCCGACGTTACGGAGCAGCTTCATAGGCTCCACGACCGTGCACACAACCAATGTCCTTTTATCCACGACGACCGGTCAATTTCCCCCCCCCCTTCTCTCCACCGCTCCGAGCTGTCGAGTTGATTGAGTGTATAACGAAATTAAATTATTTTCAATTTCCCCAACGTAATTCCAAACTTGATTGTTATTATTATTATTTTTGTTTTATTTGTAACCGTTATTTCATTTTCCGCAGTGTGAATGAAGGTGTTGATTGGTGGTTTATTGAGTTATTGTCGGATGAATATCGAAAAATGTCATGAATTTTTGAAGATTTGAGAAATTATAGTTCTCGTTGGAATAATAATACATGAATTATTTCAGAATTTTTCACTGAATAATTTGGTAGTTATAAATTTGTGAATTTACTGGGATTTAACGTAGTACTCTCCACAAGAGAGTTCCTCGTCAGATTTTCATGAAAATTGACACGCGATAGTTTTGAAATTTTGCATGGTGTTTCGAAATTATAAAAGCTACTGAATGTCAACAATTTCAGAATTTTCTTGATACTTTGACACGTGTCGTACGTCCTTGAACACAATTTTCGTGTCAGCGATGAAAAGATTCATTCAAACGAACATCGAAAATAATCGTATGATAAATTTCTGAGTAATCAGCAATTTTATCATACAATTATATTTTGTTTTTCGTTTGAATCGAATTTCGTAACGGTGCCAGCGATGAAAAGATTAATTCCAACAAATATGAAGATATATAATTATATGATAAATTTGCCGATGAATTATCATTGACTGATTTATTATAGAATTATTTTTTATGTTCGTTTTGAATTTCATTATCCGTGGCATCGATGAAATCGACAAGACAGGGCGAAACCGAAAACTCGACGATGTGAAATATCGGTTTTTTGATATCGTAGCGAAAATTTTATAATTATCAATTTGCGAGCTCGTTTATCGACTGCAGATGCATTTTAACGTTGGGACGGTCGGGGGGAAAGGGGAGGGGGCTTTAACGAACTTGTAATACGAATCAAAAAATTTGATAATATCGAATCTGCGAAATTAAATCGCGAGGTTTGTTGTAAATTGAAAATTAACCGCGATTCGTATATCAATAGCTGCATTTCGTGAAATCAATTTAATAGGTCCGAATTCATTAGCCGAACTCTGTTGGAATCCGACGGATCATTGAAAAATAAAATTCGCAGACTTTTTCGATTTATTTTTTTTAACATCGATTTTTTTCTTTACGTGTTAATCGAAATCAGCAAAATCGAACTCGTGAAAGCTGGAACCTCCGAGTAAATTGCTATTGGGTTGAAATGTTGACGGATGTCTTCCGCAGTCTTCTGATAGTATCTACGATACTATCTTCTCGCCGGTTTTTTTTTTATTCCGCAAACAATCAAGTACGACCGTCTGAAAGTGGCTTTTGACGGTCACGACCTGTAAAAAAAAAAAAAAAAACTGTAATCGATTTCGCGACGAAATATAATCGAACACAATTGAAAGATTTCAACCGTAATTGTTTGGAAATTGGATCTTCGCCCTGCTTACGGATAATGCGCAAAAGATCCACGAGTTGGCGCGCACGGTGTCACAAATTCGCTGAAGAAATTCGAAATCAAGTTCGTAGCTTGAGGGGGTACATCTGTGTAGATTGCCGGAAAAATAGGTGAATTTGGAAAATTATTATCTCAAAAACTATCCGTCCGATTGAATTCAGGTTGGTTTTATTCGAAAGAATGTACATTGAGGTATGTTGACGAATTTTTGTTTGGATGTATGGTGAATGGGAGCGCTGTTATTCTGGCCGGCGTGAAATAACTTTTATAACAGTCGGTTCCCACTTTTTTTTAGACAACGGATTGACCGATTCCTCTAAAATTTGGACACAATATGCACGGAAAGGTAATGAAGTTCGGCACGTAGGATTTTCTTTTAAAACTAATTTATTTATTTTTTTATCGATCAAAAAAGGTCGTGAGTTGAGGTTTAAAAGTGAATTTCAACTTCAATCAAGCGCCATTTTGTGAAAACAAAAAATCCTACGTGCCGAACAGCTCAAGACGTTACACTTTAAGAATCTCCTTGAAATTTTTGTTCCAGCCCAACCGACTGCCAGAAATAGTGAGAAACCGCAAACCGTGCCGACGACAAAGTTATTTCACGCCGGCCGGAATAACAGCACTATCATTCACTATAAATTCAAACAAAAATTCGTCAACATACCTCAATGTACGTACTTTCGAATAAAACCAACGTGAATTTAATCGGACCAATAGTTTTTGCGACAATAATTCCCAAAAATAACTTGTTTTTCCGACAATCTACACAGATGTACCTCCTTTAACTCATGATAATTTCGTGAATTTGTGTGATGACAATCGTAAAAAAATGGTCTCGTACAGCCGTCAGACCGAAAAAAACATCGTATTGAATTGTCGAGTTCGACGACTCGTTTTATTTTCTCATGTCGGGTTATCTCGATGGAGATCTTGTCTTGCACAGGGTCAGGGAGAAGGCAGACCCAACGAAAAAAGTAAAAAAAAAAAATCGAAACTCTATTTTCAATGAAATATCCGGTGAGGCATGTGCGGTCGGTGGCGGTCGAATGGGTTTTTGCTTGGGACCTTAAGCATTGAAATGCGAAATCGATGCCCGGCTGGATGGTGAAAAACGGGAGATTTTAACGGTGCTGCCCCCAAACCTCGTGAACGTATTTCGCTGGCATCGGGAAATTATAAAGAACGACGGAAATGGAAACCGGTTAGAGCTCTCCGAACGCACAAAGTGAATGTGCATGAACCCGCGGTATATCCGATGCAGCCAATATTTGGGATATTCAACTGACCGTGAAATAAGGTCGCCGATGCTATACCGACCCGTATATAACTCGCTTTTCCCAAGATTTTACGTCGTTTTGTGTTTCGCCGATGTCGAAACTGATTGGAACATCTTTTCGATCGAACCGGCGGAGCGGGTGGGGGAGGGGGCGAAGGGGTGTCACGCATGCTTCAATTTAATTCAGCGATCGAGAATAGCTACGAAATAGCTACATGCTACGATATTTGGAAAATCATAAAAACGCAAAAGATTCTGATGGGGGGGTCACCATCGGAATCTTTTCAAATTCTTTAGGATGTAGTCCTTAATGATCTGTATATACCTGAATTTATTCAGTTTTTTTCCTCCATTATTTTGGCTGTAGTAATTATGGGCATTTCGTGACCATTTCCGTTTATCTTTTTTTCAATTTAATTCCTTAGTATTTTATGGAAAAATAAAAATGACACTTGTGTGCACATCTATGTAAAAGTGCACATCTATGTGAAATTATCTCGACTTTCCGAAAAAATATCGATTTTCAGTTTGGACATACTAAAAGCTCTTTAAATCGAGCTTCAATCACAAAAAGCTATTTTCGAGGCATTGGGCATGTCTGAATTTTTTTTTCGATTTTTTTTTTCAGAAATCTGAGAAAATTTTACGTAATACGTGTCAAATTCACTTTGGGTTCTCCGCAAAAACTGCTGGAATCGATGAAAATTCAAAAATTCAATGATAAACCAAATTTTCTTTTCTCCATTTAAAATGTATAAATTCATACACATAAGTGGGTCAAGCCACGCTATTTCAGACGGTCGATTCCCCGATGCGGTCGATGATTTTTTTTTGGTATCCTTTGGATCCCACGACCTTATTGATTTTATTTTTAGATTTTTTAGACCCCCCTTACTCTCACCCCACCCCCGCCAATTTTTTGTTGTCAGGAGGTAATGGCTTTTTCGCCATTTTTCAATCGAATGAATTTTTTTTCCAGTTACCTCATCGAAATTAAGGAACCATTTTCATAAAATTGGAGTGGAACTATTTTTTTCTGGTATTCAATTTTTTTTTTTTAATCTTAAGAAAAATGCAAATTTTTCGTTAATTTTAATACACGATCATGTTTTCCTATCTCGAGAAGAAAAGAAAATAACCACAAAATCCATTTTGCCAAAAGATTGTATTATTATCAAGAAAATAAAAAATAATATAACTTTTCAACCAAAAATTCATTATTTTAATATTTTTTAATTTTTTTAAAGTTGAAAAAATAGAAGAAAAAAAATAGACGGTGAAAGAGTAAGAGAGCGAAAGAGTAAAGGATGCACACACAGAGATAGCGAGTGAGAGAGAGAGAGAGAGAGAGAGACGGTGTGTCAACGAAAAAAAAAAAAAAAAAAAAAGAAGAAGACTGAAAGGGTAATAACGAATGTGGCGATTTACTCTCCATTATTCGCGGGAAACTGTTCCGGGCGGTATGTTTGCCACACGTTTATATGTACACGTGTGAAGGGAGGAAGCTTCTCTCTCATCGTCGTTTCTCTTTCACCCTCGTGGTAGACGCGAGCCACTGCGGTTTTTCGACTACGGGCGCGCGGAACTGGTTCCCTCCACGTGTGGGGGGGGGGGGGGGCGCCACCCTTGGCTCGGGTAACCAGCGTGATAGGATATTCCGTATAGCTGGCGCCCCCTCGCGTCATCGTCTCGGATAGCATATTCAAAGCTATTCAAGTACCACGGAGTCCGGTGAGTACCGCCACGGCACAATTGCGTTCCACGTGTATTCCACATAACGCATATATATGCACTTATATGCCAACATATTATATATATAGATATATAGATCTCAAACATTTCCTTCTCATTTGGTATCGCTCCCTCTCTTACTCTTTCTCTCTCTCTGTCTAACGTGAAGCCCGCTCGCGCGAGTCCCTCTTTCCACGGTTTCTCGCGCTTTATCCGCGACCGCGTTATACCAGCGACACGCGGACTCCCGGCACCATGTCACATTCAGCCCTCGTACTTCATCCCTTATCAAACCGCTGTGTGCGCGCGCGCAAGCGGTCTACGTCGAGATATATTTTTCTTCCACCGACCGACGTATCAACCGAACCCCGCGAATCTCGACTTTTCTTTTTTTTTATATTATTATCATTATCATTATCATGATTGTTATTGATATTATTATTATTATTATTATTATTATTATTATTATTATTATTATTATTATTATTATTATTATTATTATTATTATTATTATTTTCTTCATTTTCTTCGCATTCTTGTTTTGGGGTTTCTTTATTTATTATTATTATTATTTTTTTGTTCTTTATTTTTTATACCGGTACATTATTATTATTTTTTTTTTCATCCTTTTTTCCCGTTACGTATGCCCGATTCACCAGTTAATTACGTTCGGTATATAAATACGTTGTTTTTATAATAACAAATGCGGGAGAGAAACGTCGACGGGCTCGTCGTGCCCGAGAGCCTCGACTCAAAGGGCTTGCTTTTTCTTTTGTTTCTTTTTTATTTTATTTTTTGTGTATATATATTTATTTTTGAAATCTTGTTTTTAAAAAAAATTGAGAAAAATAATACATTTATTTTTGCATATTTACGCTTCGCTGAATTTACTCCCTCTCTCTCTCTCTCTCTCTCTTTCTCGCTCATTCTCTCGCTCTCCGCGTTAGAATGTTCTTTCACAACCTCTCGGAGTCGTGATTATTATGTTTACGTTAGTCACGGTGAATAAAACGACAAGGACGACGCGACGGCGTGAAACAATTTATAATGAATTTTCATTTAATCATTTGGAGATGCGACGAAGATTTATATCTCGAGTTTGATTCTAGAACTGAATATTTTAATGACGATGGTAGTGAGGCAATGTGATTGGATTTGAAATATCTTTAATATGAATCAATTATTTATTCTATTATTATTATTATTGTTATTATTATTATTATTATTATCATTGTTGTTATTGTTGCAATGTGGTTTGAATTAGAATACTTTTAACATGAATCAATTATTTATTCAAATATAATAATAATAATAATAATAATAATAATAATAACTATTATTATTATTACTATTATTATTCTAGTTTACCTTTTCTCCGACTCGTTTGTTTCAAATTTCTTTGATCGTTTTACCATTCCTCATCTTCATCCTCCCCCCCCCCCCCCCCCCGCCCCTCCTTTGCTTAAGTCCACCCGTCGCGCTTTCCCAGTATGATCTCAAGTCGCTTCGAAAGCTCAACGTTCTATGTGCTATTGTCTTCTATTGATTTCACGAAACCGTCACCGTAACCGTGAGAGAGTCATTTATAGCTCGCCCCGACGGCTGACTCCATCAATGTGGTATTATTCACTCGTCGGATATATGCCCGGTATACAAAACCGTTGATGCCCACTGTATGCACAACTGACGAATAATCAGCAAACCTGTCAACCCAAACCGGATGACGAAGAAAATAATAATGCCGAAGAAAATACAAAAAAACAAAAAAAAAAAAAAAAAAGTCGTTTCGACGCGTATAACATCGTCAACTGTGGCAACCGAACGGCGGCGGCTTCCGGTATACGACCGGCAATCGAATGTGCTTTTATTGTCGTCGTCAAAGGACTCGACGAAGTTGAAATAAAAATTCTTTGAAAAAAAAATATGTAAAAATTTCGTGAATGAAAATTAAGCGCGATTGAAATGAAAAATTCTTTGAAAAAAAATATGTAAAAATTTCGGGAATGAAAAGTAAGCGCGATACATATTGTTTCAAGGTCAATGGAAAAAGCGTATAGTTTTTTTTTTTTTTACAATGATAATGTAAAAACAAAAGTTAAACATATTTTTGTTCGTCAGTTTTCCGAATGATTTTCGTTTAAAAATAAAATTATTTCATTGCAATGAAACATGATTATACACGTTGATCAAATGCGAAAATCGAATTCGCGACAGCGGGGAACCTGTTAATAGACTCCGATTGGGATCAAATTTGGACAGACGTATCCTCACAGTATCTAATACAATTGTATCAACTGTCAGAAAAGGATCGAACAAGTTTATCCTTTTTCAACACACCCTAATGACCATATTAATGGCTCGGCGGGCGGGTGGGGGGAGGGAGGAGATGAACGTACGTATCTATTTGGACCTTTTATGTGTGTATGTGACACACAATACACGTACATAAGTCTATTCATGCGGGGCCTCCCGCGCATGTAGATGGGCGTCTCGAGATCGTCTATGCTGTATGGTACTGTGACGTATATATATATATACATATATATACGTATATAGATATAGGAAACATATCCTTTGTACATTATAACAAGGTGCTGGCAAGCTGTTGTGCCAGTTGAGTATATCCGGCAGCTTTTGTCTGGAAGAGGACGTGCCTCCTCTCTCTCTCTCTCTCTCTCTCTTCTCTCTCTTCTCTCTTTCATCCGACTCTCTCTCTCTCTCTCTCTCTCTCTCTCTCTCTCTAGTTCTCTCCATTCATTTCTATACCCGCACCCGCTCCAATACAAATGTATAGTATGTATATAGTCTTCGCACGACACGTCGATTGTTGTTATCGCAATGCTCCTCCTCTATATCTTTCGCACCTACACACCTTTTCAATTACACCATCAGCCATACCTGTTCCCTTCCCCTTCCCCGCCTGCGGCACTTCGATGAATGGCTTCTTTCCATCTCACGTAATTTCATTCGCTTCACTATTCGGAAAAGTTTTTTCTCCCCCCCCCCCCGTGCGTGCGAATACAATTCGCCATGCGACAAAAAAAAAAAAAATAAATAAATAAAACAAACGTCGTACCTTTTTTTAAATTTATTTACCGTACTGCAAGTTCCTTTACAACCAAAGTAATTGCACAGAGGGACGATTGAAGAATTTTTTTTATATTCATTCCGGATGATGAAAATACACGGAAAATTGTTTCGTCCGACAAAGGTTTCACGCGGTGCGGTCGATGATCGTTGGAGTACCGTATATAATAATCACAATTGTAACATTGTTGATATTGATAATGATGATAATTAAAGTTGAATTACCAGTTGCATCTTCGTTTGTGTGGACATAATATAGTTATATTTTTATTTTCTTTGTTTTAATTAACGACTGTCGTTGTGAATTTAATGAATTAATGTCGCGATGGAAATTTACGAGCATCGGAAAAGCGAAAAAAAAAAACAAACAAATTTTGTGTGACGGAGAAAAAAAAATAACGTTCGAAGTACCGACGGTATATTTTGATAATATAATTTGAAACAATCCAACGATATTGCCAATGCCAATAATCATGTGGAATATTTGAACCTGTCATTGACGTAAATCATTTCGAAAAAACTTTTGTCTTGCAATTATAATTTGAATATTTCATACAAGTCATGATACCCATCGATATCATATTAAATTCGTTGCATTACATAAATTAACGTTACAAAACATTTCTAATCTCTACCATCGTTTGTACTCATGAAAATCCGGAAATGTCAAACTCGTCTCACAATTTTCAAGCTTCGCTATGAATATAGTTGAATATAAGTTTATTATCTACATATAGATGCAAGAATTTCAAGAGACAGGTCGTCTCGTGCGGGTCCCGACGAGCTACTCGTCGAGTCTTACTTGTCGAAATTTTGGTTGCGTTTTTTTCAATAACTTGTCATTGAAGTTGAGACTCCTTCTGCCGAGACTCCATGACTATGGCTTTCGCTATAGTCTCTTTATGAGTTTTTGTTTTATTCGTAGAAAAGTCAATTACAATATTATTCGGCGAGGAATCTACAATAATTGAGTAGAGTAGAGTATAATTATATATAAGACCTCCGTATGTGCGATGGTCCGAGTAGACTGGTTTTGAAGGGTCCGAGGCGTGGTATATATCCATCCCGAGTGGTTCGCTGGAGGAAGAATTTGATATTCCTGCTTTGCGAAGAGGGTTAGTCAATCTCGATGCGTTGTTACAATGGTCATCTTGAGTGGTTGCTTGAGAGAGTTCGTTATCTTTGCCTCATGGAGATGATGCGTCGTTACAATGGCCATCCTAAGTGGGTGCTAGAGAGAGAGAGAGAGAGAGAGAGAGAAATTTTATCACCGCCCCTTTACACATTACTGTAACACAATTTTTGTATATTGCATTGCTCTTGTATACGGATTACCTCGAGAGGATCCCGAACTTTTGGGCCACCTTCTCTCTCGGTCCGCCGCGAGCGCCCATGGCGCTATCTCTCTCGCACTCGTTGCGGACGCTAATCGTTCGGGATCCTCTTAAGATAGTACCCTCGATACTGTAAGATTCAAACCAAGCCTATAAGATATACAATCTCCTGATTGAGGTACGTAGTACTTTGATGTGACAACGTCGCGTCTTATGATGTCGATCAGGGAGAGAGAGAGAGAAGATGGGAAATATAAACTGTATTTTCCCGATGTTTATTTGCTTATTATTATCATCACAGTCTCCTGATCTCTACCGTCAAGTGCCCGAAATGTTGTCCGAATATTCAACTTGCAGCTCAAAGTGTTTTCATTAAAATCTGACGAGGACTTTTTGTATTATATCAAATTGAGCGTGATTCTTCATAAGGCTCCATGTTAAACGTGCGAAAACAAAAGTGTTGATATATTTTTTCTCGCGCTCCGGAAAGCCATAAAAATTTAACTGAACCTTTTTCTTATCGATACCTATAAGTATGCCAAGTTTTATGAAAATCTGACGAGGGACTCTCTTAACGACGGTTAAGACACTACTACCTTAAGAACACTAGTCTATATATAAATATGAAGAGAATTTTGACAAAAACAAATCGTCGCAACGTATGTGCATATGTGAACTATGATATTTCAACCCCCCAAAATCGCACAATTACACCGAGGCGCGGCGCTACTTGGCTCCGCGGCACACAGCGAATAGAATCTCGTGCAGTATACCTATGAGAAAAAAAAAAAAATTTTTTTTTTCAATGTTAAAAAAATAAAAACGCATAACTTGCGTTAATTAAGAAAAAGTTCGTACCGAATCTGTCGGTGCGAATAGCAAGTACGCTTCGGTCGTAAAAATATGGGAGTCGCGAAATTACGTCGAAGTTTTTTCATCCCACATAAAATCCAGGGGGCCACGATTTCCATGCATTAATGCATATCCATACGTACATGAATACGTCAGATACGCGATATGACGATTTTTTAAAATTTTTTTTTCAATTTTTTTTAACTGAAGTTCTTCAAACTGCAGAGGCCCTTGACGACGTTAATCACTACGATACCGCTCTATACCCACGTCAACAACGAAAAAAAAACCGAAAGCAAAAAAAAAAAAAAACACGACGCATTACTTTACATCGGTAAAAACAAAAAATGAAAAAAAAAAAAAAAAATATATACCTCGTCGCTACTTGTAAGCAGAAGATGTCGGAGTAAAGTCTTTCATGTAAGGTCCAAAGTTTAAGGCCCTCGAGTAGCCCTTAGGCGTCAGCGGTGCCAAAGGTTTTGGGTTGGTTCAGGGCTAACTGGATGGGGGGGGGGGAGGGGGAGAGCGAAAAGTAGGTGAGACGTATAGCTTTGGAGAGAGAGCCCGGCGGAGGAGGGGGGGGGGGGGGGTGGATACTGTGGAGCTACGAGTATGCATGGTAAACTGCTTCAACACGTCCGGTTCGCGCGTGTAGCACTTCGGCGAAAGCTCGTCCTCTCTCTCTCTCTCTCTCTCTCTCTCTCTCTCTCTCTCTCTCTCTCTCTCTCTCTCTCTCTTTCTCTATCTGTCCGGGCGTCGGACCTTCGTGTATACAACGATATATCCGTGTACACACGGCTAAGCGTGGATGTAAAGTGCGTGCACAGACATATATACGTGGGTGCGCGCAAGCGCTCTTTTCCGACTTGTATGTATATATATATACATTAGGGTGGTCCTTATTTTAGATTTTTTTTATTTTGGCGCTCCCGGAGGATAATATGGTTTGAAATACATTAGAAAAAATATCCTCAGAATTTGAGGTCCCTATGGCAACTCTTAACCCTGCCGCCAGCTCCCCGAAGTTTGCCATTTGAATAACACGAGATTTTTTTATTTATTTCAAAATTTTATTTTATTACAAAAAATATAAGGCTTTTGTTATATTACAATTTTTTTTTATTGTGACTGAAGTGCCATATGAAATAATGTAAAACTTCGCAAGCTTTTCACCACCCATAGTGGCGATAATAACAAGATAATTCGTTATCGATACCAAACTATTATTTTGTTTCCTATCAATGAAAATAACAACAACAAAAAAAAAACAAGAAATCTATTTTCTATGTAGAAAGACTCGAAATAAATAATTTATTCACAATTCTACATTCATTATCCACAATGCAGAACTTCAGTCACGATAAAATAAAATTCTTAAATACGAAAAAAAAAAACATTCCATGTCATTCAAATGGCAAACTCCGGGAGCCCTGCGGCAGGGTCAAAAGTTGAGATAGAAACCTCAAATTTTGAGGATATTTTTACAAAATTTATTTCGAACAAGATTCTCCGCCGGAAGCGCCGAAATTAAATAAAAAATTCAAAACAAGGACCACCCTAATACACATGTCTATAGATATACGTGTGTTGATGCATATATATGTATATGGTGGATAGAACGACGCGCGGCGCGACTTAGAGCAAGCGTCGTTTCGGTGAATAGTCCCTTCGCGGACGCCGCTCGGTGAACTTGTCTCCCGCGTGCCAACCGTTTTCTCTCCCTGCATACAACGCTCTCTCTCTCTTTCTTCTTCTTCTCTCTCTCTCTCTCCCGGCAATTCCCGCTTTGTTACGGAAGTGCACTTGAATTTTCTCCCTCCCACACGTTTCGCCGGTTGCGTGTCGCGTTGTGCCGCCGTCCGTCTGTGTAAAACGGTCCAGTGAACTTTTCGACCGCTTGCGGCGCTGAGTTTAAGATTAACGCGCGTGAAATTAAAGGAATATCCGAGTGGGGGGCGAGGTGACTTTGCCGTGTGACGGACCGACGAGTGTATGTAATTTTCGCAAAAGGGTTAATTCACCCACATGGGGGGGGGCTCTCGTTTTTTTTTTACCCGACTGCGTATACTCGTCGATTAAGTTTAACGTTTTTCAAAAAAGCTTTCTGACGTTGCGCGACATTCGTGATGTTAATTGTTTAATTGTTACTATTGTTATTATTTTTGTTTAAGTTTTCATTTCGTTGTTTATTTGTTAATTATGCGGTATCACGACTTTTCCGAATTTTTATGATTTCCAGACATTTGTTTTGGTTCTCGAGAGTGTGCAGTTTGTTATTAAGTTGAAGAATCCGATTATGGAGATTGGAAAATCGTAATAGGAAGTTTGGTTTTTTTAAAACGTATTTTTGATTACTTTTTTTAAATTTATTCTTTGCAAAAAGTCGACGGGAGAAAAAATAATCGAAATAACACGAGAAAAAATGTTTTCATTGTGATTTTCCGACCTCCCTCATCTGATTATTTAACTGGAGGCCATATTGAACAATCCCTAAAAGGAAAAACTCTGAAACCCAGTGAAATTTCGGAAAAGTCGTGAATCTTGCATAATTACTGTTTATTTGGATCATCCGAGTAGGGGAAACGTTTGGCAGGAAATGTCCAATCGTGATGATCATGTGCGTATTTTTTTTTTTTTTTTCGTTTCCGCTTTTGGCGCGAAATTGTTGGGAAAGTGAAAAAAAAAAAAAAACAAGTATTATCGAAGTTGAATGACGATGAATGGCAACGGATTGCCGTACGGTTTAGGTGCGCAATCCTCTTTTTTACTTTCGAGAGTTCGTTCGATGGGTCGTATGACGCGATGCTCTCATCAATTCATCGATCCCATTGGGAAACGTGGGTTAACTAAGCGGCATTCATGACTATTGTGGGATATAGTCGACGGATGAAATTGCGGCGGCAAACACGAGGGAATTATTATCGCGTGCCTCGGAAAATTTATTTCGTACATCTCGTGTTTCATATGCGCAACGCGCTTATTCGACACAATAAAGACGATGGCGTGTTAGGACAGATCTCTGAAACGTGGCATCTCTGACGCCAGAACTTTGGTCGTTCTTTGACAATGCTTCACCGACTCCATTTTGAAAAATAAAGTTATATTCGTGTTCGTCTGACTCGTAAATACATGTTTACAATGAATAATTATTGTTTTAACATTGTTTCAAAAAAAAATTGTTTTCTTGAAAACATGAAGACGATGGCGCGTTAGGACGGATCTCTAAAACGTGGCATCTCTGGTGCCAGAACTTTTGACGTTCTTTGACAATGCTTCACCGACTCCATTTTGAAAAATAAAGTTATATTCGTGTTCGTCTGACTCGTGGATACATGTTTACAATGAAAAATTATTGCTTTAACATTATGTCTAAAAAATTGTTTTTTTTTCAAACAATAAAGACGATGGCGCGTTAGGCCGAATCCCTAAAACGTGGCATTTCTGACGCCAGAACTTTGGTCGTTCTTTGACAATGCTTCGCCGACTCCATTTTGAAAAAAAAGTTATATTCGCGTTCGTCTGACTCGTAAATACATGTTTACAATGAAAAATTATGGTTTCAACATTGTTTCAAAAAAATTCTTCTTTTTTTCACCCTGTAGATGATAAATCAAGGTTTTCGGAATGTTACGTCATATAATTCCGGCAATGTGCGTGAAACGGAAATGCCGCGGATGTTACACAAACGTGAAATGCAAAGCACTCTCGCCTCGCTGTAACCAAACAGAAGGACAAAAGCTAGATTTGAACAATGAAATGAAACTTAGCAAACATCGAGATTCGTTGTCGCGAAATTGCAACGGGTTCTCTATTGCGTCGCAAACGTTGACACACTGGGATACTCTCTGTTTGCTTTTTATTGTCGAAGGAAGAAGAAAATAGAAAATCGTTAAATGTTCGGTGGATTCGTTGACACACGTACATTTTTCGTTGTTAAAATTAATTAGGTTCACATGGACGAATCCGGTATCGCAGCATTTTTGAATTATTGAAAAAATCTCCGGATAAATGTATACAATATCCAACGCCACGAGGGTGTGGAATTGAATTATAGAAACATGGAATATAGAATTTTTCCCACTATCGAAAGAGAGAGAGGGAGAGAGAGAGAAGGATGCACGAACGAATCGTAAATACCGGATTCTGTTTTCTCAACCCTTGGACAAGGGTGACGGGGAGCGGTTTGGTTAACCACGAAAAATCCTGTTATACTAAACGATTATAACTGGATTATCGCAAAAAGAAACGTCATACGAAACTGCGACTACCTTTTATCGGTTTTATACGGTTATCATTCCCATTATCGCACTTATTATCACGTTCCTGAAAAAAAAAACAAAAAAAAAAAAAAACGGTCTTTCTAATTAAAATGCGAAAACATCGTTATTTGAGTTGTCCGCAGCCATTACGATTCCATTCCGCGTAATCCATCGCCACTCGTCGAGAGCATTTCGGTCCGACTCCCATTTTCTCTACAAATATTAAACTTAACCAGTTATATATTCCATCGATCTATATATTATGTATATATTATATATACATTATATATACATTGGGGTGTATTGAAATGGGGGATATTTTTGTTTTACAATGTGCAAAAGGAAAGTCAACAACTTTCTTTTCAACAAAAATCATTTAAATCTGAAGAAAAAAAATGGTTAACTCTTTTTATTATTGTAAAACAAAAAAAAAATCACCATTTCAAGTGACCTCAATACTATTTATTCCACGTACTTTCCATCCCCAGAATTTTTCGTTTACCTGGGAAAATTAATTGCAACTGCGAAAAAAATCGTTTACGTGTTCAATCAAAGGCAAAATTGCATTCGTGAAAGCGGAACCTGTCGATCATCTTAAGATTTTCGTCTTTTACATAGAAATACAATGCCTTGACTACTTCTAATATCCTAAAGAGGAAAAATGTTGTATATATATATATATTCTCACTTTGTTTTCCCGCTGATTCCGGCTTTTTCGTTCGATTCCACTTCCACGGTGAAGTCGCTCACGGGGTTTTGTGCAATGTTTGAAAATCCCTTGGAGGGGGATCCGTGAGGCGCTAAGGGTAACTCGTAATTGGTTTAATGCTCTTATACGCATAGCCAACCGAGTTTGCATCTTTCGGATACATCTCAATCTTGTCTATTCGGAAGAAGCTTTTTGCCACGAAAAGTCGACGAAAAGTTTGACAAAGTTTTTTTATCGATGGTGCAAAAAACATTGATAGAGCACCGGTCGCGAGGGAGCACGCCGGTCGGGTCAACTGTGCAGAGAGCAAGGGGGAGGGAGGGGGGGGGGGCTCCACGTACACCTTCGACGAATTTACTTTCGAAAGCGGGAGAATTTTTCTTGCAGACTTTATACGAGCCTGAAATCCAATGGAACGAGGAAAAGGGTTATATATATATATTCGTGTGTGTGTGTTAGTGAAAAAATCAGTAAACCTGAAATTTTTACATAAAATAAAAAAAAAAAAAAGTTCTTTCTTACAACATTTTTTTTCGCTAACTTCAAAATTCTGTCCAACCGCCAATTTTTGTTTCATTATCTTATGACATTAATTTTTTACGATTATATGCTTTGTGGATTCTTTTACCCTTTGCGTGACACCTAAAAAAAATTCAACGCTGACTTTTTTTTGGTTGTTTGCCGGATTTTACCAAATAATATAATATCCAACCAAATACAAAAGTTGCGCATTATCGATTACGACTTACCTCATGAACGGCTACTCGTTATACTCAATTTCAATTCAATCGAGTTTTATTTGCACAACTTATAAAGTTTTTTACAAAATATAACACATGATATAATGTAATAATCCGTTCACATGTTTCTTTATTCATCACAGGTTTTAAGTTTCTTTGGGCCATTTCGCATTTCTCTCTTTTCCAGCTACTCGTTATATTAATTGGTTCAAATATGAGCCTTTAATGGTTTTATCTCACCCGCTGGCGATTTAACCCCATCTTACCCTATATATTTTTTTTCAGATTTCTTTTCCCGACATTTTTCGTTAAAATCGGGAATATGACATGAATGATTTTAAAAACTTTGAAATTAATTCAAGCAGTGCAGGGGGTAAATTTGAAAATCGAACAAAAATGAAAATTCCTTTTTCCTGACCTAAGAATCATTTCGAAGATGGGTAGTGAGACTTTTTTTTAGAACCACCCTAATATAATATACTATCTACATAGTGAGAGAGAGAGAGAGAGAGAGAGAGAGAGAGAGAGAGAGTGAGAGAGCCCATTAAGTTTAGCCAATAAACGTTGGGCTTAAATTAAATGACTCGGGCAAATGTTTCCCCCGGCGTATTCGATATTGCAGGATCGTTTAACGATCGTTCGAGTGCCCCGGTAATTATCTTATCGACTGTATTCCGTTCCGATTAGTCGATCGGCGGCCTATTAACCGCCCAATATCAGCCACCCCCCCCCCCCTTTCCCCCACCCGAATCTCGTATCCATTAAACGCAGACGTCGAGATAGGAAAGTTTGATTAAATTAAAACAATATCCCATCTCAATGTATCTACACAAAAGTTATGGAACGTTTATTTTACTTTTTTTCCATGTTCATAGGTTTTCTTGTTCTTGACCAGATTTTTCAAGGGTTCTTTTCTTCATCTTGAATTTGTCGCTCGTTCGCGTCGCGATTATTTCGTAAATAATCAAAAAACTTCAATTTCCATGGTTTCGATCACAATATAACTTGTGTTTCGACAATTTGACAAATGAACTATTTTTCAACATCTCACGATTAGGTTGAGAAAAATGTTGCCGAATATAATTTTCGAAATTAAATTTCATTGAAATTTCATTTATCAGATTCTGTGACGTAACCATCGGGATAATTGTTCATAGTCGTAAAAAAAGTTATTGGCAAACAAATAATCGGATATGCCGATGTTTTTTTTTTTTTTTTGTTTTCATCCATCCGATATTCGACTACGAACGAAATCCATTTGGAACAACCTCAATACCACGGATAACGTGAAAACTCCTAGTTCTTGTTAGCGAAACAAAGATAAAAATCAGAAAAAAAAAACAATTCCGAAAAAATAATATTTCCTTTCGCCGTATTGCACCGAAAAATTCGCAACCCCGCACATTTTTCAGTTATTGTAGTAGGTTTTCACATTCAACATTTTCCAGCCATTTAATTCCGCGGTGAATCGGCAAGTTGAGATAGCCTGTTTCTTAAAAGCTTCGATAAAGTTCATAATAACTCGGAAACTATGTGAGATACGACGATAATGCAAATAACCTTTCTTGTGGAGAATTGAATTCTCTACAAAAAAAATTGTATAAGATTTTTTCTTTTTTTCCAAAGTTTTTGAAATATTCGAAAAAATGTTGACCCCAAATAAGGACCACCCTAATACATATATATATATACACATATGTATAATGTATATATCTGTTAAGCCCCTACGGGTTATCTATGCGTACAGTTTCGGTTACCAGCTGTGCCTAACGTATTCCACGAAAAAAAATAATAATAAATTAACAAAAAACCAAAAAAATGAACATTGAAACATATTTTTTTTCTTTTTACTTTACCAACGTTACGTGTTGAAAAAAAAAAACAATAAATGTAGACCCCCCAACCTCCGGGAACTTCACAAATGCCGTATAGAGACGTACGTGACGATCACAATGTCGCAGAGCGTTAACTGCGGTGTTAACTACAGACGGCAGTAAACCTCCCCTCCCCCCCCCCCCCCCTGCCTCCCCCACAGCCTCCCGCTCTTTCGTCTCGCCCGACACGATTTTCCAAACTTTTCACCGATGCCGCTTACTTTGTCGTACCACCGTTTGAACCGCGTTTTTTGTCGGTGTAAGCCGTCACACAGTATTCGGACAATGGATTTAAAAGTTGGCCGGGGCGCGAACAACCCCGCGCGCCCCATCGTCAACGTTACATTATATCTATTTATATATCTTTGTCCGTGTGTGTGTGTGTATTCTTATATAGCTATAGATATATATGAGGCATTCCACATCACTTCAGCCACTAAAAAAACAAAAATGTCCACAAATAATTTTGAAAAATGGTGTCATTTCATTGAAATGTATTCACCGAGTGGCGAAATTTTCAAAAAATTCTGACGTTTTTCTCGTTGATTAAAGTTTTTTTTTTTTTATTTTTCCATTAAAATGGCTGTATCTTTGGCAGGATTTGACGTATTTACATTTGAAAAAAAACGAAAATGCGCGTCTTTTCATGGCCTTTCAGAAAAAAATTAATTTAGATTTTATTTGGCAAGTTGAACGTCCGTTTTACGGCAAAATATGCAAAGATATTTTTTTTTCTCAAAAAATGCACTCGTTATTTTAGTTTTCAAAATTTTTTCCAAATTCCGAATACGGAGAACGAATTTTCGGTATTTTTTATATTGTGGGATCTATAATCGGTGATACGTAATTTTACCGATTTTATTAATAGCTTTTTTTCAGTTCGATTTTTTTCCTTATCATGTGCTCCAGTCACTTTTTTCCCGCAAGGCCATAAAAAGACGCACATTTTTGTTTTTTTACAAATCTAAATACGTCAAATCCTGCCAAAGATACAGCCATTTGGACAAAAAAATTAAAGAAAAACGTCAATCAACGAGAAAAACGTCGGAAATTGTTTTAAAAATTTCGGCACTTCGGTGAATACATTTCAATAAAATGACACAATTTTTAAAAATTATTTGTGGAAATTTTTGTTTTCTCACTGGCTGAAGTGATGTGGAATGCCTCATGTATTTATATATATATATATATATTTGTATACGGATCGTGCTATATATAGAAATCAACGTCAACCCATTTGCCGATTAATTCCGTGAAACGTGGACCGATAACTGATCCAGTCGGATCTTGGGGAATGCGTCTCCCGCGCTCCTTGTTTGTAAAAAAAACTAATGGATTTTCCGTGTAACCTCGTTTTTCCGAGCCATCCCCTCCCCCCCCCCTCCCCCGCGCCGCGGAGTGAAAGACACGGGAGAGCGGTATAATAGCAATTCTTTCCACTTGTTCACTCCGCGCTTTTCCACCTCTAATAATACCGGTATCTGCTTTGACTTTTTTAAACACACACACACACATGCACATACATTATTTTTTTTTTTCATTCTGTATATGCGAGAACCGAATATGCTCATCGCTTAAGCCCGGTTGGAGTACCCTTGAACCTAAAACCCCTTTGAATGAAATAAAAAAAAAAAAAAAAAAAAAAAAAATTAAAAAATTTCAAGCTCTTATTTATTTTTCTTCGTCGAGCTTTCGTTTCTGAAATTTGACGCGTTTCTTTTTTTGTTTGTTTTTTGTGGACTATAAAAAATGTTTTTATAAATGATATCCCGGCTGGCGACTGTTTTTACGTTTTGTTTTTTTTTTTTCTTTGGGGGGAACGAGTTTGAGAGTAAAACGGAGATTTTACCAATTAGGAGGTTGAAAACTTTAATTTTTTTCTTCGTTGAATTTCTTTTATTTATTTTGGATTTGGGCGGAAAACCGCGGTTTATTTAATTGTGTGTAAACATGAGTCGAGCTCGTTTAACTTTGGTGATTTGTTGAATATCGTCGTAATTTATTTTTCGCCTCGGAGAATGTGTAATGAGTTATTGTCAACAATTGAGGTTTTTTTTCAATGCACGAATTTTTTTCGGTACTCGCGATATTTTTTTACTTTTTTTTTCCCTCATCCGTGAATAACTTTCGAGGCTGGAATAATTTCATTCGGGGAGAACCATCGTTTCGTCGAGAGTCGCTGGCGAGATGGACAGTTACGCCAATTAGCGGATTTTTCGCAGATATGTTTTTTTTTCTACCAGGTCAGGGGTTTCGTTTGTTCGCAAAAACAAAATCACACGTTTGTACGACAATTCGTCATTGTTTTCATCTTTGTTGATCATTTTTTCGTTGCGCGAACGTGACGGTTGATATTTGAATATATAAAAACAAGATGCAAGTTGAAAATTGTATAATTTACATTTAATTGTAATTTTGAGATACTCGTGTAAATAGTTCTTGACAAAGATATATGTACCCGAGGTTGGTTTGCATTGCATTTGTGCCCAAATCCATCGATATAAGTTTTGATTTTATGATATTTTGTATTTTTCCGAAAAATCAAATTTTTCGCTATAACTTTCGTCAACTTTGACCAATCGAGCTCAAACTTTACAAAACTATAGAACATCATTCAGCCGTGATGTATATCAAATTTGGCGGACATTGGTCGAATGGTTCAGATTTGACAGGAATTCAAGTTTTTCGATTATAAGCCTCTGCCGATTGAAAAAGCTGCAAGTTGAAACTCGCAATTTGCTTGCTCCGAATTGTAGGTATAGTGAACGAAGATTCCTTTATGAGGAAGCTAAAACCAAAATGCTTCCTCACAGCGCCCTCATTCTTCCTTCCTCATAAAGGAATCTTCGTTCACTACTTTTACAATTCAGAGAAAGCAAATTGCAAGTTTCAACTTGCAGCTTTTTTCTTTCGTTGACACAGAGATAGAAAGAAAGAGAGAGAGAGAGAGAAACATTGAGCGTGAGAGAGGCAATGAGATGAGTAAAAGTGGGGAAAAAAATGAATTTTCATCGTCGGAATGGAAATGCGGATAAGTGGTACACATTTTGGACCGTGACAGCGAGACATTCGGGATCTTGAATCACACTTGCAGAAACGCGAATGTGGGACAGGAGAGGAAAGGGACGGTCGGAGGGAGGGAGGGGGGGGGGGGTTGTGCTTGTTGGACCAAAGTAATGATGGATAGTCCGTGCAGCGACGTTTCATCTTCCACATGACAAAATTGCAGCCGACTTGCGTATGACCGAGTGGTTGGGTCGAACACGTCGTGGTAATCTTATCGTTGACGATCCGATGGCCTCAACCATGTTCTCGTGCAATATAAGTCCTCCGCAACGTTCATTTACAGTTAGCAAATCGAATTGATCGCACAAGCGTGAATTGTGACGAATATGAAAATGAACGAGAAACAAGTTTCAACATTTTTTTTTATATCCAGTCGCGTTTGTCTATTATTATTATTATTATTATTATTATTATTATTATTATTATTTTATATATATTTATAATTTTTCCATCGTCGTTGCGACGTCGGACGTGGAGAAACGTTGTCGTTTTTATTTTTTTCCCCGTCGGACTTGTCAGCGTCTATTATTCATCAGCGTGGAAAAAAAAAATTAAATGAAATGAAAAAAAAAAGAAAACGGATTTAAAAAAAAAAAAAGAAAAATAAGAACTCAAGGGAGTGACTCGGGGACGATTTAACGTCGTCCACCCTGACAAATCCAATTTCCATGCTTGCATAACGAAGCCAAGAGTCTCTCTTCAGAAATAATGCTCTCGTCCTTGACTAATTATTTTCTCACGCTCAGACGAATGAAAGTCGGAAAAGTACAATTGAGAACAACAAAAATTAATTTTGAAAAAAATAAAATAAAATAAATAAAAACACTTGTTCGTAATTATTATTTTTTTTTTAGAAGATCTCTCAGTTTTTTTTTTTAATGGTTCCGAGTTATGTGGAAAAATGTTCGTGCTGTTGCGAAAAATATTTTAATGAAAATTTAAAGCGAAAACTAAATGATTTTTTAGGCGACTCCGCCGCCTTGAAGAAAATAAAAAAATTAAAGAAATAAAAAAAAAAAACGTTTCCACTACTCGAATTCGGAATTAAAAGTTTTGAAATAACAATTTCGTATATTCGAAATTTTTCGTGAAACAAAAATAATGATTCACAGCAATAATTCGTTCGTAATAATCGAATCAACGACGAGATTTATAATATTTATGACGGAAATTGTCGGAAAATTAGGTGGGTCCGATTAACCCGGCCGCGAATGTCCACAAAATTATAGCATAAAATTTCCATACACACACGACTTTGCGTTTGTGTGTATACGTGTGAACACGAGTGGTCGCGGACGCGGTGGGGATTATATCAACGAAAAATGATTTTAGTTTCGTATTCGTATAGGTTGTGATGTGATAGCTCGAATGTGATAGCTTGAAAACTGTTGGGCCATGAGTGGCACGAACGGTCCGGTGGTGGCGAAAGCCCCGGCGGGCACTCATCTGCAAACAAAACTCTTGATGTATCTCGTGTTGTCGCAGTTCGTCGTGCAGTTCGTTGGGTTTGGTTATATGTACGCGTACGTGTCGAAATTGGAGTTTCACATACGTGCCGTCGAAGGCGAGATGTGCAACGAATCCGGAAATTCCGAGACCCGTCTGCTTGCGCGACGTAAACGCAGCAGCGCTCTGCCACCCCACGAGGACAATTCCGTTCCAGATATGTTCAGGGTAATTCCCATCACGTTTTTTTCCCTCAACAATTCGTTTTTTACATTTTTTTTCACACTCACATACGTACGATTTGTGTATTTATTTAGTTTTTTAATTATTATTATTATTATGATTATTATTATTTTTTTCATCTCTTCGTGACGATTGTTAATTAATGTTTACAGTTATTTCATGCTTTCGATTCCAAATTTGCAATTCGTTTTTAGTTAATTTTTATTTTATTTTATTCCATTTTATTTTATTGGCTATTTAATCTGGGATAAGCGTGTGAAACGTGAAACAGAATGAACGAACATTTTTTTAAACTTTTTTCAGTCACACCGGATAAATTTCACCCCGGCAACTTTGAATTGCAATAAAAAAATTGTGGCAATGAACAAAATGATTTTGGAAAAAAATTTTGATCACATTAAAAAACCTTTTTCTACGATTGCAAATTTTTATAGTACCCTAAATATAATTTTTCATACGCTGAATGAAATTTGGAAAATGATTGATTAAAAACCCTTCGTGACGATTGTTAATTGGTGTTCACAGTTATTTCATGCATGACGATGAAATATCTAACATTTTTACGAAACAGCGATTCGTTTTCGATTGGAAACTCGCTACTCGTTTTTATTTTATTTCAATTGTATTTTATTTTTTGCTTAATTTTTTATTTCATTTTATTTGCAATTTACACTGGCAAGCGGGTGAAACGTGAATCAGAATGAACGAAGATTTTTTTTTTTTCACCCTTTTTAGTCACACCGAATAAATTTGCACCCCGGCAACTTTGAATTGCAATAAAAAATTCTGGAAATCAACAAAATGATCTTGGAAAAAAAATGTGCACCACATTTCAAACCTTTTTCTTCGATTACAAATTTTTGATAGTGCCCAAAAAATGTAATTTTTGATATGCTGAAAGAAATGTAAAAAATGAGTTAATGAAAAACCGTCTTTATTCACCGAAATTGCTATACATTTTTGTGAAGTCTTCAGGTCGATTATTATTGTGTTATTTTAAGTAAATGCAACCAATAAAGATTAACGTAACAAATATAAAATTTCGAAGCTGATTACGTGATTAGGAAAAGAAAGAAAAAAAATATCGAAAATTCACCGTCGTTCGTTCGCTTCGTTGGCCGACACACGTTTTCTTTGAAGCCACGATGGTGTGTATCATCAATAAATATCGAGGTTCATGAAAGACCCGATGACGAAAGTTCGTGGCTATTGAAGAATGCTGATGCACGCGCTTTGATACTTGTATATTCGATCACGAAAGTTCGATGTTCTCGCTGATCAAACGAAAAAAATTCGATCATCGATTTTGTAACTCGAATCAAATAGCGAACTATAATTTATATTTTTATTTTCAATTCTCCGATTTATTTATTCTCAATGGAAGGTCTAAGATTTCGAGTCAACCACTATTTCGAGTCGTACTTGCACTACTTCCAATTTGGAGGAAATAAAAAAAAACGTCGGCTGAAAAAGGAGTTTAGTTCGTAGGAAATACCCAATATATAAAGGATATGTCACGATGAGACCAGATCAGAATTGCCTGAGCTGCCGAAGCTATCGGTGCTTTCCACTCAGATGATGTTTCATAAGCTGTATCGGGTTTTCTCCTCGTAAAAAAAAATAAAATAAAAAAAAATATTGAAAAAAATGTTTTTCTTCACCGATCCGTTGGTCGATGCACATTGCGATCGAATCCTCCCTGGATATCCCTCATATACGACGTGAGATTTCCGCTGTTACGCGCGTACCTCAGCGTCATGAATCAAATTTAAAATCCATCCGTAAATGCAACGTGATATTCGCTTTCGGGCGAACGAACAATGGGAAGCTCGCTCGGGCCGTCGCCTACGGGCCTTATGAAGTCTCAGCGAGAAGATTAGTTGCGCGAATATTGCCGAGAGGGTGGAATATGATTTTCATCCTATAAATCCGTTCATGAAATATCTCTCGATGAATCACGTGTAGAATCGCCAAATTGAACGATCGTTTTGTATTTGAAAGAAAATTTTTTTTCCAAATTTTTTATAGGGTTCCATACACCTAAATTAATAATGAAGGAACCCTGCTTATCACTTTGTTATCCGTCAGTCGACTTATACTTCCTGACCGATTTTTTCCATTTTTTCAATACACTTCGATTCGGATAACGAATTTAATTTTTTGAAAAATATTATCCTTTTTGAATATATTTCCTTCTGATTCGTTTATTTGCCGGAATAAGTGAATAAACGTTTGTCAGACAAACACAACCGAATAAATATTATATATTATTCATTAAATTATTCATTTCCGTCAAAATGATTATTTTATTTTTATTTATTCAATTATTCATTTCCGTCAGAATTATTATTTCATATTATTCATTGAATCATTAATTTCCGTCAGAATTAATATTTTATATTATTTATTAAATTATTAATTTTCGTGAGAATTATTATTTTATTTTTCATCGGTTGTTGAGAAATCATTCGATTTCGATTATGTCACGTGTGTTTTTATTACGAGCCAGTTGCGAGAATTTTATTCTTTTTTTTTTTCGTATACTGTTTCATTGCAGATCGGTGACACGAAAGAATTGCTCAAGGATTCGAAGAAACTCACGACATCTTCGGACGACACGTCGGGCGATACGCAAGCTCCGGCCGCGCCGAACGGCGACACCAGTTGGGTCTGGTTGACAGCTGACACGCGTGTTCCGGTCAGTTTACCGATGAGAAAAATATGTTCTATTCGATGTGTAACACGGACCAATCTCCGCCACCCGGTTAGGATAGGACGATAGCGAAAAACCATTTTTTCGATCGAAAGAGCACGCCTTTTATTTTTCGCGTCAACTAACAAAAAAAATTCGACTCCCATGTATTTATGGGATTTATGTATTTATAGTAAACCATTGAAATCCAATGAAAAAAAAAATCCCCATCGTTCATTATCCTTGGCAAAAAATTCCGCCGCGAAATTTGAAAATCCGTAGTTCCCGTCCCGCCGCTAGATGGCCAGTAGGTCGAGCCATTCGCGCGAGCGTCAGATACGGCCCTAACGTTCAAACAGGGCCGAGTAAGTTACGACGACGTTGTGAGGTTGAAAAATTCAACGTGCTCGCTTCAAAGAGTTTCTTACACATCTTGGATAAACATGAAAACTTGAGTGAAACATATATTTTATGGACGAGATAAGCGAGAAAAGGGAAACGGGTAATGCATCACAGTTTCTTGACTGGGCTGGGGGGGTGATATCGGTTGCGAGTTAACGCACGGATCACTTGCAACCCAAAGGGGAGGGGGGGGGGGCAACGTGGAAACTACACGACAACCTTTATGACTCGTGGAAGCGCATAAACTAAGCTACCCAGATCGTATCCTCCACGGTGTTACGACCGTGCTACGGGTCGTTGCTCCTGGGCTCCGAACGTTTAATAAACTTTGCGAAACTTTCCCGGCCGTCACGCATGAACGAATCATCATAATCGCTTCGCAACTTAATCCGTTGATTGTTGATCCTCATTACCGGCTTCTCAATCTTATCTTCCATGGAATAATCGATTAAACAACGTTGCAACAATGATGAAACAATACAGTCCGACCTTGGAATTAGAGACCAAAAGCCTCCAAGGGGAACGAGTTTTTCTCGGAAATGGCATACCCCCACCAGGCTGTACTTTGGTATTATTTGAGCATCGATTTGCCCAACACTGAACATTTTGCTTGCCAACATCAGTTTGACGAAATTGTAAAAGTGTTTTATTATTATTATTATTATTATTATTATTATTATTATTATTATTATTATTATTAACGAACCATTCCGTCGAGATAATTGGGAAAGCTGGATGGGGTTTGAATGCATTTTGAACGTATATACCGATTGGGGCGTTTACAAATAAACGTGTTGACTTCGTATAGTTCGACGCGATGGACGCTCTTTGCCGGAAGTCAACGGAGTACTGTCCGCCGGGTTTACCGGGTGTGCCGGGTCCCCAGGGTATTATGGGAGATCGAGGATTGCCCGGAGTCAACGGACCTGTTGGACCGGAAGGTCCTCCGGGCATGCGCGGCTATCCGGGCGAAAGAGGTCCGAAGGGAGACACCGGATCATCAGGTTTGTCCGGATATACGGAATCTCTTGAAATTCTTCCATATATATATATATATATATATATTCAAATTCAACTGGAATAATTGTTATGATTATTTAATAAGGCGACTAAAAGAATCATAAAAATGATTCAACAAAATATGTAGTTGGGATAATTATTACAAAAATTAAATGAGGCAGCCGGGATAATTGTTATAATTATTTAATAAGGCAACTAGTATAATCATAAAAATAATTCAACAATATATGAAGTTGGAATAATTATTATAATAATTAAATGAGGCAGCTGGAATAATTGTTATAATTATTCGATACGGCAACTAGAATAATCATGAAAATATAATTCAACAAGATAAGTAGCTGGAAATAATTGTTATAATAATCAAATGAGGCAACTGGAATAATCATTGAAATAGTTAATTAAGACAACTGGAGTAATTATTGGAATAATTAAATGAGGCAGCTGGTATAATTATTATAATAATTCAACGAGGAAACTGGAATAATTATTGAAACAACAAAATAAGGAACCTAGTACAATTATTATTATAGTTGAATGAGTCAACTGGAATAATTATCAAAATAATGAAATGAGGGACCTGAAATTATTATTATAACAATTTTTAAAAAGCAACAGCAATAATTATCGTTAATATATGATTGAAATAAAATGATCATTCATTAAAATGAATAATTCGAGAATAATTGGGTTTTGGTGTGACAGGTCTGGACGGGCGAGATGGAATTCCGGGTGAACCGGGACTCGACGGAGTTCCAGGACGTAGCGGACGCGACGGTCTTCCTGGTTCAGATGGGAAACCCGGGATGGACGGAATACCCGGACGACCCGGTAGAAACGGAACCGATGGTAATCCAACACATCGATTTCAATGGCCAATGTCTTTGTCGCGTTGAACTAATTCATCGAAACGCTGAAAAAAATTTTCGATTTCGATACGACGATGATTCGCGCGGAGCTCGAAAATTCAGAACGAGCAAAGTTCAGAAGGGTGTATAGATTCCGAACGCGCAATGTTTCGAACGACGATGCTTCGAGTGGTCAAACTTTGGAACACGTATATATTAGACTGGTTCTTAGCAAGGGTAATTTTTTAATAAAAATCGGAACGCCGCCCACGTAGTTTCCAAATAATTAAATCATCCAATGTTGTGGGTTTCTCAATAAAATTAATTTAAAGAAATGTACAATTAGGGGAAAAACCTTGCAAAATGCGTTGACAACATAATTCAAATTCCAAGGGTCTGTAACCCTTCGAATCGTCGCAAGAAAAAATAAAAACGACAAAAAATCGATACATTTTTACCTTTCCGTCCAAACGCTGGCCAAACAACGCGATACAGACCAAAACCTCACATCAACAATATGTTGCGGAGAATTGAATTTTCTACAATAAAGTCCTCTGCGACGCCATGTATCCAGCAACGATAGTTTACGCGTGGGAATAAAGCCCGAAAGTCGGGCAAAATGTGGGCGTTCGAAATTTTCTAACCTTCCGAACTTTGCTCGTTCTGAATCTTCACACCACATCCGATCATTCGACGAGCATCCGTATACGATTCCGACCAATTGGGACGACTTATCGTCCGATCAAATCGACTCAACGTATTAAACTCAGACCTCATCGCTTCCTGATATATATATATATGTGTGTGTGTGTGCATAGGGACTTCATATATTTCACGCAGATACGTATTTCGAGAGACTTGGGGGGGGGGGGGGGGGTAATTTGAAATTCATAACGCAGTGACGCGCCCACAGTTACCGAAGCCGTGTCGAGTGCATCGAATATTCAGGTATGCGAAATCTACCTCGAGCGAACTCACCCTCCCCCCCCCCCTCCCCCCCCGCTCCTCGAAGCCTCGCGAAATATCCGATTTAACATTCGCCGCGGGAGCAACTCCACGTTCTCCACTCCTTTCCACGTTTTGTGCAAGAACTCGACACACGTATAGCTTTTCCGAGATTTTGGGAGAGAATATTACGCGTCCTAAGGGGCGGGAAGGGGCGTTGAAACACGATTCTCGAATCCGCGGAATTATTAGTTGGCGAAACCGACGGTGTGTTGCTTTCCAACCATCTGCACGGATATACAATTTCGTCGTTATATTGGGCCAATAATAATTTTACCCACGCGTTTCACGTACGGGATGTGTTTCTACGTGATTTACTTACCGCCAGAGGGAGCGAATGTATACATATATTGGACGAAGGCTGTTTTCAGAGACGAATTATTTATTTTTTATTTATGTGGATTTTTTTTTTTAAATTTTGGTTGATTCAATTGATGTGTTTCAGGCAAACGAGGACAGAAAGGAGCTGCTGGTCCCGCGGGTCCTATGGGTCCTCCAGGTCAGTGTGTTTGATGTATTTTTTAATTTTTTAATTTTTTAATTTTTTAATTTTTTTTTTTAGTGTCTTTGTGTAATTTGTGTAATTTTTGTAATTTCGTGTCTATAAGTGGAATGGAGGAAACCTTGTAATTACGATTGCGGTTTCCTTATCATACAACGGCCACGTATAAAATCGCTCATACGCATAAATACGCTTTTGAAATCGTTTTCATTGTCCAATCACCCAACAATCGTCGATAATCAAGTTTTCTTATTTTTCACTTCGTCAAATTAACGACAGTTCAATAATAATACACTAACACAATAATACAATTATTATTCCATTATTATTTATACGACAATATAACGGTATGCGACTCTCAGGTCTCTAGTCGTACTCCGACTTATTGTCCGACTTCTTTTCTTCCTTTCATCTCGTTCCCCCTTTTTTTTTCTCTCCGCAAGAACTTGGTCGACGCTTTTCGCGGTTTTTTCGCCGACGTTATTGGAGAGCGCTGAGGGTCAGAAGGGGGGGGGGGGGGGGCGGGGGAGGTGGAACTAAACGCGAATTTTCAATTTCCAATGCTTCGTTAAAGAATGAGTTATAATTTCTTAGCCAAAAGTTTTAATGAAATTTTATTCGGTTTAAACTTTGATTCCCATTCAAAAAAATTTGAAAAAAAAAAAAAAAAAAAAAACGAAGGTTGACGTTATTTCGTGGTCTTTTGAAACGACCGGAAATGAATTGAAAATCGTGAATACGAGCAAAGACAGCGTCGTTTATAAACGTCGAGGGGGATTAAATTATTTCGTGCCGAAAATTTGGGGTGTGTCGTTAAATTTTGACGTCCGTGAATTTGGTGCCAGAAATCTCGGAGCAATATCCCGCGAGTGTGAAACAATGTGCCAAACTGCTTGACACGATCTACCCGGAGCACCGAAGCTTCCGGGGGCCAGAGAAAGACGAAGAGGGAGGGGGGACTAATCAAGATTCTGCGCCTTATTAAACCGGCGGTGACTCGGTGATAATGGCTTCTTAACTACCCACCCCTTTCCCCATTCAAACCCTTCATCGTCGGCATGCACAACCCCGTTCAACTTCTTCGAACCCCTTCTCGAATAATTCGTCTCATCACCTTTTTCGCGTCAGCTTCTTACAATTCTCAATAAATTGCATCAGAGAGACTCTCTCGTTATCGGCATTTCAAAGCGTTGATTCTCCAAAGAACTTTTTACTTGAAAAGAATTTGAAAAAAAAAAAAAAAAAAAAAATTAAAAAAAAATAACTTTTAAACCTAAATTACTTCTCAAATTGCTCGTTATTGTTTTATATAGCGATTCTGCTTTGCAAGAAGAGTGAACGAGTCAGGCCCAACACCGAGCAAACGAGTTTTCGAACAATCGGAGTTTAATTTTACAATCTGAAAAATAATGAAAAAGAGAAGAAGAAGAAAAAAAAAACGAACGAACGAAATACATGCGTGTGTGGAATTTTTTCCAATGATTGTGGAAAAGATTGGTATTTAATTTTTCAGGATCACCGGGACGTACCGGAAGCAAAGGAACTGCCGGATCGAACGGGAAACCGGGAATTCCCGGTGTTACGGCGTACACGTTGGGTAGAAATTTTACGACGTCGGAGGAATTGTTGGTTCCACCTTCGATTCTTGGTTTGTATTTTTTTCATACGGATATACGCGTGTGCTGAAGAGTCGAATATATTTTTTTCTTCTTATATTGTTCTTTTGTTTTGGGTTATTGTAAAATGTATGTTTTGTTAGTACCTAATGAATTAACGTTGAACATTTTTGAATTATTGTTGAAAGTATTGAATTCAAATTTAATTTTTTTAATAACTGTTGAAAGTATTGAATTTTAATTGAATGTTTGATGTCACTGTTGAAAGTATTAGTTTAAATTGAATTTTTTAAATAATTGTTGAAAGTTTTGAATTCAAATTCAATTTTTCAAATAATTGTTGAGTGTATTGAATTACAATTGAATTTTTTGAATAAGTGTCAAAAGTGTTGAATTTAAATGGAACTTTTTGGATAATTGTCGAAAGTATTCAATTTAAATAGAATTTTATTGAATAGTTGTGAAAAGTATTGGTTTTAAATTGATTTTTTCTTCAATTATCCCATTTTTCAAATTATCGAATAAATATCACACGAATGATCGAATGAAACACGATAAAGCGATAAGATCGAGAACTCGGTTTGTGCAGCGGATCCCTCGACCGGATTGACGTCCGTCGTTGAAGGAGCCAACGTCCGGCTGACTTGTGCAGCCAGTGGCAAACCCAAACCAACTATTTCTTGGTCGAAAACCGGCGGATCCACGATCCCCGTGGGACCTTGGCACGGTATCTGTCATAATTTTTTTTTTATCGCCGAAACGATCAGAATAATACTTAATGGCTATAACCCACCCCTTAGGCCCTAGAATGATGCCTCTGAGCTCGGACATTTTTGTATAGGTATATTCCCTTCTTCATTTGAAGCAAAATAAAAAATCTAATAATATTTTTTCCAAGTAATAGCATTTGAAATAAAAAAAAAAAAAAAACAAAAATAGCAAATTATAAATAAATAAATATCAATCATAAATTATAAATAAAAAACCCCTACAAATATAAATAATAAATCATAAATAAATAACCGTTACAATTAAGAGATTTAGAAAAAAAAAAAAAAAAAACAGAAATTATCTCCAATCGTTTCAAAATTGTATTATTTTTTTTTTTTTTCGTTATTCGTTTCTTCAGATAAAAAATTCGTCAGCTGAGTTTTCACGATAAATTCTTATCGTGCAATATATATTCGTGATACATCATCCAACTGATTGCAATCAAATGATTCGATGATACATGATTTATTCAAAAATTTACAATTTCGTTTCGATCTGCGAATTTGCGTTAAAAAAAAATAATTAATATTTACGTGAAATCCACTCGATTTGGATGCACCTAACACAATGCAGTTTGAAGTGCAGTTTGACCTCTCGATGCATCGTTGCAACGACGATCGAGAGAGGGTCTCTGCTTGATAATGCAGTAACGTAATTTACGTGTACACGTGTACGAATATATTCCGTAATCTCGTCAAATTCCTGAACTGCCGAGGGTGCTACGGATGACAGTGTTAACGGCAAAACGTTCGTTGCATTCACCGGCCCAATCAGCGGAGATACTTGGGGTACGAAGACCCGCGAGGCCCTGTCATCGAGTTTAACGCACCAAAACCCCGGCATCCGAACGTTCGTCAAACGTTCACTCGTGAACGATAATATAGCCGGAGAAACACGCGATTGATGACGATTGAGGGTGGTTTCCATGGGTTACTGTCGTTCGAATACCGAAAATTTTGTTTACTCAATTTACTCACTAATTTTCATCGTAAGAATTTGTTTATTGAGAAATTTGAGATTTTTTCCTCTCGATCAGCTGATGGAAAAAAAATTAATACTCGTTCGCCAAATCGTTTGGAATATTTTTAATCGTTTTTGGAACTAATAATTCTTTTTCTTTTATGATGCATCTGAGAAACGTGAGATTTCAATCGACGTTTCGAAAAATAGTTATTAATACATTTTTCAGAAACTATTTCTGTTACCGTATTCGTTATAATTTTTATTGAAAATACTGATTGAAAATATCTATATTATGGAATTGTTTTCAAATGTTTCGAATCGATAGCTTCAAAGTTAGAGGATCAGGGGGAACCGCTCTGATAACGATTTTGAAAGCAAATACGACGTGACTGAAAGATTAAAATCAAAAGATTCTAAAAACATTGATTTATCGCGTTTTGGGAGACTCAATAATCAATTGAATAGATTCGTTTGATCATTCCAATTTTGAATGCGTGTGGTGTTTCAATTAATTTTTATCGTGTTATAAATATCATGCGCCATCATATTATAGCATCTTACACCATTGCTGAGTGATAAGAAATATCAGAAAAAAATTTGGAGCACTTTCGAGGTGGAGCCGTGATTCGACATATTTATACCAAAATTTGAGTACAATTTTTTTATTCCACGAGAGCGGGGCCCAAATTATTTTTTTCCAAAAATTCGATCATGACTTCTTTCGAATGTACGTCCGTATTTAAAATTTTTCGAACATTCTCCACACCACCTCGAAATCTCACGAAATAAAGATAAAAATAAACGTAACAAATGTAAATTAAAATTCATAGCTTCGAAGATGAGCCAGAAAAAAAAAAAAAAAACCAAATTCCGAGGAAGAATGGGTTATCCTTTAATCCGATGAAATTTTCCACTTTCACGCGACCCGCTACGCATCCATTCATAAATACTTCGGCGCAAAAGCGTTTTTCTTTTTCTCTTTTCTTTTTTCATCTCTTTTTTCTTTTTAGCAAATTGTTCGAGCTATTTTTTCGCAATTAAAAATTGAAAAAAGGAATCACGGTTACGGCACGACGATATGGGAGGGGGAGGGAGGGGGTGGGGGTTGTGAATGATTGAATACCGTGAATCAACGTTTCCTCATTAATTAGAAATAATGAATATCCACTTATCGGCGGGGGTATCACCACGGGCTGTGATTTAATTATTGCAACAGCCCGGCTGAATTTCTATGCGCCTTCCATACTGCATTTTGTGTAATTACTCGCCTGTTTGAACAGCGTCATCCATAATTGGCCAGACGCTCAACATCACCGCGGTTAACAGGGAACATCTGGGGGAGTATATCTGTATCGCCGATAATGGCCTGACGCCGCGAGCCACTCGCAAGATCAGGCTCGACGTGCACTGTGAGTATACATATATATATATGTGTGTGTATATATATATATTTTCACGTTAAAACGAGAAAGCCCTTAGTTTTCCAGTCACGATCCCTCGAGACAGTCACAATTAGGATTAAGCCCGTGGAATCGACTGGCCACGTCTTTCACCGAAGCCACCATTTTTGTTTTTGTCCTCTTTTTGTTTTTTTTTCTTCTTACATTCATTGGATTATAAATTTTTTTCAAAATTATTATTTCACTCAACGCGTTCATTCGAACGAAGAAACTGTACAAATGTTTTTTTTTTTTTCTTCTTCTTCTTTCATTGATAAGAAATTTGATTGAATTAAAAATTACGTATTTTTATGTATTATATTCAAAATTATTATTTCGATCAACGCGTTCATTCGAACGAAAAAACTGTACAAACGTTTTTTTTTCTTTCTTCTTTTATTGATGAGAGATTTGCTCGTATTTAAGATTATGTATTTTTATATATTTATATGTTTTTATTGCAAACCAAAGTTGAAACTTTTTTTCGTCTCACTTTTTCTTTTTTTTTTTTTTTTTTTTTTGTACAAGATGTTGAAACATTTTCAAGTCTGTCGGCGAAGCCACGATTTCTTTTTCTCTTTTTTTTTTTCATCGTGCATCGATTGGATTATACATTTTTTTTTTTCAAAATTATTATTTAACTCGACGCGTTCATTCGAACGAAGAAACTGTACGAATCGTACACAACTTACGAGGTGGGGCGTTTTTTTTTTTTTTTTTTTCGTGTCGTCGCAGTTGCGCCTTTCATTAGAATCCGTCATCCGAAAATTCGTGGACACCATCAGGGTTCGGCGATGTTGGAGTGCGACGTCGAAGCGTTTCCGGAACCGCTCACATGGTGGGAACGTGGAGACGGTCGGATTGTCGAGTCCTCGTCGGAATATCGCATGGATGTGTACGACAGAAGGGACGTTTACAAGGTACAAACCGCGACGTTTCCATCCCTACGTACGACTGTGACATTTGTGGAATCCCCGAACTCGACTTTTCGACGATGGTTCGAAAATGATGTGTGATCTGAAAAAAAAAAAAGTTCTGAAAAAATGGTTTCTTAAAAAATGGTCCTGAAAAAAAATGATTCCTCATATAAACTTCGTCTATTCGGGAAATAATGCAAGGAATGATAATAATAAGTATAGAAAAATATTCACTTCGAACGAGTGAGATGAATGAGAACAAAATTTCTCATTCTTTTCAAAGAATTAATAAGTCATTGAAAATTATATGTCGAGAAAAAATAATCTCGAAAAGAATCAAGTTGAAAAAAAATTTTTGTTGAAAAAAACAAAACCGAATTGACCGAATGTAAAAATTTGCAAATGTCGAAGAGGACCCGAATTTTCAACAAACGAATGTAAATTAATGAAATTTCACCCAAACAATTAATTGCATTACAGTTGAAGATGCGATTGAACATATCGCGAATAAACATTCACGATTTTGGAACGTATCAATGCGTCGCCAAGAACGTGATTGACACGACCAAAGGCATCTTGCTGCTCGACGGTAAAAATAAATGAATTTTTTTTATTCCAACTATTTCCTATTTTTATTTATTTTTTTTTTTCGTTTTTTTTTTTTCGTTCCGTTTCGACGACGTTTCGTTCCGGCTGCAATTGATTAAACACGCGTAACCGTAGATGGACGTAAAAAAGTGAATTTGTCGAGTTACGGATCGCAGCAAGGTGTGGCGTATGGAACGGCCGCACCGCCCAAACTGGATTTGGACGAGCTTTGCCCGCCGCAACACAATTGCGACGACTGTCCGCACATTAAGTGCGGGTTTCCCGATTTCGGCGGACGATTTGACGTTAAAATTCTCACGGAAAATGTCAGAGCCGTTGGATTGCCCATGAGACTCGCCGGTACGTTCGTATTTATTTTATTTTCAAATTTTATATACATTTATATACGTATATATATTTTTTCATTTCACGTATAGCGGGGCAGCGATAATTAAGGGATGACGTGCCGACCCTCAGGCACTTAAAATTTTGCTCGAGTTCCGTAATTTTTTCGTGCGCTAATCAATATAGCCATTACGTTTTTTTTTAAATAATAAATACTATATTATTTCTTCACTATATTGTTATTAAAAGTTATTTTTATTATATTATTTTCTGAAAGTCCTGTGTATTTATTTTTCAATTTTTTTTTATCATCATATTCATTGATTCTAAAATAGAAATATCCCAGATTTATCGTTGATCTGTAACAGTTTCGGGATTTTTGTCCGTCGTTTTATTGGTACGATTATATTTATAGAAAGAAAATCAATTTCTTAAAGAATAGCCATTTAAAAAAAAAAAGAAATAATATATTATTTCTTTACTCTATTATTTATCAAAAGTTGCTTCTTTTATTTTTATTATTTATGACATATTATTACTATTTATTTTTCAATTTTTTTAATCTCATCATACAAAAATATAAATTTTCATCCGACCCTCCTTGAAAACGCGTCATTTCATGCCTGCGAAGCGAGCGCAAAGTGACCGATTTCAGTCCGGAGATTCACTGTTTCACTGCGTTAAACAAGCATTATCAATGGAGGTCGGTCTAAAAAAAGGGTTCGCCTTATTCGCGTTATCGATACACAATTCACCATTTTCGACAGAGGGAGTGTTGGAAGCCGTTGGAAAACCAGTTTTCAAAGGATCCATGAACGATTCTCACGGTTGTTGGATGTTCGATTCGTCACCGAGATTCGAAGTCAACTCGGAAAAGCTATGGATCACACGACAATCGAATTCGTCCTACATATTCGAGTACAAAACAAAGAGTGATTTTCACAAGGGATATTCGCGAAACATCAGATTACCATTTCCGTTCAAAGTGAGCGCATATCATCTTTCTTTTCAAATTACATTCTCATGGCTTTGTTTTTTTTTTTTTTATTTCTTACCGCTGATAGAATTAATGTTAATCAATGAAATTTCTCGTGTCGAATAATTAAAAAAATTGTCGCGGTTTTCAACATTTCCTGACTTTCGAGCTTTCCCACGCTTAAATTATCAAAGTTAGATATATATGCCGTCGTTGACTTTTTTATGGGAAATTCAATTCTCTACAACATTGTTTATTTGAACTTTTGATCTATATAGCGTTGTTTAACCAGCGTTTGGACGGTAAGGTGAAAATGTATTGATTTTCATCTTCTTTTTTAATAATAATCGAAGGGTAACGGTCACGTTGTCTACAACGGATCGTTTTTCTACAATCCGGAGCATCGTTCATCGATAGTTCGCTTCGATCTTCAATCCCATCGAGATCACAATCCGTCGAGTTATCAGGAGCTCGGTCTACCCGGTCTCGCGGTCGATAACGATAATTATTTGTACTCGCCTGATCACAATTACAGCTACGTTGATTTCGACGTAGACGAAAATGGTAAAAAATAAATTTTTATTCTTATTTATTTATTCATTTATTTTTTAATATTTCCTAATTTCGATAAGAATTTTTTTTTTTTCAATGAAATAAAAAAAAAAAAAATTATTCGCTTATTTCATCGTGATTAATCGTGACCGAAATATTCACAGGTTTGTGGGCAATTTACGGTCTGCCGTCGAATTACACGGTGGTGATGAAGGTCGATCCGGTTATCATGGAAATTCAACAGGCTTGGAACATAAGCATCGACAATCACAAGTTTGGCGAAATGTTCATAGCCTGCGGTGTTTTGTACGCCGTGCACAACGTCACAGACACGGAAATGAAAATACGGTTCTTATCGAAATAAACATTTTTTTTTTTTTTTACTGTTACAAAATGTTGAAAATAAAATATTTTTTAACATTTTCGTTTGTAATTTTTTGGTTTTTTTTTTTTTTTTTTTTTTTTTTTTCAACGAACGAAGATTGGCTTTGGATTTGTACAAGAGCACGAGTCTGGACGTAACTCTTTCCTTCACAAATCCTTATCGCAGAACGACTATGGTACGATACAATCACAAAACTAAGGTAAAATTGATTTTTAAAAAAAGAGTTTGATTTGTTGTTTATTTTGTGACAACGATTATTGGATATTATTGGGTATTTTTGAATACCAATGGATATTTCTGGTTATTATGACGGTTATTAAGTGATATTATTGGATATTATTGGATATTAATGGATTTTATTGGCTATTATTGGATATTTTGAATATTATCGGATATTAATGAATGTTATTAGCTATTATTGGATATTAGTGGATATTGTTGGAAATTTTTTAATATCAATGGATATTATTGGTTATTATTGGAAGTTATTTGGATATTGTTCGACAATTATCGAATCAAGATTTTTTCTATCGTTGATAATTTCAGGAATTATACACTTGGGACAGAGGCAATTTATTGGCGTATCCGGTGAAGTATCAGAATTTCGGTTACAACACGACGCACACGCTCGACATGGCTCAACCGCCGACCTGATTGCAAATCACCGGCCATTCATCGCGTCATCGTTACGGACAAGTATCGCGACAACCGTGAATGAACATTTTTTCGACAACCCCCCCCCCCCGAGATTCGAAGATTGTCTTGAAATTTTACAATGAGAAACGTCGTAAGGCCTTGTTGTAACCAGTTGCGAATCTTTCGCAACTCGAGTACTCTGAAGAACAAGAAAGAAAAAAAACACAATTCTCGCCAATTGTATTATTCATTGTACCATCGAAAAAATCGTGTTTTTTTTTTTTTTTTGTGTTTTTCTATAGAAAAACTAATTATCAACGCAGACAGCAGTCGCGTCGATCATGAATTTGTGAGGTAAATAAATTTTCTTATGCAATCACAAAACCGAATCAACGATTTTTTTTTTCGAAATTATCATCGATCCTCATCGGTCGCACATCGAATAAAATTTACCCCCCAGCAACTTTGTGTTGCGATAAAGAATTTTCGAATCAATGATAATTATTTTGAACGGAAAATTCATCATCGTTTTCGCGAGCGAATATAACAGAAGAAAAATAATACATTGTACAAAACTTTTCGCATCTTCGTGAAACATCACGAAAATATTCTTTATTATCATTGAAATTTATCATCTCAAACGTTCAAACATCATAAATTCTTGAAATGAAAAATAATAAAAAAAAAAAACAACAACAACAACAAATACTTTTTAATTAAGATATCCGGGGCGGTATAACGAAGGTAACAACGTGTGAAAGCTGTTTCATCCGGATAGGAAGCCATCTGATTGGATGTGAAAAAAGTGTTTGGATTGGAAAAAAAAAAATAAATAAATAAAGAAATACAAAAAAAAAAAAAAAAACGAATGCAGTTTCATCGAACGAAGGTGAGACCGGAATGAAGGGGATAAGTATTGTAGACGTAAACGGGTCGATTGAAGGCGAATGAATTGGCGATTGCGAGGGCGGGACCGGTTTCAACGTCCTCATCGGTTATATCGGGATCCGGGGTTGTTGGTTCTCTGGTTCGTGGTGGTGTCGTCGTTGTGGGTGGTCGTACGCTCGTGGTCGTGGGTATGTCGGTGGTTTCCACGGTTTGGTGCGGATAAGTCGGTCTGTTTGACAAAACTCCGTACGACTTTGAGGGCTGGCCGTACGTTTGCAGACGTTCGATCGGAATCGGTTCGAAGCTCGGACCGTTCGGACGCCATCCACTCGGTCGATAAGATCCAACCTCGCCCCAAACTACCCCAATTAAAATTCCCACGATCGTCAGCTGCAACAATTTTGTTTTTTGTTTTTATTCTTTTTACAAACTTTTCAATCAACTTCAATTACTTATCATTGGAACAACAGTTGGGGGCGTGTGATTAAAAGAAAAATAAAATAATATTATTTTCTTTCGTCGAAAAAAAAATAAAATTGAAACAAAATGAAACATTAATATTTTTTGATCGAAGAAAAAAATAATTAATTTTGATTATACATTTTTGGGAATCATTATCGAGGTCACTGGAGCTCGAAATGTCCCCGACCAGCAACTTTGAGCGGAAATAAATTGAAGAAAATAAATGAAAAAAAATTGAAAACTTGAAAATTGTAGAATATATGATTTTTTAGTATAAGAAGGTGCAAAGTAGAACGTTGCACGTAGCTTCCTCGTTTTACACATTTGCCAAAGCTTCTTCCATGAGAAACTATGGTACGATCAGTTGTTTAGTGAGATTTTTAGGGTTTCGACGGTGTCATAATTTTGCTTCCTTATGGAAGAAGCAAAAAAAATTCACAAAAAACGTAATCTCACAGACCTTCCTTGTGCACTATCCAAAATTCGAAGTAAACAAATCCCAAATTTTGCATTTTTAATTAACTTTTTATTCTTACAAAAAAAAATTCAATGACGATTTCAATTACCTTGATCATTGTTTTTTTTTTTTTTTTTTTTTTTATATATATATTTTTTCGTTGTTCCGATAACTCTGTGCGTTATCGTCGTCGAACTATATTATAATGACTGAAGATTCACGAGAGCCAATGTGGGCTTTTATATATATATACACATACACACAAACATCCGCCCCACTCCCTTCCGGGGGTCTAAATTTCGGTTTGGTCTTACGCATAACAATGTGAGAAACGAACGAATGCGGGGAACGATTTCATTTTGGTCGACGTTCATTATTATTACGTAGCCGAAAAAAAAAATTTCGCAACTATATATATATATAACGCATCGTGCGCCCGTCGTGGGCCGATACGTGCGTTGCATGCGACGAAATTCGTTGATTTCAATCGTATCCCGATGTTATTCATTATACCAGACACTGTAAAACGATTAATAATAACGGGCGGGGGGGGAGGGTAGTGGGGGAGGGGAGGGGCCAAACGGATCACGCGGCACATTCCAGAACGATAGAAGCGGAATTAATCCTTTATTGCTTTCCGATAGCTCGGAGAATGCGCGAACCGATGCGTTATCGCATATTTCATTGAACGACAAAGGGCTTCTCGATGGGATGGATGGTGGATGGGGGACCACGGTTTGAATAACCATTTATTGTGCGGTTCGACGTCTCGGGATTTTGTTTTTGGAAAAAAAACAAATCATAACTCATGGGAAAAAAAATTAAGGAAGGGGTTAGGGCTTCGGCGTAACAAAAAAAAACTTTGTTGCGATTTTTTTTTCTCAAATATGGATTCAGCTATTTTACTCGAACCTTTTGCACATTATTGAGCATACTTTTGACAATGTTTTGTAATTTTATCATGCAGAAATATTGAAGCATAAGCCGATAACAGAGCTTACCCCCAGAACGTCTTGGGAAAAAAAAACAATTTGCGGTGTTCACTGTATGTGACTCGGCCGGATAAATTATCTAAAAATGAAAAAACCATGAAAATTTAGTTGAATTACAGTCAAATTTTCTCCCCAACGTTCTCTGACAATTTTTTTTTCTTTTAAACATTTTTGGCGTCATCTAAAGTGTGAACTGTTATTTTCCACGAAAAATTCAGTTCATTCATTCAGTTGAAAAAATGAAAAAATGCAAGAAAAAAAAGGTTAATACCTTACCTACGTCGCTCTTAATTTTTTATAATGATTTATTCATCTCGCTATTTACGTTTATTGTTATTAAGAATCTTTATGTTTTTTAATTGTCCGATTCACTAACTTTCATCCATTAAACCATAAATATTGATTACAATAATTATGCTCAGAAATGTTAGTTCAATGCAATCGATTTATATGTCAATTGCATTGAATAAACGTTTAATGTAATTTGATGAAAAACGTTAAATGCGAACTAACGTTTTTAAACATATAATTATTGTAATCAATATTTATGATTTTTTAACGCTAGGTAATTTTTTTCTGACCAAACGACCACTAAATTGAGTCATAAGCTCGCTTGTAGCATTTCGATGAAACATAAGCAAATTAGTTGAATCAACAACCAACAAAATAATCATTGCAATCGATGTTCATGATTTTTTCAAAATGTTAAGCCAATTTTTTCGTTTGTTGCCCAAACGATTAAACTAAATTGGGTCATTAGTTCGATCGTACTGTTCCGTCGAAGCAAAAGCGAACGGGTTTGCCGAAACATCAGTTGAAACAAACGTTGCGCAGCCGGAGACCGTCGTAATCGACTGTTTCGTGCTCGGCATCGTTGAGTACATCCCCCTGTGTCTAGGAGGTTAGGTGCGGCGTTAACCTCGTGACATAACCGCTCCGAAATTCGATTATTTAACCGTCCCTGTGACACGAATCGTCGAGAGAAACTCTCTCGGAATACCGAATGATTAATCGGACACCCGGCTCCTCCGACTCAAGGCCATCGAATAGTTAACTCGAACTCGTGTAGGGCATCCTTTTTTTCGAAACAGCAGAACCCTCAAGCGTGATCCAAATGCTTTCAAATGTGTTTTCAAATGCGTCACAAACGTTACAATTGTGTCAAAAATGTTTCAAACGTGTCCCAAATGTTCAAAATGGCGTCATAACCTCGTTTCGACCACCTCAAAAACGCCATTCGAAATTTCATCAAAACCCCAGAACCGATTCGAAAGAATTTGACGTCAATTCACGCACAATCGTGGCACAAACGGTTTGATACGCTTACAAGTCCAAAAAGTTTCACCGTTAATGAATAAATTACGAATTTTTGTTTGGCAGTTATGTTTCTCTCTCTCTCTCTCTCTCTCTCCCTCTCTCTCTATCTCTCTCATGTTTCATTTCGAGGAGCGCGTGGTTTTCAAAGCTTCTCCACATTTCGCGGTAGAATAATGCGACGAGGAACGTCGCGCCATCTATGATCATCAAGCGAAACCGACGCTCCCTCTGTATTACTGTGGGAGCACGAAACTACGTTACCGTGTGTCGCTCGGGATCGTGCGCGCGCATCGGTTTCTTCGATATCCAGAGAACCCTCGAAACGTTGTTCGTGTACTTCCACCTGTGCCCGAGGTGGTGTCTGCTGCTGCTGCCGCTGCGTCCTGCGCTCGTCACATGACAACACCACGGGTGTGAACGATCCGCTGCTCAGCTCGCGACTTTTTCCGTCACCCGCTGCACCGTAGCACAATTTCAGTTTTGTTTTTTCGACATCCGTATGCATATTTATTCATTATTTCCAAACAAACAATAAAAGTACGCAGCGTCGTGGTCGGCGCATCTCGAAGATCGCGAATTCGGTGAGAAATCGTTTTTTTTTTTATTCGATTCTTTTTGGTTTTTTTTGGGGGCTAATCGATAACGTCACGAGCGATCTCTGCACGGCGATCGAGGCAAAGGGGTGTGTGTGTGTGTGTGTGTTTCGCTGAATTGGTTAATTTTGAGTCTGGTTAATCTTTTTTTTTTTTTTTTTTTTCGTTTTCAGGACCTCACGAAATTCCTTTTTTTTTTTGCAGTCTGTTCGTTTATTGAATTTTCAAGATGAGGTACATATTAGGATACACCTTCGCAGGCACCGCCTCAGCAACCATCAGCGTTCTGGGTAAGTCGACGTTGAATATTTTGTACTTTTGATTCGACTGTCCGGAGGGCTTGAAAGTTTGTCCGGCCGATCGACCGTCGACGGCGCGTTTGGTTCGTCGAGGAGATTTTGAATTGTGAATTTTCATTTTCAGTGCTGTATTATCTGTTTACGCAACGGGGCGAGCAAATCAGCGTCGGATGGTGAGAACTCGTGGACTATTGCGGTTATGAGGTTGGAAAGGGAGAATAGTTGATAATTTTTTAACGTTGTTTTTTTTTTTTCTGTAACGCGAATTCAGGTTCCTGGAGAACACTTCGCCGTACATGTGGGCGACGTTGGGAATCAGTCTGGCGGTTGCTCTTTCGGTAGTCGGCGCTGCTTTGTAAGTTTCGTTGATTATTCATCGATTTCGGATTAACTTTTGCGAGTGTCGCAGGCTAGAAGCTGTTGTTGAAATGAAGTTTTGTTTTCAATTTTTATGCCCGATTTTCACGATTTAATTTTAATTTATCAAGAACATTATTAATGGAAGAATACTGCTTCGTTAATTCTCGCGAATTAATTGAGCAGTTAATTTAATTTGAAAAAATGGAAAACCGAAAAAACAATAATATCGGTAAAGTAGGGTTCTCGCTCTCGAAACAAGTGAGGAAATAAAATAATCTTACGAAATAACATCTATAACAAGGTCGATTCGTCGAAGCACGTGAAAAAAAAAAAAACATCATATAACGAAAAATAATTTTAAAAAAATTGACTCGTTAACGTTGGAAAATTGAATTTTGAAATTTTACATTCTCAGGGGTATTCACACGACGGGAGTGACCATCATAGGCGCGGGTGTCAAGGCACCCCGGATAAAGACGAAAAATTTGATTTCGGTTATTTTTTGCGAAGCCGTTGCCATTTACGGCTTGATAACGGCCATAGTACTGTCCGGCATGCTCGAGGTGTTCAGTTCGCCGTTGCTGAACGAAGCCGTGAGGAGTCAGAATTGGTTGGCCGGTTATCTCATGTTCGGAGCCGGTATTGCCGTGGGTCTGGTCAATCTTTTCTGCGGCATTGCCGTTGGTATCGTTGGTTCGGGCGCGGCGCTCTCGGACGCTGCCAATTCGTCGCTTTTCGTTAAAATTCTCATCGTTGAGATTTTTGGCTCGGCCATCGGTCTCTTCGGCCTAATCGTCGGCATTTATATGGTAAGCCGATAAACGCAATATCACAATATAACGTAAATCTAAAGAAAAAAAATTCTACCTCGAATCTACAAAAAAAAAAGTGAAAAAAAAAAAAACGTGACAGACAAATCCGAATTTTCAAGATTCAAAACTTTTCAAAACATTTAAAAAAAGGGGGGGGGGATAAACGCGACGGACAAAATCGAATTTACAAAATTCAAAACTTTTCAAAACATTTAACATCATGTAAAAAAAAAATGCGACGGACAAAATCCAATTTCGAAGATTCAAAACTTTGCCATTAAATTCACGACTTTCAAGCAAATATCTCCGTAGCAAATTGGATCGATAAGAACTAACATAAAAATCGGCAAAATTACAAATTTGTCGACAAGTTCATGATCAACGTGCGAAACATCGTTCGAGTAATAATTATTTCTGTTCACAGACTTCCAAGGTTAAAATGGGCGACAAGGTATAAGTGCGAAAAATACATAATGCGTAACGCGCAACCAAATGTTTAATCAACGTTAAACCGTGTGATGAAGGGGAAGCGAAAAAAAAGCAAAAAAAAAAAAAACAAAAAAACAACAACGCGCGCAAAACGGCTTCGATAATTCGCCTCCACCGCGCAATTCATAAATTAATATTCGTTATCGCTCGTTTGTTTTCACTAGCCAAAAAAAAAAAAAAAAAAAAAGAAAAAGAAACAAACAAACAAGCTCTGTATATTGGAAACTAGAAAACCCTGATTCCAAAAGTAAAACGTTTCGCGTTCGTCGGCCCAATTGACGATCAGAATTTTCATTTGTCGAACTTAACGTTCGCGAAATAAATTTCAAAAAAAGAAGAAAAGAACAAATAAACAATAACAATATCAGTATATAATGTTACATAAATGTTAAGGAATAAAATATAAAAAGAAAACAGTGTACATAAACAAAAAGTATAAAAAAAAAAAAAAAAAAAAATAATAGAAGACCCGACCAAAGTTTCGTTGTTCGTTCGAAGATTAATTTTTACCGAACCAAAAATTCAGTCCCGCGATTATTTGAAACCATCGGTGCGGATCATTTTTGTTTCGTTCTTTTTTTATTTTTATTATTATTATTATTACTTTTTTTTGTCTTTTTTTTTGCGTCGATACTGCTCGGACCATCGTGGTCATTTGTATTCAGAAATGGGCATTCATTCAATGAAAATGTGTTTTAAATACTTTTCGGACGCGAATGATAATGAATTTTACCGGATTTATTAAGGTAGTATCCCACAAACTGTGAGAGTCGAAGCAAGCCTAAGAAATGCAATCTCCTGATTGAGGTACGTAGTACTTTGATGTGACAACGTCGCGTGTTATTATGTCGATCAGAGAGGAGAGAGAAGATGGGAAACAAACGCGCAACGTTGCCATGTCTACTGGATCACGACCGACTCCTCATATAAACTGCATTTCCCGATGTTTATTTGCTCATTATTATCATCACAGTCTCCCGATCTCTACCGTCAAGTGCCCAAAATGTTCTCCGAATATTCAACTTGCAGCTCAAGTGTTTTCATTAAAATCTGACGAGAACTTTTTGTATTACATCAAATTGATCGTGATTTTCCATAAGGCTCCGTGTTAAACGTGTGAAAATAAAAGTGTTGATATATCTTTTCTCGCGCTCCGAAAAAACCATAAAAATCTAACTGAACCTTTTTCTCATCAATACCTATAATTCACCTAAATTCGTCACAATTATAACACAAATCCGAAAATATTGATTCTCGAATGACAATTAATCATGATTATTAGTTCGAAAAAGTATTTTAAATATATTTCCATTGAATGAATGCCCATCTCTGTTTGTATTGAATCGATCGATTCCATTAGTCGTGTTAGTGCGGGGCCAGTACCTGACGAAATACTGTCGGTCATTAGCGAGGGAAAATTAATGGTTCTTTTTTCATTAGAAATTTTTTTTCAAGGCACGGGCTGGCTCTCGGAGTCTCGAATAGTGTAAAAACACAACTTACTTGTTTCATCGTAGATGTAAGCGAAGTATTGAAAAATAGAAAGAGATACAAGAAAAAATATCAAATATATATATATATAAATATATATCTATGTGTATAATGTAAATGTTTTGTGTATGACGTTAGTCGTTAGCCGTGGATATCGGTGAACAAATAGAACTCTATGTACTCTTCATTATTCCGTGAATATCTTTCACCGCGGATTTCAGACTCTCGACGTACTGCTTGGCGTTGCGATGGGGCTCGTAACTCGTCACGACCGAGCCGAGAATGTGATCTTGAATCATATATCTTTAACCAAAAAAAAAAAAAAAAAAAAAAAAAAAAAACAGCACAATGCCTATTAGCCGTCGAAATTCAGTGTCGAGCAGATTAGTTCGTGATAACACGTCTCTTCGATTTTGCTTTCTTTTTTGAGTCATCGATCGATAGATTATTATTTTTTTTTCCCCGTCGAAATTTAATGAAAATCGTAGAAATGCCAAATAATAATCACAGATGATGAATCAATTATTTTACATTTGAGATAACGAGACGTGTATCCGATTTTAAAAAAGTTTCACATAGGCTTTTTTTTTTGAAAATTATTTTTGCTTGTATTTATTTTTTTTTACATAACGCAGTCGTGTTTTCCTCGCTTTTCGGTGGGTGTTTGTAGAAGAGAAAGTAGGCGTGTCCTTGACTATCGACTGTCGGTGCGGAAGACAGTACAGAAAAGTGCCCTCAACAGTCCTAGTACTAAAAAGTCCAAGACTCGTCGCTTTTGAGCGGATAAATATTGATAGACTTGTTAATATTTATTTTTATTTTTTGTAAATATTTCAATATTCATTGAAATTTTTTTGGTGATACGCAATTAGTTGCTTGCAGCTCGGAAAACACGACTTTGTTATATAATTGTTATATAAGTACTTTGTTATGTAAAGACGAACGCGTTAAAAAACATCGCGCTCAACCAAAAACGTCCGCTTTTCCTCTATGTTAAACAATTGTTGTTTTGCTCACCCGATTCCGTAACCATCGTGAACGACGGGTCCGAAGCCACCGGCTTTGACTTCGGGACTGGACAGCGTGGAAGTCGACAGAATATTGTGATTCAGTTTGGCGTAACCGGGATCTCTGAATATGGAAGGCATGGGGCTCGAGTCGTTGGATTTTTCCCACAAATTTTTCAGAGCGAACAGATGTCGATCGAATCCTTGGCCTGAAATTCAGAACACGTGACTAAGAAAAAAAAGTTTTCAATCAGGGCGAAAATCTTTCGAAAGACGTTGATGATATCATACAAATTCCAAGGCTGTGCAACCCTTTGAATTGTTGCAAAAAAAAAGTGTTGTTGCAAATACAGTAGTACACAATAAATATTCAATAGTATATTAACGTGAAACAAAAATTCGCGAAATAAATGTTCCAGGCGCAGTCGAAAACTTTTCTGCATGGGCTATGTGAATGTACCAAGTTGGAACTCGTTCGAGCGTGTCTCTTGTTGACAGGATCGCATGCGGAAAAGGGTGAGAGAGACAGACAGAGTATGCGATTTCCGAGAAAAACTCTTCCCCTTGGGGGGCGTTTGGTCTCTTATTCCAAGGTCGGACTATATCTAACATTAATAGTTTACGCGTTGTTTTTTCTTCGGGGCGATTATTGTCATTACCCATGGCCGCGGCTTTGGTGAGATTTCCATGAGCCGTGCTGCAATCCAGCATCAATTTTTTGAGTTCCGTGCTGGAAATACCGGATTTTTCGCGATTGACTATCGCCGAACACAGCGCCTTCGTTTCGTTCGTGCAGGATCTTATGGTTTCCGTGCGACCGTGTTTGAAAGCCGCGGTGCTGCAGGATTCGTAAGTGGCCACCGATCGTCCTTCCATTTTGTACAGAGCCAATTGAAACGCAACTTGCATAACAGCGTCGGGACTGACGCCGAATTGCTTGCATTCTTTCTTGCCAAAACCGTCGTAAAGCAAATAATCCATGGACAATCTTTCGGTCCAATCGGTATAATGGCTCACAGCTCGATCGACCTTGCTCTTAACATCGGAATCCGTCGTAAAATCGAGTTTATCCACCGGCGAAACCGAACTCAGTCCGGCAACTTCGTCCGGATGGAATTTTGGATTTTTCGCGATATCCTTTTTTATGTCCTTGTGTAACAGAAAAATTCACATTATATTGTTTATCAGATGGTTGAGAGGAGATTGAGGGGACTTTTGTTTGTTTGTAGTTGTGTTATTGGGTTTGGTGTGGTTGTTTTTATTCTGACTTGGTGGCTGATGTAGGCGTTGTTAAATTCAAACAACTTGAGGTAGTACCCTCCATAAGAGAGTTCCACGTCAGATTTTCATGAAACTTGGCATACTTATAGGTATTGATAAGAAAAAGGTTCAGTTAAATTTTTATGGCTTTCCGGAGCGCGAGAAAAAAAATATCAACACTTTTATTTGTCACACGTTTAACACGGAGCCTTATGGACAATCACGCTCAATTTGATGTAATACAAAAAATCCTCGTCAGATTTTAATGAAAACACTTGAGCTGCAAGTTGAATATTCGGAGAACGTTTTGGGCACTTGACGGTAGAGATCAGGAGACTGTGATGATAATAATGAGCAAATAAACATCGGGAAATGCAGTCTATATGAGGAGTTGGTCGTGATCCAGTAGACATGGCAAAGTTGCGCGTTTGTTTCCCATCTTCTCTCTCCTCTCTGATCGACATCATAACACGCGACGTTGCCACATCGGACGTATTTATCGGCCCGTATAATTTTACCTGAAAATAACGAAGAATCGCCACGCCATCGCCCCAGGAATGTTCGAAATTGACTCCGGCCGTGCCGTCTTTGGCGACGATCAACGAAAATGATTTGTCGAACCATCTGTTCGTTCCCGTGCCGTGCAAAAAATGTCTGAGCATTTTTTTATAATCATCGCCGATTACATCGTCGTCCAACGCGAGAACAAACACGGCCGAATCGATTTTTTCGATTACATCGTTGTTTCCCAATTGCAACAATTTTCGACGATTTTGCGACCATTCGTCACGATCGCAAGTCGTGAATACGCCTACCGGACACTCGTTGTAGTCTCGCGCATCATCGATAATGTCTTTCAGACACGATGCGATGTCTCTGGCCGGTCGAATTTTTTCATTCTCGTCCAATATATCGAACGAATAGAAATGACCTTTTCGCATTACCGCGACGTGACGAGCTTTTGAATTCACGGTTAATCTGTCTTTTCCTATTTCCGGTATTCGGGCGGTGCCAAAGAGTTGCGGATATTGCGACATGTCGAGTGGAAAAGCCTGCGAGGAAAGAAGTAAGAAAGAAAATTAATGAGAGAATGTGGATAGCGTCGTTAACGATTCTTCATCTTTCAATAGATTTTTTTATCGTAAAAGTTTTATTCTGTCTATTTTATATTCTGAACTTAAAAATTTTTTATATAAAATTTGAATTAAAAAATATAAAATAGAATATTTGAACTGCTCGTTTATCTTTCAATAGATTTTTTTTATTGTAAAAGTTATGATTCTGTCTATTTTATATTCTGAATTAAAAAATGTTTGATATAAAATTTGAATTAAAAAATATAAAATAGAATAATTGAACTGCTAGTTTCTCAAACTAAATCCCGATATGTTTCGTCGGTAAGACGTAACAAATTCGAAACCTTGAAAAAAAAAATAATTATGACGGAGTGAGCAAAAAAAATCCATTGTTATTTTAACAGAAAATTTCTAAGGGTTTGGGGCACGGATTAGCGGTGGATTAAAGGTCGCCAATTTCGTCGACAATTTTTAAATACATTTTAAATGGTTTTAGAGGTTGAGAGCAACGAAAAAATCGGGATGACTATATTAAGGGACACCCTGTATAACAATTGGAAAACGCAATTAGATTTTCAGAGTGTCACATGAAGGTTTCTCAAAGTCTATCAGTCACCTTCAGTAAATACGCTCCGTACCAAGCCACACTCGACGGCAACAATCTCGTGAAGCTGCGAAAAAATCGATTGTCCGATTTTTTCGGATTCATATGATAGACCTCGGGTTCGAGAATTTCGGCTCTCAATGATTTCATGAATCTCGCCGAGGCCACAACCAAATTCGTCGATTTCACCAATTGATCGTTGTAATCGGATTTCAATTCCTGATTGAACACCAACAACGGATTGTAATTTATGGGCAATGATTTGCGATCTTTCAGATACATGTCGAACCACGGTTCGCTTATGTAACTCGTGTGTTTTTCACGTGCGTTTTTTTCGACCAGACGCTTTTGCAAATCCTGTCCCTCTTTTGCGAGAAATCGTGAGACGCACGATGTCGTTTCCTTCCACTCGTCCTTCGTCAATATCGGTCGCTGAGCGTTCAAATATTTTTTGCACGAATCCTCGAGTCTGGGAACCGGAAGTCGTGGCAAAGACGCTTGAAAATGCATCGTGGGCACTCGACTGCGTTGGATGTATTGATAATCGTCGGGATCTTTCGAAGCAGCGTCGATGGAACTGCAAAAAACATATATTTATATGTTTTTTTTGCTTCCTCATAGAGGAAGCTTTGTTTTCGTGAAATTTTTTTTTTGTTTTCGAGATGTTTATTGAAACGTGTTCGGAATGTTACAAAATATCTAAAAATCACATTGAAAAAATGTACGGATGTGTGTGTGTGTAACATTGGTTGAGCGTTCATAACTTGAGACGTACAGGGTTCAGGGTGCATAGCATGATTGAATTTTTAGAAAAATAAAGATTTTTGAAAAAATTCAAAAATTCATTTTCGGTCTCTAGCTCCCACAATTTTAGAGATATCGAGCTCGAATTCAGTATAATGTTAAACGACTGCAGGGAGATGCTTGTTACTGAATTTAAAAAAAAATCCATGAAGTGCTTTTGTTTTAAGAAATTTTAAAAGGTGTAAAAAAAAACGGTGTGCGCACTCTAGCTGTCGCAATTTTCTAGATATCGGACTAAAACTTGGCACGAAGTTGCACTATTATTAAAAGGTGTTTTACATTGAATTTGGGCAAAATCCATCGAGCCATTCGTATTTTATGTCGTTTTGAAATTTTTCGAAAATCAACGTAAGTCCTCTGGCTTCCACAATGTTCGAGATTCCGGGATAAAATTTGGTACAAGTGGCACTACCATCGAAAGATAGTTGGTATCGCATTTGCGAAAAATCCATCGGGACGTACAGATTTTATGGGAATTATAATTTTTCAAATTTCACACGAATTGCCCCATATACATATGTATATCGATTTCGACTCACATTACACTCACATGGTGCTCTCAACGTCACACAAGTGAAAAATAAAGGTCCAAAGTAGAACCTTACACATCGGCTTCCTCATTTTACACATTTGCCAAAGCTTCCTCTGTGAGGAAGCCAAAACTGATCGTACCCATAGTTCCTCATAGAGGAAACTTTGGCAAATGTGTAAAATGAGAAAGCCATGTGCAGGGTTCTACTTTCCACTTTTTTTTTTATGCTCGCGAAAATTTCGTTGGTTGTGTGTGTGTGTGTGTGTGTGTGTGTGTGTGTCTGTGACGATGGAATTACATATTTCGGAAGTAGAGAAAGAATAATTAAAGTAGGGAAAAAAACACCTGCAACGTTGTTGTCCAATGACGACCGTAGCTCCATAAACTCGGCCGTTGACCTTGAAAAACAAATAATCATAAAAAATTCATTAGGAATAAAGCCTGAAAAAAATGAGAAAGAAAAAAAAATTATCGAAACAGTTTTTATTGTGATCTACGGGCATTGTGATATCTGTAGGAGAAAAAAATTATCGATCTTTCGATAAAAAAAAATCCAAAAGCAAAAATTCGGTGATTGTTATCCCATTCAACAATACTTTTTTTTTAGTCTCTTATTTTTAAATTAAAAGTGTTGGAAGAATGACAAACGTAGACGTGTTTCAATCGTTGCAAAACCACCTTGGCACAGTTTCGAGCTCAGTCAGTAACGAAAAACTGCAAACCGTTTTTTTTTCAAAACACTTGCTGTATACATTTGCATAAATATGAAGTGTCTCGCATAGTCTAGAATTACAAAACGAATGGCACGCAATTTTTGTTTACAATTCAAAAAATCCCGGCGTCTTTGAGAACAAAAAAAAAAATCATCACAAGTTCTTCGTTACCGACCGAGCAATCTTCGGTCCGTCTCGAGTTCGTTAATCCTCAATTGTTCTCAATCATACAAACGTTCGCCGCACGCACGCACCTTCTGAACTTTGGAACGTATAATTAACCCATCAATTACAGTACTAACGATTGTGTACACCGTTTTTTTTTTTTTTTTTCAGAGTACTCAAGAGTCGCGAATTCAAAATGTGTTGATAAAGCTTACGTGCCTTTGACGAGCCGGTGAAATTTATTCCGTTTTTCAACAAGAAAGCCATAGTCGAGATGCGCGTTGGTGTTTGGCTAGTCGATGTGCAGTTTCTTCGATTTTTGATTAACGGTAAAATCGATCTCGACGCATCCGACTTTTCGCACAGCCACGATCGGACTCGGTTGACTTACAAATGCCGTGTGTGTGTACGATGACTCGAGTCATTGACACGCAGCTACGAAGGCAGCCAACTGGATCGAACATTCCATAATGGGAAATTCCTTCTTATCTCATTGTATAACCTAATCCTAAACTATTCGCAAAACGCGTATTTCAGGATTTCCTACAATTCATGCATATATATTTCGCAAGCTATATTTGTGTTCCTCTCGTTCGATCGAACTTCCGTTCGAATAATCATCATAACAATGCGATTGTTCGAACGACTTTTGAAAATGTGATCTACGAAAGATGGCGCTGATGACCGAACAGCTGGTGATAGCGGGTTACAACCTTGCCGACATTGCGAACGCAGTGGAACGGCTGCGAATTGGCTTTCTCCAGATTGCCACGGTCGCAGATTGACTTGAGTTCGGCACCGCGGGTCGGGGATGGTGGAAACTCAACAGATTCGACGCCCAACATCGACCACACTCAATAAATATGCTTTTTTGACCTCATCAAAGTATGAAAATCGAATATGAACGGTCGCGCATATTGTTTTTGTTGAATGTTCAATGGATATTCAATTTCAATGATTATGTCCGGGCGTGGTGTTTTGAAAACCGCGCCAACCACGCGGTCTGGATTTACCACAGTAAATCTTTGACGGAGAAACGAAGATTGAGATCCACTGATCCAACGCGCCGTCGGGCTCGCTCGGGAGTAGGCTGGGCCGAAAGACTTCATCTGTCGAGCGTGGGAATCTGTTGAGGTTGCACCATTTCAAACTTTGGCGCGCAACGGAGCAGGCCAAAGAAAACAGTCAACAGGCGGAACATCGGAGCAACGCTATTGGCTGTAGACGACCAGTGAGGTTATGTCTGATTGGCCGTGATGGAGGCCTCCGTGAAACTTTCGTTAACCTCAATCTGTCACCACTGTTTCCCAAGCGTATTTCATTTAGCCCTTACGAAAATGTCAAGCGACGAGGAGACTTTACTTTTGCTGAATTATCTTCGACACCGCAAGAGAAAAAGAAAAAATAAGAGAACTTTGGCGAACGACTATCTCGACAAAACCATAAATAGAAGGTTCATCGCTGACAGAGAGTTATCATCGGTCGACGACTCGACATTTCAGGAATTTTATACAATGTCCAAAAAAACATTCAACGAACTCGTCAACATTGTCGGACCTACCATTCAAAAGCAAAATAACAACATTCAAGAATGCGTTAATGCGGATGAAAGAATTATGATAACGCTTAGGTGCGTAATAAATATATATATATATATTTATTCATCGATTAACATTTGGTATAGAAAAATAAATTATTAATTTGTAAAGAACAACAATTAATTTCCTTGGTAACCGAGCTGGTCAGGGATGACCGTAATGAAGAAAGGTTCGCTTTCCATCGCATCGGTCGCATCTCCGTTCGTAGTTGCGGCATGACCGATCGGAGATGGAGTCGAAGTATCGTAAATGGACGACGGAGCGAGCGTGCTGGCTGCATTGTCGACGGAACATACGCTCGAGCATCGCGACCCTCCCGAATCGTAGTACGTGTGATCGTTTTTGATTCGCGAACTATCGTCGTGGTGTTCCGTAGATTGGTCCTGCTGCGTCAGCAACTTGTCCAGCAAAACGAGAGTTTTTATTTTGAACAGTCGTAAATTTTTGTCCGACAGACGAGTCACGTCGGGTAATAAACTGGACACGAACATCTGTCGATCGTCGATGGGTTTCTTGTTATCTTTTTTTTCTTTGATGTACTGCAAAACAGACCGGTCGACAAAGTCATTTTCTTCCGTGCGTCTTTTCTTTTTTTTCGGATTCGGAAAGACCGGAAGAGTTTCTTGAATCTGTTTGGGTGGTTCGGCTGTTGGAGCATTATTATCATCTTCCGTATTTTCTTCAAACGCATGTAGAGTCAACTGAGACTCGCTTTCGTCGGGCTCCGATTTGATCTCGATGTCCGACAACGATATGTTATCAGTGGAATCCGGATATCGATTGACTTTTATGTGCGGCAATATAAATTGCAAATTGTCGTGCAAATAGTAATGTTTTTTTCGTTTCGCCGTAGAGCCGACCGGATGGCGTTTGACGCTTCGGACAAAGCCGTTGCGAATGTTCTTCCATCTTTCTTTACATTCGGTAACTGCAAAGAATTCGCACGTTAACCCTCTAATGCCTTATTTTGTAATTTGCGTCGATAAATGAGTATAGACTTGTATTAACACACAAAGAATGAATGAACACAATTTTGTCTTTGAATCGAAGTTGCTCGGAAACGAAACGCACTAGGACAACGTGACAAACGCCAAAAGTAACACTGATCCTTCGACTGTAAGCAGGGCTGAGCAGTTTCGATGAAAAATGATAACAATGAGCGTGTAATGACTCGTAAGGTGTACCTCGCCTCAAGGCGGTCAGAGGCAATTCGTGAGGTTAACTATTAAGAGGTCAATTCTTCGAGAGGTTGAATAATAATTAAGGGGTTAATTCGTTTATCGACTGTTATTTTGTATGATTTTTTTTTTTTTTTTTTTTTTTTTTTTTTTTTCGTTTCAGACATCTGGCTGTGGGTTGCACGTTTCAGTCGATCGCTGCATATTTTCAAAGAGGCGAAAGTACCGTCGGTTTAATCGTGGAAAAAACTACAAGGGCCATATGGAAAACGCTGGAGGGACCATATATGACGTTGCCGAATCAGGAAAGGTGGATAGATACAGCAAAAGAATTTTACCGCTCGTGTCAATTACCAAACTGTTTGGGAGCGATCGGAGGCATGCACATCAAAAGATATTCCAATCCCAGATCGTCTCGTTCCGAAAAATGGTCCCCTATCAGTTTGCTGGCTTGCTGCGACGCCGACGGTCTCTTCACGGCGATGAAATGCGAATTCGTCGAAGCCGACAACGACGAGGACATCTTTCGGGTTTCCGAATTTGGTAGTCGGTTGCGAAGCACCGATACTTTACCCCCTTGGAGCGAACTTCCGCACGATCATAGCGGCAACAAATTTCCATATTATTTTGCGGCGAGCGGCGATATTCCTTCGATGGAGAATATCATGAGCGCGTACCGCGAAAAAAATATTGATGATAAAATGCGAATTTTCAACGACAGACTGAGCCGGGGCGGCAAAATCATAGAGTCAACGTTCGACACGATCACTAAAAAATTTAAGGTCCTCGCGACGCCCAGACGGTGTAAAAAAACGGAAACCATCATCTCAACGATACTGGCCGCTTGCGTTTTGCACAATTTTGTCAGGAAAAAAGACGGCATGTCATATACAATCCCTACTTCACAAAATAACCAGCAAGATTCAAAAAAATTACTGGATATAAAAAATTTCAACATAATAAATGACGCTTCACCTGAAAATCTCCGAAACTACTTGGCCAATTACTTTTCACAACCGAATGTTTTATTACAATGACAATTGAATCGTTGTTTATAATATAAATAAAAATAACGAGATGGACAACGAATGGAAAAAAAAAAAAAACAAAATCCGTTTATTAATCTTACCTGACCATCGCATTTGTCTCCCTATTGTTAACCAAGCTTTTTCAGTTACGTCTTTTCGCATGTAATCTTTTGACTTGGTATTGTAGAGAAATGGATAACTCTCAATCATCGCTACGAATTTTACCGCTGGATCTGTCATTTTGTGAAAAATTTTCGGCGCGACGGACGTTTCACGATGAATCGTATCGTCGCACTACAACTCACACGGCTGTACGCCCGGCGTTTTGCAGCTCGTCCGCTGTGACGAATATGCGCTGTTGATGCCTCGTGTGCAGTTGTCCAATGGAACATAAGCGTGCAGCAAGAAGTAGTTCGGGGCTGTGTTCGGCCTAGTTCGGCATCGTTCGGTCGAACTCGCCGAGCGGGGTGATGCAGTGTTTCTCAACTTTCGTAGTGCCTGGAAAGCATGTAAACCACGGTCTTATATACATGTATATAAGACCGTGGCTAGAATTCGCTGACCGTCACGCGCATGCGCAATACGTTAGCCGGGCGCGGCGCAGATTCGCGGAACTCCCGCAATTGCAATGTACGGATAGAAAAAAAAAAAAACAACACAACACACGCGCACACAAAGACGCGGGTTATGGTTCTTCGATACGAGTACGAACGCAACTGATATACGATTTGTTATCGTTTTTTCTGGTACGTATAGCCTGAACATTGTTTTTTTCTTTTTCTTTGTTTGCTTGCATTATTACCCACACACGGTTCGAATCGCAATTGTTCGAGATCAAACTCGCTCAACACGAACACACATATATATATATATTATATATATATATATAGAGATCGTAAGAGAAACGCAGTTTACGATTTTTTTTTTGTTTTCAAATAAAACAAACAAAGACCGGCGACGCTCAAAATTTTGCCATGCGTCTCTTTGTTCGCTTGTTGCACGAAGCTCGTCAATTGATCGTTATCGCATTTTACAACTTGGTGACGTCATTGTTTAACTCAAGAATTTTGAATCCTCGTGCGGTATGTAGGTAAGGATGGTTGTGAAAAAAACCGAGATCGCGATGATCGAGGGCGTAACTTCGAGGAAGGTTATAGCGAAAATACATAATATGCCGTGGCTCAAACACGATAGTAACGCTTCCGGACATACGTACGTCTTCGGTTTTCATCATCATATATATATATGTATTTATTTTTTTCTTTTTTTTTTTTCGTTGAATTGTGTGAAGCGTAGTTTTTTTTATTTTTGGGCGATAGTCGGTAAACTGACAATTTGTCAAACGGTTTCTTTTTTTATTGAGGTGGATGGTTGTTGAAAAAAAAATACGATTATACTTTGTAGCGTAAACAAAATTTTTTATTCTTATAGTATTCTTTGTTCTTTTGTTATATTTGTTATTGTTCGATTTATTATTCGATATGATTTGATTTTATCATTGGTTCATTATAATTTATTTTATCTTATTTCTGTTTTATTTCATTTAACCTAACTTTATTTTTGAAAATTTTGTTTATCAAATTGTTCGTGGTAGATTTTTTCGGTTATCTTTTTGGTTCGTTATGGTAAATGTGTGTTTGGCATGGGAAAAGATCGTTTTGTTGGACAGTGGGCTACGCGTATCGGATAATAACGTTAGATTGCTACGAGGGCGAGGTTCGGTTATCGTCGAAGCGTTGTTCTCAGTCGCGGTTAACCTCTGGACCGACGGACAAGAACGATCGACTGCGCAGCACCCAAATGCAGTCGATCGTTCTTGTCATTTGTTCCGGAGATCGATGGCGATTGAGAACAATGGTTTACAGTTTTGGGTTACCGACCGAGCGGTAGCACGTCGCTTCAATAACGCAGAATGAATACTTACACTTTTTTTTCTGGAATTATTATTGCCGATAGTAACACGAACGAAGATAAAATGAGCGCGCAGACAAAGTCGGCGATTCAGAAGGAAACGAACGCGGATGGGGCGTCGAGGCGTTCCAAAGGCAACAAAAAAAAGTCCCGGAGGGGGAACGTGGACGTGTCGAAAAATGTGGAAGTGAAGTTCGAGAGCAATGGGAAAGCGGGGACGGAGGGAAGAAAGACGGCGACTAAGAACCCATTGACGCTGGGTGCGGAACCGAACGCCTGGAAGACGGAGGAAAACACGGCGAAGGTGCTGTTCGGCGATGTGGAACCGACGCCCCAGCCCGAGATGACCGAAGAGGAGGAGGTCCATCGGGCCATCGTCGAGAGCATGAAGGAGGTTACGAGGGAAAGACACGAAGCGGAAATGAATTTTTACGAAGAAGTCGACGACGGAGCACACGACAGATCGGACGAGGAGGACACGTGGTAAGTGCAATTATAATGATTGAATATTCATATTTTTTCATGCGATCGAAGCAAATTTTTTTGTGATTATCTTTCTCATTCGTTGAAATTTAAAAATCATATAATTTGATACAATACAATCAAAAATAATTAAATAAGCAACTTTGAAGTAAGGACAATAATGAATAATGATAATGATCTAGTTATCTGAAAATGTAAGATGATTGTACGTGGCTGGGGTCTGCGAGAACATTTTAAGGAGTTATATTCAGGAAAATTTGAGGGATTTTCATATATATTTTTTTTTTAATCCTTGGTTACACAATTTCATGGAAATACACTGTACGGTATCAATTACAACATATATTCAGGTACTTGTACGAATTTTTTCACGAAAAAATGTTCAACTTTGGGTGAACTATTTTCGTTGTTCCAAAACACCTTTTTTTTCTCAAGATCACTCGTAAAATAAAACCACCAAAAAGATTTCGTTGGTATATTATCAAACGCAGTTCTCAAACTAAAAAGTTGAACGAAATTTTCATCTTAAAAATAACACCGTCGATTTTTTCTAATTTTTTTAAATCTCAAAAATTCGAACTTTTTCGAAAAATCGACATTGATTTTAAAAAAATCAAAATTCATACAACTACCTCAATATATGTTGTAATTTATTCTGCAAAGTGTCTCCAATAAAATCGTGTTAACATGCCAAAAAAAAAAAAATCATAAAAAATCCTTTAATTTTTCCGCAAAAAAATAACCCCTTAATTAATGTTAATAACGATTTGATCAATAGGGGCAAAGTAAAGCGAAATCTTCCCGACCCGGAACCCGATAAGGACGACAAAATTTCCGACGCGAATAACAATTCGGGATCGCATCAAATTCCGAAAAATTCATCGAAAACAATTTCAACCCCCGAATTCGATAAATCGTTGATCGACGATCCGTCGTTGAAAAACGTGACCATCGACATTTACGGCCGAGTTAACGGTCGAACCGAGTGCCACATGTTCATGGGCAAGGGCGCACGCAGAAGAGAACAAGAATTCATCGAACAGCAACGTCTACGAGCCCAGCGAGTAAACAATTCTCAAACCGATTCAAAAATCACATCCCCCCAATTTTCCACTCCCCAAACGCTCACAAACGAACCTCACCCGGAAATTCCGTCGAAAACTGTCGAACAACCGTCGAAACAACTTTCCAAACTATCCGAAACAACATCTTTGCCCACGCAAAATCGTGAACAAAATTCCAAACAATTAACAAACGAAACGAGTACAAAAATAATTCCCACTCAATCGCATTCCGTTCGTTTCGTCGACGAGTCTGTAAAACCATTGGAAAAAATTCCAGAATCGCTTCGAGTTGACGTTGTTCGATCCGAGGAACAATTGAAAAATTTATCCAGAGCCGCAGCAAATTATTTCGAACCCGATGAAAAAATTTCCAATCGACAGGACGTAAAATCCGCAGAATTCTCGACATTCTCGTCGTCCCACGACGATTCCAATCGTCCATCAAGACCCATATTGTCGTCAACGAATTCCAATTATTCACACAACAATAATCAATCGCAAAGGTATCATTCGACTTCCGGAAAATCCGTGAACAAAGGTTTTTACGTCGACGAAAGAAATCACAACAAATCCGCGATTGGACAAATTGGCCCAAAGTTCGATTCCAATTCGCGAAATACTCGCGAAAATTCTTATCAAGATTCATCCAGAGATTACTCGAACGTCGGTCGTAACTCGAACAAAAATTACGACGAACGAAATCGTTCTTACAATCAACGCGGACGACCCGACCAAGATCCTTACAAGTGGCAAGCCGAAAAAAATCGTTCGCAGTCTCAAAACTCTCAATTCCAATACGGTCAAAATTATCGGACAAACAATGAACCGCAAATCCGTGATTCTTATAAAAAATTTCGTGAACAACAAAATTTTTACGAAAAATCGAACGAAAGATTTTCGAAAAACGTTCAAAATCACGGAGACGATGGAAAATTCTCAAATAAAAACGTAAAGAGTCACCGAGACGATGGAAAATTATCCAGAAACGTTGAAAATCGAGAATACGATGAAAAAATTCCCAAAGAGATTGAAAATCACTACGTGGATGAAAAAATCCCCACCCACAACGTTAAAAATCCCTACGATGGTTCCAAAATCCCCAAAAATCACAACGATCATCCAGAAGTCCCCAAAAATCACAACGATTATCCGGAATTCCCCAAAAATCACACCGACGATTCAAAATTCCCCAAAAACCCCGCAAACGAAAAATTCCCCATCGTAAACAACGAAAATTCGTCCGAATATTCCAATCAAAAAAATTCGTCCGAATTTTCCAATCTCGAATCCAAAATCCATCATCTATCGATCGTAGAAACCCCTCCACCCACATTCCTCTCTGATTCATCCTCACAAGATCACCAACCCCCGAAAAACAAAAAACTCGTTTCCAACGAATCGCAAAAATCTCCATTTACATCAACCAATGAAAAAGCTTCCGACAAACCGGAAGAATCTCACAAAAATGAGTCCAAACCTCAGGCCGACAAGATTCCCGACATTTCGGAATTCAATTCGAGATACACGACAATCTCCACGAGTCGAGAAGACCTTGCAGAGACCTTGAACCGTCCTCCATCATCCTCGGGCCAAAAGGACCCCACCAGATCGATCCCCGACGCGAAAAAAATCCCCACGTCCACGTCCCCATCGCCATTCACCATTCCCCCGGGTTTCTCACCCTCCGTACCACCCCCGTCCCTCCCCCAGTCATCCCCTCCATCAACCTGCCCCAACTGCGACCTTGTCGCGCCCTTGGAAGTCCGTCACGCTCGTCTGCGACTCCACGATCCTCTGCTCTACAAACTTCTGTGCGAAAAACGCGACGAACAATTCCCGAAACCCTCGAACGACGAACCTAACCCCCAAAATTTCATCACAATCCCCGCAAACGTCCAGACTCTCGAAAACAATGAAAATTGGGTTTACGAGTCGAAATTCACGGACAATTCGATGGAAACGATGGAATACAGAGTGGATGAACAATTTACGGACGAATCAACAGCTTATTCGATGTCCGAAACAGCCGAATCGAGCATTCCCGAACACAATCTGTATTATCAACAGTCGGTAACCGATGATAATTTCAACGACGATTATCCGTCTTCGAACGACGGTTATTTCGGTAATTCCACGCTTCCTCGATGCAATGTCGCTGCGATGAACGATATTTACGATCATCCGGCGAATTATTTTAATCGTGGTGGTCAACACAACATGACGCCCGATCAGTATCAACAATTTTTGGAATATCAAAAAATGCTTTACAATTCGTCGATGATGGTGCATCCGAATGTTTCGCATCGTCGTGACGATCAACGTGGTGCTTACGTTGGAACGCATGATTGTTATCACGAGGAACAGATGCATGCGGAAAGGATTCAAGTGATTCCTCATGCTGCGGCAATGGCCGTGCCATTCATGCCCAACGATTATCACGCTTTTGTTCAGGGTAAGCCACAAGCCACGGATTGGAATCGTGAAAATGCTCGGAGATCGATGTCTTCGAGTGGTTTTGGTGGGTTTGATGGTTTTCCTGCGGGTCACGGTCGTGGACGCGCTCAACGATCGCAAAATCATTGAATAGACGTTCGCTTTTTCTTTGATTTATCACGAACGAAGAGTTTTTATTATTATTATTTTGTTTTTTAATTTTTTCCGAGGGGTTTCATCTTATTTGTGGGATAAATTGGGGATTTTCGTGTTTGTTTTTTTTTTTTTTTTTTTTTTTTTGCCATGTTCGTATGATTTTATTGGAATACGCTGTACTTAATCAATTGCAGCGGATATTGAGGCACTTGTATGAATTTTGGTATGAGAAAATTTTCAATTTTCGGGGAGTTATTGCCGTTGTACCAAAATATCTTTTTTTTTTTTAAGATCATTTGCTGTGAACATGATGTGTCTGGAACGGCTCGTTCGAAATGAAAAAAACCAAAAAGATTTCGTTGGTGCAATGTCAAACGCAGTTCGTGAACGAAGGGTTTAGCGAAATTTTGATTTTTAAAATAATCTCGTCGATTATTCCGAAAAGTTTGATTTTTCGAGATTTCAAAAATTATGAAAAATCGACGATATTATTTTAAAAATGAAAATTTCGCGAAACCCTCCGGTCACGAACTGCGTTTGATATTGCACCAACGAAATCTTTTTGGTTTCTTCATTTCGGACGAGCCGTTCCAGAGATATCATGCTCACAGCGAGTGATCTTGAAAAAAAAAGGTGTTTTGGGACAACGGCAATAGTTTCCCCAAAATTGAAAATTTTCTCATTTCAAAATTCATACAAGTACCTTAATATACGTTGTAATTGATACCATATCGTATATTCCAATAAAACCATGTTAACATGGCTAAAGAAATCATGAAAATCCCTAAATTTTCCCCCAAACGAATGACTCTTAAAAAAATCGTTTTTCAGATTTACATTTAATTTTATTTTCGGTAACTTTCTGTCAATAGCGAAAGAAAGTGGATAAGGTTAAGAATGTGTGGGAAAGAGAGAGATAGAGATTTACGAGAGCCATCGATGCCAAAACTTGTATAGTCAATATACAATTATTGTTATTACTACAATTATTCCTATTAACGTTATTAATTTTTTTTATCATTTGTTCGAACGTTATCACGACTGACATAAGTTATCGCTATTTTTGACTGTAGCGTGGAATTAATAATAATACCCAATCCTTCACGTTTTCTCGAGAAAAAAAAACAAGAAAACAAAAAATGGAGTTTCGAACGATTGGACGGAGTGCCAAATAATTTCGACTGTCCGTGATGATTAATCGGCAGCGAATGTCAATCGCATTCTAAATCGTTGATAAAAAAAAAATTCGATGCATTTGATTCGTTATGTGGTGTGTTTATGCCACGTTTGATTCGTACTACGTACAAACGAAACATTTATTGTTTTTTTTTTCAATGTACTTAATCTATGACGCGCAATTGAAGTTTCATTATTCGTATTGTCGAGAAGATTCATGATCCTCATCGATTTTTTCGTGCCTTACGAAGCTCACGAAACATATCGTTGCGATAATTTTTTATTTTTTTTAAATTATCATTATTATTATTATTATTTTTTCTTTTGCTGACTGAAAAAAAAAAGAAGAATTAAGAAAACGTTTTTTTTTCAAACGTCTGATTGACTGATTGCTTGTGATCGATAATCATCATTATTATCTGTTTCTCTCAAAACGATTTTTAATCGTATGCGAATTAAAAAACAAAAGTGAGGAAGAAACGACAACAGGAATAAAAAAAAAAGGAAAAAAGAAAGTTTCAATAATATTTTAATATTATTGTTAGACGCTAAGTCTTTGTTTTTTCTCGTTTAGCTTTTTTTTTTATTTTTTAATTTTAGTACAATTCTTTTTGATCGATCGTAATATTAAATTAAAAATGATAAAAATTAAAAAAAATACGTGCCTTTGAATTGTGTAAACGTCGATAATGTACGGTAGATCCGTACGACATAGTTTATAACACGACCAATACGAGACAAAGATTGACAAAAAAAAACAATAAAAATAATAATATACATAAATATATATATATAAATATATTAAAAAATAAGTATTTTTTGCGTTTCTGCAGGATTATCACGATAATAATCCGCAAATTATTCGTTATCCACGAGCTATTGTGAATCGTTTGAATTTATAAAAGTTACTTGTATAATTTTTTTTCTTCTTCTTATTCTTAAAAATATATATATATTTTTTTAATATATATATATCACGAATAAAAGTTCAACGTTGCCTAACGGAATGGATGGAGTTTATCGTCTTTGTCACTGTCATTTATTGTCCGTGTAAATGTCAACGCACACTGGGTCCGAATGACCCTGCCTGACTTCGATGAGTCGCCATTCTGAATATACAAGTCCAATCGATGTGAAAAAATTCTGGAACACACTTTCGTTGTCTCAGAACGCGATGATGCAGTTTAGAAGTCACAAAAAATTATCACAGACTCGAAAGATAAATTCGAAAAAAAAAATAATTATTTCCATCAAAGTCGAGGCACGGGTCCAATGGACCCAGTGTGCACTGGCGAAGGGAAATCTACAAAACGATGTCCTGTAGGGTGTTTACAGATACGTACTGTCACTGTCGTTGCGTTTGGTCATCGAATTATCGGTCACATCAATGACTTCCGAAATTCCATCGTTTCGAGCAACCGAATTATCGGAATTTGCATCGTCGAGCCGCTTTATAATGGTCACGAGTTCGTGATCCGAGTGAGCCGTGAAAAAAATCGTCTCACCGACGAAGGCTTGCAAATTTCTCGAAACTTCGTCGATCGGATTCAACAGTATCAGACAACCATTTCCGTTGTTCAGAACTTCGATCACTTGACTCAGGCCCTGATAATTAAAAAAATTAATTTTAAAACAATTTCAATAAAAATATTTGCAACTCAAAAATATTTCACAAGCGTAAAATCGAATTTTAAATTTCAATCGATGATCAATTGAAATTTAAAATCACGAAAAAAAATGAATTCCAATTTTTTAAGGTGATTTTAAAATTCAATCGATGATCAATTGAAATTTAAAATCACGAAAAAAAATAAATTTCAATTTTTTAAGGTGATTTTAAAATTCAATTGATCATCGATGGAAATTTAAAATCACGAAAAATAAAACAGAAATTCCAATTTTTTAAGGTGACTCCAATTTTTTAAGGTGACTTCCTTAAATGCGTTTCACCTGCAAAGCCGTATAATCAATTCTGTCGATGTGTTTGCAATCCAACACGACTTTCTTGACGGCCACGAAATTCTTGGAATTTTTCGATCGTTTATCATCATTGTTTAGAGTTTCCGTCATGCGCGTGCGCAGATAGCTGACTGCCGGAAATTGAAGACCCGCGCTGGGTCGTACTAAAATGTAACGAGCCGCTGCAGTCTGCAAATAAAAAAAAAAACAAAAAAAAAAACAAAACAAATAACAATGAAAATTAAATTGATAAAAAATATAAGCAAAGTGATGATCAAAGGAAAAATTATTATTTATCATTTATTATCTTTTGTTTTTACTGTTATTGTTTTCTTTTGAAATTAAAATTGTGTTGCAAAAATTTCGACTCACGTTTATGTGTTCGATGTGAATTTTCGGACGTGCATTGAAATAAACGACGATGGCGAGATCCACGAAAATTCCAATGAGAATGCCCAATTCGACACCAGCGAACAGACAAGCGAGAAACGTTATCAGTGTCGGCAAAATGTCACGTTCTGCGCTTTTCGTGATGAAAAAAAAAAAAAAAAAGAAACAAAAACAGAAAAAAAAATAAATTGATCACTGGTTCGTGATTGATTAATTAAAAAAAAAAAAGAAAGAGAAAAAAAAACGAAACTTCTGGGGTATTGTTTTATTTTTCATTCGCTTGTCTGCTTCTTTTTTAAAATTGTTTTTTTTTTTTTATTACGGATAGAATGTAACGTCGGTGTGGATTAATACGCACTGCTGCACTTCCAAATTGGTCGTAGAATGTTTATCTCGACCATGAATATGACGGCGCAAATGACGACCGAGCTCAGAGTTGCTCTTGGGATGTAATAAAAATACGGTGTTAGCATCGTGAGTGCCAGTATAACCAGAAGACCTTAAAAATAAAATTACAGATAAACGTAGACGTCTGACAATAATAATAATAAATCATTATTATTATTATTATTATTATTATTATTATTATTATTATTATTTTTAATTAATGAAAATGAACGAATAAAATTGAATGAATGATTGTATCATGACCACGAGAACTCTTATCGCGAAAAATATCAAAAGTTTGAGTACTCTTATCGGTACTCTTATCGGTAGACAATATTTTCAATCATTATTATTGTTATTCTATTTATTTATTTTTTTTTTTTGGGTAATTTTCAATTTTTTTCATTTTCAAACGGAAATTGAAAGAAAAAAAAATCATGTAATTGTGAAAATTCGAAACACTTACCGGTGTAGAGTCCACCCATGGGCGTTCTCACGCCCGATGCGTTATTAACCGCGCTTCGTGAAAACGATCCGGTCACGGGCATCGAATGAAAAAACGAACCGGCAATGTTGCACAAACCGAGAGTCAACATTTCTTGGGTCGCGTCGAGGGTCTGTTCGCGAGCTTCGGTTTGTCAAACGGATAACAAAAAAATAAAATAAAATAAAAAAATTAAAAAATCAAACAAACAAACAAACAAACAAAAAGTAAAAAAAATTATATGATTTTTTTAAAACTTTGGATGGATGAAAAGAAAAATGTAAAAGTCGTTTGTCGGATATTTTAATGGGACGGAAGCTCACCGAAAGCTTTGGCAATCGCGACGTTTCCAATCAGCGAAACCAGAGGCACGATTATAATTCCAGTACCGAGATTTTCGACCATCTCGGTGAACCCGATCGTGTGATTTTCCTGTGCGAGTGACAACACAGGCGGTTCGACTTTTGGAAAACCTTTTTCCACGTGTCCGGTGAGCAAAAATGGCGCACCGCTGGCACGTTTTTCCAAATAATAAGACAATCCGGCTGTGATAACAACGACAACCGCGTTTCTGCCGATTCCGAGGAACCACAAGAATCTTCGTATCGGCTTCGAAGCCTCGATGTCTTTCAGATACTTCGAAAAAAAATTGTCACAAATTATTATCGTCGTTGGAATTAATTATTTTTTAATTATTTTTGACGATTTTTCTATTTTTTCATTTTTAAAAATACGAATTTGTAGGAAAAAAAATGTGGCAATTGGATTTTACGACAATTTCATGTTTTATCGATAATTTTACAACACTAGGCTGATGATAATAATTTATCACAAGCACTCATAAAAATTTCAAAAATGCAACAAAAAAAAAATTTATGTAAAATTTAATTTAATTTAATTTTTTTTTTCAATTATTGTTATTATTGTTATTAGATTAGTGATGCAGTCATGATTACCTTGAGTGTTATTAGAACTGTAACACAACAGCAAGACAGTACGAGATCCGGAATTCGTGTTTCATCAATTTTTTCATACAATTCACGAGAAATATCGACGAATCTGTCGGCCCGAATCTTGAGACCCAACAAACCTTTTATTTGGCTGCAAGCGATTATTATACTGGCGGCTGACGTGAATCCGGAGACAACCGGACTCGAGACGAATTCGACGAGAAAACCGAGTCGTAGAATGCCGAGAGCTATGGTCACGCATCCGGATAAGAAGCACAATAGTGCGGTGTATTCGGGAATACCTCTGCAAACACACACATACACACACACGATTTTGTTTATAATCATCGTCCTGAAAAATTACATTTTTAATTTATTTTATTTTTATTTTTTTTTATTTTTAGCAATTTTTTCATTTGTATTTCGTGTAATTTTCATACGTTTTGTTTTTATTTTCAATTTTCTTTCAATTATCATCGATTCTTTTCAATTTTGGTATATTGCTGCAATTCTAATTGTAATGAAAAAAATTACATTCGTCACGAGGAAGCAAACAAAAAGCGAGAAATGCAAAAAAAAAAAATAAAATCAAAAAATAATAATAAATTGATAAGAATTGAAACTCTGAATTAAGTTGAAAAATGTAAATTATGATTATTTTGTTTCAATTATAATTATACATTTTTATTTGATTTAATTTGAATTTTTTTTTTAATTTCTAAAACATTTTATCATTTTTTTTTATTTCTCCAAATTATTTTCAATTTTTTTTGATAATTGATCTTAAAAAAAAAATTGAAATCAATCAAATGAAAATTTATGATTATAATCAAAACAATATAATTATAATTTAGATTTCTTTCAAAACTTAAATTAATTTCAATTTTTATGAATTTATAATTTATTTTTCTTGTTTCTTTTTTTATTTTTATTTGTTGTATTTCTTAATTTTGAGTTTGCTTTCGTGTGACAAATGTCATTCGAGTCTCAGCAACTCCCGGACAGTCCATTATCCGATAACGTTCAATCAACAACAATTCATCGGCCAATTGTCAATCTTTCAATTTGACTAAACAACGTGTTGCGGTTTCTTTGTAGCTCAGACAAAAAAACGAAACGTGGCAACTGACAAAAGGCTTTTCTTCTTTTCTTGCATTCAAATTCGTCTTGTGTGTCGTAACAAATGTGTGTCACTCACCTCGCGTAAGTGAACGTCAATAGGGACACAAGAGCGGTGGGTCCGATATTAACTTCGCGACATGTTCCCAGCGCAATGTAGATCAAACTTCCCGCGAACGAACTGTACAGACCGTATTGGGGGCTCAGACCGGCCAAACCTGCGTAAGCTATTGCCTGGTTTGCAATTTTTTTTTTTTTTTTTCAAGCGTTTATCGTTAAAACAATTTACAATAATTTTTGATTCATTGAAAAAAAAGATACGAACATAAGTTTAATAAATCTTTTATTTTTTCAAATATCATTATATATATATATTTTTAAATGTATTTAATCATGTTTTGAAATATTTTTTGCAAAATTAATTTTTCTAACGATCAAAAGAATTTTCTTTACAAGCGATATATTTTTTTTTTAAATCTATTTATTTTATAATATATTTTTTTGAACGTTAGAAAACTCATTTCAATTTTTAAGCAATAGATTTTTGAAAAATTTGTATTGTTTACATACATTAAAAAAAAAAAAAATTTATTGTACAAGAATTTTTATTTAATCGTTAAAAAATTAATTTTTCAACAAAATAATTTTAAAATGAGATTAAATATTTTTGAATGTGGAATTTGAATCTGTGCAATGCATTTGTGTGTGTGTGTGTGTTTGTGTTTGTGTGTTGGAGGCACATTTTCGACATTAAAAGTTGAGTTGGCTTGATAAATTATTTTAGGATCGATAATGAATAATAATAAGTGATTCAAACGACTGATTAGGAGACTCACTTGTGGGATAAGAGTGAGACCGACTGTCAGACCGGCCACGAGATCTCCCAGAGCGTCCGAAGTACTGTAACGAGGTAACCACCTTGCTATAGGAATTCTTCGCTTCGCGAGTCTCGTCAAATTAATTCCCGTCATATTGTACGGCCGTTGTCGATTTTCCAATTAACAATTCTCCGCATCAAATTGTTACGTTGGCTGAAAACTTTTCCATCGATTTTTTAACTACTCGCCATCGGTAAATTTCCATGTTCAATATTTACGATTGTTTTGCTGTTCATCTTGTTTGATTGTTGAATTAATTATTATTACTATTATTATTACTATTATCATTCTGAATTAGTCCATTGATCATTGTATTCAATGATTGCAACAATTGCAACAAAAATGATTATTCTCAAAAGTTTTCGTTTGGAAATAATTTTTTTTCTTTTTTTTTTTTTCAATAATTTGATCAACAATGAATAATAAAATCATGAAAATAATCCATTTTTAATAGCTAGGCAACATAGATTGATCGTTCGATTGAAACGAATCGACACACTTGAATCCCAATCGAAAGACAATGAAAAATTATTCAATGAAATTTTTATCTCGTCGGAAAATTAAATTCGTACTAATTGCGATTGTTAACTTTGATCGTTTCTTCGGAGTGTATGAGAAAATTAAAATCCATTGGTCGTTGCAAGATTTGTTAGTACTCTTGAAACACTACACACACAAAAAAAAATACACATGCATGGCACACGTGGCTTCCGGTCGGGTCACGTAACAATCGTAAAGATCGTCGATTGCACTATAAACGTTTATACACATTCGTCACGATCCGAAGGATCGCCACAACGTATATGTACGAGGACGTTGATAACGAATTATAATACAACGCGTTACATTACCAAAATCAATGGCGTCAATGTATTTTCACAAAAACATTCCATCCGCGTTATTGAAAAAAATAAAAATAAAAATAAAAAACAAATACTGTGACCGTCATACCTTTCGGAAATATCAATCAATCATCTCACACTTCAACAAACAACGATCGAACATAAATTCCAATATTCTTTTCCGCAATTCAATCTCGAAAAAGAAAAAAAAAAAAATATTGAAAAAATATTGAAAAGTAAAAAAAAACTTGAAACTCAAATAAAAATGATGATAGAAAATTCAATTGAAAAATATTACACTCATTTAAATTCTTTTTTTCGGTTTCTTTTTCTCTTTTTCAGATTAAAACTCAAGTAAAAAAAAATTCCAATCAATTATCATTATTTTTTTCCTCCAAATTAAAAAAAAAAAAAATACAAAATAATTAATCGTACTTTTTTAAAATTATTTTTCTTTATTATCGCTGTTGCGTGAATTGTCAAACAAATATTTTGTCCACGCGTGTGTCATCGACGAGTCGAAGGAGAGAAAAACAAAAAAAAAAAATTAAACGATCTGACAAAAAAAAAAGTGAAATGTTTCGACGCAGTCTGTTCGCGCCGCGAAAAAAAAAAAGAAAAAACGTTTGATCGTTCGGCGATATTGACACGAATAAATTATGCATCCACGCGACTCGACGGACGCGCGAATTTCACGGTGGAGATCGTTTGCCCCCCCTCCTCTTGAATCCCTCTCGGGCAGTACGCGCGATGGCACAAACGTTTGGCGGCGTACCGATCGTCGGAGTTCGACAGTCGACACCGTCGACACGAAACGCGCCCGACGGTCCGCGCAACAAGTGCTCGTTTTTTCAAATCTTCGACGGTCCCCGGAAGACCTCAACCACCTTCCTCGAAACTCTCGCCAACGACTACATTGACGTTCGCGTCTTTAATCAACGTTTATTCGTACACACTAACACCCACCCACACACACACACACACACACAAGTACCGACACGCGCATGCGCATCACACATTTTAGTATGTATCAGTTTTTTCTCGTTTTCTATTTTTCTGTTTTTTATTTTTTAATTATTGTCTCGTTTTGTTTTCCTATTTTTTTTAAAATTATTCTCTCGTTTTGTTTTCCTGTTCCTTTTTTTTCTAATTATTGTTTCGTTTTTGTTTTTCTGTTTTTTTTTCTAATTATTATCTGATTTTGTTTTACTGTTTTTAAATTATTTTTTAAAATGTTATTTCGTTCGTTGTTTTTTTTTCTATTTCTTTCGGTTCATCATCACTCGAAATAACTCGAAGATGCAGTGACGATGGGTTTTTACGGTTTTTCCGTTTTTTTTTTAAATTTCCTTCTTCCGCGTTTAAGGTAGTAACGCACAAACCGTAAGAGTCAAAGCAAGCCTAAAGCTATACCATCTCCAAATGAGTTACGTAGTACCTGTGTGTGACAAAGACGCGTGGTATGATGTCGATTAGAGAGAAAGAGAGAGAGACGATATTTTCCGATGTTTATTTGCTTATTATTCTCGTCACAATCTGTTGATCTTTACGGTCAAGTGCCCAAAATGTTGCCCGAATATTAAACTTGCAGCTCGAAGTGTTTTCATTAAAATCTGACGGCATCTTTTTGTATTATATCAAATTTAGCGTGTTTTTCCATAAGGCTCAATGTTAAACGTGAAAAAATTAAAGTGTTGATATCTTTTTTCTCGTGCTCCGGAGGGCCATAAAAATTTAACTGGGCCTTTTTCTCATCAATACCCATAAGTATGCCAAGTTTCATGAAAATCGGACGGTAAAGTCTCCTATGTGCGTTACTACCTTAACTCGAATACGGTTTAGTATTATTTTTTCTTTTCTTTCTTTTCATTTTTTTGTCGTTCTTTCATACATCTGTCAGTGGTTTTGTAGTTAACTATTTTAATTTTTGTATTTTTAAATATCGAATAAGATTTCTTGGCTTACAAATAAATAAATATCACGTGGCAATGGCCGGGCGTTAATCGTGTTATCGAGTGTCTCGAAAGTACGCTTGAAACGTCGACGATGCACATATATATATATATACATAAATATGTAATAGTGAGGCTCGATCTGTCTGTCATTATTGTCAACTCAAAAAAATTTGATGCAACTGCAGTTTTTTTTTTTTAATAAATTAATAAATTTGGGGGAAAAAAACACAATTTTCGGTTTTTTTGTTGGTTTTATTTTTCAAATCGACAAACGTGGAACAACGATGAGACGTTGAAATCAAGAATTTCGTTTGCCACCGAGAAGCTCGTGAAAATTATGCTCGTGATCGGTGTCCGGAGGATTTTCCGGAAGATCGACGGACAATGAGTAGGAGGAGCCAAAGTGCGAGTGATGAAGATGGGTCGCGGAGTCGTAGAGACGATTCTGACGTCGCAACGGATCTTGACCCGTCAACCAATACGTCTTCATCTCTCCTTTGCCCTGTCAACAAAAGATTTTTCAATTTCATCCATCATTCAATATTTTTCATATGCCTTTCAATAAATTTTTTTTATTTTTTTTAAATTTTTATTCGTGAAATATATTTTATATTAATTTAAAAATTATTAAATTTTATGACGAATAATAATGTGATGCATAAAATAAATAAATGAATACTTTTATCATATAAATAGATTTTTTTTATATTTATATTTGTAAATGTATAAATTTTTCAAAAATGAAATCTACAACAAAAAATTATTTTTATTCGAGTTTGCATTATTTTTTTTTTTTTTTTGCATTTTAAGTTTCATAATGAAGAATAAGGTAATACATGAAACAAATAAATATATAATAATCAATCTACAACAAAAAATGATTTCTATTCGATTTTGCATTATTTTTTTAATTTTATTTTTTCTAAAAACCACAAAAGCGTTTATCGCGGATGAATTTGGGGGATGATAAAAAAACTGAAAATTCGAAGTAACATGTTGTTCGACCTTGATCTTAATTATTCCACGTTCCTCGGCCTCGTAACCACCGAGTTTTTGCAACAATCTCCACGTGTCCTCGGACATGTGAATTTTCAATGGCGAACCCGTTGATTCCATTCTCGATGCCGTGTTAACCGTGTCGCCGAAAAGACAGTAACGCGGCATCTTCAGTCCCACCACACCCGCCACGCACTGACCTGATTACCCAATTGTCAAAAAAAAAAAAAAACTATAAATAAAAATAACAAGAACGAATGAAAAAAAAAAAAAAAAAAAAACAAAATATGAAATTTTTTTCACTTTTTCAATACCGACCGGAATGAATTCCAACGCGTATCTGCAGACCCTCGCCGGGTTTGTGGGGCAATTCGAACCTTCTAATACGCTTGACCAGGTGCAAAGCCATGGACGCGATTTCACCGGCGTGACTGTCGCCGTTTCTTATCGGAAGTCCGGAAACTACCATGTAAGCGTCGCCTATCGTCTCCACCTGCGATTTCAAACGTGTGACGTCACATTTTGTGTTGTTTTTTTTTTTGCAACAATTCGTTCCACGAACGAAATAAAATGTCATGTAAAAAATTATCAAATACAATAAGAATTTATAATTAAAACGAAAATCAAAAATATTCTTGGACCGAACCAAATTAATTTACGAATATTATAACACTATAATTACAAAGTTACAAAATCAATTATTTAAAAAAAAATTATTGAATTGCGAAAAAAAAAATATTTTTATTATTATTCTTTGAAAAATCGTCAAATATAAATATAATAAGAATTTATAATCAAAACGAAAACCATAAATATTCTCGAACTTGACCAAATTGATTTTTCGTGAAATTGCATATACATTGTCTTTATTCGATTATATTCATTATCATTGAATCGACAAAGTTACGAATTAATAGTTCATGAAAAAATTATTAAATTGCCAAATAAAAAAAAATGTATTATTATTGGTTTGTTTTTTTTTTTTTTTTTTTTTTTTAAGATTAATTGTCATTGGAATACCTTGTAAACGTCGTAGTGTGATATTATGTAATCGTAATAGGTGTAAAGTTCGTTGAGCAAAGTTACGACTTGAAGCGGGGTGCTGTTGGCCGCGAGTTCGGTGAAACCGACGATGTCGCTGAACAGAATTGTAACGAGATCGAAACTCTCGGCTTCCACGGGATCGCCACGTTTCAACGATTCGGCCACCGATCTTCAACACAACGTTGTAAATAAAAATCGAAAAAAATTATTCGTTCGGGGGGGAATGAGATTAAAATCGAAGGGTTAAACTGAAATTAAAAAAATCGGTTTTTTTTTGTTTCCAAGTGCTACGAAAAAATCAGAAATAAAAAAAAATAAAATACATCCCCCTCGTGATTATCTCGAGAAAAATTTCCTTCAACGAATGCATTTTGATTTTTTGGTTTTAGATGATTCTTTTGCGAGTTATGATGAACACTGCAAACCATTTATTTATTTTTTTAAGCGCCTCTGGAGATTTACTGTCGTCCGCTTAATTTTCAATATTTTCCAACGAAAATTTAGGAAAATATTGTTCAAATGTTGTAGAATTATGTGGAAATTCATTGAATGAATTTACATTTTTTTTTATCGCCGGAAAAAAAAAATCTTAAAACGCTAACCTCGGAAACATTCGATCCAGAAGAACGTCGGTTTTTTCTTTTTCCTCCATTAGCTCGTTCGTTCTCGCTTGAACGAGTTCCTCGAGATTGCACGTGTACTTCTGCATCATTGCCAACATGTTGTCAAATATGTTGGATTTTCTGTACAATCAAAAATAAATAAATAAATAAATAAATAAATAAATAAATAATCACAAAAATCGAAGAAATAAAAAGAGGAAGAAGTTCAATCGTGATAAATAAATTATAAAAAATATACTAAATAGAATAATAAAATGTTGAGTTAAACGATATTAATTTTGATCAGTTGAGAATCGGTAGTTAATTTTTTATAGGAGATACTCACAGTCCGGATTGCATTGGTTTTAAGATGACCGACACGAGTTTCATGTCCGGACGTTTTTCCGATTCTTCTTGCCAACAAGAAGCGATGCATTTTTTCACGTAACCCGAAACCCCGTTCAGTCTGGCCAAATCGGGTCGCAACATTTGTCCATCGCGAATTGTTTGAACAATGTCCTGAGCGGTCATCATAGTGTCCTTCCAAGGATCACGACGTGTCATTGTTTCGTACAGCACGAGACCCAAACTGTGTCGTTGACCATCCATTTTTCAATATTATTCAATTCGTCATTATTATTATAATTTTTTCATTTGATCAGCTATTTTGAAAATTAATAATTATTATTATTTCACTTCCAATTACATTAAATTGGAATGAATCAATTTTATATTCGAGTGCAATCGAATATTTAAAATTGTTTCTAATTTTTTATTATTTTTTTTAGCGAAAATTCTGATGAAAATTTTCGTCCGACTTTTGGGATGAATGATAAAAATATTGTTTAATTACCTTTTTCATTCATTGGACATGATATTAAATCATCTATGGCATTACAAGCAAAATTTGAGTGAATTAGTTCGGTCGAAGTTGAACAGACCGACCAAAAAGCAATAATTATTTAATTTTTTTTTTTTTTAATTTTTATTTCTTTTTAGAATTTTTAAAACCGACCTGTAGACGTCACCCTTCTGCGTTCCTTTGTGATAAGCCGAAGGATTTCTCAACAATTCCGGTGCCATGTGTAACAAACGATTTTGTTGCTTCAACTGTCTGTTGGGTTCCTCCTGACCGGCTTTGAACTCGTTAAGTCCGAAATCCGATACCTGAAGTATCCAACGACTGTCCACGAGACAATTTGTGCTTCGCAGATTACCGTGACAACATATCTCGCTGTCGTGAAGATATATCATTCCCTGAATTAAAAAAAAAAACAACAAAAAAACAAAACAAAATAAAAACGAAAAAGCACACCGATAATAATTGCATTAAAAATTCACCTGTCAAATTATTAAAAAAAAAAAACAATTAATTTATCAATATCTTGGAATAATTGGGACTCAATATTGAAGACAAATTGAGACTTAAAATTTTCAACAAATTGATATTGAATACTTTTGGGAATAATTTATTTTTAATACTTGTGGATCAATTTATTTTCAATAATTTTTGAATAATTCATTCAAAAACCTTCTTGACAAATTTATTTTCAATAAATTTCGACAAATCGATATTTCATAGTTTTCAAATGATTCATTAAAAATACTCCTGGACCAATTTTAATTCAAATAAATTTCGACAAATTTATCTTTTAAAAATATTTTCCAAACAAAATGTTCAAACGATGTAAAATCGAACGATCAACCAACCCGTAAAAGATCGCCGATGAGCGACGACACGAACATGGTGTCAAGACGCAGATTACCGTTTCTCAGGATATCACGAAGCGAACCACGAGCGCAATAAGTCGTGACTATGTATATGGCCCCGGGTTCGACAACCGCACCCACGAAAGTTATCAGATTTTCGTGTCTGACCTCGCGTATCTGTTTCAATTCTTTTCTTATCGTCGTCGTTAGATCCATGGTTTTTTTGTAAATCGGTTTTATCGCCACCAAATTTTCACGATAAAGCGCGACTTTGGTGTAAGTACGAGTTGCGCAACCGTAAGTCTCGATTCGCTATAGAAACATCGAAAAAAAAAAATTATTTTCATTTCTCTTTTTATTTATTTTATTTATTTTCTTGAAATATTTTTTAATTACCGAATTTTTGCAACCACCGAGATGAGTTTCCACGGCGATAGATTCGTCCGGTAACATCGTAAGATTGCTCAGCTCAATTTTCCAAAGAATGCAGGCCAATTTTTGTTCGTACCTGTAGTGCCTGATTTTTTTTTTAAATATTTTTTATTGTAAATTATTTCAGAAAAACGCTGTAAATTATGTGATAAAAAAATTGTTGAAATATATTCAACGTACTTGAATGCAAAAATAGCCGAAACAACGACCATTCCAACGAAAGCCGATAGAGCAAGTTGCAATCGCCAATCCTTCCAATCGTTGAATTTGCGCCAAGAACCGTCGGTAACGTCGGGCTCTTCGTCGCAAAGTACATCACCGGGAAAGTCGCACATTGGCTCGGCCGGGGGCGCCCCGTTACCGACCCAATCGATGCCTGCAATACCCCGGTGATCGATAAGACGGATATGTAAGGAAATCTGTGTTACCGACGGACGGTTCCTCGACCTACTCGAGAATTTTCAATTTCCACAATTGCGAGGGAGATAGCTGAATGTCTAAAACCTATTATTCTCCGTATTTTTCAATCAGTTGGATAAAAGTCGAGAACGTGTGACTCGAGAACCTTCAGACGCAGTAAAACGTTCTCGAGTTTCATCGTAAATCTCAATATTGACGGAGAACAATGGTTTACAGTTTTCCGTTACCGACCGAGCAGTAGCACATCGACTCGAAAGACGTTTCTCACAATTTTTTCTAAATCTCATGCTGCAAAAAATCATTGGGACAATAATTGATGAAAATATGAAAAATACCTCGCACTGAATTGATGTATTTGAAGATCGGTATGCCGCCCGAACCGTTCGCGTCGTAATGAAAATAACCGACGGGTTGCATCGATCTCATGACAGACCCGTCGGACGTAACATCACGGAGTAACGTGACAACGGTAAAATTACTTTCGGCATCACCGTTTTCGTCGATAAATACCTAAAAAAAAAAGCAAAAAAAAGTTTAACCTGTTTTCGGGATTTTCCACGTTGAAAATTTCGAAAATTCTACCTCGCAACAAATATACTCACGTCATGGCCCTGAATCGAGTGATAACTTCGGCTCTTGATTCGATTTTGTATAGCCGAACCGTTTCTCAAATCTTCACCGGCTTTGAGGAGTTCGGTCGCGGCTCTTGCGTAAATCATTACGGCATCGTAAAGATGTGCAGCTTGTATGGGCACCTAAACAAAACGAGTAATTCGTCCGTTCATTAAATTCAGTGGAACACCGAAGTCAGACGGAAATTACCCGAGGTGAAAAAAAAAAAGAAAGAAAAAAAGATTTTGCTAATATTGTTGTGAATAAAATTGTTTCGATTTTCACATAATTTTATTTCAAAAAATAGTGATAATAATAATAACAAAATTGTTAAGTACGACGATGCAAACGTGATCCATAGTCGTTTATTACTCACCGCTATAGTTTTGAATATTTCGCTGTGATAAGGTACGCAGAATGGCCATCGTACCGAATATTGCTTCATGTGCTCCGAAAGTGCTCTGTTTAGATCATACATTTGACATTCGGATTCAGTCAACAAAAATAATAATAATATTAATTATAACAATAATAATAATAATAATAATAAAACGTACAGGTTACATTATAATTATCTTTATTTTGATTATTCACAATCGAATCAAATATCTCAAATAATAGTAACAATAATTATGAAAAAAGTAATGATAATATTGTTAGAAATAAACTCACTCGAAATTCGGATTTTTAATGTGGGTCGGAGTTAATTTCAAAACCGATCGAAATCCAAATCTTATGTCCTCGGACATGTTTTTGTCCGGAAGATAAGGGTCGATATAATCTAAATAAAACAAAAAAAAATAAGACAAAACAATTTTCATTTATCATCAGATGTTTTTTTTTAAATTATACAATATTGAAAAAAAAAAATTTACATTCATATATATTGCATAATTTTTTCTCGTTATGCACGAACCGAAATTGAAAAAAAAAACTCACTGCGTTGTGTTATTTCTTTGTGTCTTCTTGGATCGTAAATATTGTCGTCGACCGATACCACGACGTACTTTCCGGTATACAAAAGACGTCGTTTTTGCAAACATTTCACAAAATCCACCAGTGCAATGTGCTCACCGACAAACACATAAACTTCGTGGGTATTAGTACACGATGACGAATTATTATTATTATTTTTTTTTTTATTCGATGAATAGTCGATTTTTTTTTATCGTCGATGACGACGGTGAAATTTTTGCGATATTCCAACAAGTGTTCTAAGGTGTTGTATTCAGTTGTTTGAGGGAAATTTAAACTCGAATTTAAGGGATGAAAAAATCCGAAATTTCTCCTCAAGCAACTAGAAACAATCAAATTGCAAAATAGTGAAAAAAAAATCATTTCTCATACTCACCTCGTGTTCTTCGATAGGTACGAGTGACTATGTCGTCGAGTTTGCTCTCGTAAAGTGGAATGTAATCGCTCACCGTGTAAGTCTCGGTCACTGTTACACCGTAAGTCTGAAATAATAATTTTCTAATCACACTTTAATTATCACAACGCCAAAAAAAAATTAAATAAATAAATAAATTTCGAAAAAATTCTTTTCAATTTTTTATTTACTTCATTTCTTTTTTTTTTAATCAAATGTTTGGCCAATTGTTGGCAAATTACCTTGAGATATTCGTTCAATTTATTGTCACCCGAAGATGGCACGGTCACGTACAAAACCACGACTTTGTTCCATCCGTAAGCTCGCAAAAGCGCTACCACGCTTTTTCCAATTTTATTCGTCGATGGCAACGTCCTGGCGAATGTATAGTAAATCTTACGATCTGACACTTCCGGATCTTCGCATTTCTATAAGTTTGGTTTTTTTTTTTTTACGACGTATCTTCGTTAATAAACGAATCGAATCGATTCCAATTCAATTCAATTATTCACAAGACGAACAACAAGACAAAACAAAAAATTACATATAACGATTGTATACACTTTATATCTATATGTGTGTTATTTATATCTATATGTGAAAAAATTTAACATAGTCTTGTAAGTACGTGACGTTAGTTATTCGTGGACATTGTAACATTTTTGTCGTTAAAAATAATAATAATAATAATAATAATAATAATATTGTCTTGAAATAATTATTTTAAAAAAATGAAGAATCATAAAAAAAATAATATTCTATTCAAAACTTTATAATATGATTATTATTTTCAATTATTCAATAATAATAATAATAATGATAATAATATACTATTTAAAAAATATAATAATATAACTATTTTCAATCATTTAATAATAATAATAATAACAATAATAATAATAATAATAATTCAGGATCAATTGATGTCTTTCAATAAGTGTTTTGCTTTAAAAAAAATACGACTAAACGACTATTAGAAATATTTGTCGATAAGGTTGTCACGTTTTTTTTTTTGCAATATTGAAAATGGTCAATGCCCACTATATATTAAGGGATTGTGAAGGCTTTATCGGTCGTTCACTCTCGATCCTCTCTCGCACTCATCACGAACATCGGACGAACGAACAATATATAGCACATCATCCACCCTCAACCCGTCTGTGTCTGTTTAAGTGTGTATTTGGAAATCGATGAAGGCAAACCCAAAATGAACTGCCGAATAAGTACACCCCCTCCCTCCCCCCCTCCTCCTTCGCCCTCTCAATAAAGGACCCATCGTCCATAAGTCGAGCGACTCGTTACCGAGATGAAAGGCCAAAAAAAAAACCCATTCCCCCGTTTTTTTCCCGTCAATTTGTCATTCATCGAGTCTCCCCTACAGCGTCGGTCCGACCGTTACCAAATTCCTCGCACAGTCATAGGCACAAGAGCGTCGTCAGGGCCACTCGAAGCTCCGACGTCCGAGAAACGAAAGAACGAAGATACAGGACTCAGGAAGGTGGAGTCTAAGATGCGTTGTGACTTTCCCGCGGTTATCGAACGAACAATCGGTTATCACAACAAGACAACGGACTCCGAAACACCGCGAGCAGCAGCCTTCCGTGCACCCAGTGGACAAACTGTAAAATCACATAATCGTGTTGGACCGGGGGGGCCCCCCGCACAATCCCCCCCGGACCGCCAATCCAATGGACAATGTTGTGGGGTCCGCGATGAAACATAAACTCCGACGGGGAAAAACGTGTGTTCGAGCCCGGGGCCAGCAGCAGCTGACCCGATGGATTCCCCGGTATCTGTGAAATGTTTTTAGCCGGGGGCTCGTGCCGAAAGTCCGGTGGAAAGTATGCTGGCCGCCCCCCGATGCTGGGGGCCAAGCTCACGATCGACAATGATGGACATTAAAACCCCCGGTGACTCGAGTAACACGCCATCTTGGTTCGATTAATCTACTTCCAAACCCACGGCGCGTGTTTATTTTGCACAAATAGATTTTTTTTTACATTCCAGGAGATATACGCGGATGACCGCTCGTGTGCCAATCACTGTATCACGTACGCGTTTCACGAATTTTTTTCATCTGTCCCGTTCTATATTTTTCTCGCTCCACCTCGTCGAACCGTGAAAATTCACGTCTCGTCCTTGGCTCGCCGAAATCTGCGTGTCATTATCGTTCAACGTTTCACCACCCGCAACGAGACAATGTCAACGACCCGTTTGACCCCCCCGCCCCCCCCCCCCAACGACTTTACGGCAATCCGGCCAGAGTCTCGACCCACGAATATTTCGAACCCCCCCCCCCCCCCGGGCTCTTCATCGACCATTTTCTGATGTGGGTTTAAACGCCTCGATTATTCGATGAACGATTCAACGTGACGTTTTAATTACAAACGGCAACCAATTACCCACACACACACACAGCAGAGGACAGTGTTTAATGAAAATTTACGAATTTTTAATTCGACTATTATACGCTTACTTTCAATATTTTCGTCGGATTATTATTATAAATCACGTGGAGATTTTTTATTATCGTTATTATCATCATTATTGTAATCATTATTATTGTTATTTTATTGTTATTATTATTTATTTTATTTTCATTATTTTTGTGGCATTGTTGTTTTTATAAGTGCTAAAATGCTTTCTCATTGAAAATTCTTCAAGCTTTTTTGTTCTTTTGAAATCTTTCGTTGACATTAAAATCCCTGTGAAAGCTTTTTGGACTAAGCTTTCTCCATGGAAAAGCAAAATTATTATTCAAAAACTTTTATGACGTCATTGCCTTTATTATTATTATTATTATTATTATTATTATTATTATTATTATTATTATTATTATTATTATTATTATTATTATTATTATTATTATTATTATTATTATTATTATTATTATTATTATTATTATTATTATTATTATTATTATTATTATTATTATTATTATTATTATTATATAGAAAAAAATTATTAAACTTGGGAAAAATTGAAAAAAAAAAAAACAAGCACACTGAATATGACGACGTGTTATTTATTGTACATCGTTGAATTTTTCAAAATCTATCATATTTTTTTTTTCATATGCAACATTGCAGCAACATCGAACCAACGATAACAAGAGCAACACGTGGGTAAAAAAAAAAAAAACTATTAGACGCAAATTGTGCGACGTGTCTTCGACACTCGGCGAGTTGTGAGAATAATGAAAAAAAAAAAAAAAAAAAAAAGTAGGGAAGGAAGCTGGAAACGTTAAATGGGTTTCTCGTCGATACATCGAAGGTAACATAAATCTCGCTTCTCACCTGCGAACGACGATCGAGATTCGAGAGCTTTCGTTGAAGCATGCGACGTCAAAGACAACAAACACCGAGGGGACAAATGAAAAATTCGTGCGTCAGCGTTGATGTGTGTGTTTGTATTTTTTTTTTAATTTTCAATTTTCAATTCCAACGCCAATGAACGACTTACGTGAGAAATGAGAGGCAAATTCCACGCGGCCGCAACGAGAGCCTCGATTTTGCAAAAAACATCGGGACCGATGAAAGCTATAGCTCCGGAATCTTGCATCTCGGTCATTATTCGGATGCTGAGAGCCGCGTGAGACACCGCATCGTCGATTCTTCCTGTTTGTCAATTTTTATTTTATTTTTATGTTCATTAATATTGTTTATAAAAAAAAACAAATTGTGAACCAAATCAGCAACAGGTCAAGATTTTGATGACGTCTGATTTGACACGGAATGCTCCGTATGTGTCTATAAATGGATGTTCCTTCCATCACAAGATTCTTTCTGTTTGTCAATTTTATTTTATTTTTATGTTCATTAATTTTGTTTATAAAAAAAAAAAATTGTGAACCAAATCAGCAACAGGTCAGGATTATGATGACGTCTGATTTGACATGGAATGCTTCGTATGTGTCTATGAATGGATGTGTGAGTGTGTACAGGTGGGAATGGCATACCTATATCGGCGGCCAAAAATTTCAATCGTCTTCCTGGCAAAAGATTCGGATCTTCATTGACAGTTGCGATTGCCAGAGGTAAAGCACCTAGAGCCACCTTCAATGGAAATAATTGAGTGATCAATTCACTATTATTATTATTATTATTATTATTATTATTATTATTATTATTATTATTATTATTATTATTATTGTGATTCTGCATTATTTCTTTCAATAATTATTTCAATATAATATTATTATGATTATTATTATTATCATTTTTATTCTTTATTTTCCTTTTTTGTTACCATAATTATTTCTCCACTGAAAAACCTAAGATACCTATGTGAATAATAATAAATAGCAAGTGATATATTAAATATATCTCATATATTACTTGTTGCATCTGTCATTTATTTACTCACTGGACGATAATTCGACAACAAAAAAAATTAGAAGAATGCACAAAAAAAACAAGCAAAACGTGTGAAAAACAATATCGCAACCTGACTACGTCCGTAAGATCCGAGAAAACCAATCACGATGCTTTCATCGTCGTAAACTTCGCGACCCGTTCCAATTCGCAAATAATTATGTAACCGGCTGTAATCGCGAAAAGACGCGTTCGCGCTTATCGGACAAATTTCACGATCATCGTCGACGTTGGCTCGCACTCGTGAAATTTTCACAATCACCCACAGAGTCACAATCGTCGCGACGTAATTTTTCATCATCGTTGTTCGCGTGGCGCGTTTGAATTCCCGCGACAACGACGATCGACGAGATTCGACGAAAATCCACGAGCATCGCATGACTCGTGTTTCACTTGAAAAAAAAAAAAAAAATTTTTAAAATCGTCGAAAGTTTAAATTGATTAAAAAAATATATTTACAATTCTCTTTTTTATTTTTACAGATTGAATTTCGCTTAAAAAAACAATCGTCGAAAGTTTAATCGATTAAAAGAACCAAAAATTTCAATTCTTTTTTTTTTATTTTTACAGATTGAATTTTACTCGAAAGAAAAAATTTAAAAAAATTGTCGAAAGTTTAAATTGATTACGAAAAAAAAAATCTTAATTCTCTTTTTTATTTTTACAGATTGAATTTTACTTGAAAAAAAAAAAATCATCGAAAGTTTAAATTGATTTCAAAAAAATTCAATTGTCTTTTTTATTTTCACAGATTAAATTCTGCTTGGAAAAAAAAATCATCGAAAGTTTAAATTGATTTTTAAAAAATCAGATTCTCTTTTTTCATTGGTACAGATTGAATTTTTTATTATTATTATTATTTTTTTTTTTTTCGTTTTCGGGATTTTAATTATTTTTTTGGGGGGATGATGAAGGTTTGTTTGTGCGTGTGTGTTTGAGAAAAACGCGGTGGGCAAGTGTCGACGTTGACGTGTCTCGTGGTACAAGCGAGAAGAGGGTTTGGGGAATAAGGTTCGACCGTTAAACGGCGAACGTGCTTCTTCGCTTCTGCGCCGAATAAACAACTTTTTTCGAAACGTCAAGCGCCGATGGGGAAAATCTCTATCTCTCTCTCTCTCTCTCTCTCTCTCTCTCTCATTCTCTCCCCCATACATCGTCCTTCGGTCTCGGGCTTTTCGTTATCGCATCGGAAAATCGTATCAAAGCAAATCTCTAGTCTCGGATTTTTATTCTCGGTCTCACTCGCTCCTCGTCCCTTCTTGGCCCTGTTGTCCCTAATCGTGGACAGGACAACGTCATGATCGGTTGATTCTGATGCCACGAAAACGGCCGATAAACGAATACCCAAAATCGGAATTTTCAACAATGATAATAATAATTATTATTATTATTATACAAAAGATTTATATTTTATTTGTAAAAAATTGACAAATTTTTCATGATTTTTTTCGGCCATGTTAACATAATTTTATTGGAATGCACTATAGGATATAAATTACAACATATATCGAGGTACTTGCATGAATTTTTTCCACGAAAAAAAAAAAATTTGTACATTTTTAAATTTGTGATTTTTAATTTCTATTTTTTTTTTTTTTTTTTTTTTGAAAGATCGATACGCCAAGAGTGATAATGCATGTGATCGATCTCGACGAAGATTGCACGAGCTCCCCCGAGGCGGAGATTAAATCTCGTGGGATTTTTATCACCCCACGATTTTATTCTTAAAAACCGTCACACGAACTTTCTCGTGGTATTGGAAATGAAAAATTCATTCGTCCATCATCGACAATCCTTCGATCGAGAAAATCGGACCGTACTACACACGAAAAAAATTGAACAGAATAAAACATCGATTAATCGAATTGATTTGTCACATTGATTACGATAAAAAAAATAATATTATATCAATTTGATAAATAAATTACTGAAATTTATAAATTTATTTTATACAATTGATTACCGAAATAATATTTTATTAATTTGATACATCAATTACAAAAATGTTGTTAAATTAATTCTTCTACAGAAAATTATTCAATTCCGCGGATAAACAATTTTAAGATCCAAAATTTTGCAAATATGGCAAGCACTGTAGAAAACGTGAAGAACAATAGTCGATGCCTCAATGACACACTCTCGAACTCGTTAATTAAAAAATAAATAAAATAAAATAAATAAACAACAATTTTCAAATGAAAATTATTCTTCGCATCTCCGCAACGAAAACGTCAGAGCTTGTATTCAAATTTCAATTATGCTTACGTGACAATCGTTCGTTCCGAGGAATCAACGTTCTTGCATTTTCCTCCCCAGCAATCGAATGAAAATTCATCAATTCGTCGGTGAGATTTAATTATCGTGTTTATAAGTGGTTCATAATATCCCGATTGTGATAACGTCCGAGCTTCACATTGCGCCTGCTGCACATCAGGCACATGCACACCTGCACGTCTCGTTGCCTGCTGTGCGTTTCAATCGTTCTTTTTCCTCGATCCCGGACGTTTTCATCACGACAGAAACCGACGTTACCGACGGAAGGTGATTTTTTCTCTCTTCTTTCGTTGCTAAATAATTGCAGTCACGCAGGTGCATCATCGAAGGTCTCGATATCATTGCAGCATCATTATCCAGTATATATTCTTCAAACGCGATTGAGTTCTTATAATATTATATAATTTTTATATCAATATAATTTTTTTATCGAAAAAAAAAAATTGTAAAAAATTGTAAAAAAAAATTTTTTTTTGTGACACGATCGATCTAAATTCAAATTCTATTTCATTTTCATGAAATAATTATCCTCGACCATCTTTTCAAATTTTTTTCAGAGCCATACAAAGCATCTTCAATTTTTTTCATCTTCAATTTTTTTCACTCGACGGATCTTCGATTCTGACGTCTCATTCGGTTCGCAACGAACAACATTCCATTGCGAATCCGGTGTACGATCGATCGTTCGACAATGGCACCCGAGCCACGCCACCAACAAAATGCCAGACCGACGTCGGGAATATAAACAATGCCGAGGGTTAATCGTTCCACGCAATTTTCGAATCACACGAAAAATTCTCCCGCGTTTTAATTGCACGCGGAACTGCGGTCCGATAAACTGACGTTTTGTAAACGGAAAGAAAAAAAAAATGAAACAATCGAGGAAAATCGCCGAAGAATAGGATGATGGTGAAAAAAAAGAAGAAGAAAAACGAATAAGAGGAAAATAAACGATGATCAGAGGAATTACGATGTTTAAAATTTATAGAAATGGTTTCATGATGAAATGGTTTAAAATTTATAGAAATGGTTTCACGATAAAACCTATAAAATGTTTTTATAAAAATCTACAAAATGGTTCTGTAAAGTCTATAAAAATGGTCCCCCATGATAAAACCTATAAAATTATTCTGTAAATTCTACAAAAATGGTTCTATAAAATCTCTAAAAACAAAGTAAAAGAATAAAAAACAATGAGAATGAAAGAAGAATGAAGAATAAAGAATGAGAAGCAAAAGAAAAAAAAATGAATTATCAAAGGAATCATGGATGGATCGTGAAAGATGTGGATGATCTAACGCGTCTGCGCGATTCGCGGGTGTCCCTCGGATATTCGTGCGATGAATCATGGCTGTCGTTCGTCGGGCCCGCGCGTTCCGAGCACGCGGAGGATGAAAATTAACCGTGTAACAACTACACACAGCATCCATGCACATCCGTCTGATCGGGTGTTACCGCCTCGTAATTATTATCCGTTCGATAATCTCACGTTTCTCGTTAACCCCGCGTTGAGAACTTCGAGATAATAATTGTAATCAACATTGGCAAGAGCTGTTGGTGTACGCACGCATTACGAGATTTTGCATAGTGGCCGATCGCGAGATCGAGACTGTTGAAAATCGGTGGCGTATAGGTACGCGTTACAAACCGATGGTTAACGTGACAGAATGATTTTCCAAATGTTGGGGAAAAAAAAAAAAAAACGTCTTTCGGTCGTCCGGCTTAGCGAAACGAACGTCGAACAAACAAGATCCGCGTCTGCGACGGCTGATGGACGAACGTGCGCGATAAAACAGAAGCGAGGATCATCCCTGTATGAGTCCTTGAATTTATTTTCGCGATTCGAGATGACGTTACGGTTTTCCTGGGTAAGGTGTTTTTTTTTTAGTTCTATAAAATTCATAGAATGATTCTATGAAATCTACGAAATCTATCAAATCTATGAAAGCTCTAAAATCTCTAAAATCTCTAAAATCTCTAAAATCTATAAAATCTATAAAATCTATAAAATCTATAAAATCTATAAAATCTATAAAATCTATAAAATCTATAAATTCTATACAATCTCTAAAATCTCTAAAATCTCTAAAATCTCTAAAATCTCTAAAATCTCTAAAATCTCTAAAATCTCTAAAATCTCTAAAATCTCTAAAATCTCTAAAATCTCTAAAATCTCTAAAATCTCTAAAATCTCTAAAATCTCTAAAATCTCTAAAATCTCTAAAATCTCTAAAATCTCTAAAATCTCTAAAATCTCTAAAATCTCTAAAATCTCTAAAATCTCTAAAATCTCTAAAATCTCTAAAATCTCTAAAATCTCTAAAATCTCTAAAATCTCTAAAATCTCTAAAATCTCTAAAATCTCTAAAATCTCTAAAATCTCTAAAATCTCTAAAATCTCTAAAATCTCTAAAATCTCCAAAATCTCTAAAATCTCTAAAATCTCTAAAATCTCCAAAATCTCCAAAATCTATAGAGTCTATATAATATATATAATCTATAAAATTATTCTAAAAAATCTATAACCTTGTCCCCCCCCCTCGCGATCGATTGCTATAAAAATTTTCATTTACACATGGAATCGGTGCCGAATCTCGATAGCACGTCGATCGATTGAAACGTTCGCCTTGTTGTTGCGCTATACCGAGCTCGCGATAGACGACTGGGCCCAAGGCTGCAGACGCGGTTGTAACAATGGATTCGAACGAGCATATGGATATTTGTTGTTGTTTGTTTGTGTTTTTTTTTTTTTTAAGTTTCAGCCTTGCGCAATCCGTTTTGGTATTTCCGGTTCTAGCTCCCGGGATTGCATCGACGATCCGGGACCATCGCGATTACGTAACCATCAGCGTCCATCGAATTAAATTACACATCATTTTCTGAAATATTGTCTCTAAATATTGTCCGATCGAGTTCAAACTTCGACATGTGTTTCCCAATGGTATCTACTTCGAATGTAGGAACTGCCAGAAGAATCTAAAAAAAAAATTTGTCTATTTTTAAACACACCCTAACATATATACATATACAGGGTGTCCCACAATTCCCGCACGTGAGATACGTCCATCCTCAGTTTTTTTTTTCCGTGTGATAGAAAAAAAAATAGTGATGAAAAAAAAAAGGAATAATAATAATTCAGGTCAAGTAAAAATTGCATGTAATCTATTTGCAACGACGATTGTAACTCAACTCTGTCGTCGACTCGTCGTTAAATCCTCGACGTTAAACGACTCGATCGATAACCCGAGCGATTGTGTGTCGTCGTTTGTTCCACAATTTTTGTCTCACATTTTATTTCAGTTTTCTTTTTCCATCTATATTTAACAATTTTTTTTTTTTATTCTTTTAAATGTGATTTATTAGAACACCCGGTACAATTATCGTGCAGCTTAAGAAGATTATTTAGCACCGACCACTCGTTCGGCACTCGTTTCGACGTATAATTGTTTCACGAGAAAATTTACGAGGTGAAAAATGAAAGAACGAAGAAGGGATTTAGCGAGAGAAAATCTTTTTTTTTTTTTTTTAATTTGTTGGAAGTGCGTGGGTCAGTAAAAGTGGGTCAACGTTCTTGCATGAGACGGGGTCACCGTTGTCACGTAAATTCGTTCGGACAGATGTGATGTTGGACGGACGAACGAGTTGATCGATTGACCCATCGTATAAAACGGGTCCAAAAGTGATCTTCATCGACGCACCCCAGCTTACACCCAAATTTCATGGTTCGATCCGTTCCAACCATCAGCCACTGGATAATAATAGAATTTATAAAATAAATCATATCACACATTTGCTCATATCACGAAACGCTCGTCAATTTTTATTCTTCAACTTGTAACAATCCAAAGACATTCCCTGATTTTCTTTTCAGAATTTTCGAATCATCCACAACCCTTGGCAAAAAAATTCTAAGGGTTGTAGAATTCAAAACATTTCTTTATTTGAGGGATACTTTTGAATTTCTCAATTTTGGAGGATTGTCGAGGTTCCAAAAATTCTGAAAAAAAAAAAAAATAAAAATAGTTTTTGGAATAAAACAAGAGCTATAAAAAAACAATCACGACCTTAATAAAAAAAAATAATTGCAATACAAATCCAACTCTGAAATTTTGGCCAACTACATTATTTTTTATCTCCCGAAATTGCTAAAAAAAAAAAAATAATCAAAGTTTCCAATTACGTCGTCATCGACGTTTCCCCATTTCGGGGGTAGTTTTCAATTTTTCCGAGGGTTGCAGACGATCCAAAAATTCTTAAAAAAAATCATTTCGATTTTTCGGGTGAAATGAAAGCCGGAAAAAAATAATCATGAACTTAATTAACGGAGGTCAGGGTTGCAATTGTCTAAATTTTAAATTGACATGGAATTCCTCATACATATATATATCTATATATATAATATATAAAACGATCGGCGTCTCGAAGCACTATTTATCTCGCTCGGTTAAACCGGTCGTACGATGAAACGTATGTTTGCCGTTCTATCTCGCTCGCACGTCGATGCGACGAACTAAGCTAGCTCACGAATACTCCTTAGCGTCATCCCCGACGCGAACAGTCCTCGGGGCGATGATGAAAATTCTTCGGCGCCGATGATCGTTCAACAACCCAGCCGTATCATCATCCTGTCACTCTTTTCCCGTCAGCTATGTCGAATCTTCATCGAGCCAAGCTTCGTGATTTTAAATATATAATCACGTATCCATCAACGTCATTATAAATAAATATATATATTTATATTGAAACTATGTTAACAACAACAATTTTATCGAATCCCATTTGTGAACAAAGCTCAGTGAGCTTTCTTCACTAATACACGTATATCTATATATATTTTTTTTTACCATTCACGATCGTTTAATAATTAAAATTATTAATAAAATGTAGACAATAATAACAAACAAGTTTATTTCGTCGATTTTTATGTTGTTTCATGTATATTTACAATTATGTTGAAAGCTTGCGGTGGAGAACGATCTTATTATCATGGCTAAATTCTCAAGATAACAAGCAATAACGAGAACTACTGTGTCGCTATTGTGGCGCTCCGGTGTCGCTTCTGTGCCGTTCCGGTTGTTCCATCCAATTCGTGAAGATAATGATACCCAAGCTCGTAGGTCGGTGAACCCGCGAAAAATTTTAAACGAGGTTACAAACACACGACGCACATATGGGCTTCCGACATCCGTCGAATCGAGAACGGAAGTCGAAAATTTTTCATAGGTCCACCATTGTTCCATACGTCACTGGCATCAGCGATATATCGTACGATACATGTATATATATGCGCATAAATAAGATACATACATATATATATATATATATATATTATTACGAGTCGTCAAAATAACATAATAATTAATTTTTTTTTTCTTCCAATCAACATTTTTTTTTGTTTTTTAGTCAGACGAATGATCGCGATGCGTTTGGACAACATTCGGGAGAACAAAATGGCTGCGAGTTTTGACGCAAGCCGACCATAACTCGGGTTAACGGTTCGATGATTAATCGAGCGAGGATCTTATTATTATTATTATTTTTTTTAAAGGGTTATCTTTCTCATCTTCGCGGGCCCCAGAAGTACGACAACAACGAGGATATGAACCGTGTGAGGGCGCCGACGATCGTGTCCCCGACACGTTGCAACAAATTGAACATAACCTCTTCGTTCCTCGTGTATATATATATATATATATATGAGATCGGTAACACTCATTTAACACTTGACGTGGTGGTAAGTGTGTGAAATGCGTGTACGAATTCACGACGATCGGACGATCATGTATCTCCTCCTCTGGCACTTTCGGAATTCACGAACGTTTCGGGGGGGAAGCTCTCTCGGCCGAGCGGGGCGGGGGGGGGAGGGCTACCGATGACGCGTTATAACCAATTTCTTTGCCAAGAATTCCGTACGGGGCGTGTTTAACCGTTATTGCTTCATCATATTTGACTCGGTCAAGAGTGCGTTGAAAAATATTTTGTTGTCGACGAATATTTAAATATCACAATATATATTTAAATATCGACGATATATATGTTTCGGCGCACCGGAAATTGAGCGTCGAGACGATTGCGCATTTGTTATTTCTTTCTTTTCGTGACGTCACTCGGGGAGAGAATCGAGAATCGAACCAAGCGAGTTTACGTTTTGGGGAAAATATTGTTCTTCGATTTTTGTTAACCTTAAAATATTATTTGACGATGGAAAAACGAAATAATTTTAACCAATTGAAAATTCAATAACTTAAAACTGATTAATGAAATAAATAAAGAGGTTAATTCTATTTTTTTTTATCATCCATTGTCATTGTTTTGTTTGTTTATGTTTATGTTTGTGTTTTGTTTTTTTTCTCGCACCGCGTGTGTGTCGCAACGTTCGGTCGAAGAGTCGGTGCGGAGTCGTTGGTCGCGCGATTAGCATAACGCACGAGAGGCCCAACCGTTATATTTCGCTTTCGCGGTCTTTCTCATTCCGCAAGCGAAGCGTTGGGTTACAAGCGATAAATGTCCGGTCAGCGTGTGAATTTCGATATGCCATTAGCCGCGATCACGGACGCCGATGCCCTTGCCACTCGCATCAGCCCCGATGCCGTGTGTTCTCGCGCTCGCAGCGCCCCCCCCCCTCCTCTCTCCTCCCGCAGTCTCGTGTCCGTAATTAAAAGCTATGCTAATTGAACGTGGCGCTAAGAGCCGATTCGAGAACCGAGGGATTTATATATGTATATATATATAAATATATATGAGTATGTGGCGGCGAACGAGTGAAGCTACCGCAATACGCGAGCGTCGAAGTCTCCCTGGAAGGTTGAACTTCTATACCACCCCCGCCATTTTTCCTCGGTTACCAAGGATTCAGTCTGTTGATGCTGTTGATGCATTTTCTCAACAGGTTCGATTTTTCGTCGGGCACATTCGAGTTTCCTGTATCACTTTATTTTTATGTTGGTTCGATTATGATCTGCGTGACGATTGTGCGAATTTTCGGTGCGGTTTTATTTTTGAATTTCGCGCGCTTTCGCGTGGACAAGATTGCGGGGGGTTGGAAATTGGATTTGAGAGTGGTGGAGAGCGGTTAATGGAGAGATTAATGATGATTTTCGATGATTGGAACTCTGATGGAGGTATGAAGAAGCTTTCTGGAAAGGGAATCGATGTATCAAAATATCGAAATATCGAAGTATCGAAATATCGAAATGTCGAAGTATCGAAATATCGAAATATATCGAGATATAGAAATTCCAAAATATTTAAATATCGAGACATCGAAGTATTGAAATATTAAGATTAAGAAATATCGAAATATCGAAACACTTAAATATCGAGATATCGAAATATCGAAGGCTCGAAATCTCGAAGCCTCGAAATCTCGAAATCTCGAAATCTCGAAGTCTCGAAATCTCGAAATCTCGAAATCTCGAAATCTCGAAATCTCGAAGTCTCGAAATCTCGAAATCTCGAAATCTCGAAGTATCGAATTAACAATCATCACCCTCCACGATCTTCCAAACCCATTTTTCCTCACCACCCATTCCAATCGAATAACCTCCCAACCCCTTTGCAAACCAGTATCGGTCAACCTTATATACATATACATACGAAACGGAAAAATTCCCCGACGAGTCGACCGATCAGCAGACTCACGAACAACCCATAGACTCGTCATCCTCGAGCATTCCCCAGCCCCCCTCCCTCCCCCGCTCCCCGATCGCCATCAGGATTATAAATTTTCCCGTCGCGTATGATCGCAATTCCGCGCTCTCCGGGTATCGTCCGACCCCCACCCCCCGCCTCCCCTCCCCAGACATACCTCGCAATGAAGCAATGCACACGCGACCATGTTCACTCGCTAACGATCTCGTTTCTCCCTTCACACCGTTGACCGCTCTTTCCGTCTCTCATTAACATCAACCATATTTCCTCCTACTCGCTCTCCCTCGAATTAAAAATCATCATAACCCTCTCTCTCTCTCGTTGTCTTTTTCTTTGTCTAACAACGTTTCTCGTGCGATAATACGCCGTAGCACGCGCGTAAACAAAATGGCGGCGCCGGGAAGAAACAGGAACGGAGCGAGGTGGAGAAGTGAGGTTAGGGCGGCGGCAGGGGGGGGGGAGGTATTACCGAGTGTCTTGTAACACCGGTTATAAGTACCAACTCGAGTGAACTCGAGCGGGGAATCGGCGTTCATGAGCGGCATGAGCCCCGCTCGGTGTTTCATGTGGAACATCCACCATCGCGTCACGGGATATCGTCCCCCCCGCCTTGGGTTATTTATAGCACGCGCGTATGGGGACCGAAGTTTGGCGGCAAGGCCGCCGCGCATTGCAAACCGCATCGAGATCACCGTGGGGCCCTCTTACAACGTTTATTTCACGTGCATAACCTCCTTCTATGAGCGTTGATCTTCATTAGGACGACGGGGAGTCGATATAGGTTAGGATATCGACTAACGTTCATACGCGTGACTTTTTGTATATATATATATGTGTGTATATATACAAAGATGTGTATAGATATGGACGTATACATGATGTTAGACATAGTTACGATAGATATAGCGCATAATGTTGGTTGGATGTAGATGTATATATGTATATATAATTAATTAGACGTACATTTTTTTCAGTAAACTGGAAAATTACTGGAGAAAAAACATGTATATGTATTTAATATATTAGGGTGTGTTGAAGTAGAAGGTTCTTTCCATTCTTATGGCAAATTGAATGAGGATATTTATTTGTTTTACAATTTAAAAAAAAAGTTCATCATTTATTTTCGTCAATGTTGAATAATTTAATTATTAAACCAGGAAAATCGAAACATATTTTTTCAACACACCCCAACACACATATATATATGTAGATATGGGTTATATATAAATAGAGTCCAAATACCGAATAGTACCTGTAAATTGCCCGTTGTAACTGAATCACAACTACGACCGGACGCGCATTAACGTCGGAACCAAACGATATAGATCTCGGTTGGAGTTGATACCAATCCGTTGCCATCCATCTGGAAAACCACAGAATGAGCATTCAACAGCTCCCCATAGCCAGTGCTAACCACTGACAATCACGTCGACGGAGAGCTATCGTCGCCACGAACCTCAGGAGGGAGGGGGGAGGGTGGAAACTATTACAGAATTACACATCGGATAACAAGATCTTCTCGCTCGAAAACCGGATAAACGATTAACGCATTGAGACTTTAAGGGTTGGGTAAAGTTTTTTATTTAATTTATTTAATTATTTATTTATTTATTTATTTTCATTCTTCAATATTAAACGAAAGCCCGGTGGACCATTTTGTATAAAATAATTAATCATAGCACATTTGTTTAGGTCATAATTGTTAATTTATTTACCAGTCACTTATCCTTAGAATTAACTCAGCAATGTTTATCCACAGAACTACATATTTTTTTCATATCATTATCATCTCTTCATTTTTTAAATAGTAAATAAATAAATTAAAAAAAAAAAAACGAAAAATTAATCAACGTAAAAATTTATCGTCGATCGCGTCTCTCAGGAATTTTCCAAACGATTAATTACCATCAATTTTATTCCCTCCCCCCTCATACGAACGTACAAACTTCGCGATAAGGAAGCTAGACGGAAGATAGAAAAGTAATGAGATAAAATAAATTTGCAAAAAAAAAATAAAAGTACAAAAAAAAAAAAATTGTGAAACCAGTTACCTAAAGCGTAGGACAGGAGTTTAACGAACCCCAGCGTGGGTCTTGTCCAACGGCGTACGATAAAACGTGGTACAGCGAGAAATGACCGCGCAGAGGTGGAGGTGCACATGCACACACATATAATATATATATATACGTATAGATGGGTACTTGAATTGAAGTGAACGCAGATCAAGAAGGGAGTATAAACAGCGAGAGAATCGAGTCGTCCGGGGTATTGGTCAGGGAGATCGCGATGCCAAGATCCTCAACGAATATATCCTGCCATAGGGTTGACGATATACACACACGCACATATATACATCAGGGTGGTCCTCATTTTGAACTGGTTCTTTATTTTGGTTCTGCCGGAGGATAATATGCTTCAAAATAAATTAAGAAAAATATCCTCAAAATTTGAGATCCCTATCTCAATTTTTAATTGTGCCGCTAGCCTCCGAAAGTTCGCCATTGAAATAACAGTGGTTTTTATATATGTATACATAAGGGTGGTCCTTAATTCGGTTCGTTTTTTTATTTCGCCTCTCCCGGAGGATGATATGGTTCGAAATAAGTTTTTAAATATATCCTCAGAATTTGAGGTCCCCATCTCAATTCTCAACTCTGCCACCAGCCTCACAAAATTTTCCATTTAACGAACACAGTGATTTTTTTATAATTTAGAATTTTTTTTATTATGACTGAAGTGCTGCACAAAAAAAATTCCAACTTGGTAATCTTTTTACCAACTATAATACCAATACCAACAATTCGTTATATGTACTTAACAATTATTTATTTTCGCGAGATTAAAAATAATTTAAAAAACAACATATTTTTATTATTAGTCTCACGACTCGAAATAAATAATTGTTTAATAATCTGCAGTATTATTTACAGTGCAGACCTTCAGTCATGAATTAAAAAAAATTCTGAAATATGAAAAAAAAATACTATTACTTAAATATCAAACTTCGGAAGCCCGGCGGCAGGATTAAAAATTGAGATAGATCCCTCAAATCTTGAGAATATTTTTCCAAATTCATTTCGACCCAAATTATCTTCCGAAATCGCCAAAACAAAATAAAAAAATTCAAAACAAGGACCACCCTCGTATACACACATATAGATAATCGCGAGGCATCTGCGCGGTATCCAATCGTTTCCCTTCGTCGTGTAAGAAACTTTTATGTAATTTTTTAATCGACGCTTCGGCTGCTACCTTGCTTTGCCACACGACGATGTTCAACGTCCCGTAGACGTGTTAGTGTCGCCTATCACGAGTTTCAGGATAACGAGGGATCCCACGAGGGAAGGTGTGTTTCACGCCAACGATTCTTTTTTCTTTTTCAAATTTTTTCAAACGTTTTATTTCCATTTAAAATTTTTTTTTTATTTTTATTTTTCTTGAAAATTTTTTTTTTAATTGCATTTTCTTTCGTTATTTCCGTTGGTTGCAATGTGCAATGGCAAGTGTGTGTGTGTGTCGTGGGATGAGAGTATTAGATGTTCGTAAGCAAGGTGAACAGAAATTCCACCATGTAAGTAAAAGTTACGTTTTTTTGTTTCAAACGTTTGGCCATTTCAACGACAACGTCGACGTGTGCATGGTCGCCTTCGTCTTCGTCGATTATTTTTCCCCATAGAAAATACATATAGATGTATTATCTACATATACATATATATATATACAACCCTCGAGTCCGTGTGTAACACCACAGGCCACGCAAATAAACGCGAATGGACGCGGATGCTGCGAAAGACGGACAATGGACCGTTTCTCATGTCTCTTTCGTCGAGTCTCTTCCGTATTGAACGTCGCTTGTCCGTGTCCCGACCGTCGAAATGGATAGAAAAGAAAATAAAGAAAGAGAGAGAATGAATCGGAGAGAGAGAGAGAATGAGATAAAAAAATTATAATAATGGACGTATAGGGAGCCGCCCCTGTGACCACGGACATTCGATGACAGCACGACGATTATACGACCACCCCCCCCCCCCATGAACTTATGTATATATATAATGCACCTTCAGGAATTTGTTTACTGACATCTATTTCAAAGTATTTCGTAATTTTAAAAAATTATTGTTTGTTGTATTAATTATTTATCAAAATAATTATTATTATTTTTATTCGTAGGATCAATGGTAAATATATTATATTCATTTTGATGACCCCCGGATGAACTTCTGTATAATCAAGCTCGAGGAAATTGTTTATTCATACGTACATTTGTCTATATCGAAGTATTTTATATTTTTGAAAAATTATTTTGTCTATTATGTTAATTAATTATTGAAATAAATATTATCATTATTATTATTATTATTATTATTATTCGAAGTATCAATAATGAACATACCATATTAATTTTGGCCATCAAACATGGTTTCTATGCTGTAGCACAAGGAATCCATATATTTACGTATATATCGATAAATATATCACCATTCAAAAAAGAGTCATTATTTATAACAAATATTGTTATTATTATTATTATTATTATTATTATTATTATTATTATTGGGTAAAAAAATCTTAATAATGCAACACAATTTTTATTCATACATTTTTTTCTTCCATATCAATTTTTATATTTGTCTATATATATTTTTGTCATTAGTTTTGTTCTCGTTGGTGGATGTTTGCTCGATTGATATACGGAAACGATGGATTGCCAATGCTCGCGAGTAACCGGACGTATTCGTGGGTCGGTGGCCGAAACGATCATCGCCTCTCGGAAATATATACACTGAAACGTGGGGGAAGGGGCAAAGAGGGGGGGATGGGGGGGAATCTCGATCGCGCCGAATGTCCCGATCGCGACAAACGGGTCCGAACCCACCGCGAGTAGATTCTGGGAATCAAAAGAGTCATCCACCTTCGCGGGCCCAGTTTCTTTCTTTTCATCTTCTTCTTCTTCTTCTTCTTCTTTAATTTTTTTTTAATCGACGCGTACTATGATAACTCACTCCGTTTATCGCGAATCACGTTCGAATGCTGGATAGCCGACATTTTTTCACGGAAATCGCGAGGACCGAGCAATTACTCGATCGAACGTGACGAAATAAACAATTCGTTGAATAAATAAATGAATAAACACGAAAAGCCAAATACTGGAAATTTTACTAACTTGAAATAGGGTTCGAGTGAGGAGGTAAGCGCTCACTGAGAAAGCAATTCAAAATGCCGGGCGACCTTGAGTCAGTTAAATAATTTTTTTTCGATCGTTTTCGACAAATCGATAAATCCAAGTTACCGATAAATATGTCTTCATGGTACGCGTTTTCTAGGTTTTCGGGCATTTCAAATCGATTGCAACAAGTCCCAAGTCGATCGAACCGTGCGTTCTCGAGATACAAGGATTTTCACATTGTCCAACGGGTCAACTACGAGTTTGGGGATTTGGAAATTTTCATTGAATCAATACAAATTATCCCTGTATATACGTCGTCGAAACATTGGCTTCGATACGTTGCATTTCAATTTCATTGATTTATTATTATTATTATTATTATTATTATTATTATTATTATTATTATTATTATTATTATTATTATTTTCAAAGTTACGATCGTTCGAGACTTTGCCCGTTCGAATCTGTGAGACTTTCGGAATCTTCGCACCGTGAGAAACATCGACACTGTCTGATAATTTTGCAAATTTTCAACTGGTTCGAAACATTCGAAAATTCGAAACTCGCGAGACTCACCCAATTCGATTCAATTCAATTGTCTCTCTCTCCCTCTCTCTCACACACAGACGAACCCTCTCGAGTCATCGGCACCGTATTATGTGTAACACAGGTGAGACATAGGCACCAGCATCAACGATGTAATGATCCGAAGATTCTTGTGTCCCCTTCCCAACGTAACACATACACACACACATTTCACGATTCACGATCCACCATTGAGCGAGAGCACTCGCACTCGCGAGCAATTCTTCTCTTTCACATATATATATATATATATATATATATATATATATATATATATATATATATATATATACATATGTGTGTCTGTGTGTGTGGGGGTATTTAATACACGCGTACATGGTCAATGCGTACGTAGCGAAAACATGCACACGAATGTTGTGTCGTTACTATATATATATATGCTATATAACGCAGAAGACGACGAAGACGACGACGACGACGGGGGGCGGTGCGCACCACACTCTTCCACGTCAATTCAAGAGCGAACTTCTTGGCCAAGTCTTTATAAGTAGGAGCCATCCGCGTCCGGAGGACTTACTCCCTCTCGAGACGCGCCACGATTCAATACCGATTTTCCCCACAAATATATATACCGATACGCGCTCGAATAAACCGCGAAAATTCATCGATTAAACCAAACAACGTACATTGGTGATTTATCAGTTTGTTGTTTTTTTTTTGTTTTTTTTGAAATTATTATTGTTTATAATTTTTATTTAATTCTTATTTTGTTTTAATTGAAGGACGTCGCAGGATTCGTAGATTTGTTTGGTTGTTAATTTAATTTTTTTTTTGTAAAGCCTTTTTGTTTTTTTTAATAGTCTCGAGGGTATTGTTGTTCAAGGGCGTGGGGTTGCAATTTTTTTTTATCTTGTATTTTTTGCAAGTGCAGTGGTGGAGAATAATTCCGGAGGGTTTGTCGTCGTGGGCGACGTCGGAGACTCGTCTTTCGGGTTTGGTTGAGACGTTATCGTCTTGAGAGGGTAAGTCGTGCATGAAATATCGTCGATTTTTATATTGTTTCTTTTTATTTTTTTTTATTTCATTATTTTTTTTTAATGGAATTGTACTTACGAAAGGTATTGGGGTTTCATTATTTTTATTATTATCTTTAACTATTGCCAGAGAAGTCTTGAGAACGTTATTTTTGTTTTAACATTTTGTTTCGAACAAGTTTTCTTGCAGCGAGAATTTTTTTTCTTATCAATAAAACAATGGAAATGTATTGTAGAGGATATAATTTAAAGTTTTTAAAATCAGACTTGTTTTCTTTTTTTTTTTCATCAAAGTAAAAAGTGTTATTTTCGTTTTGACAGCTTGTACGAAAAATATAATCGATAAGCATTTCGTGTTATTTGATTTTTCAAAGTATTGAATTTCCTGAGGATGTGTGAATATTGAGATAGGTTGAGGAAACCTTGCGAAACGTGTTTAAAAATTATTTGGAATTTATGAGAGAGGTGACAAAATTTTTATTACAAAAATAACAAATCTTATATGTGTATATATATTGGAGTGGTCGTTAGCAAGGTTTATCTTTGTAATAAAAATGTTGTCACCCCTTGCATAGATGCCAAATAATGTTAAAAAAAAGTCCGCCAAGTCCCTTTGTCCTATCTCAATATTTACCCATGCCTGTGGAATTTTTATTTTTCGAAATTATATATCATGAAAATGTTCATCGAGTCTATCATTCCAAACAAATTAAAATTCTACAGGCACGGGTAAATATTGAGATAGGTCAAGGTGGACTTGGCGAACATTTTTTAAAAATTATTTCGAACCTATCTGGGAGCTTACGCAATTTTAATTTAAAAAATCACCCTTGCCAAGGACCACTGCGATATATAGATATATATATTTCTCATGGACGAATAACTCCGTTGCGATTGAGTAATTTCGACCGGGGGTTCGATGAGCGCATATATTCGACACCCGTCGTCGGTTATGCATCATTAACGTTCGCGCGCTCGCGCGCATTTAAATTCGTTGAAATCGATTATTCGTCATCGTTGATTGGCGATCGACTCCACGCGTCGGCGTGAGTGACAGCTCAAACGTTAAAACGATCGCGTTATCGTTCTCGTGTCCTTGACGTTGAACGCATAAGCGTGCCGATCGAACGATCAATCCGATTGCATCGCGTGCGTTCCGCGTCGCAAGACCTTTTTTTTTTCTTTTTCTTCTTCTTCTTCTTCTTCTTTTATTCACGGGCAGCCTCCGTCCATGACGCGAGTCTCATTACCCAATGTGGCATTGCCATCGTAAGACAATGACCGTCGTGGAATACGAACGAGAATACAAATTCACAAATAATTTACGCACGTGGGGGGGATTTTTCTTTCAAGGTTATTTTTACGGAAGTGAGAGGAAAAATAGGTGTGTGAAATATAGCGAATGACTTGGAATCAATATGTTTCTTTTTTTAAATTTTTTTATTATTTTAATCATCTTTTTATTACATCAATTCTATTTATTTATTTATTTATCGACGCATTAGAATTCAATGGATCTTGAAAAAATGCTAAGAGCAATAATAAAAGGAAAAAAAAATGTTTAGGCAATTATTGTGTAAATATAAATTGAATCTAAATTTGTTAGACATTTATTTTCCGAATTGTCGTGAACAACGAATGATGCATAAGACATGAAAGATTTTAAATTATCCTTAAACAAAGAAGAAAAAAATTCCGTCAATTCTTAAGTCAGATGTTCCGTAAAAAAGAACAAAAATCCATCGACAGCGTAGGGCGCGCGACTATAAGACGTCCCTAATCCGTGAGATGGTGCAGCGCGCGCTCCCCCACCCACGCTCACCGTCCGACAATGGCGGGCACGCGTCTCCACCGCTTCGAAAACGCTTATCCCCATTTCTCCCAAACCCATCGACCGATTCCAACGAAACAGGACCCAAACGACGCAGAATCTTGGCAAGAATTCGCAAAGCCTCCACTCGTCACACAATGTTCATTCATTTCGAACACACAACGAATGTTGTCTTCCCAACTATCTCTCTCTTGCCTTCGTTCGAAATTCCACATGACACATCGACCGCGTAATCCGGAAAGCGAGTCACACAACAATCCGCAAAAGTCCATCACTGCCAAACAAAGTGATGCAATTATTTCGACACCTGTTGGCAGCACCTGTACATTATCTATCTCTGTCTCTCTCCCACGCTGGCGTACGCATGCGTGGTACCGACAGTTAAATTCTCCCATTGTGCATGCTTAACATAACCCATAAATGGATCGTTACGACAATAAAACCGAGAAACTCACGGGACAAAACCGTGCGACCGTCAACGGTTCATTTCAATCCCGAACATCCGCACCTTAAACATCGTGACAAGGTGCATCATCGAGCGATCTAGCGTTATAGAGCCCGGAAAGTCGGTAATCGCTTACAAAACCGGAACCTTGAACCTTCCTCCGTTGCACTAGCCGCGGTCGTGGCTCGCGTTGAGCGACACCAGTTGCACGAAGACGTATCCGCGAACCAACGACCGAGCTCACCATCCTGACCATATAAATATATACATATATATTAGAGGGGTCCTTAGCAAGGGTGATTTTTCAATTAAAATTGCGTAAGCTCCCACACAGGCTCCAAATAATTTTCAAAAAATGTTCGCCAAGTCCACCCAACCTATCTCAATATTTACCCATGCCTGTGGAATTTTAATTCGTTTGAAATAATGTACCACGAAAATGTTTATCGAGTTTATTTATCATAGCCAAAATATCAGCACGAAAAAAATTTGTTCGACGTGCTTTCTTCATGGAAAAGATGCGTAATTTACTAAAAAAAATTGAGAAAACAAAATGTCGGCCGTATAAGTTTTTCCTCACGATAATATTTTAGCTATGATCAATAAACTCGATAAACATTTTCATGATATATTATTTCAAAAAATTAAAATTCCACAGGCACGGGTAAATATTGAGGTAGGATGGAGGGACTTGACGAACATTTTTTAAAAATTATTTCAAACCCATGTGTAAGCTTACGCAATTTAAATAAAAAAATAACCCTTGCCAAGGACCACTCTCATATATATATATAGTATATACTATATAAATAAACAACTGCTATCACATCAAAGCCGCAAAATCATAACCTCAACATAACCATAGCCCGAGAAAATTATTTCCCCTCGAAGACGCTCGCAGACGTTTGATTCGCAAATGATGAAAAAAAAAAAAAAAAACCAAGAAAACCAAAAAAGGAAAATTAAATTGAAAAAAAAAGGAAAAGTGCACTTATCTCACGAGTGTACGGAAAGGGGTTGGCGAGTAGGGAGAGCGTTATAGAGAGAGAGAGACAGAAAGAGAGAGAGAGTGAGGCACGTATGGGTAATTTACAAGCACATACGCCTTTAATTGCGGGTATGAAGCTTGGCGTAATAAACTCGCGACGTGGAAGGCTCGGGAGGTCGAGGGGAGGGTGTGTTCGGATCGTGGAAATCCAGAGTGGGACATTCCCGAGCTCGTGGGCATTATCGCAGGTGTCCTTTGTGAAGGTTCACGTGTGTTAGGGACGCACACAGAGTCACGAAGAAAATTTCTTCTAGCCGATGGACGGTCGCGCGGAGCGTCGATCGAGAGTCTCGGGCGAGGAGAGAGGTAATCGGCCCCGCGAACAGCCCGAACGACCTTGCCGGTTGAGCCTTGCAAGGCTACACACACACACACACATACACACAAACACACTTAACTTACCCGTAAGAGACGACGAGGACTATCATCTCTCGGGTATCCCGAGCCGCAACGACTATTATAATAGGCACCCGTGTACCTCGTTCGTTCGTACACATCTCCTTCTTCGCACAATCCTTTCCTCCCCCCTCCTTCTTTCTCACCGCCTTCGGCGTGACTCTTCTTGTTTGAATCTTTCGATAAATCTCTCGGCTATATGTGTAGCATAGAGTCCTGCAGGTTGATCGGCTGGTCGAATAAACGTCGAGCCATGAGCAGAAAAGCCAACGAAAATGGCGGCCAAGTGGATGATGGCCCTAATGGCCACAGACGATTCGATTATTGTAATTTTTTTATTATTCTTTTGTTTGAATTCTTTTGATGATGGAATGAATTCAGGAAATTCCAATGGCTCGCTTGTAGGTTAGGAAATCTTGAGTTTTTAAACTATCGATGAATAGGTTAGGAAATCCTGTTGTTTCTATACTATCGATGAATTTTTTCATCAAAAATAAAATCCCGTTAACTTCGTCAAAAGATTGTTTTTTTTTTTTTTTTTTTCGTTTTGTCAATTGCCATTCGACGAGTCAATGCGATGGTGAAGCTGATCGAAAAAATGTGTTTGCGAACGGAATTTCATGATGTGCATCTAAACGACGGATATTTGTATTCGGGTGAGAATCCCGGGGGGGGTGGGCAAGGTGGGTGGTGGGGGGGGGGGGCAAAGCACGTGTTGTTACGTGTGAATGAGGACGCGCAGAGGGCGAACGATAAATTCGTACACGGGAATTACGGTTATTCCCGGTGAATCACGATCAACCTGATCCACTGGCACAATCGTCCAAATTGTGTCACTGCATTGTTTACCATCAGCAAGATCCGGGATCGTGATATCGAAAAAAAAATATACATCTGACAATGAGATAACCTCAATTTTAAAACGAGTCCAAGGACAAAGCGCATGCGCGAGGTTTCAGGATCACGATCATTTGCCCGAGTCTTTGGCGGGAGATTCAAACGCGACCAATCGAGTTGACGAATTTTCGCGCACGCGCGAGATTTCCGAACTGCGATTGGCCCGGGCGTTCGGCGGGCGATTCAAACGCCCCCAAACATGAGAATAAACTTTAGCGCGGGGTATTTGAATGCATTATCGTCGAGTTGAACGCTCGTTGGGACGATATCATCTTTTATACGGACGGGGGATTGTAAAATGGTTGTCGGTAGGATGAAAGATAAGCGCTGGGAGCGTTTGTGCTCGCGACCTCGACAGAAAACGTGGCATTGACACTGAACCTGCTCGGTCAGTCGACCGCGGCGGCGCCTGTGTCGCTGAACCTGATGCGCTCGACAGCCTCTCACGCGCGTTTTGCCGCGCATGCGCGCGTGGTTACGTCACGATCGGAGCGGTGATAGTCGTCGGCTTCAAACTCGACACGAAATGACAAAGAACGAACGGTCTTTTAGAGACCGATAGATCGGAGGGAAAAAAATCGTACGGACAGGGAAATGGGTGTGAGATGTATATATGTATATATATATATAATCGTCGACGAGTATTACAGCTCATCGGAGTTGAGACAACGGCTTCGGTTCGACAGTTAGAATCGCGAATCGGAGATCGAATAGATGCCAGTATCGTGGAATTTACGATTGGCTCCCATCCAACGAGGACACTGCGCATAATCAGTAACTGTCAATGAAAAAAAAAAAGAATTAAAAATAAAAAAGGACAAATGCCTTTAACGTCTACTCCTCACGACGAGCGTCATAATTATCATGACACCTGTGGAAAAAATTATGAAAATAAGAAGGAAAAGAAAAAAGAAGTGTGAGCTTATTATTTGAATCACGTAATTGCGACAATTTTCCATGATTTATTTTATTATTATTTTTTTGTACATTTTTCACAATTATTATAATATCTCGAGACAATGTCGATGAACAATCGTTCGTTGTTTTACATAACGATCGAAGAGATCTCTTATTCCGTGTTCTTTATTTTTTTTTTCGTAATTCACGAGAGTTATGCGCGTTTGTACATTGTTGTGCATTTGGAATTATCTTCACGGATTATGAATTATCGTGACACGGAAAAAATAATTGAAACTAAACAATGACGATTTTTTTGAAATAAATGTTTTCTCGTTGTCAACAGGACGAAACGTATCAGCACGATCATGTGGGTCGATGGATCCGGCACGTGGAGCTTCCTCGTTGCGTTAACGTGCGTCACCGCAACCGCTAAAAGTGGTAAGTATCGATCGACTGAAAAATCGAAAAAAAAAAAAAAAAAATTTTAAACCAGAATGCGTCGTGAAAAATTGGTGGCAAGGGGTCGGACACTAGTGAACAAGCTGAGATGGGATGGGGGAGGCCATTTTACCGATCTGGATGATCAAAAGAAAAAAATCGACGACAAACAATAAAATTAAAAACAATAAAAGCGATAAAGATAAATAAAAAAATTAAAAAAATTACAATGTGCCTTGAAGAATGGGTGGCAAGGGTCGGGGGCTGGTGGACACGCTGTAGGGTGAGGTGGGCGGGGAGGGGCGAGCATTTTACCGATCCGGACCAATTACGGAATGCGCGTAGGGCTGGTATATATACCGAGGATACGTGTAGAGCATACGTATCGTTCGTGATTGCACCCGCGAACGAAGTTCGCGATCGGTGGCAACCGATTCCCGACTCTCACCACCGATCGACGATCGTTCTTACGAGCGGGCGGCGGGCGGGAGGGACGCGAAACTATTTTTGCGACGACGATCTCGCGGCAGTGAGGGGCGGGACAACACTCGCCGCTTGGACTTGCGATGCAGAATCGCGAGTAAACGATCGGCAAAACGTTTTATGCGGGTTGCGTACACGTTCGATTCTCTCTCTCTCGAGTTCTCGCGGGAATCGCTTTTCTCGGATCGAACTAAACGCATACAAGTACGTATATATATATATACAATGCGTTCTGTTGTCGTCAAACAGGTTCCGAACGTTCGAAAGGGTTTTCGAACTGCCCGAACGTTCGAACGGCCGTCCGAGAGGGTACAAATGCAATAAACTACTCTTACCAATACTATTCAATCATAATTTCCATTAATTCATTAATTATTCAATGACAATAATTTTTATTGCAATTCAATCAATGAAAGATAAGAAAAATGAAATAGATTTTTTTTTTTAATTACACGAAATCAAAAAGTTTTGATAATTACCTTTATTTGAAAAAAAAAAAAACGAATCAATAATTCGGCATTAAAAAGTAAAATGAGTGAGACAATAAATCGCATAAATATCAACGATGAAAGACAATCGTTTAATATTGTACAATTTTTTTTATCCCACATTTACTATTCACGTTTATAATTATTTTAAAGAATAACAGAACAATCATTGAAATCTAGAAATATCGCTTTATTACAAAACCAATAAGACATTCGAATTATCAATACATCAACTATGTGAACATTAATTAATTTTCAATTATTTTTTTTTCCTCAGCTCATCACAACGTTGGTGTGAAATCGATTTTCGTAAATCGCGAATCGATCACGGATTTCGAATGCAAGGAAGAGGGTTACGCGGCGGATCCCCGCGACTGCAAGATATATTACAGATGCGTGGATTGGGGCCAGAGCGGGAAACTCACGAAATTCAAATTCGAATGCGGTCCGGGAACGGTTTTTTCGAAGGAACGCGGTGACATTTGCACGCATCCGAACGAGAGCGGTAGATTGGAATGCGGCGGTAGCGACAACAACGACAAGACGAACGACGTTGATTCGAACGATGCGTACGAACCGGCTAATTCACGACCGGAATATCCGCGTCCGACGCACGGTCCATCGTCCGTTCCCTCGTCCGGACCGTCGTACGTTCCTCCGTCCAGCCTCCAACCGAGACCCCCGAACCGTCCTGCCACAGCGGGAACGATCATAACCTCCAAACCGACTACCCGTTGGTCGTCCCAGCCGACCGCCAGTACAGCAGGGACCTGGATTACCGACAATACCGAGCGAGCGTCTACCCAATCGGCTGTGGGTAACGAGTGTCGGGAAAATGGGTTCCTGGCTGATCCACAGGACTGCAGCAAGTTCTACCGTTGCGTGGACGAGGGTGCAGGATCATTCAGGAAGGTCGAGTTCAAGTGCGGCGAGGGTACCGTCTGGGATCCGAAGATAGAAGGCTGCAATCATCCTTGGGCGGCTAATCGAGTTGGTTGTACGATCTCGCAACCTAATCCCAGTCAAAATAACGAGGATGGCGATGTTCCGTATCAGACTGGTCCCGATTCGGATCCCAATGTGGCATCTCAGCCACCGGCTCCTCCTTGCCGGACGGAAACGCCGCCTCTTGTAGGAGGACAGCAGGGAACTCCTTCGACATCGAATCCTCATGAAGAATCAACGACTGGCGCGCAGCAGCCTGAGGAAGGCTCCCAGCAAGGCTCTTCACCTGGAAACGAAGTTGATCAACCTTCGGGAACCACACCGAGCAGTCCACAACCTACCACAGGGGGTTCCAATGACAAGCCCGAAAAGCCTGACTCCTCGAAACCCGGAGCACCTCCTCTGTCCAAGAACGAGCCATGCAAGTCCGAAGGTTTCTTCGGGGATGCCGAAGACTGCAGCAAATTCTATCGATGTGTGAATTCCGGTTCGAAATTCACGAAATACGAATTCAAATGCGGAGACGGAACGGTTTGGGACGATAGGATTGCGAGTTGCAACCACAAATACGCGGTTCCGAGATGTGGGGGCAGCGATCAAGGCACTGGCGATGGTAATCAGCGGCCCGATGAGACTGGTAACGAAATTGGAACGGATCAAGGCACTGGCGATGATAATAAGCGACCTGATGAGATGGGTAACGAAATTGGAACCGATCAAGGCAATGGAAATGAGGGAACTGGCGATATTGACAATGAAGTTGGACCACGTCCGGATTCCGGAAGTTCCCCGGTCGATTCCACGAGTAGTTCTGCTCAACCGACGAATCCTACGGAAGGGACCACCCAGTCATTGGAAGTCGATCAAGGTCCCGTAAGTTCCGGTGGAGCTGGAACAACCGTTTCGCCTGGGGCTACGGAAAATCCGTCCCAAGCTAATCCACCGACAGGAACGACTCCGGATGGTTCAGATTCCCCGTCCACCTCGGAAAACCCTTCCCAGACGGAAAATTCCGGCACAGGAGAATGCACGGCTGAAGGTTTCTTCCCAGATCCAAAAGATTGCAGCAAATTCTATCGATGCGTAAGTTCTGGATCGAAATTCACGAAGTACGAGTTCCAATGCGGCGAGGGAACAGTTTGGGACGAGAAGATCACGAGTTGCAATCACAAGTCCGCGGTTCCAAGATGCGGGGGTGTTGATCAAGGACCTGGAGGCGAGAATCAGCGGCCTGACGAGACTGAGAATGAAATTGGAAGTGAACCAGGCACTGGAGATGGCAATAAAGTACCTGACGAGACTAACAACGAAGTCGAACAAGGTCCTGAGTCGGGAAGCTCTCCGGTAAATCCTGATAGCAGTTCTGGACAACCACCGAATCCTACAGGCTCAGAAGCCACTCCGGTAGAGTCTGGTAGCAGTTCTGGACAACCACCGAGCCCCACCGCTGCAACTACTGAATCATCGATCATTAGCGAAGGATCGCCAAATCCTGCGGAATCATCAACCATTGCATCATCATCTACGGAAGCAGCGGGAGAGTCCGAAGGATCTGAACCATCCACGTCTGGAAAACCTTCTCCGGGAGGACCTCTGGAAAATGGACAATGCACAAAAGAAGGCTTCTTCTCCGATCCTGAGAATTGCAAGAAATTCTATCGTTGCGTCGCTGAAGGAAGCAAATTGACGAAATACGAGTTCACTTGCGGCGAAGGTACTGCCTGGGATGACAAGATCCAGAGCTGTAACCACGCTTATGCGGTTCCGGGATGCGGTGAGAAGGCAGGAGGTTCAGGAGGACAATCGCCGGATGGAAGTTCACCGTCAGACGGCTCACCGGGTGACAATGGTGAAGGTGGTCAAGGCGGAGCGAGTGAGAGCCCTGAATCGAGTTCTTCTGAGCCACCTACGACTGGCAGTAACGAGCCTACATCTAGCGAGAGCCCTGCTAGTCCCGAAGAGGAGTCACAAGAGCCTCCAGCCACTACTCAAGCTTCCGAAGTGTCTTCTGAAGCTAGTCCCGCAGGTGAAAACGAAACTCCTGGTGAATCATCTTCAACAATTCCGCCATCGAGCCAACCTTCGGAAAATACACCACTCACAGAAGAATCCGAACAGCCTATTGAATCCTCATCCACCGCTGAGCCTTCCAGTCAATCCCCCGAAGAGACGACACCTACAAGTGAAGCCGAACCGCCTAGTGAATCCTCTTCTACCACATCGTCTTCTGGTCAATCGTCCGAAGCTGTAACCCATGAAAACGGTGACCAGCCACCTACCGAAGCCTCGTCAACGGCAGAACCTTCCGATCCGTCGTCCACGGCTGGCAACGAGATTCCAAACGAGCCCCAAACCACTTCAACCCCTTCCATATCAACTTCTCAACCTCCCCAAAGTACTACCGGCCAATCTAACGGCAACGGTCAAAGTGGATCCAGCGGTGAATGTAACAGCGAAGGTTTCTTCCCCAACAAAAACGACTGCCACAAATTCTACAGATGCGTAGCCGGTGGTCGCGGTGGTTACACGAAATACGAGTTTTCGTGCGGTCCTGGCACAGCTTGGGATCAAAACCTTCTGACCTGTAATCACGAGCACCTAGTCCCGTCTTGCAATGCTGATAGCACCAATGAAATCACTGACGAGAAGGAAGAAGGCAGTCCTTCAGCTACATCTGCACCTGGCAGTTCATCGTCTGTCGGAAAACCCGGCGATGGTTCACCAAACGAACCTCCAAGTACCGAAAGCAATGTTCCATCGTCCGGAAAACCTGCCGAGGTGACAAAACCCGTGGAATCGTCTTTGGAAAGTTCTTCCGAATCGACATCCGAAAGTTCCTCCGGATCTTCAGAGTCCTCATCGATGACGACGTCGAGCGGATCATCCACGGAACCTGGAAGACCTTGCGACAAGCCAAAGCCAACTGGAATCGTGTGCAACGAAGCTGGCTTCAATCCCCATCCAACGCGTTGCGACAAGTTCTACAGATGCGTGGACAATGGAAATGGATTCAACGTTTATCACTTTGATTGTCCACCTGGAACCATATTCGACCCCAGCATCAGCGTGTGCAACTATCCGGAATCCGTTTATCCGGAGAGGGATTGTCAGAACGGTGGAACTCCGGGTGGCTCGACGGAATCCAGTGGAGGCCCAGGATCTTCGACGGAATCAAGTGGGAGTCCTTTGACAGGCCCAACTTCCACGGAATCGCTGGGGACTACGGGCAAAGTTGAAGAAGTTCCAACGTCTACCGAGGCTGCGGGAGAAAGTACTTCGGAGGAAAGTGGTAGCGAAGCTCCTGGAGAAACTACAGAATCCGCTGGATCAGAAGGAACTACCGAAGCTTCCGGTGAATCGTCCGAGGCACCGCAGACCACGGTTGACCAGGAGGAATCTATGGAACCGACGTCAACGGAATCCGAGGCGACCACTGAATCGCAGGAGCCATTGACGACGGAATCTGCTGAACAGCCAACGACGGAAGCTGCTGAACAGCCTACGACAGAAGCGGCTGAACAACCTACGACAGAAGCTGGTGAACTGCCAACTACAGCAGCTGGTGAACAGCCTACGACAGAAACGCAGGAGCAGATGACAGAAAACAGCCCGGAAACGACAACAACGACTGATAGCGAGGAGACCACATCAGTTTCCAACGAAAGCGGTGAATCGACGACCCAGAAGATTCCCCCGGGTGCATCACCGTGTCCATTGGGCGATCTCTCCGGAGAACAGATTGTCCTCGTCTGTCCAACTGGATTCAGAAGACATCCGAAGTACTGTAACATCTTCTACCAATGTATTTCCGAAGCTACGATGGAGGTGAAGATATTGTCGTTCAGTTGTCCGGAAAATACGATATTCGACGAGTCAAAGATACAATGTTTGCCCGAGTCGGAGAGCAGCCAGGCCTGTACAGGGGTCAAGGCTGGTGCAAGATTCTACAGGAGGATCGAATCCAGTTCCACGGCCTTGGTAAGCTCCGGGAATTCATCATTTCCACATTTTACTCCTCAGTTATTTCGATCAATGACGGATCATTGATTAATCCATTCTCTTGATCATTGCAGATGAAGGTTGAGAAACGCGAGACTCTTTGTCCCGATGTGGGACACTATCCTTATCGCGAAGGTTGCAGCAACGTGTTTTACAAATGCAAGAGAGACACCAGAGACGCTCTTCAGGGTTACGTGTACAAGTGTCCTCAGGACTTTGTTTACTGGTCGGTTTCCCGACGTTGCGAACGTGCCAGTAGATTGCCCATGTGCACCTCGCGTTATTCCTCGATCAGGGATCAGGCTGAAAACGAATCATACAGCAGCAGATGGCAATTGCCGATCGAGGATTACAATCTTTCCGCGAGAATGTTGCGTTATCCCTACTAATTATGTTTAATGAAAGCTAAATTGATTTTTTTTTAATTTTTATTATTATTTATAATTTCGTCTACGTTCGATCGAATCTCCATACGATTTTTCCACAAGCTATATCTACGCGTTCGGTAGATCGATACGTCTTTCGGTGGATAAAAATCGTATGCGACGTTCGGGGGGGTCTTTTGGGTGATGGGCTTATCAGCAAAAAATTATTCGCAAATAATCGTTCACCATTGATAATAAGAGTTCACGCTTTGATTATCGCGTGATTCTTTTGTTCGACGATTTGTCATAAATTATTAACGCTTCGCGGATCAGCAGGCTCGCTTCACTCGACTCGGCGTGTATAAGAGTGGCGGGTGTCAAGTGGCATCGACTAATGTCTATCAAATCATCCTACCGTTATTCGTATTAATTAATTATTAGTAATCTGTAAATACTTTTTTTCCATCGCGTCGAATTACAAACGCGTTAATAACAATCGAAATATACGTAGCTCGTATACAGTATACACGGTATACACGTGGCGGTATCCTTTATTTTTCAAGGGCATATCCATTTTTGCAGTGTAATATTTACATGAAATGCGAGAATAAAACGAAATATAAGTTAAATAAACGAACAACTGTTGTCTCTACAAATTCCTCATCACTCGTCGAAGCTGATTTCAATATCCTTCTCATTTCGAATCCCAATTCAGTGCGATTAAAGTGAAAATAAAACTCCGAGGTACAATCGAAATTCGAATGAACCGCGCAAAAACGCGCGTGACTGGCGCCACGAGCGACGAAATTCGTAAGCAACACGTTCACAACATTCGAGAACGAATTGACGTGTTTTGGCGTGGCCATTCGTCCATCTTCACTGCACTTATCGTGGGTAGCCAATCAGCGACAGAATGGCTGCACAGTTCGCCGAAGTTTCCGGGAGGCGACGCTGCAATCGAGGCGTCACATCTGATCCCCACGAGAGACGACTGCCTCACGGTGACCTCACATCGTCACATGCATCAGCATCACGCGTATATCTCGCGTCCGCGTCACAAAATTGGTGCATTCCATTGCAATCTACGTAGTACGCGTAGTAATTGCAATTGTGTTTGCACACAAAACGGGATATACGTGAACGACGCGCGACCCGACGTCAAAACATCGAAACACAATCAGCCGTTTGATAACCGTTAAACAAACGACGAACTACCGAAAAAAAAAAAAAAAAAATAACAGTGAAACGATTTTTATTTTTATAACATTTTTTTTTTAATTTTACTTTGGAAACGATGTTGCTGATAATCGACCTCCCCGATGTTGTTCTCGAGGGGATTCTTTCTAACCTCTCGTACGACGAAATTGCCAAAAATCGAATTGTAAGAACAATTTTTCAATCACTCATTCTTTTCGTGACCAAATAATCGTAAAGATTCTTTTTTTTTCGCAAAATTACTCAACATAACCTCATTCTTCATTGTTTATCTTTCTTTGTTTGTCGTCGCAGGTGTGCAAGCATTTCGATCGAACTTGCCAAAAATTGTTGAACAGAGGATTCAATCTGATGGAAAAATATCACGCTCAATGTTTGCGATCCGTGAAGAGTCAATTGCCGAGAAGAGAATCTGAGAGAAGAAATCATCCGCTGGCTCGTCATTGCGACGCGCTCACCGCCATAGAGACCAGGATTTCCATGTTGTCCATGACTTTTATTAAGTACATAAATCTTCATCTGTGTTGCTTCATTCCCGGAAAGGTAAGTGCTTCGAGCGTGCGAACGCCGCGACGGTTATTTCAATTTTTCATTTCGTGCCTCTCGCAACATCGAAGCCCCGGGACGAGAGACGTTCATTCTGTTTCTGTTTCATCGCCGTTGTAGTCGTTCCTTTGTTCCGCAAATGATTCATAATTCCATTGACGACTTTCCATTCCTCGTGCCTTTGTCTTTGTTTCCGTTATCCGAGCGTTCATAACCCCCAAATCGATCGCATTATTTCGAACGACAACAATGCGCTCGACCGAAACATAAATATTTCAGTTGTTTTTCATTGCAAACGCTTCTCCGCCGTTTAGTCTAGTTCATGTCTGCTCGAAGTACGACGGCGGAAGGATTAATTTGCGACTCTTGTAGGTAATCGACGAAATATTTCGAGTGCTGCGTCTGATACGCGACTCGAAAACGCCGCCCAGAACGCACGAGATACTGCAGGAGCTGCGCGACATCAGTAGCATGGCCATGGAGCATTTCGACGAAAAAATTTTGCCCGCTCTGAAGCACAGCATATGCGCCTCGGCGGGCAGCAGCGTCAGTACCTACGAACTGCCCGGCGGCGGTCTCATGATAAGCCATCACGGCGCAAGTTCCAGTTCAAACTCTTACATAGCTTCGCACAGCGCCACGACCGTCAAACTCAACAAAGCCTTCAAAAGAATGTACAGCAGAACAAAAAAAAATCGTTTGTCCTTTCTCGCCGTGAAAAGTCGCATGAGCAAAATGCGTTTGCGCATGAAGCGACAAGGTTTTCAGATGCGAGTGCAGAGCATGAAACTTCAGCAACAGGCGAAAAAATTGCACGATCAGGATGCTCAATTGGCGGAGATGAAGAGACATCTGGAAGATTGGGAACAAAAAATGGGTGATCTGACCGCAGAGTTGAGTCGAGCTCGCGAGGAATCGCAAAAATCTGATACCATTGAAAATTGCAAGAGAACTCACGTGGATGTGATTGCCAGTCGTGATAATGATGTCGTGCAATCCAAAGAGTTGCAAGCGAAGAAACGCAAACTCATCGTCGAAAGAAAATCATCGAGCGACGCCAACGATGTTAAATTCAAAAAATTCATGTCCGATCTGTTGTGCCAAAATTTAATCGACGACAGTACAACGACGAATCATTAACCGTCGATCGGTTTAATCGTCTTGTTGTTGTTATTATTATTATTATCATTGGTATTATTATTTTCGTTTGTTTACCATTATTATTATTTTTTTATTTTATTTTTTTTTTAAACAACATTTCAGCGACACGGAATCTCAAATCGTGAACAACAAGCTCGCTCGAAAAATTACTTTCCAGCCGTTTGCCTCACGCGATTAATTCGTTTTTTTTTATTGTAATAATTCCTCACCAAAAAAAAAATTTACTCCGGTAGTAATTAAAATCGTATCATATCGTACACTTAGGACAACAATTATATAGGTACGTAACAACAAAGTTCGTCGAGACGAAAAGGGAGAAACAAAAAAAAAACAAAAAAGTTGTATACAATTAAATTGCGACGAGTGAATTGGATGAAAAATATTGTAAACGACGATCGAGAGAGAGAGAAACAAAAGAAACAAAATTTCGCGATGAATGGATATTTATTACGTTAGTATTTACGGACAATAAACTAATGTGCTAAAATAATTATATAAAAAAAAAAATCAGTGAGTAAAAATTTATTCGTTTGACTTTTTAATTTCGCTCATCGACGTATCATCGATTTTTTCGAACAATTTTTCCATCGTTTCACCTTCGTCGGTCGAAATTTTTAATTTTTCCATCGATTTCACGATTTCCTCGTTAATTGCCAGACGAGCTTCGTTCATCAAACTATTTTTTGTCGATTGTATTTTTTGTCGCATAATTTTCTTGTCAACTTCGGGCAAAAGACAATTGCGAATCATTTCGCCGATAAATTCTTCGTCATGTGGCGAATCGCTGCGAGAAAAAACAAATAATTTATTCATTTTTCGAATTACGAATTAATTATGCAATTATATTTTTATATTACTCCAATTTGCAAATTAGATACGAAATAATACAATTATCTCTCCAATTTGCAAATTAGATATGAAATAATATAATTATCACTCCAATTTGCAAATTAGATACGAAAATACATAATTATTAATCTAATTTGCAAAAAAAAAATTATGAAAATTATATCACAAAAATTGTGAAAAAAAAACTCACTCGTCAACGAAATTCTGGCTCGTATCTTCGTCGATTTTATCGGCAAGCTCAACGACGTACTGTCGTGCTTGTTCGCTCGATATCCAATCGATTCCATCCCTGATCACGTCCTCGAGATAAACCTCGACGGAATCCTGATTGACCTTGACGATCTGTCTGAACATTTCGTCCAATTCGCGACGACGATTTCGTTCCAATTGTCGTCTTCCGGATTCTTCGGCCTCTCGTCGATTTCGCTCGCGCTCGGCGAGCATCGCGAAACCGTGAGCTCGACGTTCCTCGCGCAATCGCTGGTCTTCCTGATGAAATTATAAAACCAATTTAATTTTATTTCAAATTATTCAATTATTCCTGAAATAATTTTTTTTTTTCGATTTAATTTTGATGTCTTGACCTTGCTCAACATGTCGAGCATCCCTGAGACGGTCATTCCCTCCAGAGAGTCGAGAATCTCACTCACACGATTCTCCCTCACATCATCGTCATCGTCATCATCATCGTAATCTTCCAAATTGACAATCGAATTATTTATTTTTTCGTCCCCATTCGTTTGTTCGGATTCCTGACGAGATTGCTGAAGAGTCGATCGAAGCTCTTCGATCAATTCTTTGCATCTGTTACGTCCCTCGTACATCTGAGAATAAACAAAAAAAAAAAAAAGAATTTACTTCAAACCACTGACTAAAAAGTTATGCAAAAAAAAAAAAGAAAAAAATAATTTATTAATTTTCTTTTTTAACTGGGATACAATTTTATTCTTCTCCATTATTTTCATCACTTCCACAAGAATGTTTTGACAATTTCAACTAATATTTGTCAAGAAAAATCGAAAAGTCGTTCATAAAAAAATAAAATAAAGAAAAAAATAAATAATCAATTTATTCCCAGAGAAAATATCCATTTAATTTTTTTCTTTGATTATTATCATTTAATTTCGTTAAAGAAAAAATTTTTCAGGAACGTTTATCAACGAGAGTCGAAGAATCGACCAATCGTACATAAAAAATGAAAATGAAGAATAAGAATCAATTTATTCCTTGCCAAAATATTGATTTAATAATTTTTTTGAATCATCATAATTTTATTTTGCTTAAAAAAAATGTTTCAGGGACGAAGATTGAACGAGAAAAAAATGCGAAAAACTAACCATGCACTGTACAGCTCTGCCTCGGGTAATTTTTTGCAAAAACGACGAACAATTGTCCCAATAGCTGATCGTGCCATCGTTCGCCGAGATCGTCGGTGTGATCGGCAAATCCGGCAATTTTGGTCGACGTTTCAACAGACTCGGCACCCCCTCCTCGTTCTTGTCGCGAATTTTCAATCTTATGGATTTCAGATCGTCGTGAAGTTTTCGCAATTTTTCGTCGTTCCATCTGCTCTCACGTGGACAGAGTTCTTCTTGTCTAAAACGGTTACGATTGGCACCCATCAAGATTTGATCGACGGGCAACCAGTTTGACTTATCCTTCAACTCCGCAACTTCTGCAACAATTTAAAAAAATATATATTCACTTAAAAAAAAACAAAACTATTTTATTTACAATTTTTTTTACGTTGAAAAACATTTTTTATCTAGATTACGAAAATCATACTCGAGCATTCTTGATTTTTTTCGTTTGTTCCATTGGATTTAATCTCGTTTGTAGAAAAATTTGATTTTGCACTCGCGTATCTCGTGATAATGTCGAAATTTCGATTTTTCATCGTGGCACTCGTTGCTCGATGCTTGACGTTCAATTTTCGCATTTCTCTGGAATAATTTGCGCGAATTTTACGTATTTGATTGTCCCTCGTTCGACTCAAACGTTCGGCGTATCGTTCGATTCTCTTGCTGATCTTTTTTTCACGTTCCTCGGTCTTGATTTTGGCTATGCGATTCATCAGTTCCATACGCGTGTCCATTATAAATTGTATTTCCTGATAAAATTTATCGAAAATTTTATTCAATCGATAATTCAATTTATAATTCACTGCAAAAAAAAAAAAAGGAACAATGACTTTTCATGATAATCGGATTTACAAATTGACTGATTACATTGTACAATTAATTTCAATGATAATTAAATGATCGATTGACTAATGAAAATTGTACAGTTAATTTAATTAATAATTGAAAAGTATAATTGGCTGATAAAATTGTACAATCAATTGAATGAATAATAAAATTGATAATTCAATTTGCAATTGATCTGCAAATTTGTGCAATTAATGAAATTAATCATTCAATGTGCGATTGACCAATGAAAATTGTAAAAATAGTCGAATTAATAATCAAAAAGTAAAATTGTTAATTTTACAATAATATTTAAATTCAATTTGCAGACTGAAAAATCTGTGAAATCAATAAAATCAATAATTTTCATGTAAAATTGATCGAAAAAATTCTGCAATTAAAATTACAAAAATAAAATTGACTTTTGCTGACTGCAAAAAAAAAAAAATCTACAATAAATCGAAAAATTGTCCCACACCGCTTCGCGAAAAGCCCATTCGTTGGCTTCGATGGCGGCTGTTATGTTTTCACGAATTTTCACATTTTCCGGACAATCCATGGGCGGCAATGCGTCCAACCAAGCTCGTTTGATTCGCATCCTCCGAATAATTTCCACCTCGTGAATACCAGCTGGCAATCCATTTCCCCAGGTCGACCGAAGTAGGCTCAACACTTCCGGTTTCGCATCTGACGTACCAAATAAATTTTTTCTGGTTTTACGACTTTGACTCGTAACAATCAGTGAGAATAATAACGTACTTGGTCTTTGTGAAATATCGTACGGAGCTTCCCAGGGTATCGTTTGGGTCTCACTCTCCCGATAATCCGTCTGCGTTCCTCTCGTCTTGATAACTGGCTCCGAATTTTCCAAATTTTCCAAACCCACCACATTTCTACTGTCTCCTCCTGGCCCACCGCACAAATGCAATTCCTTGCAACTGCAATTTTTTTTTAACCATTTGCATTACGAGAAAATAAAATTTGCATAAATGCAATTATTTGAAACTGCAATTTTTAAATTTTTTAATTGGCATTGGAAGAAAAAAAAGGAATCAGTATCGATGAGTGATGAAGCTGTAACGTTCAATTCTAAAATTTGATTGATATTTGGGGAGAAACAAAAATTGGAACGAAAAAAAAATAAAAAATAAAAAAAATAGATAAATTGAATAAAATTGAGAAGAGAAAGAGACAATTTATTATCAGATAAAACCAGATAATTCATATCTGAATTATCAGTGATACTCCAGAAACTTTTCCAAATGTGTTTGAATCGAATTAAATTAAATTGAAAAAAATATTAAATTAATTCAAATATAACCCAATAAAAATTTGAGAGATTGGTCTTGCCGAACGATATTTCGTTGTTCGTCGTGTCTTTCGTATCGCGAAACGTTCTCCGATCTCGGACATCGTGATTTCGTTATTGTCGACGAGGGAACGGATTTTTTAACCCTGTCGATTGCCATGATTGATATGAAATGACGATGATCGTCGGTGACACATCCAGTAGTGGAGGACGACATTTGGAGATGTATTTGGTATTATTTTTTTTTCGAGACTGGATTGCGACATTCGTTTCGTTCACGAGTTATCGCGTTAATTCATCGATTAAACACACCAAACACACGTTTGGGTTGCCACATCGCAGCCACTGCAGCATAATCTGATTATACGAATTTATTTGAAAATTTAGCACCGGTCCAATCTCTTATTATTATTATTATTATTATTATTATTATTATTATTCTTTCGTTAATAATCATCCAGGCTGCAGTTTCAATTTTTTTACTATTTTCACTGTCAGCCATTTTTTTCGGTCGATCATAATAAACAAAATCAACAAATTTGTCCAATTATACTTTTTTTTTTCCTAACCTTGAGCAAAAGCAAACGAAACCAAAAATTTTATGTAAAAATATTTGCGCACTTTTACGTCCTGGAAGTTAAAAGTGCACTTTTACGTCCCAGAAGTTAAAAGTGCACTTTTACGTCCCAGAAGTTAAAAGTGCACTTTTACGTCCTAGAAGTTAAAAGTGCACTTTTACGTCCTAGAAGTTAAAAAATGCACTTTTACGTACTGCCGCGTAACTCAACTACCGCAAACACTCACGAAAAAGCGAGAAAAACCTGGTTGCGTAAAATAAAGTATCGTGTGCACCTTGGAGGAGAAGGAGGCCTTTTAACGCCTCGTGAGGTTGAAAAAAATGATTTATTTTCTCCAAAAAAAAGTCTAAAAAAAAAAATACATAAATAAATAAATACAAAATCAAATTCAATGAATATTCTCGTTAAAAATTAAAAAAAAAAAAAAACATTTCTTCTTCTTTTTCAATCCACAGAATCTTTATTTCAATACCAATGACAGTTACACAATCTTCCAAACTCAAAACAAAAAAATCCTGAAACAAAAAAAAACAAAAACCAAAAATTCAAACATTTTCGGATTTGCGAAGAGGCCGAAAAAATCCATCGGCCGTGCGTCCCAAATGCGCGGACCAGCTTTGCTCCCCAGAAATATTCTTGCACGACATTCCGGGCAGCATGTCATCCGGACACGCGCATTCCAACTGCATTCTGTAGACCGTCATCTGTCCAATCGGTATTCTCGCGTTTTCACGCGAATTTTCTTCCCGATAAATTTTGTAATCGATTCCACGCGTGGCCAAACATTCCGCCAGGATCGTCTGGTCGTCCTTGTCCCGCGCGTCATCGCCCGTTCGTTTCGCACTAATGCAATCCAAATCGCGTTGCAAAAGAATCAAAGAAATTTGCGAAGGTGGCAACCAATAAGTGGAAAACACGAGATCGATGGTTTTTCGATTGAAAAGCGACGACAAAGACGGCAACAAAATTCCGGTTGGCGGTTGACGTTGAATTCCACGACTCAAAAACGTTCCTTGATCGCGTTTCTTTTTCCATTTGCGAGATTTTTTTGGTAATTTCCGTTCGGTCAAATAATTTCTCATGGATTCGCGTTTGAAGACGTTTTCTATGTTCGCGTATTGATCGTCGATCGGTTGAAAAGCTTCGCCACGACGAAATCTTTTCGTCTTGGAACTCGAAGATTCGAGTCTTCGACGTTTTTTCGTTTCCACAATTTTTTCAATCGATTCTTTTGAATTTGTTGGCAAATTTTCGAAACCATTGGACAAATCTCGATCGAAATTCGTGCGTCTGTTGGCACCATTCGTGTAATCCATGTTGGAATCGTATTTTTCATCATAATTGCTTTCAGATTTGTTAAATTCGAATTTTTCGAATTTCGAATTACGTTGCTCGCGAACGTCGTTTACGATAATCGCCGGATCATCCTGCACGTCGTCGTAAACAGCGTCGTACTGTCCCGCACTTTGCTGTCCATCGTCGTCTTGCCAATTTGGAACCATCCAATCCTCGTTCTGCGATTTTATTTTCAAATTGTGATTTTTCGATTTCCCATAATTTTCGTAATTTTCTTTGAGATTGTCGTATCCATCGGGAACTTCGTCATTCACTATTGGAACCTCGATACCCTCGTCTGGACCTTCCTTGTTGTAAAAATCATTATCGATTCCAATTTTTCGCGATTCCGGAACGAAATTCGAATTTTTACGCGAATTAAAATTTTTACGTCCTTGCTTGTTGAATCTCGGCGAACGTTCCGACACCAAATTCAATTCCGAATCCATCATACGCGAATCGTAATTGTCATTAGCGTATTCATCGGCTTGTTCACGCGGATCGATCGAATTATTGTATTCCACGTTTTTCCAATCCTCGGAATAGTACAAAGACTGTCCGGGTGGCTCGACGTGTTGACTCAAAGCCCAAAATCTCGTGATCAAAGTCGTGTTGTAAATTAATTTGCACAAATCGGCTCGCGATTGCGACAACAAACTTTGTTCGTCGAGAAAACGATATTTTTCGTGTGAATTTTCGTGATTCAGGCAATTTGAAGACCAATGAAGAAACCAATCGTTGCCGTAGTCGTCGACGTTTATCGTCAGGCCGGACATTTGACCGCTAAGACTGTCGACGATGGGTTTTTCGAGAATCGGTTGACCGGTTTTTCCATTCAGCATTGTTGCGATTGTGTAGTAGTAGACCGGATAGCCCGGGCCTATCTGATGCTTCACCATGAAATCCGGTACTTCGTCGTCGTTGTAATAACCGGGTATCGGTATGCTTATCACTTCGGAATTTGGTACTGTGTAGTTCCAAATTTGTTTCAACGTAAGACCGTCGAAAGCTGCTATGGTCGCGTTAACCGTTGCTATTATTATGTCCTCCTGGCCATCGGACGTCACGTCGATGAGAATCGGAGGCAGTAGGATTCCTTTTCCGTTGCCCCAGTAAATTTCGTGGAGTTTCTGAAAAAAATAAACGAAAAATGGAAAATTTGTGATGTTTTTTTTTTTTTAATTCTTCGAGGTCAGACGCAGAGATTGGCATTCATTGAATGAAAATGTATTTCAGATACTTTACGGACGAAATGATGATGAATCTTATTCGATTTATTGAATATTTTCGGATTTAATAATTTTTAAAACATTGCGTAATAATAATTTACGTTAATTGATGATAATTATTACAGAAATATTAAAATATTGATTCTTCCGTGATAATTAATCGTAGTTGTTTGTTCGAAGAAGTATTTGAAATGAATTTTCGTTGAATGAATGATCAGGTTTCGGATAAACCGACGAAAATAACATTGATAAATTATTAATTAGTTTTTGTCAAATAACTCGATCATTATCAAATTTCGACTAAAAATGTTCATAACCAAAATTGTTGGAAATTAAATTGTCAAAATGTTTAGTCATTACAATTTTTCGTCTACGATCGATATTTTTGCGACTAGAGTCGTTAATACAAGAGTCAAGTTTGTTATAGAATTATTTTCGATATTCCAATTAAGTTTAGCGCGTTAACTATCAGAAACAAACTTGTAGGGAATTAAATTATCCACAATTTTCGTAATCACAATTATTTTCGTTTTTCACAACCAAAACCCCAAAAACAAGAAAAACAAAATTCCCCAAATGAATTTTCGTCAATTGCGGTCCTTTTTTTCGTCGTAAAATTACATTCCTACCAAATGTCCTTGAACGAGTTTGCTGTGAGACATGACGTAGAGTCCTCCGGATTTTTCGGGGGTGTTTGACACGACGACGAGCATTATTTCGCCATCGGGATGCAACAGAGGACGCGGTGCGATGAACAATTCCTCGTTTCTCGGAAAATCAACGCGACTGAATATATTTCCGGTTTTACCGGATATAACTATGATCTCGGCGGATCGCGATTCACCGTTTTGCACGGTGTGCGACGCGATAATGTCACCGACGTCGTCCCCGTCGACGTCGCTCACGCAAGCCGCGTCGTAAACATCCAAAATATTTTCATCCGTCGGTACATTCGATTCATCGCGAGCTTGGAATTTCCAAATATTGGTTCCACGATTTCCATCGACCGCGTGAAATATTCCACCGCGTCCGGTTATCACGCAATCGTTTACGCCGTCGTTCGTCATGTCCATCGGACAATCGACGTTGAATATCGCGTGTGACGTCCAATAGATCCAAATTGTGTCACCGGTTTTCCCATCCAGAGCCATTATCCCACCCAAACACGGTTTCAGACCACCGAAGTACAAATCGCACAAATATTCCGGCGCGTCTATGGCATCCAGACCTGTGGAATCCAAAATCCAACATTTTTTTCTCGATTTTTTTTAATTTTTTAATTTTCTATTTTTTTTTCAATTTTTATCTTTTTTTATTTTATTATCTTGTGTGACATGATCGATCCAAATAAAAAAATCGATTTCACTCTTCTGAAATAGTTTATAAGATTAAATTTAAGACGATGCAAAACCTTTCTCGCTCGTTCTCTCTCTCTCTCTCTCTTTTTCTCTCCGCAGCGAGCGACGATAGCGCTGTCGCCCTCGCGCTCGTGGCGAATGAGAAAAAAAGATTTCGCATCGCTTTTATAATTTTTATTTTATAATTAAAGAAACAAAAATAATAATAATACTGTACATGAGTATCGACAGCCGTTCCGAACTCTGATGGGGCCTTTGGACGGTCGGTTCACAACAAAACACACCAAAACACAAACATGCAGTGACAAATTCGTCGAAAGAATAAACAAATTTGACTAACAAAAAGCTGTGTTCGCTCGACAATCGACATGGATGCAAATAAACAGTGACGTACGTTACACCTACACGATATAACACATCAAAGACGTATCTGAAATGCAAAGAAATAACACAATAAAAATTATAATGCAATGATAAATAATAATCAAATTTCACAAAATCAATTGAATCAAATAAATTCATGAGACTAACAGCATTGAAAAAAGAAGAAAAAAACGCTGCGAAATAAAAATAAAATTTTTGGTATGCGAAGGATGAGTAAAAATGTCTTGCGAAAACGACACCTGTGCTGAATCCGACGATAATGTCATCCACTTTGTCTCCGTTGACGTCGTTGGCTCTGAACGGCGCTTCGGACGTGAATTTGGGCAAAGTTCTGGTCCACACGACTTTGGAGGTTAAAGAAGTGCAGGGAACGACGAATTTCGGAGTCAGATCGGGCGACTTGACCTCCGATCCGGCCAACCAATTTCTCAGAACGCTCAGAGGTATGGGAAACAGATTGACGGTGTATACGCAAACGACTATCAGACCCATGAGCAACAGCAGAGCCAACAGACCGTAGCAGAAGGGAACGACGAGCGCTTTGCGCGACAACATCGAACCTTCGTTGACTCTGCTGGTTTTTAATTTTCTTCTGGGGGCCATCAGCGGTCTCTTGACTCCGCCTTCGTCGTCCAGTTTGAGACCTCCGCTCTTGCCATCTCTTATGAACACCTCGTCGTCCACGTCGCTCAAATCGTCCTCGTCGAAACTGTCTCGCACGCTCTGGCGCGGCAACGCCGGATATCTGGATGACATTGCGTACTATCTGAAATTATTATTATTTTTTTTACATTTGATATGAAATTATTGACTATGTTTAACATCTCAGACCCATTATAATGTGATATATAAAGGACCAAACATTCTCTCTCTTTATAACCTCCAAATTATTCATCAATAACTTTGAAAACAACTTAAAAAATTAACAAATAAAACCTTCGAGTCACTTTATACTCGTATACACTATAAACAATAATTTAAACGATTTTCTTTCACGATATTCATTTATTTCGATCACTAAATTTATCTGTCATTTATTTTCACCTCACTAATTCACAAATGTCGAAGCGATATTACGATTGACAGTGAATTGGAACATTAATTTGACGTTCGAGGCTCAATCAATCATCGTGAGTGTGACAGCAACACTGTTTATCACCTTTTGACAGATGAATTTGATTTTATACGCCCAAACTTGGCGAGTATCATCCTCGTAACTGATAACAATGATAAAAAAAAATTGTTTGTCGTTATCGACGAGCAATGTGGGTGGCCTCTAGCGGAGATGAGTGGAGATATTGCCGATGAGCGAATCTTTCGCGGTCCGCCACTCGTCGCGCCCCGAGCGGCGGGTCCGCGAACTATGATCACAATGATCACCGGTGAGCTCGCTGGCAAAATTTATTGGCGTTTATCTGTGATTTATGATAAGACGACTCTTTTGTTATCGTTATCGAACGATGACCCTCGTTATCGATCCCATATCCATGGCCCAGTTATCCGCATTGACCAAACCGTATCGGCAGATGTTTTATTTCAATTTTTAGGTTATCTATCCTTCAGGATTTAAAGAATTTTCAACATTGCATGTATGAGTAATTTTGAAACGATGCAGTGAGCAAAAGATTGAAAATTGTATGACGAAAACCACAATCTTTCAACGAAGATAAACAAATTAACATTTTATGACTACTGGTAATAAATAAATATTTATCAAATAATGAGAATAATTTGTCCATAAAATTATTTTGTTGGGCGATGCAACTCGAACTCTTTGAAATATCGTTTCTCTATGACTCGGCCAGCTAGGAGCCTTTAAGCATCTTCAATGTGCAACACCTTAATCAGAACGGACAACGTAATAAAGAAGCACATGAACGAAGAAAAATATTAAATTAAACCTCCTTGAAGCTCGAACGATAAATTCAGCTTATGGATGATTTTACTGGCCCTGTTCCCAAGCGCTCCAGTGGCGCAATTGGTTAGCGCACGGTACTTATAAGACAGTGTTCGTGAGCAATGCCGGGGTTGTGAGTTCGAGCCTCACCTGGAGCATTTTTTTATTTTTTATTTTTTTTCGTAAAAAAATTAATAATTTTAGTGGGTTTGATTTTCTTTTCTACAAGAGATGTTTTTTTTTTTTCAATTTATTGTATCATTCATGTATTTGCAATACAACTTTCGAGGAGCGATATAATACGCTTGTTACGTCACGTGCACGTATTTTTTTTTTACTACTCGTCAATTCCCAAAGTGAATTTCTAAAAGACTCATCCCGTTCGATCGAGTGTCTTTGATTATTATTATTTTTTTATTACACGTTTCGTCGGTAAATGTTGTGAAAGACAGGACGATGGAATAATAAATTCGTTTTTTTTTTTTGGTTTTATTTTTGTTTCTTGTGCTTTTCTATTCATCAATGTAACGCAAATCGAACACACATAGTCTCATTCGACGATGCTTATATAGAGATATACAAGATTACAATCCGTTGTGTATAAACTGATGATCGACTTCATGGGTGTGATAACAAAATCACAAAAAAATGAAAAACCATCGATGATGGGTTCTCGTTGGGACGATGGACCTATTTGGCCTAATAACAACAATAAATAATATACAAACATGTCTCACCATCAATTTATAAATAATGAAAAATATCAACCAAACGAATAATTAAAAAATAATAATAATGATAATAATAATTGTTAGTACACCGATAATTTAAGTCCAACAAAATATCATCATCAGTCGTACTTTTTTCCATCAGCAAGCTCGTTAATTTTAGACTAAATATTATTTCAATAAAATTATTTAAAAAAAACAAACAATAAATATTATTTTAAAAAAAGCATGAAAAATAAAATTGTTAGTACACAAAATTACTATCACAAAAAAATGTTTTATCAATCATACTTTTTTTTCATTGGCAATTTCGTTGAATTCATACTAAACGTATCTAAATGAAACACAAAAAATCAATGATAACAATTAATTTTCATATATTTTATTGATAACACGTTTCAATATAATTATCGAACTCATTAGACTTTTTGTTATTTTTCTTTTGGTGCAAATTACCGATTCGTTAACAATGAAAAATTCGTGACTAATAATTCGCCCGATATCCGATTTAATAATTCTACGTTAAAAGCTTGCTCTCGTGAATCATTCGTCAATCGGATTCGTCGTGTCAATAAATAATAATTATCACCAGCAATCGAATCTCTCATTCGGAGCACAAGCGCATTCTAACCGATTCAGATTTACTAAACGATACACAGCTGTATCACTACATCACTATAATACCTTTTTTTTTTTTTAATTTTTTGTTTTTTCATTCATTTATCTCTTCGTTCGCTTTTATTATTATTATTATTTTATTTTAATTTATTTATTTTTTTCCTCGTTTCATCGTCTTTGTCAACATCTTCGTTCTAATATTTCTATTAGTGTGCTCGTTTGATTTGAAAAATGCTAAATTACGATTTGTGGTCTAGGAACTCAAAACCTAGATGGTAATCATCAACTCGCCTATATTACATTAACTATATCGTCATTACGTTCTATGTAATACTTTATTTTTATTTTTTTTTTTTTTTGTATTTTTGGTTGTTTGTATTTTAATCATATTCATTTACGAATTTATCGACTGGATTGTCAAATCATCGTCGAAAATTGTTATTCATTCATTATTTTACCTTTCGTAATGTTTAGTTTTATTTTTATTTTTGGTTTTTTTTTATCTTCAATCGAGAACTAATCACGACAATCGCTCTCTCTCTCTATCTCTCGCGTGAGCAACGTTCGACAGATTATTTGCAAAATAGTTGCAGCAATCGGTTGGCAGTAAATTCATCGATATTGTTTATTTTTCATTATCTTTTTATATATATATATAATATATTTATTTTTAATCGATCCATCTACGTATAATTACGTAAAATCGTGCGTAATAATTTGTTTTTTAATTTTTTTTTTTTTTTTAGATTTTTTTTCATCACTACATTACATTTGCTACGCAAATTTATTTATTCTTCGTTCGTTCGAATGACCGATGAGCTACGAGTTGTCAAATAAAATTCTAGCGAATATAATTTAATTGTTTTTTCTAATTTTTTTGCATTTTGCATTTTGTTTTTTTTTTTTTTTTTTTTTTCGTTGAGCTTCGTCGATGATCTTTCAAACGGAATAAGACAAAACAAAAGAGAAAAAAAAGTCGTGACATCGTCACTCGAGCAAATATTTCGTCCAATCGATTAAAAACGATCTTCAACATCGCTCGTCGTCGAATTTTAATTGCTAAATTGTGGGTTTCTCTTTTTTCTCTTAATAATGTACTTTCCAACGTTATACGAATTTAGGGTCTCTCACGAGTACGACACCACGCTAACTTTTGTCATTATTGTTATTATTATTATTATTATTATTATTGTAATTATAATTATTTGTAATTTACGGTGATTTTTTTTTTTTTGGTTTTTCGTTTGTTTATTTTTTTGGTAATTTTTTCGTTTCAATGTCATTAAGTTTTGTTTTTTTTCTTTTCGTTTTTGTTTGTTTTTTTTTATTTATTTTTTTTTCAAACTTTCGAGTCGAATAATAATTAAAACTCGAAATTGTAGACCAAGTACCATACTACAACGCTCATCGTTTACGACGATTTTGCGATGCAGATACGTGTATTTGTACCAAGTTACGTTTTAAAGCTTATCAGGCGTTTTCATCTGTGCGCGACAGTCCATTTTGTTTTTTTTTTCTTTTTTCATTATCATTTATTTTTTTTTTTAGATTATTTATTTATTTATTTTTGAACGGGGGTCCTTGGAATTCATTTTATTTTATTTTTTTTTCGGTTTGGTTCTTTTTTTCTGCGTATGTTTTTTTTTTTTGTTTGTTTTCTATATATATATATATGTATGTATGTATGTATGTATGTGTATGTATAATGTATATAATGTAACAATGTGAGGTTTGTTTTTATTTGTTTGTTTTTTTTTAAATATCGAAATTCAAACAAGGATGTATTTTTTTTTCCGGATTAAAATATTGGACGGTGCGAAGCACAGAACGATAAACGCTAAACCGTTGTCTCCCGATCCACGTGAATGTACTCCACGAAACCGGGAGGTTGTTGTCAGGAAGCCACCCCGAGAAGGGTCTCCTCGGTTGGCGCACGTCGGGGTCGTCCTCCGGTGTTCATACCGTCGTAGAGCAATCGTTTTGCTCGTGCCTTTGATCTGCAACAAAAAAAAAAAAATTCACGCATAAATGATAAAAAAACACAAAAACCTCCACACCACCAAAACCATTAAGGTAGTACCCTCCATACGAGAGTTTACCGTCAGATTTTCATGAAACTTGGCATACTCATAGGTATTGATGAGAAAAAGGTACAGTTAAATTTTTATGGCTCTCCGGAGCGCGAGAAAAAAGATATCGACACTTTAATTTTTCACACATTTAACACGGAGCCTTATGGACAATCACGCTCAATTTGATACAATACAAAAAGTCCTCGTCAGATTTTATTGAAAACACTTGAGCTGCAAGTTGAATATTCGAAGAACATTTTGGGCACTTGACAGTAGAGATCGGGAGACGGTGATGATAATAATAAGCGAATAAACATCGGAAAATATCTTTTCTCTCTCTCTCTCTAATCGACATCATACCACGCGTCTTTGTCACACACAGGTACTACGTAACTCAATCGGAGATGGTATATCTCAAGGCTTGCTTTGACTCTTAAAGTTTGTAGGATACTACCTTAAACAATACAACAACAACAACAAAAAATTCAAAAAAAAAAAAAAAAAAACTTTCCCACCGAAAAATCATTTTACCCGAAACAAACGTTGGAAAACCCGACGTCCCAGTCTAAGAAAATTCCAAACAAAGCGTTCTACGCAATTCCAACGTAAAATAAACTCTATCGAAATCGACAATGCTCACCTGCAGATGAGAATGGCGAGCAGACAAGCGAATGCCAAAACTATTCCAGCCGCCCCGGCAAGCACCAGCCACATCTCCGGTGGCAACAGTCCCAGCAATCTCGCGCCATTTCCGCAATTCGCCTCATCGTGACCCGAAGGACAGTGAACCCTTCCGTCGCACCACAAACTGGCCGCGATACAAGCTCCAAGCTCGGGACATTTGTGCAAGCAATCGCCGTTCGCCATCGTGTCGTTATCCCCATTACCGCGATTTCCCATAGCGGGCAATCTCAATTGTCGATGAAGAGCCGATCGGCTCTTAGAAATTTCCAACCACGAAGCCGCAGCATGACCGGCTTCCCTGGCAACAAAATCCAGCAGCAAAGCCGGCGGTCTCGCGGGTCCCAACCACTGTCCATCGTCCACGTGGCTACCCAGCCACTCTTCGGAAAACACGTGAACGGTAAATTCCCGAGCTCCGGGTTCAGCCGGACAAACGACCCTCAACAATCTCGCCGGCCATCCGGAATACAAAAGTATGCGATTCATCGTCGGACATTTGATCACGGAATCTGTATTATCGACCGTACCCGTCGAAGAATGATCCAAGGTCGTGGAGGGATTGCCCAAGGTCGCGGGATTGATCGTAGCGCCTACGGGGCTGGTTTCCAGTGGCATGAACCATCCCCAAGTTAGCACGAACAACGAACGATTGTCACGAGCTTCGACAAGCCAAGGCAGACCCTCGCAATAAATGTCCGGTCTCGACAAAGGTGGCGCCACGAATCTCAGTTCGCCACCCTCGCCCCTGACCCTTTGCTTCCGAGGACATTCGGGGGCTCGGACTAGTTCGAAGGACGCGTGGAAATACAGAGTCTCGAAATCCTCGTGGGGCTGTTGACGATCCACGTGGAAATGGAGTTCGAGGGCGCGACCCGATGACACGTGAGTCAGCGGCAAGTGCGACGAATTGTCGCACAGACAGGCTCGTTGAAGACGCACGTCGCGCCACGGCACTTCGTACAGCGTCAGATGTGATTGTCGGGCCGTTGTTGAATCGCGAAGACATCGCGGACGTGCTGTGTGAGGATCGGGTTCGCTGGTGCACAGGGATGATTCGCCGAGGCTCATGTTGTGAATGGTCAGACGTATGCGTTCACCCGAACCCGCTTCGATTCTGTAGGTGCAATCCAGATGAGTCGCTCCACCACGACCGTACAGACGCACGTCCCGGGGTGAGGTCACGTCGCCCGAACGGAGTTTGCGGAATACTCTGGTGCAATTGCCGTCGCCCCATTGCTCACCGGTTTGGAGGGTTGAGACGAATTCGTAACGGGCCTGTGGAGAGATTGTGGGGATGGACAGAATTAGTTGGATGTTGGGATAGTTATTTAGTTATTTAGTTATTTAGTTATTTAGTTATTTAATCATTTAGATATTTAGATATTTAGATATTTGGATATTTAGATATTTAGATATTTAGTTATTTAGTTGTTTAGTTGTTTAGTTGTTTAGTTATTTAGTCATCCAGTCATTTAGTCATTTAGTCATTTGATTATTCAGTTATTTAGATATTTAGTTATTTGATTATTCAGTCATTTAGTTATTTAGTTATTTAGATATTTAGTTATTGAGTTATTTAGTCATTTAGTTACTAAGTTATTTAGTTATTTGATTATTTGATTATTTAGTCATACAGTTATTTTGTTATTTAGTCATTCAGTCATTTGGTAATTCAGTCAGTTATTTAGTAACTCAGTCAGTTATTTAGTCATTTAGTCATTTAGTCATTCAGTCAGTTATTTAGTCATTAAGTCATTTAGTCATTCGGCAATTTAGTCATTTAGTTACTCAGTTATTTAGTCATTCAGTTATTTAGTTATTTAGTCATTTAGCCATTTAGCCATTTAGTTACTCAGTTATTTAGTTATTCAGCCACTTAAACAATCAATTATTTAATTCTTCATTCATTCACTCATTCATCCTTTTTGAATCGAAAATTATTTGAAGAATGAAAAAATTGTAATCGACTTTTTGTCATAATTGTAAATGTCATTTATCTTTTTATTTTTATTTTTATTTTTTTTTGCATATTCATATAAATGGTTTAGCGGGAGAAAAAAAATTGTTATCGACTCTTTGTGAATATTTTGAAATGTCCTTTGTTCGTTCCGCTATATTTTATTTTAATTTCTTATCTTCGAGCAAATGGTTTGAAGGAGAATAAAAAAATTCTAATCGATGATTCGTTATTATGTTAAATGTCATTTTTTTTTTTGCACTGAGAATATGTATTTCAAAGGTTTTATCGAAAAACGATATTGACATTGGGAAAATCCTATTGAATTTCAATCGGGCTTGGTAGGCGTGAGAAAATTGTTTTTTATCGATTTCGGGTTTTGTTTCTTTTATTATATCCTTTTCGTTTTTTTTTTTTTTTTCGTAACAGCAACGAACGACTGTTGGCCCCGGTCGAGGAGGTCACGAATGGTCACGGGGAAAACGTTGTGAAACCGTTGGAAAATTTGTTCGTGGTGAAAAAGCTTTCACCAAAGCTCTGAATTTATCTCGCAATTCGCTCGCGCACACACACACCCAGATGACCTACAAAAGTTTGTAGTTTCGTGACAATTCGAGCTTGCAACAGATTGTACAACGACAATGTTAACAATATATATATATCTGAGCCAGTTTCGTCGCGCGAATGGAATCGTCATTGTTCATTGGCTTTTGAAAGATGAATCGTGCAGATTTCTCGTTACCCCAAATTATTGTTTATTCGCTTCTAAAACTCTCGATACTTTTTTATCTTCATCAAAATCATGTTTATTTGAAGAAAAAAAAATTGTAATCATTTTCAGAATGATTTTTTCAAGTATTCTTTAAAAGAAAAAAAAAAGAATATTCAATTTTGTCTCCCAGATCCAAAAATATCTGTTCAATTATCATTTATTAAATCTCAGGTCTCATCATCGTTTTTCTATACTGAAAATTCTTCTTTATTCCTCACAGAAATAATTTTTTTTTCTATTCTCCTCGACCACGAGAAAATTTAGTTCTGTCTTTCGAATCCAAAATAATTATTTCAATTTTCAATCAAATTCGTTTCAAACTTTCTCCAACCATCCTCAGAATAGTAATTTTGTTAGTTTTTCAGTTAGTTATTCAGTTATTTAGTTAGTCAGTTATTTAGTTATTTAGTTATTTAGTTATTTAGTTATTTAGTTATTTAGTTATTTAGTTATTTAGTTATTCAGTTATTTAGTTATTCAGTTATTTAGTAAATTAATTAATCAGTTACTCAGTTATTCAGTTATTTAGTAAATTAATTAATTAGTTACTCAGTTATTTAGGTATTTAGTTATCTAGTTATTCAGCTACTCAGCTAATCAGCAATTCACTCATTAACAATTACATATATCTATAAAAAAAGTTTACTCCTCTCACAAAAAAATGCTTCTCCTCAGTACAATAAAATTAGTTTTGAAACAATTTTCTCCAACTATTCCAAAGCCCTCGAATAATAACAATCATCATCATCATCATCACGAAAAAAAATTCACCTGAAAATTGACATTACGCAGAGCAGTGCCCATCGGCGTGTCCATCTTCAATGTCAACGTGGACGATCCAGTCAGATAGCTCTCGGTCTCCGTACACGGTCTCGTAGTCCTGGTGGAATTTCTCAGCGCCGCATGAGCGCACAATTTCGGTGTATCGTCGCAAAGACTGACAATCGGTGTCCCCGACGTTCCAGGTCCGTCCCAAATGGTCAATTTAACCGCGCAACTACTCCCCCCACCGCCCCCTCTCAATTCCCCATTCCTCAATCTCGAATTTCTCAATTTCGCGTTGTAAGTAACATTGCCCAGCCTCGATCTCCCATCGTTCGTAAAATCCCTCTGCGAAAACGACGAAAAATACAACCAAACGCGATCGCCAACCGATCCGCGAATGTTCCACGTGCAAACGGATTCCAACGGAAGCGTGTGTTGAGGAGCTCTGAGGACCCCGCTTCTCTTGGTCGTGTCATTGACGAAAAAGTTGCAACCCTGATTGCCCCGAGCGTAATCCAAACCGTCGGAATCAACGTAAACGACTGGAATCTCGAGTTCCAGTCTCAACGAAGAAGTGCCAAGTGGAATGGATTGAGCGGATGAGCGAAATTCGATGAGCATGGCCGGACCTCTTGCGGTTATTCTGGGCAATGGTCCACCGCAGTAGACCAGAAGCACGGAATCCTCGATCCTGGGTCCATCTCGAAAGACCAAACGATCCTTCTCATCCGGACAATCCTGCCAGACGCTCAATTTTCCAGAATTTTCATTGGAATCACGATCAACGTTCCAGGACAACGAGGAAGACGATGAGGATGCTGTGGTCGATGACGACGACGAGGAAACCGTGGAAGACGAAGCTGAGGTTCCAACTTCCGACACAACCGACGCGAAATAAGCCGGTCTGGACAATTGACTGCCTCCTGCAGCTCCAGCTCCAGCTTTGACCGAGATCATCGCGTGTTTGCAAGTCGGTACGAATTTTTGTCTGACGGTGACCAAACAACTGGCGTTCCTAGGATATTCACCGGGATAATTGGGACTCTGTACGCGACATTGTTTCTGATGGCATTCGTAAAAATTGCGCGAGCAATAAGTTCCGGGAACGGGTGATCCGCGTTCCACTGGAAGATCAGGTTTGCCCAATCGAGCGACGGCTTCGTTTCGGGCCACGAAGCGATAACGCAGACGGAATTCGAAGGGAACGTTGGAAGGAGCGTGGAACAGTCTGATGGAAGCTGTGACAGTGCTGGTCTCGCTGTAATAAGTCGCTCGACGTTCACCAGCTCCGCACCAAGATCCTCCGGTAAAAGGACGTCCGAGTTCAGCCAGTTGCAGAGAACCTTCCGGACAACTCGAGTAAAACGGCTCATTTGCGTTCAGATCCAAACGACCTATGCTGAAAGCGTCCCACAAGAGTTGAACGAGCTCGCCGTGTCCCTGACCTCCCGCGGTGAACGTAAGATGACACAGGAATGGCAAACGTCCCTCGGTCGGACGTGGAAGATCCAATTTGTAAGTGCGTCCCTCGCGACCGTGATAAGTGCGATTGCACGGGGTACAGTGAATGGGCTCGTCGCTGTTGTCACCGCAATCGTCGCGTCCGTTGCAATATGCGTCGAGGGGTATGCAACGTCCGTCGCGACAAGTTAATTCGGCCAATTCGCAGTTGCCGGATGTTGTGGCCGCGCGGGTCAGATCGGTCAGGCTCAGGAGGACACCGGTGAGCAAACGGATCCAGAAACGACCGCCCTCACCGCCGTCCCAAACGTCTTCCGCGACCATTCCCTGCGAGAGGCAGCAAAATCAAAAGATTATGAGATGTATTTTTTTTTTTAATTTTATAATTTTTTAATTTTTGTATTGGTAAGTGGATTGGGGGGAGAATTATCGTAAGGGGGTTTTGGGAGGAGAGGGATTGATAGTTTGTTTTTTTTTTTTTTTGTGGGATTAAAAGAGGAGAAAATGTAGTATTTTTTTTTTTTTGAGGGCGAATGAGAGATAAAATGAGGTGTGAGTATTTTTTTAAATGTTTTTAATTTTTTTTTATTGGTAAGTGGGTTGGGAGGGAATTATTGTGGGGGGTCTGGGAGGAGAGGAATTGATAGTTTGTTTGTTTTTTTTTTTTTTTTTTTTTTTTGTGGGAATGAAAGAGGAGGAAGTGTAATATTTTTTTTTGTTAGTGATGGAGTGAGGGAGATAGAATCAAATATATACATATTTTTTTTTTTTGTGCAGATCAAAGAGGGTGGTACAAATATTTTTTTTGGCAAATAAAATTATGAGAAATTATTGTGCAATCGTCTATGTATTTATATATGTATATATATATATATATATATATATATATATATATATATATATGCAGAGAGAAATGTAATATTTGTTGTGCAAATAGAAGGGCGAGAATTTATTATTCAGTCGCTTATATATGTATAGAGAGTAACAAATATTTGTTGTGCAAATGAAAAAGCGAGAGATAATTGCTCAGTCGTCTATACACATTTATATATATATATATTTAGACAGAGAAAAATAAATATTTGTCGTGTAAACGGAAGAGCGAGAAATAATAATTCAGGCGTAAAATGCGAATATATATATACGAAACTTCTTCTCCAATCTTATGTGACTGTTTATAAAATTAAAAAAAAAAAAAAAAAAAAAAAAAAAAAAATTTGCACTCGTCATTGAAAAAAAGATGATCGAATATCCAAACAATTCCACACTTCGTGCATAAACTTACTCTTTACCTCAAAATTTCTTTTTTTTTCAATTATGAAAAAATTCAATTGAAAAAAAAAAAAAACCCAAATAGCAATAAAAAAAATTATTTTTTCCAAAAATAAATCACACTATTCAATAAAAAAAAAAACGAAGATCTAATATTCCACCAAAAAAAGGATCCAAGATTCCACAAAAAAAAAACAGATCCAAAATTCCACCAAAAAAAAAAAATAGATCCAAGATTCCACCACCGAAAAAACCAGCATTTACCATAATCCGCGGTGTGTCTCTGACTCATCACCAGTCCCTCTCAAAAGAAAAAAAAAAGAACACGGTTCCACGACACGCGTATGCAAGTATTATAGGAATCGCGGCACGAGAGTCGTGAACCTCATAAAAGGCGTAACAGCGTCGAACACGAGCGGCACGATGACGAGCACGACGACGAGCACGAGGAGTAGCCGTAGCAGTTGCCGTCCTCCACTCGAGTCCACGTATAATAATTCATGCTCGTCGAGCCCGGTTTATTATCACGGCTCGTGAGCATCGGGATCACTGGACAACATACACATACTCACACACATAAACACACATATATACATATAAATATATATATATATAAATATATGCTATATATTATAATTTTTTTTCTTTTTCTTCTTCTTCAGCAAGGCAAACTAGCTCGCGTAGACGACGTGAAAACATGTAACTCGGATGCACGAATCTGTCGTCGTTCACCCTCGACGATTTTCTCTCGACCACCCTCGACCACCCCCAATCCACCCCTTCTTCCTCTTCTTCACCCTCCGACACACTATCAAGACCGTCGTCGTGTCATCGTCGTTCGTTCGTTCGGTTTCACGATTTCTTACCCCTCGAAACAACTGTGTAACGCACGCGCTGCTCCACCCCGAACTAAAACCCACCCTCGTAGTCGTTGGTGCTGCTGCTGCAGCCAGCCAGCCTCCACCCGTTTCCCTGGATTCGTGCAAAATTCTCCACCCTCACCCGAAAACATCTTCTCGCCCGTGCCTGCAACCTCGACCACCCCCTCTCACCCCTTTGCCTTTAACTCACCCTCTCCTCTCGACGCCTGTGCTGCTGCTGCTGCTAGCCTCTCGTTTCAACCCTCGCCCACTCTTCTGGGTCTCGCGCATCCATCCCCCGACTCGTTCGATCACAGGGCGAGACACGAGGGCGGATGATAGAGTGAGTGAGAGAGAGAGAGGGGAAGAATTGAATTTTGATTATTTTGGACTGAGAAACGTGTGCTGGTTGTATTTGAATTTGATATTTTTTGGGTTGCAGGTAATCACTGTTGACTGGATTTTATATATTTTTTATATTTGGGTCTTGTGTGCTTATGAAGAGAGGAGAGAGAGAGAGAGAGAGAATTGAATTTTGCTTATTTCGTTATAAAATCAACGTGCTAGTTACATTCAAATTTGATATTTTTTTAATATCACACGTTAATCACTGTGGACTAGATTTGATATATGTCTTATAATATGTAAACCTTATATTCTTATGAAGAGAGAGAGAGAGAGAGAGAGGGAAAGAATTGAATTTTTATTATTTTGGATCGAGAGACATGTGCTGGTTATATTTAAATTTGATATTTTTTTTTATATCACACGTTAATTATTGTTGACTAGATTTATGATATATCTCATGATATTTAAACTTTATATCCTTATGAAGAGGGCGAGAGAGAGAAAGAGAGATGAGATTGATGTTTGATGTTCTCTCTCTTTTTTTTTTTTTAAAAAGAGAGAGAAAGAGAGAAAGAATTGTTTCTGTTAATTTTTTTACTTCGGAGCATAACTAAAGTTAGGTATAAAAAAATCAATCAAACATAGAAATAAAAATAAAAAATAAAATTACAATTCTTGAATGATAATGAAAAATAAAATAAAAATAGAAATTTAAAAAAAAAAGAGAGAAAGAGAGAAAGAATTCAATTTTGTTGATTTTCAAACTTTGGAGCACGACTAATTTAAAAGCAACGTGCAATAGTTACATTGAAATTTTATTCATTTTATATGGTCCATAATTACTATCGAATAGATTTTTTAATCTTATCTTATATCTAAACCTCAGATCCTCATGCAGAGAGAAAGAGAGAGAGAGAGATAGAGTTGAAGGAGTAGCTGGTGGTGGTTCTGCGGCAGCAAGGCACCCCCGACACGACTTTACGGGTCACCGGCCGGGGGATGTAACCGCACACGCGTCTCTCAGCCATCCACCGCGGAAAACACGACTACCCTTATTTTTTTTTCCTTTTTCTCGTTTTTTTTTTTGCACATTTTTTTTTCTCGATTTTTTTCTTTCTCTCTTTTTCTCTCGTTACGTTGGCAAAGTGAACCACCACCCTTTGACGACCGTGCATCAGCAACTGCCTCGACGAATGACTCAGTTTTCTTCCCCTCTTCGACGAAGAAAAATTCTCGATCTCGAGTCTTCGAGAGGAAAAAATGCAAATTTTTTTTTTTGTTGCTTTACACACTCGAGAATTTGTTTGAACAATTTTAGTACTCTGTGGAATCATTTTTTTTTATCGTCCAAGGCGAGCAAATCGAGTTTTGCCTCCTAGAGTCGAAAAATAATTTTAATTATTGTTAAATAAAATCTCTAGCTCGGTTAAGATTATTTTTTTATCGAATGGATGAGATAAAAATGTTTATCACTCTCTGCAATAATATTCCCAATTGTCCATCAAGACCGGTAAATTCAAATTTTGCCTCCTAGAACCGAAAAATGATGTCAATCGTCATTAAATAAATCTTCATCTTCATTAAAATTATTTTTTTTCACGAATACAAACGTTCCCTACTCTTCGAAATATTCTTTCAAAACTATCCATCAAGCCTAGAAAAATTCAATTCACCTTCCAATTATCATTCAACAAATCGTCATCATCGTCAAAATAATTTCTTTCGTACAGAAAAAAAAACCAACGAATGTTTACTCATCTCCGGAATAATTTTCTCGATTGTCCGTCAGGACGAGCAGCAAATGACTACAGACTTCCCATCCCTTATTTATTTTTTTTTTTTCATTTCTTTTTATTTCTCTCCCTCTTTATATATTTTTTCCTCTCGTTACGTTGGCAAAGCAACTCTCCCCCGACCCTCTGGCGACCGTGCATCAGCAACTGCTTCGACAAATGACGTGTTCTCTCTTCGACGAAGAAAATCCTCACTCTCGTTCGTCCCCCCTCCCTTCTCCTTCCTCTTGCGACCCTCTCCCCCAGGCTCTGCGCAAACCAAAAGGGTTTGCACACAATCCACCCTCTTCTCTCTCACTCACCGGCTTCCACGTCCTTCACTCGCTCTCGTGGATTGGGAATGAGAAGAAAATATGCTCCAACGTCTTTTTCAATCACAATTTTTTATTTTTTGTTATTTTTCATTTGTTTCACTTTTGTTTTTTTTTTTCATTTCACTGTTGGTTTTTTTTTAAATTCATTTTTTTCTTCTTCTTTGTTTTGACTTCGTCGTTTTGCACCTGTTTTTCTTTTCTTTCATTTTTTTTTTTTTTGTTTTTTTCTTTACAAATGGAATTTTTTCGACAAATCGATAAGAAAATTAAGGGCGGTGCTAATTGAGACGGTTGTTTGGGATAAATACTTAAAGATACAGCGTTTGGTACCTTGACCTCGCAAAGTGGGGGGGGGGGGAGGGCGGCAGGGGCTAATTTCTATTTACAATGACGAGAACAATTTTTTTTTAAACACCCTTGCAAAATACGTATGCGGGGGCACAGTCGATTATTATTTTTCCTTAATGCTTTATCATCATTATTTTTCAATCCTTTCTCCCTTTTTCGTTATTTGTTTTTCTTGTTTAACGAGTCTCGATACGTCTTTTATTTTCTTTTACGTCTTCGGTCAGTCTTTTAAAAGCATCGATTTGAACGTTATTATGAATTATTATTCATTTTTTTCTTCTGTTTTTTTTTTTTTTGCTCGATCTTTATTACAATTTTGTGTCCCGGAGCCGAAAAATTCGTTTCAATTATCATTCAATGAATTTCTATCTTCATTTGGATTATTATTCGTTTTTTTTTTCTTGTTGGTTTACGGATAGAATTTTTTTTTAGCAATCGCTGACAATATTCTCCAATTGTTTCACAAAGACGAGCGAATTAAATTTTGCTTTCGAGAACCGATTTCTTTTTTTTTTTGTCTCTTTCTTAAATTTTCATATTTTTATTCAACGATTCTCGGATGCATAATTTTTTTTTCTTCATCCTCGGTCGCCATCTCAAGAATATTAATTTAAACGTTATCGTTATCATCATCATTATTATTTTCCTTGTTTCTTTTTTTTGCTTTCCTCAATTTTTAAAGTAAAAAAAAAAAAAAATTGGGAGAACAATAATAATTCAGCTAATCAAAAAAAAAAAAGAAATAAAATAATCAAAAATTAATTAAATAACGTCATGTGGGTTCTAATCAGTTGACAGTAGGGTCGACATCAAAGAAAACTCTGTGATGTTCATTTTTTTTCAAGTCAAGTTTTCATTATTTTTTTTCGGGGATTTTTTTTTTCTCAAAGTTTTTCATTATTCATTTATTTATTTATTTATTTCGTTTAGAATGCATAACGAGTTCTGACGTCTTCGAGTTTCTTCGACACCTCGGACGGTGTGCGTTCCAAATCCCCGGATATGCTTTTTTGTTTCGCCGGTTCTATCGAATTGAATTGTTCGCACAAATCGCCATCGATGACATTTTTTACCGGATAATCGTACGAGCGAAAAGACAGATGATCGCGACCGCAAAGCGGCGGATGTTCGGAACGCATGTGCATCTCGAGATGTTGAAAAAAATCGTGATCCTCGTGACTGGTGAATGGCACGAGAACTCCGACCGTACCGCTCAGAGTCGTGTAAACGAGACTCTCCGAACCGCCGGGTATCAATGTGGCTTTTTGCAGTGACATCACGGTCTCGCCGATGTGAAAAGACGCAACTGTGTCGGCTTTTTGACTGGCACCGTTCAACAAACCGCGATCCCACAGTGCCTTGTTGCCCGTTGGATCCTCGTCCACGTCGTCGTTTATTCCACTCGCAAGTCGAACCTTCAATTATAATAAATTCAAAATAAAAATCATATATAAAATGATTATAAATTTGAAATTTCTAGAATTTCTATTTTTCTAAAAAAAAAAAAAAATAATGTATCGTTTCCCTAAATTGTCAAAAAAATTGAACAATATGAGACACAACATTTTTTTTTCGTTTCAAGAGGAAGAATCAAGATTGAGAATACATATTAAAATTATAGAATACAGTAACGTTAAAAAAAAAAAAAAAAAAAAAAATTAACAGTTCTTCGAAGAATCAAAAAGCAACCGTCTTTCCATCAAAAGAAATATTTTTCACAACCATTTTTACATTAAAAAAAATATATATATTTAAAAATAAAAAATTATTATTATTATTATAAAAATCGCCTTTCCATAAAGAAAAATATTTCTGAGAAACATTTTTACATTTTTAAAAAATATATTTGAAAATTAAAAATTCTTATTATTATATATATTAAACTTTAATATATACAATAATAATAATAATTTGTAATTTTCAAATATATTTTTTAAAAAAATGTAAAAATGGTTCTAAAAAATGTTTTTTTTTTTTTTTATGGAAAGGTTGCTTTTTAATTTTTCGGAAAACCGTTGACTTTTTTTTTTCAACGTTACTTTGTGGATTTAACACTTCGACACGACTTACCACAGCGATATTGCCAAATTTGTCAGCCGTGGCCACGGTATCGTAATCGAGAACGCACGTAGTTGTGATCCATCGTGGATGAGTGTCGTCCGCGAACACGATCAGTTGATTCTCCTGACGTTTGTAACGCACCGCGTAAACGGATTCCTGCACGTCGCTCACGTATATGCGCTGACCCACGGCGTTTATCGCCACAACGGCATTGGGTATGTGTTTGTTTTCGCATTTTCGCAACAATTTTTTTTTTCCGATGTCGTAGAGCCGAAGCATACGACCGACTCCGACGAGCACGCGACCCTGGTAAGAACATATGGCCAGAGGCACCTCGTCCAACACGGTTTTGTGCATCAGTTCCATACTCGTGCAGTCATTGTTCACTCTGAAAACAAAATTAATAAATTAAATAAACATACAAAAAAATAAATAAAAAATAAATAAACGTTGTAAACGATGTAAAACATTTTTAAAAAATTGCTAAGTCCATAAGGCAAGTCACTAATGGCTTCGAAATAAATCAATAAAATTAATAAATTAATAAATCAATAAAATTTGTGAAATTTTTTTTTATCTCAATCACGAAATTTTTCTCAATTAGCAGAAAAAAAAAATTAAATAATGGATAATAATGATAATTGGAGCTTTGTTGAACCTCAGCACTGCAGGTTTATCATCTCTACGTTATTTCAGATAGTGTGAATGTCATCATTGGTAACAAACAAAAGCTCGAAGAAAAAAAAAGGGGGAATTGTTTGATATGAATGATATCGTGATAATAAATTCGTGCTTATTACTTGTATGTATAGAGAAATCCGCCATTGCTGACCCGGGGATTGAGCTGATAAGCCTTGGCAACCCCGACAATGAGAAACTGTTGATCACCCTGATTCGCGAATCTCACCAGAGCCAAGCTAGAAAAAATTTTCAACGACACAATTGTTATTCACGGATTCATCGAGACACGAAAAAAAAATTATATACATGTAGAAAAAATTGTTAAATGAGATTGCAGTTCGATTTGGACTAAGAAAAATTAAATTGGGGTCCAAAAAAAAATTGTAGTGCACTCAAAAAAAATTAATTTGAATTTAAAAAATTTAATTGGACTGAAAAAAATTACACTGAGCTCAAAAAAATAAAATTAAACTCCAATAAACGTTAAAATTGAAACTCATGACAATTAAATCGAAAGAAAAAATTAAATTGAGGTCCGAAAAAAAATTGAACTGCACTCCAAAAAAATAAATCTGAACTAAAAAAATTAAATTGGACAAAAAAAATTGAACTGAAGTCAAAAAAATTACACTGGGCTCAAATAAAATAAAATCAAACTCCAAAAACGTCGAAATTAAAACTCAAAACAATTAAATCGAAAAGAAAATTAAATCGAGGTCCAAAAAAAATCGAACTGTATTAAAAAAAAAAAAATTGAACTACAAAAATTGAACTGCACTCCAAAAAAATTACACCGGGCTCAAAAAAATAAAATCAAACTCCAAAAACGTTAAAATTGGACCTCAAAACAATTAAATCGAACAAAAAAAATTAAATGAACCTCAAAAAAAATTAAATCGAACAAAAAAAAATTAAATGAACCTCAAAAAAATTTAATTGAACTTTGAAAAAAAAAAATGTTGATAAAAAAACGTTAAAAAAAAAAATTCTACATTTTTCTTACCACATAGCAGCGTAATTCTGTTCGAGCCGATGAACCTCAAAAGTTTGTCCGGTAGTCGGAGCAATAAGTCGTACGAGAGAGGCCCAAAGTCCGGGTCCAGCTCTCGGTGCTCCGAAAACCGCTTCGTTCGGTTCCTCGGACAAAAATGCTTCGGCCAATTCACGAGCAACCGCGGCTTCCTCGGCTCCCGCGGCTTCCTGCATTTCTTCGGCCATCTGCAAACGTCTCTGTTGCTTCGTGTCCTCGGTATAAGCGTTGTGTTCGGTCTCGATGACGAGCAAATGCGCGGAATCCGTGTGAATGGCAAATTTTCGCGGTGTATATTCGAGCGGAAAGCTAACTTGATTGAAAACAGCTCCCAATTTTTCGAGAGCCAAAATTCTGAGTGTATTGGTGGATATTGCGACAATGCCTTCGGGACATTGTTCGGAACTGAAACCCGATGCAAATTCCAGCGATTCGTAGGACAATGGAGTCAGATGAAAACGATTTTGATAATAATAACTGAGCCAGGATCTGCTGCTCATCGCCAGCACGGCCTGATTGCCCTGCATCATTATGCGAAAAAGTTTGACCGGTCGGGAACCGAGATAACGGGTTCTCGTGTCTGCCAGATCACCGGATATCGGATCGAGCATGGTTCTCAGTAAAACGCCGTTTTGAAGACCTGTAAAAAAAAAATTTTGAAAAAGATTAACAACAAAACGAATTGGAGCAAGTTTTCTCATTTATTTTATTCATTTATTCAGGTTCTTTGAAGTAATTTTATTCATTAAATTATTTATTTGTTGTGCTTTTATTCATTTAATTATTTATTTTGTGTGTTTTTATTTATTCAATTATTTATTTTATGTAGATGTGCAGTTTTTTTATTTGCACATCAATTTTGCTTTGTTCAAAAATATTTATTTCATGTCTTTTTATTCATTCATTGATTCGAGGTCATTTTGTTTTTATTAATTTAATTTATTAAATTTTATTCATCAATCAATTTCACATTATTTCGTGTTTTTTCTTGTTTTACTTTTTTCCCCCCCGAACATTTGCTAAAAAATGTTTCAATCACGTCCGCAAAAGATCCTACCATCGCTCGAAAAAGGATAATCGATTAAAAGAATTATTGAAAATTAAATGACAAAAAAAGAAATATCGAAAAAAAAAAAATAAATAAATAAATAAATAAATAAAAAATGGAAAATCGAAGAATAGAATAAAAGAAGTATTGAAAATTGAATGAAAAAGAGGAATATCGGAAATTGTAAAAAAAAAAAAAAATACAAAAATAAATAATAAAAGGAAAATCGAAAATTGAAAAAATACGAAAATAAATAAAAATGGAAAATCGAAAATTGAAAAAAATACGAAAATAAATAAAAATGAAAAATCGAAAATTGTAAAAGGAAAAAAAAAATTCGTAGAATCGTTACCTATGTTGAGATAGAGGCTGGATTGTTGCGACGCAAGATCTTCGGACGCGTCCGTGTCTTTCATGCCCATCTCGACGATGCAAAGACTCTCGGCAGCCGCGGGCAGAGCCTGCATGCTTCTGGGTGCCAAACAATCGGACGGATCCAGAGAAATAATTCTGACCGTGTTGTCCTGAAGACCAACGGCCAAGAACCAAGAACGTTGCTCGCCAACGGCCACGTTTCCCAGTGCCATGCACATCACTTCCGATGGCATTTTTTTGCGTTCCGTGTATTCGTTCAATTGTCCCGTCTGCGGAATTAAATTCGATCGTTAAATCGTTAACATAAAAAAAAAACACAATATACTTTTTTTTACATTTTTTTATTAATTTGAGACAATAAATGTTCGCTCGTGACGCGTATCAACGAAAAAATCGATGCAACTCGCTGGGGGACTCAAGCCACGATAGAATTTTCAAAAAAAAATAAAAATTCGCTATTTGCATCGTTTACGTCTCGAAGATTACCAGTAAAACTTCTTCGAGAGAACATCAATGCAATTTTGTATTTTATGATTTTTCGCAAAATTCGATTTTTCGAGAAATAATTTTTTTTCTTAAATTATTTATCATTAATTTACTTGTAAATTATTTTACCAAAGAGCCCAAAAAAATAATATACAATTGATAAAAGTGGATAGTAAAAGCTTACGGGATCCATTTCGAAGTAAACGAGCTCTCCTCCCGTGAGAGCAATCACCACCTGACGTTGATTGACCGCACATTTAACGATCGTCTTCTTTCCAGGAGCTTTCCACTCGTTAACACGTTTGTCGGCTCGTATGTGACGAATACCATCTGGATAAACCTGAATTACAAAGAAACAAAACAAATTAAAATAAATTCTCACGTGAATCAATCTTCAAGTCACCATTTTTATTCTAAATTATTTCATTTCCACCAAAAAAAAAAAAAAAAAAAAACCAGTGTGTCCAAGTTTGAAACACAGTCTTGCAATTTCTATAAAACTATTCGACATTTAAGGTAGTAACGCACAAACCGTAAGAGTCAAAGCAAGCCTAAAGCTATACCATCTCCAAATGAGTTACGTAGTACCTGTGTGTGACAAAGACGCGTGGTATGATGTCGATTAGAGAGAAAGAGAGAGAGACGATATTTTCCGATGTTTATTTGCTTATTATTCTCGTCACAGTCTGTTAATTTTTACGGTCAAGTGCCCAAAATGTTGCCCGAATATTAAACTTGCAGCTCGAAGTGTTTTCATTAAAATCTGACGGCAACTTTTTGTATTATATCAAATTTAGCGTGTTTTTCCATAAGGCTCAATGTTAAACGTGAAAAAATTAAAGTGTTGATATCTTTTTTCTCGTGCTCCGGAGGGCCATAAAAATTTAACTGGGCCTTTTTCTCATCAATACCCATAAGTATGCCAAGTTTCATGAAAATCGGACGGTAAAGTCTCCTATGTGCGTTACTACCTTAAACAAAACAAAAAAAATCTTTGTCGACCATTCAATGTCAATGTTTATCATGAAAAATATTTGTTTGAATAAAAATAAATATGTCGAGGCTTGAATACCAGGAGCAAAGCGACGTATATTCATACGATGCTCCAACGATGCGATAGCCTGGCATTGTTTTAGCACCTATATGCGACCGACACGTGGTAATATCCAGGTGCCGTAGATACCGCAGTGCATTTTATAAAAATAACTAATTAATTGAATATTTTTAAAAAAATCATAATTGTATTTTTTATTAAGAAGTTAAGACCATTCGAATGATTTGGGAATTCACCTGAACGAGGGCATCTTCACCGAGTGCCGAACAGCTGAGGGTCGGTGTGGTCCCGAGAAATCCCGAATCCGTGACTTCCTCGACCGTCTCGCCGATGCTAAGCACGAGTGTTGCATTCACGAATGAAACTATGATGTAAGCATCAAATTCCTCTGTAACCGAAATTCACAAATCTCATCTAGAATTTTACGGGATCCCAGTTTTTTTTTTTTTCAATCCACCATAAATATATATTTTTTATTTATTTTTTTCTACTTTTTATTTTTTTTCATTTGTCTTTTTAAAAATTTTTTTTATTATAATGCTAGAGACGTCGCGGTGCGCGCGGCATGGAACGAGCTCCCTATAAAAAAAAAAAAAACGATCCCTCGAGCACGTCTCTCGTCTCTTAATATTATTTTATTAATTTTATTCTTTCTGTTCCTTTTTTTTTCGTTTATTTTTAAAAAAAAATTTTTTTGGTCTTTTCTGTACAACTTTGTGCGAGTCCGAATCGGCAAGGACCCCTCCTTCTCCTCCCTCATCCCTTATCCCTCCTCCTCGAGCTTGAATGGTTATTTTTTCGTTCTTTCTTTTTTTTTTTTTTTTTATTATATTTTATCATCCTTCTTACCTCTTGCTCTTTCGGGAATCTGGTAGGTCAACCGTTAGCGCGCAGGCAGCCTGAAAGAGAGAACTGGTGTTTGATAAGAGTGTATCAAGCCACCAGATTGATTATTATCTTCTTTTTTTTTTTTGGTAATTTTTTTTCGGTAAATTTTTTTTTCGTTTCGTTCGATTTTGTTTGAAAAATTCAGGAAGCAGAGGATTCAGCAGAAATTTGGCTGCTGCTCGCTCGCTGCTGCGCACATTGGGACCCCGACACAATCAACGCTCCGTTATCATTACCCTATTACTATTATCGTTCTTTTTTTTTTCTATTTGTTCTTTTTCAAAAAATATCTTTTTTTTTTGTTTTTTTGGTTTTTTCTTACGACTCAATGATCAAACCACGTAGCGATAATTCTAGACTAACCGTCGATCCTCCGTTTGACTGTCCACACGGCGTTTGGATTACCCGGAAGTTCGCTCACGGCCATTTCCGACACCTCGAGACCGTGTCGAAGTACTCTCAACGTCGATCGGGGACCCCGTCCGCAAGCCATGTACAACTGTGGGGTATCCTCGTTGGCCAAATCGGCCACCTGTGAATAAATAACCATCATCGTTATTAAAAAGAAAAGCTGATTTTTTTTTTTTTCAAATTATTATTCTTAAATCGATGGAAAAAATGTTATTTTTCGAGTTCACTTCGATGCGCAAATACGCATCAAAGGCGACGAAAAAGTATTTATTTAGCATCGCTTCACAGAGAAAGGACGATGGATTTACATCGATTCGCTACTTGGCGATGCACTCTTGAATAAAAAAGTTTTGCAGCAGCAACGTTTAGCACAAAAATATCGACTTGATGAGGCGTTATTAATAAATATATGAATAATAAAAAAATAATAATAATTACATTCTGTACTATTTAAATAAATGAAAATGTAAATAAATAAATGAAAATATGAATAAATAAATGAAGATATAAATAAATAGATGTGCTTACAAATATATTGAGAATTATTATTATTATTATTTTTTTCGTTTTTTTTTTCAAATTTAAAAATAAAAAATATAAAAAATTGCAACTAGCGGTCATAATGTTGCAAAAAAAAAATCGCCTATTTTTTTTTTTCTGCATAATCAAATATATTCGACACGATATTTCATTTCCGTTCTCACCTGACAAGTTAGAATGGGCGACAAGCTGTCCATCTCATCGACGAGAACGAGATTCCTGAGTGGCCTCGGAGCGAAGAAGAAGGTGTCGCCCTCTTCGAGGGGCATGGCCGAACTGAATTCCGGTTCATCGTCGTCATCTCCCAAATGTGCAATTTGATAAAGATAGCTTTAAAAAAAAAAAAAAAATACATAAATAAAACAAAAATTATAATTTCCATATTTTTAACACAATTTTTTTTTAAATAGACACTTACTGATTTCCAAATTCCGACGCGACGAACAAAAATCCAGTTTTGAGAACGCACATGCTGGTAGCCACGGGAACGGTGTCGAAGTATTTCAATTTTATTTCCGTAACCATGTCCTCATCGGTTTCCAGAGTAATTTTGAATATATCGCCCTGTTCGGTTTGGGCGAGAAAGAAAAACATGCTTTTAGTTTTGTGAGTTGCCGAACAAACGAATATCATTCCACGTTCGGGATCGTCGAGATCGTTTCGTCGTCGTGGTATCGGACAACGTATGTCGTGCTGATCGCCGAGATTTTTGTAGGTCAGATAATTTTCGGAACAGATGAGAACGCCGCTGGGTCCGTCGTTGCCACCCGGAACGGAGACCAGAAAATTTGCGTGTTCTTCGAGGGGTTCGCTGTACTTTCGTACAACGTGATTGAGACCGAGATCGAGCTCGTAGAGCGTGAGGGTCTGTTGAGTTTTCACCGCTGCGTCTCCCGAAGGATCCGTGTCGGCTTCCTGCGCGATGAGAAAAAAAAATAGTAAAGTAGCGTGTTCGGTCGAGGGAAGTCAAATTTTTGTTTCTTTTAACGTTTTTATTTCTGGTTTTGGGCCATCGATCTACGTCTGTGTGCCAAATTTCATCTCAAGCGGTACATAACCTCTCTTCTCGATGATTGCGGAAAGAGAATCGCAGTCGGCGCACTGCATTTTTTGGATTGAAATTTGTAAGGCGGAGATTGAGACAAACTAACCTCATAATCGATCTCGAGACAGGCGAACATCGGATTTTCAAAACCGACATCGACGCCGACCGTGTGATAGACCAACGTGTTGCTCTTATGGGCTTCGAGGGGTGACGATATGGTCAGTCGCGCTTCAGGATCTCTGTTCAGAATGTATACCAGCTTCTGTTTCTCTATTGCACCTGCGAACAAAATTACATTCCTCTGTTTTATATCCGACTCGAATAAACATGTAAAATGCGAGATGATTGTTTCAATGGCTCAGTATCTGATTGTCATAATCAATGTAATTCAGTTGAAACACGGACAGATAAATCATCATTATACAACAGAGTCGAGACTACTCGCTCCGTTATACCCTTTCGCTATTTAATTCCTCAATTTTCTCATTTCCAGCATCGATAATCATAAAAAAAACATGAAAATTTTTAGGTTAAGAACGTAAGATTACCAATCATAACCGCTCTGCCTTTGGGATCGATGGCCAAATACTGTCCGGGTACGATTCTTCTGCATCCGCTCTTTCCAAAAGTTTCCTGATGCACTTTGTCGAACATATTCTTGGCCGGAATGTATTCCAAAATGACAATACGACCGGAATCGGAGCCGACGACGATGTAATCTTTGGTACCGCCGGTGAGACGAAAAGCCATCAACGATCTGACGATGCCAAAAGTCTCGACGGCCACGAGCGTGTGAACCTTGCCGGTGTTGGGATCGGGTCGCAAAAGCTCCAGAGACTTTCCTCTGGATACCAGAATCTCTTGCATCTTGCTACCCGAAAAATTTCCGTGGACCGCATGGGTTATGCCGGTCGCACGTTGCAGCGTCAGATTATACAGATACATATCGAATGATGCGGAACAATCACAAATTCGATGATGGAAACGACGCTAAGCCGCGCCACGGCGTCGCCTGTTTAGCTAGGGACGCGAATTACACGTCGCCCGCATTTTCTGAGAATACAAAAAAATTCATTCACACCTTTATATTGCGTTTGAGACAAAAAATATTATCACGAGAATGTGAGAAAATGTCTGTGTGATTTGTTTATTACCTTGTGGAATATGCGAATTGATGAAAAACGACGGATCGTTACGGATTCCTGTGATCGAGCATTCGTTACAGCGTCCACGAAGTAACACGGCGCGGCAGGAAATGGACGGAGGAACGCGGCAGACGATGGCTACCGGTCCACGACGGTGACCAACGATGACGCCCGAATGGAGGCGCTCGTTCGGCTATCTTCGACGCTATGCTGTAACGGAAAATTCGACGAATCACCGTGGTCCACGGTTTTGGCGGTTCAATTCAAATCGAATATTACTCGAAATAACGTATTCGACCATGGTAATCGATATTATGCGATTCATTGACTACGGAACGTCTCACCGATCAATAGAATTTGACAAAAGCCATCGAAATTCCTCACTGATCTTAAATTCTCATCGTTCCACCCGCTCGTCATCCTCTTCGCCCAAATTGCTACGAGTGCGAGAAAGATGACTGAATCTCACCAAACCGTTATTCTCCATCATCGTTGTTGTTCCGGATAAAATACGAGAACAATCGACTGCGGAATCTTGGAGTCCAGTCAACCGTTCTCGTTTTTCATCCGAAACACCGATGGCGATCGAGAACAATGGTTTACAGTCTTCACTACCGACCGAGCGGCAATACATCGTTTTCGCAAAGCACGCAAAGACAAAAGAACCACCGAGGACGCGAATTGCCGACGGGGCCAAGGTGGAGGGGACTGAATAATCAGCAGTCCTCGTCGCCCATTCGGTCGCGCTCGGGATTGTTCGTTAATCGTCGTTGTCCTCGCGAATTCGTGCGAGAAGTACGAAAAAGTACCGTGCGTGGTGTCCGATACACACAAAATAACGTACATACCTGTACATAACCATCAGTACGGCATAACACATAACACAAGAAAGGACCCCGTGTGAAAGACAACGTACATGTGGGATCAGCGCTCGTGTATCGAGTGCCCAACTACGTTGTCTGTCGGTTGGTGCGAGCGGGCGACACAAACATCGTGCGAAAGACAGAGACGGGGATAGATAAAAAGAGTGAGGAAGAGAGAGAGAGAGAGAGAGGAACACGAAAACGGGCGAATCGGTGGCTATAAACAAGCTACCCGAAAATCCCGTGAAACGAGGTTTTGTTAGCTTCACAAAAACTCGCGTGTTCGATCAAATTCACAAATAAATCTCGTTATTCACAAACAAAACGAATTTGACAGATCTTTTTCGTGAAACTTCGAAGAAAAAAATAACTATTTTTTTTTTTCGTACATCGTTTACATTGTTATTATTTTTTTTTTTCCGTTGTCGTTCGAGACGTTCGTTTTGTTTTGTCTGCTCCTGCGTTTGCGCTGCGTGTGTTTAAACGTCGTTGTTGAAGGTCCTCGAGGAGCATCCACGAATCGAGGTACCTGGTGCTTCAGCAAATGGCCGACAATTGGACACCGAGTATTGTCTGCCGGTAAGTTTCTTTTTTTTTTTTTTATTAATTTTTTTTTATTCACGTTTGCAAATAAACGTCTACGTGACTCGTGAATTATGACGAAAGAAAAAAAGGTTAGAAAGAAGAAGAAAAAAAACAATTCTTCGTGATCGTCATCCTGGGGTTGTCGTAAGGACGATTTTTTTTTTTAAACGTATCACTTTGATCGAATCACAATGACATTTGTGTACAGTCACGTTTCTATTTCAGATTCTTGCTATTTTTTTTGTTAAATCGTCCTTGAGTTTCTAACCTCTTCGTCTTTGTCGATTGATTTGAATTTTTTTTTTTGTTTTACATCGTGTTTACATTTTTTTTTTTTCTGTGCAGATATTACAAAAATGGCATTTGTCGGGAAGGTGACAATTGTCGATACGATCACGCCGATGCGGGATTGCAAGACGCGCTCGCCGAGACGGATGAAAATAGATCGTCGGCTACCAACGCCGGCGCGATAGCAGGTTGTCGTTTCTTCAAATGGGGCAACTGCATGTACGGCGCGCGATGTCGATTCGCACACGACGGACAGAGCATAACCGGCGAAGCGGCCAGAGGCAAACGATCCGATTCGGTTGGGCGCCGGGCGGAGACGTCGGTCGGAGCTTCGGACGACGTAGACGTCAAACAAAACACGGCGGAGATTATTCCAGAAATAATGTAAGTTAAATGCGGTTAAAACCTTCTATCCTCGGGCGCTTTAGGGGATAAATTGGTGATACAAAAACATAACCCCAAAATGTAATATCCCTTGATGAATTTTGTTCAACTCGCAGTGCGATTAAAATTATTTTTCCAATCCCGTGGCGTTATTAAACGGGCGTTCGATCGTTTCAGCGACAACGCGGCGTGCCCGGTGGAAGAATGGGTCAATGCCCCGGAATTCGTGCCATCGTTCGCGACTTCGGACGACAACGCCGAAAGCGCGTCGTCCACGAGCGCGCCTCCGACGTCGTACGCCCGAGCTGTCTGCAGCTCGAGTCAGACGGCCAATCCGGCGTCGGAACCTTTGTGCCCTTACGCGGAGGCCAGCGGGATATGCAAGAAACTCGACTGTCCGTATCTTCACGGTATAACCTGCGAAATGTGCGGCAGAGCTGCTCTTCATCCGTTCAACGACGAGCTTCGTCAGACACACACAAACGTGAGTTTTCTCAACCTAACCCTATTAAAAATAATACATATATAACATTTTTCATACTATACACATATAATATAAAGAAATGTTCAATCCAGAAAAGTCGGTAAAGTAGGGTCCATGATTTTTCACACAAATAAATTATAATATTGCATTCGAATAATTATCTTCGATGAATCATCTTCATTAATTATCATCACAATCGATTTCAAATCGTGACAGGCTTGCGTTAAGCAACACGAAGCCGACATGGAACTCTCATTCGCCATTCAACGCAGTCGTGACAAATCCTGCGGCGTTTGTTTCGAGGTTATAATGGAAAAATCAACGCGGGAACAGAGATTCGGCATATTACCGAATTGCAATCATTGTTTTTGTCTGAGTTGCATTCGCAAATGGCGTCAGGCCAAGCAATTCGACAACAAAATAATACGTTCGTGTCCGGAGTGTCGAGTGGCGTCGGATTTCGTTTGTCCGAGCACTTATTGGGTGGACACGAAGGAGGAAAAGGAAAAGCTCATAGTCGAGTACAAAGAGGCCCTCAGCCTGAAGGACTGCAAGTACTTCAACAAGGGACGTGGAAAATGTCCGTTCGGCAACAAATGTTTTTATCTTCACGCATTGCCGGACGGCACGAAGACCGACGTCGGCCCACCGGTTCGTCAGGGTCCGTTCGCCGACTCCGATATAGATTTTTTGGAGGTGATTATAACAATTTTTACATTTTGTTTTTTTTCATGCAAAATTCTCGAACAATTCTCAAAGATGATTCTCCAAATTTTGTTCGAATCAACAGTCAAATATTCTCGTACAAAAATACAATTTGACAAAGTTATAACGGGTGGAAAAAAAAAATTCATGAGTCAAAAATTTCACAATATTCATCTCCAATTTTTTCTTTTCCACATTCTCGCAGCATTTTATTTTGTGGAATTTCGTGGAGGAACGGGAGAATCGTTGGCTCTACGTGGACGATCGCGACGAGGTCGTCGTCGTGTTTTCGGATTCGGAAGATTCGGATTGGTCCGGTTAAAAAAAAACAAAACATCTCGATATACGTGATAAGACAAACCGAGAGAGAAAGAGAGAGAGAATCCTCGTGGGCCCTGAGTGTGCAACACACGAGCGAAATTTCGTTATCGCGTTTAAAAAAAAAAAGTTCATTGAAAAAAACAAAACGATAAATAAAAGCTCTCGTGCGAAATCGTTTTATCGCCAATCGGCCGAAGAATGAAAATAATTTTTTTGGAACCAAAAAAAAAAAAACGACAATTAACGCGCGAGGGAGCGAGATATAAAAGAGAGAAGGTTGAAGCTCGGGTTTGAAAAAAAAAAAAAAACAAAAAACAATGAAGTAAAAAAAATCAAACATACATAAAAAAAACAAAAAAAACCGTTTCCGACTCTCGTTTGCTTGCAGTTCCCGTTTGTTGTTGAAGTACACACGCGTAGCGAAAGTTAACAATTTATCCCGTTGTCAATCGCGCCCCTCAGCAAAGCTTTCTGCTTCGGGATTAAAAAACAAAGAAAGAAAGAAAGAATACGCACGAAGAAAATGAAAAAAAGAAAAAAAAGGATAAGAAGTGTGAGAAAGAACCGAATAAAAATGGTAGACCGTCAGTTGAGCGACGCTTTAAGCGTCACGACAATTTATCACAAGTCGAAAAAAAAATAAAAAAATAAATAAATAAAATGAATGAATAAAAACTCAGTTTAAACGATACAAGAAAAGAAAACAGAACCATCTCGGAATTCGAAACACGAAATACAAACGAAAACGTAAAAAAAAGAAAAAAAAAAGGATGAGCGACAAACGAATAAAAAAATAAATAATAATAAAAACAAAAAAGAAAAAAAGACTTAAGAGAGGGTTATAATTTTCGATAGGGGGTTAAAAAATGAAACAAACTACGAAAGCCATTAACTCTAGAAATTAGTTATAACCGCTAGCTGATCGTGAAAAAAAAAAAAAAACAAAACGCGCGCGATTATCGCCCGGCTGCGAATTTTATAAAAAGAAGGAAAAAAAAGCGAAAGAAAAAAACAAACGAAATGAAAAAAATCTAAAAAAATGTATTCGGTAGAAAACGCCAATCGGCGTAGCTCTCCCAAAGGAAATTAAAAAAAAAAAAAGAAGATTGAAATCTCGACGATAAAAAAATAATAATCGAAGGTAGAAAAACAAACAAAAAATTCACCACGCGATGAAAGAAAAAAGAGAAAAAGATAGAGAGAGAGAGAGGGGTGGGAGAGAGGAAAAAAACCGTATTCCACGAAAATGCATGAATTTTTTTCTCTTCTTCGATTCGACGCGCTTAATGCGTCCGAATGTCTTTTTGTATGTGTCCATCGACTGTCCACGTGATTATTGTGTAGAGGGATTATAATTATTATCGGAATGTACCACCTATTGTTACTGACGCTGCGGATTGATTATTATTATGAAAAAAAGCACAGACAAAAAAAAAAAAGAGAGAAAAAAATATGAAACAAGAAAATCTCTAGAAAATAAAGAGCAGGAAAAGAAATATGAAACAAGAAAATCTCTGTCAAAGAAAGAAAAGCCACAAAAGATGAAACGCTAAAATCTCTAGAAAGAAATAAAATAAAAAGAAAACAAACTGTAAACGTAAAAAAACATCGTTTAAAAAGAATAATAATAATAATCGTCTGCAGTGTGCGTGTTATATTCGCCTCACTAGTTGCACCGATTGTAACCGAGTGAAAAAAAAAAAAAACAATTATAAATCGTACAAGTTAAAGGTGTGTAAGGATTAGAGAAAGAGAGAGAGAGAGAGAGAGAGCGATAATAAAGATTGATTAAAAATCGATAAAGTAAAAAAATAAAATAAAATAAAATAAAAGCGATAATAGAAAACGAAAAAATAGAAAGAAAGAAAAAGAAAAAAACACACAGAAACCAGTCATTCGATGTTTGACCGTGAAGAATGGTTGATGATGGGTATAATCCTTCGTAGTTGAATGTACAAGCAGGTCTCATCGTTGAATAATAATTTTTTTTTTTTTTTTTTTTCATTGTTATTTAAATTAAATTAAATTAAAACAAAAAAAAAACAAAAAAACACAGAACAAAGGTGTGAAAATAAAAAGCGTGAGAAATAAAAAGAACAGACGAAGGAAATGAAAAAACAAAAAAAAACAAAAAAAAAAATACGAGCTCAGGAGCTTCCGCAAAGTAAAAAAAAAAAAAAAACGTGTGTCCAGCTTTGATCACAGACACAAACACACACAAACACACAAAAGGCGTGTGTCGTTTTTTTTCGTTCTAGCCTTCTTTATTCCAATTATTCTCTACGTAAATGATAATGAAACACCGGCTATAGTTGCGATCGCGCGTATATAATGCCCGTCACTTAGGGGGGCCCCCCCCCCGCCAGCTTCGAGTGAACAAATAAATTATAAAATAATTCGAAAAAAAAACGAAAAAACGAAAAAAAAATTGAGAAAAGAAAAAAAAATCTAATTAATTTATGATAATAATTAATATCGATGATGATGGACGATGAATGGATAGTGATGAATAATAATGCGACGACTTTAACAACACCGTACGTCGATGATGTTTGGCTTCGTTTTTCATTTCGTACAACAATATATTTTTGTTATTGGAAATAGACGTGTATTATTAAAAACTAAAAAAAAAAAAAAAAAATAATTACTAAACATCGGTAAATCACACTTATTTTATTATTCATTTATTTTCCAATTTAATTATCCTTGTTTCTCTCTCACACTTTCATTCGCGTCTTCCTTCGAAGACGAAGCTCGTTTCTTCTTCATCAAGGCCTCAAAGTTCCTCTTTTCCTTCTTCTTCTTTTTTTATTTTTCTCATTTTCTGTATTTCTGTTTTTGTACAATCCGATATGCAGTTTTATTCAGTCTTGACGGTTGCAAAGACCCCTTTTTTTTCCTGGTTGCAATCGTTTGCTCGTCGCTACGAAAAAATTTTTTTAACGTTACGAAACGAACATAAGGCACTGCGATTATTATTATTATTATTTTCTATTATATATATATATATATATATAAATAATATTAATTAGTTGTCATACTTGCTATATCTATCGTAGATTTACGAATCATAATCGTAGCTTCTCTCTTACTCTCTCTCTCCGCTCTCTATCTCTTTTTTTTCGTATTTTTTGTCCCCCCTCATTTTTTTCGTAAAACATTTTTTTTCTTTTCTGTCGATCGTTAAAAAACGTTTGACGAACGTATAAGCTGCTTTCTTGCTTCTGTCGAGTAAATTACACGACTCAAGGTACCACAAAGTGTACGTTAATTCGACAGTGTCAAAATATTTATATTAAAAATATGTTTTTATATATATTTATATATTTATATATAATTTTATAGATTATTATTCATCATAGCAACGTTGAACCTGAAAAATTAATTTTTATGCAATTTTCTTTATGCACAAGACGTTTTTTTTTTTTTTTTTTGTATATTCGATTCAACAACGTACAATTGTGTGGCTATTATCGATATCATTGAGACAGATAATAATTCAGAATAAAATAGAGAGAGACATTTGTTTCGTCACGTTCTTTTTTTTTTAAACATTAACAAAAAATGTTATTCGATATCGCCGCACATTTGTGTGTTGAATTTGTGATCCTGGACGCACGAATAGTTTTTTTTTGTTTTTCGTGGACTAATTTGGAGCTCTGCCTCAAAGTTTTCTTTTTTTTTTTTTAAATATATTTTTCAGTTTTAAATCGTCGAGCAACTGCGTGCGATTTAAAAATGAATTTTGTAGATTGTAAGGAACTGGCAACTTTTGTCACAAGGCACTTGTGCAAGTTGGCAAAAAAAAAAAATATTCATTCGTGCGTGAAGGTTTGAAAAAGCTGCAAAAAGGGTTGCGATACTTCGTCTAGAATCGATCTAGAATCCAAAGAATTTTATACACAAATTATTTCGTATCCAAAGTGAAAAAAAAAATGAAACGAAATCATCGAATATTCAATTATAGTACAATTGAAAAAAAAAAATTATTATTCTTATTATCCATGAAACAATAAAACCTTCAACGGTTAAATAAATTCCATCGCCTGGAATCTGAATTTAAAAATATATATATAATAATGATAAAGCGAAATTTTGAAATATCCAATTTCAACGAAAAAATTGAAAACCCTGAATTTTCCGTCATACGATTCGAAACGCAAAAAAAATTCTCATCATCCGCAAAACCTTGAAAACTCAAACTTCAACTGTTCGATAAATTTCTTCGACTCGAATTCCCAAAATACAAACTTGAAAGAGAAACAAAAAAAAAAAATTGTCTAAAAAATCAAAAAACCCCAAAAACGGAATCAACCAAAAAATTCCTATCAAATCAAATCAAATCGAATCAGAAGTATCGCAACCCAGCTGGACACATCCCCACATCACCATCCAAACCCTCTAAAAAAAAAACCATTCAACAACTCATCTCACTCAAAAAAAAAAAAAAAATCACACAACAGTAGAATCCTCCCCCGAATTTCTCCCGTTCGTCTTGCACCTCCAATCGTTGCCCTCATCCCCCCCAATCTTTCCTTGCCCGCCCTCGAAACCCTGACAAGTCATTCGTTTCCCAGGTTCGTAAATTTTTCTCAAAACCGGATTGACAATCGAACAATTATCATCATTATCATCCCCCCTCCTCGCCGCCTCCTCCTCCCCCCCACAAACCGACCCTCCCCCCATTCTCATCTGTCCCACAGCCTCCGCCCTCTTCCTGTACTTGGTCGAATACTTGTAAAAATCCGACATCTCAAAAGGCTTGGTGACTTCCCTGTAAGGCTGATACTTTCCCGCCTGAACAATCGTGCAAATATCCGGCGATCGTTCGTTACCCCCAATTCCCATTCCCTCGTCGCACTGACGTCTCTGTTCGTTGTTCCCGGGTCGTGATTCCGCGGGAATCTCCCGAATTTTCGGCGGTGAAGTCAATCTCACATTTTGTCCGGAATTTTGTCCGTAAATTTGATGAATTCTTCTTTGCTGTTGCTGTTGTTGCATCTGTCGATGTTGAATTTGTTCGTCGACGTCGATGATTCTGTGATCTTTTGAACGTGACGGAAACGACGGCGGCGAAGGAGGAGGAGGTGGAGGAGGCGGTGGCCCGACCGATTGAAGTGTCCCAACAGATTTCACTGGCCCCAAAACCCCTCCGATCGATCCCAAACTCCCCACTGACGTTCCCCCAGCGTTCGTACCTCGTCCCCCGGTTTTTTCCATCCCCAACCGACCTCCCCCCACCCCCTGACCTTCCCCAACGTCCAGCCCCATCGGCAAGGTCATCGTCAAGCTCGAATCCATCCAAGTCTCGTACCATTCCTTCTCCTTCGCTCGTCCACGTACTCCCAACTCTCCTGAAACTTTCCCAACCTCCACGACTTCTCCCTGACGACCTTGAACCCCAATCAACGTTCCCGATGGTTGGGTCCAAGTTTCCACGCTTCCCAACGATTGCGTGCGCACCAAAGTTCTCGGCAATTGCGACGTTGTCGTTGATGCGGTTGTGGTTGTTGTTGTCGTTGATTGATGAACCTGTGAATTGTTAGATTTTTGTTGGGACGTTAATCCCGAATTTTTCGATAATTTGTTAGTCGTTGCCGTTGTGTAATCACGACAGGACGACGATGGGATTGACGATGATGCTAACGACGAACCGCTGTGATTTTTCGACGAGTAACGAGGATGCGCATCGCCGCGTAACGATCCCAATCCCTCGTGAGTCGATTGTTGAGACTGGGATCCCGAATTGTAGGACGAACATTGTACGGAATTGTTGTACTTTCGACGATCCAGACTGGCGAAACGATCGCTCGTCGTTGTTCCATCGTCGATCATCAAATTCTCATCGGTTTCGCGAATCCAATAACCGCTCGTCGACGAAAATTCGACAATTCCATCGATCGTCGTCGTTGTCTCCGGCAAATTTGTTTTCGACAAACGCGACGATGATTCGCGAATATTTCGTCCGCGTTGAATCTGCGATTGCGAATGATTTTTGTTGATTTCGCGAATTTCTTCAGGTGAATTTTTGTAACGATTGCGATTTGCGAATTCGTCGGAATGCGAGTAGGTCGATTGGGAGGGACGATTGTCGAGATGTTGATGATTTTGATGTGACTGAAAATGTTGCTGATGATGATGATGATGATCCGGATAATAATTTCGATAATTTTGTTGGCTCGCGAGTTTTTGCGATTGTGTGGAAATTTGTTGTTGCTGCTGGTGAGAATTGTAGGTTTCTTGATGGCGTTTCATTTGCATCTGACGATAACGCATTTGACGTTCCTCTTCGGTGTAAGTGTTGGGAATGGTTCGATAATTTTTTTCCACATCTTGACACAAAAATTTTTGCGTCTGGGGAATATTTTGACCGGAGTTTGACGAACTGTGGGTGCCTTGTGAATAGGTGCGGGGACGATAACGATCGGGAAGAATGTAAACGTCGTGATTGTCGTTTAAATCGTGATCGGAATATTTTGGATTTGCGTTTCGACGACGTAATTCGGCGTCGATCGTTGTTTGATGATTGTAATTTCGTGATTCTGTGGTTGTGGGATTGTTCGAAGTCCCGGGCTCGTCCATTGGCTGTCTGTAGTCGCGTGTGGTCCACGAACTTTGACGATAAACGTGGGAATTCGCGTGGTGAGACTCGCCCATCGATGGAGACAGATTTATTCCGGTTTCTTGAATCATCGTTCGGGATGGAAGTGTCTTGGAACTTTCGCATTCTGTGACGTTGACGAAAAAAGAAAAAAGAGAAGAAAAAATGAAAAAAATAGAAATTTTTGGATGAGGTTGTTATTGTGATGTTGTCGAAGGTGGATTTTATCTGAATTGGATTTAATCGGAATTGTCACACCTCCGAAAAAATTATGCAATGGTCACAGTGGGTCCAGCAGACCCTACGAAGAAAAACAGTTGCCATTTGCATTTTTTCTTCATGTATTGACTTGAATCTTGTACGAGAATCATGTTTAAGACTTTCTCTTTATAATACAATTGGTTTTTCTTTTTTGATAATTTTTTTTTACGGAGAAACGTGAGAATAGATTTTTTTTTAAATTACCCTTTTTTGGTAAAAAAAAGTCGCAAAATTTTCCATTTTTTTGATAGATTCGAAAATCTTGTAAAAATTTCAGATATTTCTTAATATCTCGTGAATAAACTTTAGCAATAATTAAAAGAAACTCGTGAAAAAAAGAATTGTTTAAAACGAAGAAAAATTCATAACTTTGCCAAAAAAAAAAAAAAATCTGAAAATTTGATGAACCGGAGTTTTGATTCAAGCTCAAGTGTATAAATTCTTTCGAGGAAAAAAAAACATTGCAATATCATATTTTTTGTTTTTCAAAAACGACCAACGGTTAAAATGGAGTTAAAAAATAATGCGATTAACATGTTCCCAATTTTTTTTTCGGTCAATCAAAGATACTGCCACAAACTGCCCAGAAAACTTTTCATAGTTCGTCAGCTGTACCGATGAATGCAAATTCAATAAATGTGCATCAACAAATAGAAAATATTATTTGATAAATATTTTTTTCCAGAACTTTTTTTTTTTTGTTGTTTTTTATTTCGCGTACCTAAATTGTCCAGAGGCGGACGTGGCTTCTTCGTTCGATGTTTAACGTTTATTTGCGACTGCGTGAGATCGCCGGTGCTGTGGGACGACGGTTCGAGGGTGGACGCGTGCGGACGAAGATGCACACGGCCGTAAGCCTGACGTATGAAATTCAAACGGGCGTCGAGCTCGCGGAGACGTCTCTGACTCTGTTGATAGATCGAACGGTGCTTGCGACGCACGGCTTTGCTCTCGGCCGGATCGTTGAATATTCCCAGCGCGGCTTCGGCTATGTTCACTTGCACCTGACGTTCCAGTTCCAACGTCGATTCCTCCTACGATTTTTATGAAACCAAAATAAATAAATAAATAAATAAATAAATAGAAAAATTAATTTCGCTCTTGGGGTCACTCGTCGCAATGCAATCACAATTCCTTACCGCTTCATTGGTCTTGAGTCTTCCCAGAATTCCGAGATCCTGAAAAAAAAATAGAAAAAACAAAAAAAAAACGTCTTTGAAAATTCAGTTATAAAAAATGTATATTATTTCATATAATTTCTAATGGTTTATTTATTTATATTTTTTTTTATCTTCAGTTTATTTATTTATGTATTTAAATTTTGTAGATTTTTGATGATGCAATTGGCAAATGATTTGGACATTAATCCTCTTCAGACGTACCGATTAAAAATTTACTCCAATTTTTTTCTACAAGTACAATATTTCATAATAGCCAAAAAAAATGACAACTCACAGCTTCATTACTCTTGATCCTTCCCAAAATCGCGACATCCTGAAAAAAAACACGAAAATTGCTTCAAAATACCAATTGCAAACTTTTAAAAAATTCCTAACCGCACCAAACATAAATTGGCAGATTTTTTGAAGACACAAATTGTCTCTAAAAAATCTCAAAATAAACAACGAACTCACAGCTTCGTTTGTCTTGATTCTGTTGACGTGATTCTGGGGATGCGCGGATGCGAAACAAGTGGCGACTCTTCGACGAAACGCGGGAGGGCTCTCTCCGGGTTCCAGCGGAATTTCTGGCGGCAGCACGCCCGTGAGTTCGGCCTCGTCTATGCAAAGATTCTTCAGTTCGTTGTTCTTGGCCGCGAGTTTTTCCTGCAGAGCTTCTCTGCGCTGTCGAAGCCATTGCAGCCTGGACGCGAGCGAGTCGTCGGTCGTCGTAGCTGGCGGGCGTTCAGTCCCGGCCATCACTGTTCGCACCCCAAACAAAACAAAGTGAGGTTATGCCATCAACATCAACAAACATTCCATCCTCATCCACTGTCTTTATCAACAAAAATTGCACAAAACTCACCCATATTATCAGCTCTTTTTGTCGTCAGACCTTCGTTTCGTCTTGGCGTCTCAACGATTCACGAACGTTCATCGTCATTCGTTTTTTTTTTTTTTTTTCACAAAATTCCACAATCGGATATAACCAACAAAAGAAAAATGTTTCACCAACCGACGACAATCAAAACTCGTCGTTTATCAAAACAATCGTTCGCGATGAACGTTTCGGAGTGACTTTTTGGAGCACAAAAGCTTCTCCATTTTTTTTCATCCCACAAAAATCGTCCAACGCTCGTCGAGTGTGACTTCGAAGCTACATACGATGCAACGTAAAACAAACGAAGTCGTTGTTTCGTTCGATGACGAAGACTCCCACGACGATGATGGAGAAAAAAAAAAAAGAAAGAGGTAACAATCGAGATTGTTACGACGAATGCATCATCGCCGATTAAATAAAAAAAAATTCGAGCACGCGAGACGTTTTTGGTCCCCTGGAGAGCGGTGCTGCTTCCCCCCCCACTCAGCCGCTCTTTGACTGTACAGTCTCACGCGCAACAAGTTAACTGGATTATGGCGCATGTGCAGCTCAACCGTGCACAATACCCACCCCTCGCACTTTTTTTTTTACCCACACACATCTATACACGTACACACGCCATTTGTACAGGGAGACATATACATATGCATACATACACACACACACACACACACGTACCACACAAAGCTACATACATATATATTACATGCATAACACAGCTATATATATCTATATATATACACATACACACGAATCTTGCATCTGCCGAAAGATTCTATCGTAGTGTGAGTGACAATGCACGACTCTCCATGATAAACGGAATTTGTGGGAACTATCGTGGCGCCACAGGCGACTATCTTGATCATCTCGATAGATGCATATATGTGGATAGATGTAAAGAGACGATAAACGTTGTAACCTCGAAATTAATTAGCTCATCGAATCGTCCTCACAGCGTTTTTTATATTTTTTTTCGTGCTTACATAATTTTAGAAATGTTTTTGTAGTATTGTATGCATTTGGTGGCTGGTGAGATTACGGGTTGATGATTTTTGGAATTTGATGGGAATGAAGAGGTTAGGTCTGGGTCGATTGCATCATCTCCATATAATCCCGATAATCCCCCCACTAATCTCCGTCGCGTCACAGCAGGTGGACGATCGACGACAGCGCTCGTTGCGGTCGAACGTTTCTCACGCCATTGGTCGTTCGATTGGCCAATCGGAGTCAATTAGATATTTGAAATCCATCAATCCAATCGTCGTTGATTCGTCGCTCGTACATTATATCGTCCTGAAACAAATAACAATAAAAAAAATGACTGCATCGCGCAACTCGATTAAAAAATAATCGAAGACTTTGCTGCGCCACTGGAACAAAGAAAAATGGATGAAAATATTGATTGTACATGTGAGGCCTAAGACCCGAAATAAAGCAATGTGCCAGATACGGGTTTTTTTACGGAGCATGCGCGATCAGTACGATGTACGGTGCTCCGAAAGCGTTGATTGCAAATCTTTCGCGACCAATAAACGGACACATTACACACACACGGTCATAAATCACTCGCTATAATTGGCAACCGAGAACGAGAGTGCGACAGCACACTTAGAAAAAGAGAGAGATGCAGATATAGATCAATGAGAGAGTGAGAAAGAGAGATGCAGATATAGACAAAGAGAGAGAGAGAGAGAGAAAAAAGATAGAGATGCAGATATAGACAAAAAGAGTTTAAGAGAGAGATAGAGATACAAATACAGAGAAAGAGAGAGAGATAGAGATACAAATCAGACAAAGAGAGAGAGAGAGACAGAGCTAGGAAGCGAGATAAAAAACATTCGAGATAAGCCGAAACGAAATAATCGAAAGGTACCTTCGACCAAGAGAGAGCGAGAGAGAGAGAGATACATATACGTTCTCCCCTCTCTCTTTTCGCAATAGGTGCAAAACCCAATACCGGCGTTCAAAACCATTTCAACGACTCATCCACGATTGTATTCCATTTTTTTTCTCTCGTTCGAATTTTTTTTTTTCGACCTCCATCTTTTTCATCATTATTTTCGTCATTTTTATTTTTCGTCAAATTTTTTATTTTGTTTCCCATCGTGTCATTGACCCGCAACCGTTTTTTCCCCGAATAATTCCGGGGGAATCCTCGGGCAAAACACTACTCGGCGGTTAGATCGAAACCGAATGCGACCGAGTCACATTGCCATATACCATTGCAATTTATTCGTCATTATTTGTTCGTCATATTGAATATCGCGAATGCGCGCCAATCGTGATTCGTTCGGTAACAAAGAAAACGAAACAATTTAATTGGAGTGTACGTACGGCGCGAGAGTGAGAGAGAAAGAGAGAGGAAAAAGAGACAGTTGGGTGAGAAATTGAAAGAAAAAAATAAAAGTAAAAAAAATAAAAAAAATCGTCGAGAGTTTGCGAGATAGTCGTTCGGTCGCTGCTGTTGGGGTTCGATCCTTTGATCATCTTTGTTGTCGCCATTGGGATATCTCGCGAACGATGGAGGCGCTTATTCCGGTGATAAATAAACTCCAGGATGTGTTCAATACCGTGGGTGCCGATGCCATACAATTGCCACAGATAGTCGTTCTAGGAACACAGGTTAGTAAACTATGCCAATCGATGTAACCTTTTTTTATCATCAAAAACGACAATCGTCGTTCCTAACCTCAAAAAATTTTCCCCCTTTTGCGAAAAAAATCGAAAAAAAAACCAAAGATTTGCAATTTCTGTGTGCGAATAATTTGCAAAAACTTTTTGCAAACTTTGCGAATGATTCGAAGAACCCAATAGCGAAGAGATTGCGGGTGTCGAGTGGCAATCGAGGGTTATCGACGTTATTGATTTTTGCGACGTCGCGACGGTTGTGAATTTTCATTACCGTTTTACAGAGTTCGGGCAAATCGTCGGTGATCGAGAGTCTGGTGGGAAAATCGTTCTTGCCCAGAGGCACGGGAATAGTCACTCGACGACCTCTGATATTGCAATTGGTTCACGCGCCAAAGGAAGATCGCGAACATCGCAGCGCCGAAGATGGCACTTTGGACGTCAACGAATGGGCAACTTTTTTGCACACCAAGAATCGAGTGTTCAAGGATTTCGACGACGTGCGGCGGGAGATCGAAGCGGAGACGGACAGAATGGCGGGAGCGAATAAGGGCATATGTCCGGAACCCATAAATTTGAAGATATATTCCGCTTCGGTGGTCAATTTGACTCTGATCGATTTGCCCGGGATAACCAAAGTGCCGGTGGGCGATCAACCCGAAGACATCGAACAACAGATTCGACAGTTGGTGATGAAGTACATTTGCAATCCGAATTCTATTATTTTGGCAGTCGTCACCGCTAATACGGACATGGCGACCAGCGAGAGTTTGAAACTCAGCAAAGACGTGGATCCCGAAGGACGTTGCACGCTGGCCGTCGTGACCAAGCTGGATCTCATGGATGCTGGTCGGTCGCGTTCCTCTTTTTCTGCATTATTAACATTTTTTATTATTTCATCAAAGTCGCTAGAATTTTTTTTCTTCGATCAAATATTTTTTATTCTCTGATTATTTTTTTTTTAGGAACCGACGCCATTGACATTCTATGCGGTCGAGTTATTCCAGTTAAACTGGGAATAATCGGTGTGGTTAATCGCTCGCAACAGGATATCATGAACAACAAGACCATTCAGGACGCTCTGAGGGACGAAGCTGCATTTTTACAGAGAAAATATCCCACATTGGCCAGCAGAAATGGCACGCCCTATCTCGCCAAGACCCTCAATCGTCTTCTAATGCATCACATTCGGGACTGTCTGCCCGATCTCAAGGTCAGAAATCCACCATATCGTCCTGCAGATTTCTCTTAATTATTATTAATTCTCATTTAATAACATAACGCGTTAATTATCAAAGTTACATATACGCCGTCCCGACGTTTTTTATAGGAAATTCAATTCTCTACAACATTGTTCATGTGAACTTTTGGTCTACATAGCGTTATTCACCCAGCGTTTGGTCGGGAAGGCAAAAATGCATTAATTTGCTCGTTGTTTTCACCTTCCCGTCCAAACGCTGGACAAACAACGCCACATACACCAAAATTCCACATAAACAATGTTGTAGAGAATTGAATTTCCTACAAAAAACGTCATCAACGTCATACACCCAACTCTGATAATTAACCCGTGGGAAAGCTCGAAAGTCGGATGAAACGTTAAAAAAAAATCGCACATTCGCTGCAATGTCATTCTAAATTTTCGCCAATTCTCTGCAACGTCATTCTCCTTCTGAATTCCAAGCCCCCCACCCCGGAAAATCTTCCATTGCGAGTAACGTTAATTCCCGAATATTTCACAAGGCTCCAAAAAAAAAAAACAATAAATAAAAAATTCCCCCAAATTTTCCAGCCTCCAAATAAATTCCCCCGAATCTTCACAATTAAAATTCTTTTTTCCACGAATTCCTCTTCCAACAGACTCGTGTGAACATGATGGTGTCCCAGTCGCAAACGACTTTGAATTCCTACGGCGACGACGTGTCGGACAAGAGTCAAACCTTGCTGCAAATAATAACAAAATTCGCGAGCAGTTATTGCGCGACGATCGAGGGTACAGCACGGAACATCGAGACCACGGAATTGTGCGGAGGTGCACGCATATGTTACATATTTCACGAGACGTTCGGACGCACATTGGACTCTATACATCCATTGGCAGGATTGACAAAAATGGACATTCTCACGGCAATAAGAAACGCGACCGGTCCACGTCCCGCACTTTTCGTGCCCGAAGTTTCGTTCGAGTTGCTCGTTAAACGACAAATTCGTCGTCTCGAAGAACCGTCACTTCGTTGCGTCGAACTCGTTCACGAGGAGATGCAACGCATAATACAACATTGCGGAAACGAGGTTCAACAAGAGATGAAACGTTTTCCAAAACTTCACGAACGCATCATTGACGTTGTCGTGCATTTGCTCAGACGCCGATTACCCACGACCAATTCTATGGTGGAAAATCTTGTGGCCATTGAATTGGCTTATATAAACACGAAACATCCGGATTTTCACAAGGACGCGGCTTTGGTTTCGTCGTTGTTGAAGAGCGCGGAAAACGACATGGGCGGTCGTCATGGCAGAAGACACGTTTCCAATACCAACGGACCCTCGTCCATGGGAAACAACGCTTCGCAAACGGAAATCGTGAGTAAGAAACGCGAGTGGGTTGCATTTACGGATGAAGATTTTCGGTCGAAATTTTTCGAACGATTTTTGGGGAACTGTTTTTTTTTTTTTTTTTTTTTTTTTCGAACATGATTTGCGAAGATAAAGATATTTGGGAGAAATGAAAATGAAAAATTGTTTGGTCTTATAGATAGTTTTTTTTTTTGAGTCGATATTTTTTTTTTTCGTTTTAATTCGGATTTGGTAATTTGATTTGGAGAAAAAAAAAAAACCTTTCGATCCTCTTCGACTGAATTGCGAATGCTTATTGGGGCCTGACTGGACGCTGAATTCTCATGATCAGTTAAGCTTCCATGAGACTGATGAGTAAATTTTGAGAAAACTGAATTATTCGGAAATAAATATTTTTTTCAATTTTATGGATTATAAAAAATAAAATAAAAGAAGATTATGATAAATCTCAACGTGCTTTGTAAACGGTAAATGGGCATGATCCAGCACTAAGACATACAAATTATTCACAAAAGGATTTCTACCCTTTCAAAAAAAAATCAAATGAAAGCAATTTAATTAATATTATTAAATTTAATTTTTTTCATTTTCGTTCTACGACTAAAAATTCATTTTTCTTCTCAAAAATTTTACCCGAGTCTCTATCTCTTAATCCAATCATCCTAAATCTCCATTCCTTTTTTTTTTAACCCTTCGTCCGTCAAATTTTTCAATTTAATTTCCACATATTTTATTTATTTAATTTATTTTACGTTACTCCGAATCTTCATTTTTTTTTTCCGTTCCGTTCTTCATTTACCTTGTCCGTGGTGCAGAATGCAAAATCGTCAAACAGTCGAGACGACTCGTCTGTATTTATCGACGATAAAAAGGAACAGCAGCAGCAGCAGCAACAGCAGCAACAACAACAAAATCATTGGTTGTTGAGCAACCTTTTGCCTCAGGGACGTTCGGAGTCGATCAGCACGGCCGACAATTCACCGGTGCGAAATCGCGATGGCGCGTCATCGCCCTTCGGCAACGGTGCCAGTTCAAACAGTTTGCCCGGTGACATGATGCAGCAGCGTGGACCGAATCAACAGAGAACCCTCAATCTATTGCCCGACTTGCCGATGCACGCGTCGCGAAAATTGAGCGATCGGGAACAACGCGATTGCGACGTAATCGGTGAGCGAACCAATGGAAAAATCCATCTGTGATGCTTCAAGGAGTTATATCGAAAATTTCATGGATTTTTCATGATTTTTTTTCGGCATGTTAACACAATTTTATTGGAATACACAATACGGTATCAATTACAACATACGTTGAGGTACTTGTACGAATTTTGGAATGAGAAAATATTCAATTTTGGTGGAACTATTGCCGTTTTCCCAAAACACCGTTTTTTTTTTGAAGATCACTCGCTGCGAGCATGATATCTCTGGAACGGCTCGTCCCAAACGAAAAAACCAAAAAGATTTCGTTGGCGCAATATCAAACGCAGTTCGTGACCGAAGGGTTTGGCGAAATTTTGATTTTTCAAAATAATATCGTCGATTTTTCATAATTTTTGGAAATCTCGAAAAATCGAACTTTTCGGAATAATCGACGGGATTGTTTTAATAATCAAAATTTCGCCAAACCCTTTGGTCACGAACTGCGTTTGACATTGCGCCAACGAAATGTTTTTGGTTTTTTCATTTCGGACGAGCCGTTCCAGAGATATCATGCTCACAGCGAGTGATCTTCAAAAAAAAAAAAGTGTTTTGGGAGAACGGCAATAGTTTCCCCAAAATTGAAAATTTGGTCATTGAAAAATTCATACAAGTACCTTAATATATGTTGAAATTGATACTCTATAGTGTATTTCCATGAAACTATGTTAACATGGTGAAAAAAAATCATGAAAAACCCTCAATTGTCCCGCAAAAAACTTTTAAAAACAATTAAAATTTTTCATTATTATATTGTTCTATTCTCAATTCCTATTCTTCAATTGTTTTTTTCCCGCAGAACGACTCATCAAATCGTACTTCTACATCGTACGAAAATCCATTCAGGACAGCGTGCCCAAAGCTGTTATGCATTTTCTCGTTAATTTCGTTAAGGACAACTTGCAGAGCGAGTTGGTAACACATCTTTACAAATCCGATCACGCCGAATCTCTGTTGACCGAGAGCGAGCACATTGCAGTCAGACGCAGGGAAGCCGCCGATATGCTCAGGGTAATTCATCAACCTTTTTTTTTTTACTCACACATCTAAAGTCACGAAGCTCCAACTGTCACAGAAAATTATTTATACGTTTAAAAAATAAGATGAAAAAAAAAAGAAATGAAGAATCGAGTTTTTTCAAACTAATTACTCGATCTTATCGTTTCTTCTATTTCAATGAAAATCAAGTATACGAAAATAATTTAAAAAATCGTGATTCGTATCTTTACCTCAAACATTTAAAAAAAAATCTAAAATTCTTTTTTTTTCATCTTTTCTCTTTGAAAAAAAAAATTAATAATATTTTACTCCTTGTACAATAATATTTTGACCATGTTTTTAATTGCCATAAAATAATTTATGGCAATTTAAATCGACAATTTGAAGACAACAAAAAAAAAACATCGATTTTTTTATAATAATGTAAATAATTCGAAATGATAATGCACTCGATCGTAAATTAATTTATCGTTCATTATAAATTCAAACAAGTATTTTTTCTTTGCATCATTAAGGTTTCATTACTCATTAATATTTTTTTTCTATTTTTTTTCTTTTTGCAGGCGTTGACACAAGCCGGACACATAATCAGCGAGATACGAGAGACGCACATGTGGTGAACGTTTACCGCGAATGATTTTCGCAATCCGAACGTTTTTCCCACTGATGCTAGTCAAAGGCTAGGCTATTTAAATTACCATTTTTCCGCACCCGTTTTGACGCTTTTCAACGTTTTGTTATACAATTTTTTTTCGTTTTATTATTATTATTTTTTTTTTCAAACAAGCCAACGGGCACGAGCGCGCGAGCGAGACTCCATCGATTTGAATTATTCACGTACATCGCGAAAGTTGTACACAATTATATATATATTTTTTTTCTATTTTTATTTTATATTATTTTTTTTTTCCTTTACTCATTATTGTTGTTATCAATTTTTTTATTCAGATTTTTTTTCACACGCAGACGAAAAAAAAAAAAAACGAAACTATTTAAAAAGAAAAAATTCAATGGTGAGAACAAAGACATATTGTTAAAGCATTTATCGATCTCGAATTGTACGATGACTTAATGGCGGTGAAAAAAAAAATGTTTTCCCAAAAAAAAATCGACGACGAAATAAGAACAAAACGCGAAAAAAAAAAAAAATTATGTATAATTATAAATAGAGCCGAAAGGCGACGAATTTATTATGTTGAAATAATTATTAAATAATTCACCGTCAATATACAAAAAAACAAAAAAAAAAAAAAAAAAAAAAAAAAACGTTTTGCCTAATATATTAAGGAACTAATCATTCGATCGATAGAAAAATGATTTCACACGATAAATCATTTTTCTCATCACGATATCGTCGAGAGTTTGACTTTTATTACTCGTTTTTTTCCCCTTCTTTTCTTCTCGCTGGTTCCTTCACATTTCGACGAGCGAGCGAAAAAAAAAAGTTTCTCGTACGTTCTCTCTCTATTTGTTTTTTTTCTTAATCATCGTTTCAATCGATCTTTCGTTATCGATCAACGTTGTTTATAAAAATAATCTTATTCGTACAATAATTATTTATACAATATTGGCTTTTTGGCCGTGCCACACGTCGCTCCGTCACTCTCGCTCCGATTGCCACGAGTCCGATAGAAAGAGAGTGAGACGGATAGAGAGCTCCAAATGTTTATAAACCGTTGTTCGCGCGCACCATCGACGTCACGCGTGAAAGACGAGAACGTCCGTCTGTGAAATTACGAAACGCAGTCGAACGTTCTCGTATCTCGCCGGAAAATTCGATGGTCATCGAGAACAATGGTTTACAGTTTTTCATTACCGACCGAGCAGCATCGCATCGTCGCGAATTTGAATTTCTCGATTAAAAAAAAAAAGTCGATACATCTACGTCAGTTATGTTCTCTTTTTAACATTCGTAACTCTTTTTTTGCTAAACGATAATTTTTTTTTTTCAATGGGTCGCTTCGTCGCACGAAGAAAATTATTTTTTTTCTCCCATTTTTTTTTTGTTTCTCTTGTTTGACATTTCCAAGCACATTTGTACACAATTAGCTCGATCAAATATGACATCGTATATCGGATTACGGGGGCCGTCAACTGGTAACGCAAAAATTTGTGAAAGAAAATAAAAAAAAACAACTGTTATTGTCGTCCGAGGTTCAATTCTATAAGCCTCCACGAATCAGGATAAAAAATCACGAAGCTTCTTCAAGCCTTGAATTCCAAGTCTCAATTATAAAATTGTGAAAAATAAATTTTTTAAAATACATTATCCATACAAAATATAAATATAAATATAGGATCGAAAACAAAAACGGTTTCCAGACTGAGTGTTAAAAATTCGAAAATCAATTTCAAAAAAATAAAATCACGTATGAGGCGTTGAAGAATTGCACCATCGATGAAAAAAAAATAAAAATCGAGTCCGGAGAGCAGTGGTAAGAGTGGGACGAGTGGTTGGGCAGTCTAGCTAAATCTTCGCTAATTATTCTCGACAAACAAAAATATATATATATAATATATATATAATATATACAATACACGTAACTGTTATAGGCAGTGCGAATAATCGTCAGGAATACTTTTTTTCGTCTTCTTTCTTCTTTTTTCCATTTTTTTTTTTTTTTTCATCATTTTCATAAACTCCTAAATAATTCTTGCATGACACATAGGCACTATAAAACAGTAAATTCACGTAAGCGAAATGGGGACACAGTCGTTGGCATTCGTCGTAAACAGTCGTCGTTAAATCCTATGGAATCCCCCCCATCTAATTTCGACTAATACTATACGAGGGGACCATTAAACCAACGACGTGGATTCCACGAGCGACACGAGGATCGACAATTATATTCAACGTCGGTCACGTGGATTCAATCTCGATCACTGGAAAGAGAAAGAGAGAGAGAGAGAGGGAGAAAGCTTTCAGCTCCCCTCGCCCCACGACTTAAATCCTCTTTGTGCGAAACGCATCTCCTTTTTTTTTTTATATTCCGGTGATCGACCCCCTCTCATCCCGTCCCTTCGAAAAATCCAACGACCCCAATGACAAACTGCTGCACCCTCGTCGTTTGATCGTCGTCGTCGTCGTCGTCGTCGTCGTTCCCTGCTTCTCAAAGCGAGGGAGGGATTTCAGCACATTACATACATCAACCGTTCAGGATTAACGCAGTTACGTCCCTTCGAAGCTCCACGATTTTTTTTTTAAACCATTGAAAAAAAAAATATATAAAAATCATGAATGAACAAAATCAATAATTTTGTCTTTTTTTCGTTAGATTTTTTTTTGCTGATAAATCGTTTGGATTATTTTTCGAATAATAATAATAATGAATAAATAAACAGAATCAATAATTTTTACTTTCATTTTTTTCCGGTTTTTTTCCTTGAAAAAAAAAAAATAACAAAATTAATAATATTGCCTTTTTTTCACATTTTCGTTTTCTTCGCTTTTTTTTTTGGAGATCAAATGCTGATAATTTTTTTTTCATTATCACGTTTTACGTTTCTCGCTTCTTTTGTTGTCTTTTTTATGAATTCCGTTTTTTTAAAAATATTTTTTTATAGCAACGAGAAAAAAAATTATCGACAAAATCAATAACAGATTTTTTCTTTTTACGATCAAATTTTTGCACAACGGACTTTTTTTCACCTTTTTTTCGTGACCCCCCTTTTTTCCGGCTCCGGAATTTGGTTGCTGTTACTTTTTCTCATTTTTTTTTCAACAGACAAAAAAAAAATAATCATGGAGCAACGAAGCTGACAATGAGACGTCGTTGGAACAATGAAAAAAAAATCCGCGTATTCATAAATGAGCGAGAACCTCGACGGCGGTTATCGGTGGTGTCTGATCCCCGCTCAATATGACCGGTTCGGATTCCGTTTGAACGATTCTCACGAGATTCGCGTCCTTCTTGGACGGACCGATATTCGTCGTCGGTGGGACGACTGTTCCGCGTCCGCAGTAACTCGGCGGTCGGCTTTCCCTCGTAGCGCAAGCCGGCGCGATTATACTGGCCGCGTTCGATCTGTAAGTCGGCGGTGGCGATGACGTGGGTTGCAACCGATCTAGCAGCAACAGACGAAGTCTGTACTCCTGCATGCTCGCCTGTAATTATTTGAAAAAAAAAAAAAATCATTATTATTATTATTATTATTATTATTATTATTATTATTATTATTATTATTATTATTATTATTATTATTATTATTATTATTTATTAATTATTTTCATTATTTTCTCGATTAAAAATTTTATTTACAAATTTTGTGTCGAGAATTATTGATAAAAATAATAATTTTCTAATTTAAAATAAAAAACAAAAAGAATAAGGATTTAAAAAAAAATTGAAATCGAGATAAAAGAAAGAAAATTAATTTGTTGCAATCGTAAAAAAAAAAAAAGAAAAGATAATTCGTGCCTGTTATACAGAAAAATTATTATCATTATTATTATTGTGTTTTCTTGATTTTACAATTGAAAATTGGAAATTTTTATTCACAATTTTTACTTCGTCAATTATTAAAAAAAAAACAATTTTTCGATTAAAAAAAATCCCTCTCGAATAATTTACAATTAAACAAAACAAAAAATAATTAAATGAAGATTGAAGAGACAAACAAAATTGAGACAAGAAAGAAAGTGAAAAAATCGAGAGATCAGAAAAATAATCCTCTGCAATCACCAAAAATAAAAAAAAAAAAAGGAAGAAGCAAAAATAGATTGTTCGTGTGGCACTTAGGGCGTGAAGGAATAATAGGGATCGAACAAAGCACCTGGTAACTCGGAGGTGGCGTTCTGAACTGGAATTCCGGATAAATCATGGCCGCGTAAGGATGCATCGGCCTCGCCGGTGGCATTCTTCCCGTGATCCCCGTGAAACCGAATAAGCTACCGCAATTTTCTCGGCTCGTTACACGCCAAGCAACCGCGCTCACGGCCACAAGCACCACGCCTATACCTGTGTCAACATCGAAAAAATCAAAAACGAACGATATACCAAATTAAATAAATAATCAAATGAATCAATCAAAAACAAATAATAATAATAAAATTCAAATTGAAAGCAAAAAATCGCTTCGTCCAAATTTGTGCCATTTCATTACTACACTCCTCGCTCCACAAAAAAGCTCCATTTTCCAACGTGACTTCTTTTCGAACAATGTGTCACAATTCAGAATTTAAATTTAGAAATTCATGTTTCTGTTAAAAAAAAAACGATTTCCAACAGTTTATTAAAAAAAAATGTGTAACAATTAATGAAACAATTTATAAAAGCTACATTATTAAAGCTAAAAAAATGTATAACAGTTTACGAACAATTCACAAAACAGTTTATCACAGTTTGGGAAAAACAATTTATAACAGTTTTTTAAACAATTGATAATAATTTATGAACATTGTTTTTTCAACCGTTTGTGAACAATTTCCAACAGTTTATAAAACTTTTTTTTCAACAGCTTATAAACTTTTTTTTTTTAAGTTTATAACCTTTTTTTTTTTTTTCAACAGTTTATAAGAATTTTTTTTTCATCAATTCACAACAGTTGACGACAAATTCGATGAAGTTGACAATCAAATCCCCGTAATCCCTTCAAGTGAAGCCCCCCCTCCCCCCAGTCAAACACTTTGCATTAATTAATAACAAATAGAAAAAAAATAATCCATCGCCAAACAAATAATCCCAATTTTATTATTTTCTATTCGATTGTTTTTTTTTCTTTTCCTGATTCATCTTCTCCACAAAAGTTACACGTACAATGAACACACACACACACACACACACACACACACACACACACACACGTCCAAATCCCCACCCACATCGTGACCCTAAGTTTCGTGATGTGGGTGCGATGATCGTCCACGAAGAAGTATCTCCCCCCCCCCCTCCCCACCCCCGAAGACGATGGGTTCTCGTCGACTCAAAAAACCCAGAGGCTTCCATTGTGAACAACGTTACAGGGTACCCTCCCCCCCCCCCCCTGCATTCTCCGGGTCGCTGAGGTTACGATTCAGGACGAAGAGAGGGCCAGCCCACTCTCTCGCTGGTTTAGAAAGTAAACCGAACGATCCACGAGAACGAACGACCGGGTCTCGAGACGCTTTTTTGCTTTGACCAGCTTCCCTTTACCCCCTCCCCCCTCCCTCCCTCTACGCCCCCGCTCCGTTTTTCCAGACAGGGATGGGCATTCATGCAAAGAAAATGTATTTCAAATACTTTTCGGACCAAATGATAATCAATTTTAGCGGATTTAGTAAATATTTAAATTCATTGTATAATAATAATTTACATAAAATGGTCATAATTATTACAGAAATGTGAAAATATTTATTCTTCCACGATAATTAATCATAGTTATTTGTTTGAAAAAGTATTTGAAATACATTTTCATTGAATGAATGCCCATCCCTGTTTCCAGACCACTCTCCACACACACTCTTTGGCCATGTTTCACACACATGTTTCATCCACCTCGCCCACCCCCCCCCCCCCAAATTTTTTTTTTTTTTTCGTCTTTGAGCTTCTCTGTTCATCTTGCAAACACGTTTTTTTTATTTCTTTTCTTCTTTACTTTTCGTTTCGTTTCGAGTTAACAATTTAGGGGGAGGGGGGGGGGCTTCGAATGGCTGCTGGAAAACACACACACACACACACAGAACACACACACACACGTGTCTGGAATTACTGTTTCGAATTCAAACGTGTAAAATGCCATCGAGATTTATTTGGTCGACTTTGGACCATCAATTTATACATCCAATTATTTTTTTTTTTTAATCGTGCGAAATTTTTAATGAAGACATTATCTATTTTTTTTTTGGTAATCAAAGTCGTGAATGAAGAAAATAAAATGAATATTTTTTTTTTTTACATTTTTATTTATTTTCAACAGTTTCTAGACAATTTATAAAAGTTTATGAATTTCGTTGATTAGTAGTGATTGAAAACCAATCGTGTGTAAACGATTATAAATTGTCAAAGACAATTGGATTCCTGATTGAAGAATCAATTTAATTCGAAGAAGAAGAAGAAGAAGAAGAAATCAAAGCAGGCTGAATTTCATTCGCTCGAACGTTGCGAGTTGAAAAAAAAATGAAATAAAAAAAAAAAGAGTACTTTAAGTTACGATAATTATTGAGTGATGTTGGAAGCAGGGAGAGAGAGAGAGAGAGAGAGAGAGAGAGAGAGAGAGAGAGAGTGCATCACTACACTCCAGCTTTCTGCAATTTCACGGAACAACGAGCAGCGAGAGCGGCTGGCTGATCTGTCTCATCGAACGATTCATCGGAAAGTTACATCTGTTTCCTACAAAACAATTATACACCGAGACCCATTCCGTCTTTCACTTCCTCAATCAAGTTTTTTTTTTCATTTGTCAACCGACTATCCTCACACAAACGATGATACAATCGACCGACAACGCTTCTCACATCTTTATCAATATTTAAAAATAACGTTTAAAACAAAAACTCGCAAATTCAGATTCCGAATCCCAAAATTCGGAAATCAAAAATTTAAATAAAATTATTTCTAACTTTAAAATATTTTTTTTAACTAAATTTCTGGTTTTTCGAACGAACAATTCTGCAACTTGAAACAAAAAAAAAAAGGAATTGAAAAAGATTTTAGGGCAAAAATTTACTTTTAATTTTTTTTTTTTCGAAAACGTAACGAATAAATGAAAATAATATTTGAATAATAAATGAAAACACATTTAAAAAAACAAATAAATAAATAAAATAAAATAAAACAGTTTGTCCCTTCAAAAAATATTTTTCAAACAAGATTTCCACAATTTTCAACCAATCATTCTTCAACCCCTAAAACCGAAAAAAGGAACAACGAATTCAACCCCACAAATTGACCCCACATTTTTTTTCTCTCCAAAACTTAATTAAACAAATGCATGAGTACAATAAATAATTCATAAATATGATAAACAAAAAAATAAAAATAAAATAAAAACACAAGAACCCAAATGATTAAAACAATCAAATCCACGAGATAACAACATCACAAAACGAAATATTGTGCAACTCAACGATATTTTCCCCACATCGCCCATTCGATTGTTCTCTCGATTATTGTTTAACATATTTTTCCCTTTTTTCATTCACTCTCAAAAATTACACACTCGTATGACCCAAATAATTGCATCTCAAGCTGCATCACAAGCACGTACTATATATATATACACACATAGATATATATATTCAACGTTTGGTCGCTCCCACGATTGAAATAATCAGCGACGCATATATTTTCATTCGCGCAATAATAAAAGCGAATTGCGTCGCTGTGGCCAACAACAACCAACCAACACTCCCCCCCCCTCTCCCCCACTCCCTTTTTTTCCACCCGCAATCGTAACACATTCGCATAATCATAAACGCAATGAACGCACGTGCTCGGTGGAAATTGAGACGCGTGCAAAATTGCAAATGCACCAGCACACGCGGAACACTGATCTAGGATTCATTCTCCCACGCACTGTATAAATTACACGTGTGTGTGTGTGTGTGTGTGTGTGTGTGTGTGTGTGTGTTAAAACACTGTCGTCTAATAAGTGACAACGTGACTGTTCAATGTGAACCAAATGCCATTGCGAAATTTTATTCCGCAGCGTCAAGTCATCGGTTTTTTTTTTTTTTTTTTTTTTTTTACGATGACAATGCACACACACACACAAACACAAATACATCAGTGGGCATCCATTGAATGATAATGTATTGCAAATAATTTTTCAAACGATTAAAATTTCTTTGTTACTATGAAAATTAAATTTTTTTTTTTTTCACGATTTCTTTTCCATCGTAACGAGGAATCATCATATTTATAGAAAAATATAAAAATATAAAAATATATATATATATGATGGAAAAGATAGAAAAAAATTGGCTAACCAAAAATTCATCGGTTAAGTACACGATACAAAATTGGTTTGGAATTATTTGTTGAAATAATTATATTTCAAATACTTTTTTTTTTTTTTTCATTTTTTTTTTCATTTTTGTGAAACGTCTGAACCATTGAACTGTTTTTTCTCTCACCGATCATGAGAAGCGAAACGGCAATGTGATCACGTCCGGTCGCTCTGAGTGCACCGAGAAGTGCACCGGCAGCGGCGCACACGAGACCGACCACCCCGACCCCGAGAATGGACCAGCGTACAGGCGGTGATCCCAATCCGCAACATTGCTTCGGCACCGCGTCTCTGCAAAAAAATAAATAAATAAATAAGTGAAATAAAATCATTATTATTATTATTTTTGATTTTTTCATGACCATTCTTTCCCTAAAATTACATAAAAATATATAAACCTAAGTAAAATTATCATTATTATTATTATTTTTAATTTATTCATGGCAATTCTTTCCCCAAAATTACATAAAAACATATAAATCTAAATAAAATTATCACTATTATCATTATTTAATTTATTCATGGCCATTCTTGCCCCAAAATTACACGAAATTACATAAAATTGAATAAAATTTGGTTTTGTAAAAAAAATCTTTCAAAAACTTGTGCAAATAAAACTCGATTCGATTGAATAAAATAAAAATAAAAAAATCAATAAAATAAAATATAGAAATATATATAAAATACGAGTCTTCGATGCAAAAATTTTCGAACCAATATGCGAATATAGTATCCAAGGCATTTAGATATTTGTATACGTGTGTATATATATAGATAGACGTATTATTACACGTGGTTACAAACGCTCAAAGTAAATTGACCCACTGACACACAGACTATATATCCTCGCGAGACGCACCAACACACAGCGAAGAAACGGTCAAGAACGCGACCGAACAAATGGCCGAGCAATGTCTGGAAAATGTTGAGACTCGGGAATAACCGAGCCTTAACCAAAGGTTTTACGCACCGCGGTCTCGTCTATTTATATATATACATATATACATATATATATAACTATATATAACTCGAGGTTTATACGCCGTTATTTTTAAATTAACATTCATCATTTATTCAACTGCGTTTAATAATACCTTTGATTATATATATATACACATCTATATGTATATATATATGTACATTCGTGCAACGTATTCGATCCATCACAGCAACGAAATTCAATTTGCACATCATCATTGCTGAGTTAAATTTGAAAAAAAAAAAAAAAAAAAGGAAAAAAAACGCAAATTTGAGATTATAAAATATAAAATGAGACGAACATAAAAAACGAAAAAAAAAAAAAAATGTAGTCGAGATAAAATGTGCAGCAGTAGCTCCGTGCAATTTTATTAAGAGATTAAAAAAAAAGATAAACAATAAATAAAAACAAAGTGATGAATTATTTTTCAAAAAAGATACAACACAATCAGAAAATAGAAAAAAAACAGAGTCGAATTAAAAATATAAGAACGAGACGCCTAGACACGATACAATAAATATTAACGATGCGAATAATCGTTAAACTGATGCATCGAGATTATGTATTTCGATGCGAGGCAAAATATTCCATCCAATGTGCCGTGTAATGTGTTTCATCGTGAAATTTAATTTTCTAATGGCCATTGTCATTATGAATCCTAAACGATTCAACACGACTAGGAAGTCGTTTGCCGATCATTTTCCTTCGATATTATATCTTTCGATCGTTTTCTTTTTTTTTTCATTCACTTTTATTTTTTTTTCGAATTAAAATAATAACCAACGTTTGCGAAGAAAACGTTTTGGCCTAATAACGACGAAAGGAGTAGAAAGTGCGATGCCACGATCTTCCGAGCGATCGGTTCTCTACCCCCTCCCCCCTCCCCCCTCTTCTTCTTCGTCTTGCCCCGTGCGATTCGAAGTCGTTCTCTGCGAAATACACGTCACATCCAGTTGTTCGTGGGATAAATTAACGAATTTTCATGATTTTTTTCAACCCCGTTTTGATTAAAAAAAAAAAATCAAATTATTCAATGTCTCTCTTATATAAAAATTCTGGAAATTTTAATTGTTCTGTCATTATGACCAATAGTGTCTAAAAAAATTATTCCAAACATATTTCATTCACTTCCTGCTACCTCGTTCTTCATTTTAATTTTTTGTTCAATCCAAAAAATGTTGAAAATCATATAAAAATTATTTTAAAAAATTAAAAAATTAAATTTTTTTTTTTAAACGATTGAGAATAAGAAGAAGATGAATAAATCGATTGTCAAGTCAAGAGTCGACTTGGCCACGCTTTCATTTTACTTTTTTTTTTCCGAAACTCCCAAAAATTTCAAAAAAATAATATAAAAATTATTTAAAAAAAATAATTTAAAAAAAAATAAAAAACGATTGAGAATAAGAAGAAGACGAATAAGTCGATTGTCGTGTCAAGAGTCGACTTGGCCACAGCCGTATCCGGTTAACCATGATTTTCAAGTGTAACAAAGACGATAAATATCGCCCGGAAGTCACGACCTCGTTTTTTTTTTGTCGTTCCCCATTTTCTTTTCTTTTTTTCTTCACTTTTTTGTCCCTGACTCATTTTTTTCATCTTTTTTTCGTCTTTATTTAACGTTCGAAAGAATTTTCATTGAGAGACACGAAAAAATGATTTCGAGAGACAAAAAAAAAAACGAAGGTTAGTACAATTTCACATTGTCCAAGTCATTGTGGACAATGGGTCAAATAACGAAAATGACAAAATTTTCGGTCTCATCACAATTTGAAAACGAAAATTATTATCATAATAATAATAATAATTATTATTATTATTTCACTTTTTGAACGAGATTGCAGAATATTTTTAATCAACAATTCATGGCCATGGGATTTTGATTTTAATAACCACTGAACGCAAGTTCAACGTGCGTGACGTAATTATTGTTCAGTTTCACTGTCTACATACATATACATATATACACACACAGAGGTAATGCAATTTGTCGTAATATTCTGCACTAAAATGTTTTCAACACAGTCGAAGCGTCTCCCACCCAACAAAGACACTTCGAACAAAATTGGCCAATCCAATTGCAATTATTACAATTGCCGAATGAAAGTTAATTGGCAATCGTGTTTAATAATAATCATATTGCAACTTGCTGCACATTGACTGAGCTAACTATGTATTTTAATTTTTTTTTTTCAGATCATCTACGATACTGAAAAAAAAAATAAAAATAAAATTTGAGACCCATTTGACAATTTTATTCCTAATTTTTTAAATAAAATTCTTCTATAAAAAAATTGATAATGAAATAAATAAATAAATGAATGAATATATGAATAAATAAATAAATAAATAAACTAAATAAATAAATCTTGCTATCGTTGAACCATTACACAAAAACCCAAAGTACCATAAAATAAAAAAAAATTCAACCATCAAAATCCAAAACCTACAATTTCAAATTAATATTCAACACCCACCCGTGAGAAAAAAAAATAAACCCCCCCTCCCCTATCGCATCTATCATCAATAATGCCATCGTAACTCGAAAACGAACCGTAAAATTTTTCATTTCCACGGTATCATCGTATCAGCTACTGCGACCCGAAACACGTCGTTCCCGCTCCATCAACGAGATCCTTTTTTTTTTGTTGTTTCATTTTTATTTTTTTTTTAGTTTTGTTTTTTTTTCATTCATTCCAATTCAGTTTCGTAATTACATTGAACGAAAGGTCGACGGCAGCTGCTCGAGAAAAAAAAAATATATATATGTATCTATATATATATAATGAAATTTAAATAAAATAAATGAACGTCAAACCGGAAACTCGTGAACGAGTAAAAGAGTCACGTCACGCGCGATAATGCGATGCTTATGGATAGCCGGCACGTCCCGGAGATTCGAAACGATACGAAAAAAAAAAAAAAAAACCAAAAAACAAAAAAACAAAAAAAAAAGAGAGAAAAAAGAAAAGTGCTTCGAAAGCGCAAAAGCCAATATCGATCGATAAAATTAATAGAACCCGGGACAGTCCGGAAATATTCGTTTCTATTTTGGTGAAATAATTAATCGAAGTCGAGCGAGGTTCGGCGCGGGGCGGGGGGGGGGGGGGGGGGGCAATCATCAGGTGGGTATAATAACCGCCCGAGGATACGTGCATACACACGTACATCATACGTGCTACGTACAAAATTCACATGCACACATCGTATGCAAACTACGTCGACGGTGAAACTCGTTTGCTTTTCGTCTACATACATATTATGATATATATATATATGAATATTGTTTCTATATTTATATAAATATAGATATATCTATAGATATGTTTTTTAGTTCGATATGATATTTCTTTTTGACGGATAATACAATATATAGATATACACAAATATCCATATTTATTTTTTTAAGTTATTATTATTTCAGACAAAAATATATTTTCATAATTTCATTTAATATTCTATATATATATATGTATATTCTGATGCATAATAATAATAATAATAATACTGAATATATATGTTTATAAAAAAATAATTCCATAATATAACAAAAATATATATTCTAAACTAATATTAAAATAACATTAAATCAAATTATAAATACAAATATAAAAGTTCATAATTTCACATAATATGAATATATATTTTTTATAACGCATTAAAATTATATCGAACGAAATAATAAACCGTAAATCTATAAATAAACACAAAATATACATATTTCACACATATATGTATATACACAGAAGAAAAGCAAACGAGTTTCACCGTCGAGGGAGTTTGCATGCGACGTTGGGGTGTCAACACGTCCATCTGTATAAGTGTGTGTGTGTGTGTGTAGTATGTGGCACATCGTGAAAGAGGGTCGGGAAAGGAAACGTCACGGAAGAAAGGGAAAGACAGCTGTGGGGGCCCAAAGAGAAAGAGATATACACATATATACATACACTCTGCTCGAGTGACTCTGAAGTTTCTGATGGGGGCGGTGAGTAGATGTGAAAACCAGCATCACATTCGGACCCGGCCCAAGATGCAACACGACAACAACAAGAAGAAACGAGACCAGGCTCGAGAGCCACACATTATTATCACGTGTACTTCCATGTTCTCGCTTGTTTCTCAACCCCCAAAGTCTTTCACCCTACGAGCTTCAATCACAAACGATGAAAAAAAAAAATAATAATATACATTACATAAACTATATAGAAACTGTATAGAAACTACATAGAAACTATATAGAAACTACATAGAGACTATATAGAAATTTTATGGAAACTTTATGGGAACTTTACAGAAACTATATAGAAACTATATAGAAGTTACCTAGAAACTATATATGCCCAATCCAGAGTTTTTTAGAAGTCTTCCAAAGTGAAACAAAATAATCTTATATAAACTATACAGGCCTAATCGCGTATATATTTTGATCATAGACTATGCATAATTTCTGTACTTTTGAAGACTCCTGGAAACTCTGGATTGGGCATATATAGTTTCTAGATAGTTCCTATACAGTTTCTATATAGTTTCTATATAATTTCTATATAGCTTCTATAAAGTTTCTACATAGTTTCTATATAATTTCTATAAAGTTTCTATACAGTTTCTGCATAGTTTCTATGTAGAATTTTTCCACTTCGTTTCCCACCCCCAAAGTCATCAACCACCCGAGCAGTAACCCAACGAACGTCAATCATAAACAACCAAAATAAAGATAGAGAAACAGAGATTAAACCAAAATGAATCACGAAAAAAAAAAAAAGTTTATCTCGATTGTCGTTGTGTCGTCGTTGTTGTTCGGGGGTTGCACATCATCATCCCAACATCGTCATCGTCATTCGGGGGACCCGCGACAACCGAGAGCCCCCCATCAACATCGAGACCCAATTTTTTTTTTTTTTGTCATTTCTTCCTTGGGTTTTTTTTCACCTCTCTCTGTCTTACTCTCTCTGTCGTCCGACCAGAGGCACATCGATCCGGGCCATTGGCCTCGCTTTTCTCGCCACTCTCGTGTAATTCTCTCTGGCCAGTGGAGCAGCGCGGACGAGAGAGAGAAAAACTCGCCCCCCCCCCCTTCTCGTCGGATGATTCACGAAAATTCACTACGCCCGCAGAAGGTCTTTATGACGTTCAAGGGAACGAGGGCAACAACCGGAGAAAGGGGAAACCTTCTCTCTACGATCCCTTCGAACTCTCTGCTCTCTCGCCCTCGCCTCCGCCCCCCCCCTGCGCCGCCCCCTCGGCCCCTCGTCGTCCTGCTACACTCTCCCCGGCTGCCAAACGGACCCCACCGGTTTTTCGACGGGAATACTAACTGTATAGTGTCACCGGGATGTGTATGGGCACCCACTACTACTACTACTACTACTACTACTACTACTACTACTACTACTACTACTACTGCTACTCCGACTCTCCAACTGCCATTACCATTATAATGTATTCCACGGATATATAGTCACCCACTACTACTTCTACCACTACTAATAATTTTTTTACTATACTGCTCTGACTATCACTACTATTTTAATTTTTTTAAAAATACATTTTAGAAAAAATATATATATAGATTTATAAACTACTTTTACTACTACTACTACTACTACTACTACTACTACTACTACTACTACTACTACTACTACTACTACTACTACTACTACTACTACTACTACTACTAATACTACTACTACTACTACTACTACTAAATTATATTTTGTTATACAGAATAATATTCTGCTGCTGCTGCTGCTGTTGGTACAAGTACTATCCACTTATGATTCTGCTTCTACTTCAAGTGCTACTACTATCTTGTTGTATGACACAGATGTACAGTCATTTACTGCAGACGACTACTACTACTACTACTACTACGATTCTGCTTTATTAACAAAAAAATATTCAGAATAATATTCTGCTGCTACTTAAAGTATAAACAGTGATGCTTCTACTCTTATTATTACTACTACTATTCCACTACTACTACTACTACTACTTTTACTAATACCAATGCAACTATAGCTGCTGTGTAACAGTGAGTGAGCCTTCTCCGGTTCCTTCGTATGTCGCATATAGATCTGTGCTACACACATATATATATATATATACACATAGTATGGGCGGTACCACGGTGCAAGAGTCCCATTGTATAGCAGTGCGACGACGCGACACGTGACTCTAACGACGCGACGAGGGGAAGGACCCTTGTGAGAACCCCGTGTCCACGATGCGCCGGAAAGTATGAGAAAAGTTTGCCCAGTCCCGTGTCAAACTCACGGGTAACAATGAAAAAAAAAAAAAAAAAAAAAAAAGGCTTTTGGGAGAGAAAAATAAAATTATGGATATTGCTCAATCGCGGCAGAATTTTTTTTCTTCTTTCTTTTTTTATCGGAAACCCGTCGACGAAAAACGAGCTCTGAATTTAGAAAAATACAAATGATAAATCGAAATTCTGAATAATTCCTCGAAACGAAAGCCTGAATAATTCTGAATAATTCCCTAAACGAAAACCAAAAACCAAAAAAAAAAAAAAAATCCTCAAAAAAATAAATAAATCTCGATTATTAAAAAAAAATAAAAATAAATAAAAATAATTGAAAAAATTCCAAAAAAAAACGCTCACCTGCCAAAAGCGGATACGCTAGCGGGTACGGGAAACGGCAATCCCAAACTCAGTCCCCGTAATCCAAGATGCGGCGGGGGTGGATGCAAAAAAGTTGCGACGGATGGTACGAGTGACATGCCGGACGTTGGTCCGTTGATGGGTCCCCCCCCGGCGCCGAGGCCGTTCAATCCGACAGCCGCGTTCGTCGGGCCAATCACATTTCCGCAACCAGCGGTCCCAACGATGCCCGAATAATTCGGCGGCACCCCGCAGCTTCTCATGGCACGTCGATGATGACGACGTACCCTTCGCTCGCGTCTACGTGCATCGCGCAATTGTTCGTCGGTCGGTTGATGATGCTGATCGTAATTACCGACTAGATGCGAATGGGCCGCAGCCGCCGCCGGATGATGATGATGATGATGATGATGACTCGGTGAATCGAACAAATGACCGGCCGCCAATTCCGTTTGAGCCTCGGTCGAGGCGAACGATCTCGGCGGTCGGATTATCGTTTGATCCTGCTGCAGCTGCAGCTGTTGATGCTGCTGCAGCTGCAGCTGCTGCAGCTGCAATTGGTTTTCATCGCGATTTGTTGGTTGTTGATGTTGATGGGGTTGAAATTGTGAGTTGGCAGTCGGCGGTGAACAAGTTTCCGTGAAATTTTCATCGTTTTGCGGTTGATGTTGATGCGAATGAAGCTGTTGATCGTGGTCAGTGTCGTTGGAACGATTAGGTCGGTGTGTATGAGGCTGCACGGTCGCTCCGTCGACGGTGACCACGCTCACCGGCCTCGGGGCATTCTCGGACAGGGCCCCGGCCATCGTGCCCTCATCAACATCGGTATTCCACTAGACTGTTGATTTTTTGTTTGTTTTTGTTTTTTTTGTTTTGTTCTTCTTCTTCTTCGCGGAGCTTGTTGAGAGACGAAGTCTCTGACTTTTCCGTCGTCTTCTTTTTCTTATTATTCTTCTTTTCGTTTTTTTTTTTTTTAACTTTGTCCTGGGGATATCTTGTTGTATCTTCTTCTCTCTTCAATTTTCCGGTCTTGTTCGTGTCTTGTTTTATTTTTCAACTTTGCCTGTTTTGTTTTGTTTTTTTTTTCTCTTTTTAGCTTTAGCCTTCGTGTTCTTCTTTCCGATTTTGTCTTCTTGTTATTCTTGTCTTTTTCTTCTGCATTTGCTTTCTCGTTCTACTTTATTTCTCTCTCTCTCTGTCTCGCCTTCTGTCTTTGACTTCTTGTTCTTCTTCTCTTCTCTTTCTAGCTTCTGACTTCTTGTGCTTTTTCTCGTGCTTTTTGGCGATAATATTTTTCTTACATTTCTTCGTTTCTTTTTATTCCATTTAGTTTTCTTTTTTATTCATCATTTATTTTTATTCATTTTTTTTCACCAGCTCGTTCGCTTCAACATCCATTTATTTCCTGTGTGACTCTGTCGGTAATAGCGATTCCCACCATTATCCTCCCAAGTTTTATCCTCCAGATTATTTTTTTTTTGTCAAAGACTCGCTTGAAGCTTGGAAGCCAATGAACAATAAAAAAATAATAAAAAGTGAAGAAAGGTAAGAAAAAGTGTTTCAGATGATCCGAAGATAATGGAGTTGGCGAAAAGAGGGGGGGAATAAATAGGCAGTGCGTGTTTGATGGGACAGAAGCGTAGTCCCTCGTGTACTCTCGTCGGTGGTCCTTGGATTCTCACGATACTCGCCGACCGTTTTTTTTTTGTCCTTCGTTTCTTTTCTTATTCTTCTTCTACTCTTTCTTCGTCTTTGTTACGCAGTTGCAACAACGTGCTACGCTCAACGAACCAACGAAGCGACTCAGATCTTCGAGATTTTGTAATACACGAATGCAACAAAATGTCCTCGTGAATCTCACGAATTTATCATCGTCGTCAATCTTTTCTTTGCCCCTTTTTTTTTCTTTCTTTTCTTCCTTCTTGTTTATTTTTTTTTTCAAGTCTTATTTCTTCTTCTTCAAATTCAAATTATTATAATAACCATATAATTTCAATATATATAGATATATATATTTTCTTTTCACTCGTAAAAAATATTTTTAATACATTTTTGTAGAGTATTATTATTATTATTATTATTATTTTTCGTCTTCCTCTTCAAAATCCAAACGATTATAATTTCCAAATTTCAAATTCAATTATAATTATTATTATTGTTATAATTATATAATTTCACTAGTTATATTTTTTATTCACTCGTAAAAAATATTTTTAATACTTTTTTTGTGATTTATTATTATTATTGAACTTTTTTTCTTTATTTTTTTTATTTTTTTATCAAAAGCACTATCCGCACGTGATTGGCACTGAACTGTAACAAAACTCATAATCCAAGGTGAATTGCATTCCCACGTGGTTCATCGAACGAACAAAGACGACGACGATTCATAATCGTTCAAAATGTTTTCCGGCCACTTGTACGATCTCTCAGAAAATTCGATATCTCGAAATCCAAGATCCTGGCGTGCTCTCCTGCGCATGTGTGTTCTCAAGTGTGTGTGCGTGTGTGTGTGTGTGTGTGTGTAAGGATCGCGTGCCCGTGGTTAGTGCTCTCTCGAACGCTCTCGATGGTTGATGAAAGCACCGTTTCAGCTCTGGTTAACCGGTCACGTATGCTCGGTCTGAAAATTAAAAGTGCCCATGGTTTTAGCATTGCGATCATAAAAAAACAAAAAAAAAATTTTTTTAAATTCGTACACCAGTTATACGAGAATTGCATTATTCCCTCGAGTCATTTTATTCATGACGAAGACGATTATCGAATTACAAATGACAAAGAAAACCAAGACGAACAAATAAAAAATAAATTAAAATGAAATAAAGATTGAGGATTGAATAATAAATTGAAGAAAAAAAAATTGAATCATTAAATACTGGAAAAAAAATGTATAAATAATAGATTAGTGGAAAAAGAGATTGAATAATTTAATTGGAGAGAATTTGACAGTTCATTCAATTTTTCTATTTCCATTCAGTTTTTCCATTTTCATTCAATTTTCCATTTTTATTCAATTTTTTATTTTCATTCAATTTTTTATTTTTATTCAATTTTCCATTTTCATTCAATTTTCCATTTTCATACAATTTTCCATTTTCATTCAATTTTCCATTTTCATTCAATTTTCCATTTCTATTCAATTTTTCATTTTCATCCAATTTTTCATTTCTAATCAATTTTCCACGTTTATTCAATTTTTCACAATTACGAAAAAAAAATGGTTTAACCATTGTTATAAATCAAACTTTTATTGTTTTACAATGGACAAAGCTGTGACAAAGATTGCACAGAAGTAAAAAATAATTAAAAAATAACCGATAATAATAATTAAGAAAAAATGAACAGGTTGAAAAAAAAGCTTTGAGTTTGTAATCTCGTTTATCAGCATCCAATGGACCATTCCTTCTTGCCCCTCCCCCCCCCCCCGCTCCCCCCGCTGCCCCACGGGGAATATAACCGAGAATTGAGTTGGAGTGCGCTCTTTCGACTGCACCAGCAGAACACCCATCACCGTGGCATTGTGTCTCGGCGTAACTGTATAGATACGGGACTTTAGCTCAAAGGAACGTACTCAACAAATTACGAACCACTCGAGTGCGCACAACCGTGTACACGAACCCCACCGACAATTTTAACGGATAGTTTCGTTTATGTTAAAAAAAAAAAAAGATTATAATAACAATAATGATTAAAAAAAAAAAAACGTCATATGAAGTCCTCTCAATTTTCGATTAATCTCCGACCACCGAGAAAAAAAAACAATATCGTTAGAAAAAAAAAACAAACAAAAAAAGTCAACATTTTCAAAATTTTTAGACCTAAAAAAAAAAGAAACGTTAAAAAATAAACAAATCGTAAATCGAATCATCACAAAAAAACGATCCATCGAACCAATAAAAAAAAAGCAAAACATCCCATATACCGGGTATCCGATAAATTATCATTGAATGTTTTTTTTTCTTGTCATCTTCAAAATTACCAAAAAATGAAAAAAAAAAATAATTTTTTTTTAAATGAACAAAGAATGGAAAAAAAAATATAATAAGATAAAATAAAATAAGACAACTATCGGAACAAAGAAACAGCGCGACACGAATGCATCTCCAACGTCGAGAACAATGAAACATTTTCCAAACGGAGTAAAAATAAAACCCTTGAAAAAAAAAAAGCAGATTTGGAGTAATGGCCACATTGACATCATCATCATCATCATCATCATCTCAATTTCTCAAAAAGCAACAACAAAAATAATGAAATCTCATCAAGACCACAATTTATTATTTTTTTTTTTTTTTTCATCTTGTAATCAGCTGACCATTGTCACTCGGGTCACTGCTAGCCGCGACCCAGTTAAAAACTTGTCAACTCCATCGCGACCAACTCGCTCCCAACACACACACACACAACAACAACAACAAAAATCAAACGTGATAGTATCTAATAACACCGCAGCATCACTCCCAGAGTCCCGTTTATCTTTTACTTTATACTTTTTTTTATTTTCATTTTTTTTTCTTTCACGATATCAAATTCGTATCTCCGTCGAATTTAAAGATTCAGAGAGAGAGAGAGAGAAAGAAAGACACACACACACACACACATTTATATATATATATACAAAAATAACCCATAAATAAAAGTCCCCAAAACAATGATGAATAAATAAAAAATAAGAAAATTTGTTTAAAAAAACAACTCGCTAATTAAACGAAACAATGAAAACAATGAACAACGAATTTTCTTACTCTGACAAGCTTCGACTGGACCAGCTGCATATGTACGTGTCAACAATTGTACCCCATATGTCCTATATCCATATATCCATACATATATATACATAAATATATATATATATATATATATATATATATGTAAACGGTACACACACTCACAAGTATTTATCCATATTATTATTTATATATATGTATATATAAACAGTACACACACTCACACATATATATCATTATTCCATACATATATACATATATATATGTATAACATAAAATGGCAGTCGCGTACAGTACGATAGTGCAAAATATCCGTCTCGAGATGGTTTGTACACGAGAGCGTTGTCGAACACACAGAACGGTGTCCGTGTCGAGATAGCGGATCCGATGATCGAGTCTCTCGTGAACAGAGTTTCATCCGCGAGCGCGATCCGCGCCCCCCGTCGTAAAACACAACAGCTTGGCGCGCGCGTCAACGCTGTACTGAAAGCCCACGGCGCTCGAGAGCCTGTTCGAGCCTGTCTCTCCGACGGCTACGTCCGTCTCTGTCGCTCTCGCGCTCTCGGTCGGCCTCCGTCGCTGCTCACTCCCACTCGTTGGCCCCAGTGCGACGTGCGCGCGCCGCTGCAACCACCAACGCCGTCGCTCACCCACACGCACACACACACCTCGACGTGGGAGGGGGAGATGGGCTGCGCGCACACGGCCGCGAATGACCACGCGGCGCGCACCTCGCGACTCACTATTCTCCGTTGCACTCTATTGCTCTCTATCGGACAGCAACGACCAACGGAGTCCCGTCTCCTGTCGCATTTTTGTCATCGAACATTTTTGTTTTGTTTTTTTCTAAGTACGAGTCGCGATTGTACGATCGCGAAATGCATTGTTCCGGAGCACGAGAACAGGTGGGAAAATGTTTTCATCGTCGTTCGGTCATCGCTCAATTGGTGCGGCGACTGCGACGCTGTTTGACGCATGCGCGGTTTCAGGTGCTACGAGAATGGGTTGAGAAAAGGACGGAAAGAAAAACAAAGAAACGATACTGAACAACTGATTAGTCGACGAATGACGTTTGCGGAAGTTTTTTTTTATCGATTCTGAGAAAACTTGCAGAGATTTGAACTCGTTAATAATATTTGTCCTGTGAAATTTTCTCAGCTTTTCGAGAAAAATATTGAGAAGAAAATTTTAAAAAATTGGGGAATTCCAAGATGGCCGAAAAACATTTTTTTCGGTTTTAAATTCGATTTGAATAGATTTTCGAGGATCAAAATGAAAAACTGAGGTTTTTTTCGAAAAGCTCAGACAATTTCACGTGACAAACAGATTTTTAATATGTTGATATTTAATTCTTTTACTTCCTACTTTGCTGATAACATAAAGAAACTCAAACCATGTCTGAAATATTATTTCAAACTTTTTATTTTTTTATTTTTTTTCACGAGTAGGTGGGCTTTGTTAGAAAACAATTATGTTTATTAATGAGACATTGAAAAGTCAGTTCCTGCATCAATCGGCTTTATTCAAAGATGATAATAATAATGATAATAATAATAATAATAATAATAATAATCTTTTACAATTGTTAGACCAAATAATATATATATATATATGTATATATAATGCATATCGAAATAAAATATGGAAGGAAGTCGGGATTGGGCTCCGTGGATGGTTTTATTATTATTTTTCGTTTGTTTCTTTGTTTGTTTGTTTTTTTTTTGTTTTCTTCAAACTTTTTTTTTGTGTACAATACATTTTAGGCGAGCGCTCTGTCAGCCTCGCTGGGCGAGAAATAACCGTTTAGTGGGCGCAACATACCTTTGTACAAAAACTATAATTAGTATAATATATATATATATATATATATAAATATACATATATATATATTATAATATTTATACACCATGCAAAAGCAATGATTTCAGGCGTTTGTCCATTAGCTGCCTTCGTATTAAATTAATTCATAAAACAATGATAATCGTCGAGTCGATTAAAATTTGCATAATTATCGTGTGAACCGAAAAATGGAAACAACGATCGATGACTTCTCATTCATTCGTTCCGGCCAAATTCCACATTAAAAGATAATCCTTAAAAAAAAAAACAATAGTTCAACATTAAAAAATGTTTTGTTTTCTTATTTTAAATGTTATTTTTTTTTTTTTCATCGTTTTGAAACATTATCGAGCGACGTTGTTAAAAAAATTGCGTAGCATCGTCAGACGATCATCCTAAATTCACTGCTCATTCATGATATCTATTTATATAACTATACACCTACAATAGATAACAAGACAAGTTCTCGCCGGGCCCGAACGTAATCCAGGCAATTGTTGTTTTTTTTTTTCATTATTAATTATCATTTTTTCTTTTCAATTAATTATTTTTATTATTATTTTCTTTTTTTTTTGTCGTTTTTAATGTTTTTATTTATTTTTTCGCTCCATCTTTTTTCAAGTTTGTTGTTGTTCGTTTTTTTTTTTTTGCCAACTTTGTCGATGGATCAATCTTAAAAGTTAAGTTAAATCGTAATTAGTGGTTCTATTTGTTTTTTTTTTTTTTTTTTTTTAATATTGGCCTCGCACGTGTGTCGCAGGCACGGAGCGCCATCGGTTTTTTTTTATTCATTTATTTATTTTTTGTTTATTTTTAAATATATATATTTATACTCCTTTACCGGTTACAGTCTCCACGGTTTTTTTTTGTATTTTTTTTTATTTGTTTATCTTGTGAAAAGTTTACAAACTTGTCCGGAGAGGAGTAGTTCGTGGTCGCGATGACGCATCGCGACAATCTTTCGCGATGAACAATCATTAAAATGACAAAACCCAACAATAAAAAAAAAATAATAATAAAATAAAATAAAATAATCAATGACAATAAAATGTGTTGAGGCGGGGAAAAAAAGTCTTCCTTATTAACCTCGACGACAATAGTCTTCACGTACTAATTCACGTACTAACTCGCGTGTCGATGATTTTTTTTTTTTTTTTGCATTTTTCGTTCATTCGTTTTTTTTTATCAAATGATTTTTTTTCTTCTTCCGTCTTTTGGCGCACCGAAACAATGGGAACAATAGGTTTGTCTTCGGTTTCGAACAATCGTCGGACATTTTTGCAGATAATTGGTCGTACAAAAAAAAAAAAAAAAAAAATTAAACGTCGAGTTAAGACGATAATGGAAAAAATTCTCTGCGCATTGGAATGTGTGCCATTATTGAAGGGGGGGGGCATACTGTGGATACGTTGTAAAAATAAAAACGAAAAAAAAAAAAAACACAAAAATGGAACACGCGAAACGTTAAATTCGACACGATCTTAATTAAATTATATATATATATAATCAAGATGATTTTGTAATTGATATATAAATCTGAAAAAAAAAAACATCTCAATCAATACTTTTAAATTAAATATATATAAATTACAAAAACTCGATTGAAAAATCTAAAAACGAGACGATAAAAAAAAAAATTATATTACAATTATGAAGCCGACGTAAAAAAGTCGCGTACGTCGGGTAAGTAAGCTCGCTCGAAAAAAAATCATCACGCTCTCCGGCCCGAAAATGCATATTCGCGGATTTATCATCATTGTAAAGACATAGAAAAAACATTCGTGGCTCGAAACGGACGTAAGATCCCAAAACGGATGTACTTATTTTTTTTTTCTTATTTTTTTGCGGTTGCAGCAATATTTTTTTTTTTCAATATTTTGCTCAGTTTTATTTTTATTCATTTATTTTTCTTTTTGTATATTTTGTTTTTTTCATCGTATTATTATTAATTTATTATTTTCAAACTTTCACGTGTGCGTTTAAATGTTCGAGATGAAATTATTATTATTATTTGTTTGTTTTTTTGTTTTTTTTGTTTTTTTTGTTTTTTTTTTTTTTTTCATGGTTGGAAAAATTACATCGCACGGAAGACTTGTATATATTTTGAGATTTGATGAGATTTTTTGATTGATGACTCATTGCCACTGACCAACTTTATTTATTTTTTTTTTACTCGCGAAAAATTCGGGAAGATGAAAAATAACATTTCGAAATTTTTTTCTTATTTTTTTTCAGCATCGCTTTTTGCAGCTTGACAGCGTTTTCACGTAAAAATGCGTTAAAATGTGCATTTTCAAATTATTCTTCATTGTTTTCATTTTTGTTTTTATTTTTTTTTTTTTCGAAAAAATTCAGCGAGAGACGCGTTCGATGTCGGCCAATGGAAATGACGAATGAACATAAAGTTCGTATACGTATTCATTTGTGCATTTTATTATCGTCCAATTCCACGAAAAATTAAAAAAAAAAAAAAACAAATAATAATTTCTCATCTCGCTCACGTGAAAAGTTTTGTGGAATAGTTTTAAATGCAAAATGACAAATTGAATTGAACCAAAAAAAATGTATAAATTGACTCTTCGGTCATTTACAGTCTACGTGGCTCGGCGCAATCCATCGTTCGATTATTTCGAACGTTTTTTTTTTTAATTCGTTTTCACATTTAAGTTATTTGTCAATTTTAATCCCAAATTTACGTTCCAAACGTGACTTCGTTCAGAATGGATATTAAAAAAATGAAAAAGCTACATCGTTCAGCGATTGTGCAACGATTCTGTGTAAAAAAAACGATCTTAAAAACGCATGATTCGTGTAAATATAAAAAAAATCGGGTTCTTGAAAAAATTGTTCTTTTCAAAATTATTTTTCCGTCATTTTTCCAACCGGAAGTCAATTGTCCGATGAGAAACGCGCGAAGCGACGGAGCATCGAGGCTGGACGACGCGAAGATTGTGCAAAAAAAAAAAAAAAAATGTCGACAGTCGTCACTAACGTGACGCTGACCGTCTTTTCATGGCGTAAAAAATCGTTCGTCGTCCATTTTGTGTAAAACATTTTGTGCAAAAAAAAAAAGAAAAAAAAAACGTTTTACTATTATTTCCTCGAATTGCAACACGCGTCGCGTACTCGGTCTCGAAGGTTTTCCTTATTGTTTCTGAGAAACAATAATAATGTGCTACGTACATCGCTCGTTTTCTCTCTCTCTCTCTCTCTGTCTCTCTCGCACCGGAGCGAGAGTTCCCATAGCTCCGTCTCCCTCGCACTCGGGACGCTCGAGTCCATAGCTTCACATTTCTCCCACTCGTGGCGCCCGAGTCGATAGCGCGCGTCTCTCTCGCACCGCATTCGCTTTCCATCGCTCCATCTCTCTCGCACTCGTGATCTCAAATACGTCGCAATCATTTTTTTCTCAACCATTCTAACCTCCAATTTGCACAATACTTTTCCTAACGCACGATGACCTGACAAAATCAAATAACCCCAAATAAAGAAAAAAACATACCTATACATATAAAAGACGAGAAAAATTACGATTCTCGATTATAATTGTAATGAAAAAATATTTCGTGCTCTTCACCCTTTTCTTTTCTTTTTTTATGGCAACGGAGAGTTTTGAAATAGAATGGAGAAGGAGCACCGGGGGAAACACCTTCGGGTGTGACAAAAAAAGGGTTGAGGAACGGAAGTGAAGGAATATTTGTTATTGTTGTTGTTGTTTTTTCCCGCAAATGGGAATAAACGGCAGGATGGCAGTTAAGATTATGGATTGAGGCCTTGGCGCTTTTCTTCCTCGAGCATAGCGTCCAATTCGTCGGTCAAATTGGCAAGCATGTTGCCAATGTCGTTCAACACGTCGGCTGGCTCACCGACCGGATTGCCAACGTTGTTCGCTACGTTGTTCTGACCGGTCATCTGACCACTCGCGCCCACGTGATGACCGCCCATGACGTGCGCACCCAAACCACCCGGACTGTTGACGTACTCCTGAACTCTCGCCGCACGTTGCTTTATCGTACCCGCATTCTCATTGGCGAACGGCAGAGAATCCGATTCCGTGCTCGAACTTGACTGGAAAATAAAAATTTGAAAAAAAAATTAAATAAATTAAATTCTGAGACATTTGAAAATAATAATTTAGGGTATTTTTCGTATTTTAAGATGTTTCTCTTCGGAATTGAAAGTGTTAGAGACGATGCTGCGTAGGGTGAGAAAAGGTTATTAAAAGTTTGTGGGGAAAACTTCAATTTTTCAACATCGACCAAAAGTCTTGAATTCAAAATTCAGCGAAAATATTAGTTTTTTCCAAAGTCCATAAAAGCTCTATTTTTTTCTCAAAAATATAATATCTCAAGATTAAAACGGCGTAAGATTTTTCATCATATGACAAAAATTACATTTTTCACGATTTTTTTTCGTAAACAGTCAGATTTCGTGAATTTTTATTTTCTCATCGTGTTTTGACTGCTTAAAAATCTTAAATAGAAGACAACGACTATTAGATCATTTAGAAAACATGTTAAATTGAATTTTGGCGCAAGATTCAAGTCGATACATCAAAAAGAACGCAGATGGGGTCGGTTTTTGCGAGTGGGATCCGCTGGACCCCATGTGACCGAAATGTTATTATTTGGACGAACAAAAAAAAAAAGTTCATTCTTTACATTTCCATTCGCATTTCGAATAAATCAATCGTCAAAAACAATTTCGATCGTGACCATTGAAATTTTTCATTTACCTTGAAACTGGCGTCAGAACCGTTGCGATGTTGAAGAGCAAGGGTGGCGATGAGTTCGTGTTCCTCGTTGACGTTTACGCTGACACTGCCCCACGATCGTGTCATCGACGATGGCGGCCGATTGAGTTGGGGGGTGGTCGGTGTGGCCGGAGCTGGTGCAGGTGGCGGCGGATGATGAAGATGATGGGGTATGCGATGATCGTCGCAGGAAGCGGTGGGCACGGGACCGCTGCAATCTATGACAACGTCGCCGGTCTGATTGCCACCGACCCCGGCGATCAATTCGCGGGAACTTTGACGACGCGGTGGCGAGGGTGGTCTTCTCTTGGGCAGATGCGGACTGCTCTCCAATCCATAAGTCAACTGATACTTGTTGTCGAAATCACGTGGCAACGATTTGAACTGTCCGGGCGTGGCCGTTACCTGATTGAACCACTGATAATCATTATAATTACGTTCGTCGATGATTCGCGGGTCGATTAAAGTGGCGGGAAAATTTTTTTGGCGAGAAACAATGGGAACATCTTGAAGAGGATACTCTTGGGTTACCAAAACCGTGTTGCGATTTTCCGTACGATTTTTCGTACCCGAGTTATGAGGTGTTGAAGGAAAATTGTCATTTTTGCTTCAACAGCTGATAACTCGGCAACGAATCGTCGTACGGACATCTCGGACCGCTCAAATTGAAGAGGAATAATCAATCTAGAAGAGCTTTTGGATGTAGATTGATATTTGTTGGTGAAATCACGTGGCAACGCTTTGAAATGTCGGCCGTGGTCGAGGCACTGATAATCATTATAAATACGTTCGTCGATGATTTGCGGGTCGATTAAAGTCGCGAAAAAATTTTTTTGTCAAAAAACAATGCGAACATCTTGAAGACGATACTTTGAGGTTTCCAAAACCGTGCTTCGATTTTCTGTACGATTTTTATTACCCGAGTTATGAGATGTTGAAGAAAAAGTGTAATTTTTCCTTCAACAGCTGATAACTCGGCAACGAATCGTCGTACGGACATCTTGGACCACTCAAATTAAAGAGCAAGAATCAATCTAAAATCCCTTCCAGATGGATTTACTGAAAAAGTGAATCTTCGGCGTCCGTGGACCTTTTTGAAGACAATAAAAAATTTTGAGAAACGTTTATCCCTGATTTTCGTTTTGTTTTGTGTGATATTGAAGAATTTTGAGGCTCAGGAAGGATTGGATTGTTCAAGAAGCAGTTATTACCTTGGCCACAGGCCGTGGACGTACGAGACAATGTCGGGGTCTGGGTAGAGTCCCACCACCGGCATCGACGGTCGTCGTGGCCTCGTTCGTGGGCGTGAGATCGCCGTCCTCGTAGCATCTCGGACGCCAACCGACCGGATCGGGATGCGACGTAGGCGCGGGCGACGGTGGATAAACGAGGGGAGCGTCTTCGAGGCTCTCCAACGATTTTCCACGAGAACCCGTGCTTCCACGTCCGACCGTGTTGCTGTATTCCAAACCGCCGGGCAATGCAGCGTACATGCTTCTCCACGTCGACGTGGCCTCGTTGCCACCCCGTTGAAACGATCTCAGAACCGGCGACGAACAATCCTCGTCCGGGGACGGCAGATCCGGTCCTCCACGTTGAATCACCACGTCCTGAAAATCACCCAAAAATTTATTTATTTTCATAAATATTTTATTCATCGATTTATTAAATTAAAAAAAAAATGAAAAATTAATATTATGTAAAAAAAAATTGAATTAAATATTTAGAAAGTAATAAAATTAAATAAACAATTCAAGACGAAGATGAAGAAGAAGTAGAAGAAGACGAAGATGCTGAACTAATTTGACACAGACCAAACAATGATTTTTAATAAATTTCTATCAATTAAGAAATTGTATTCAATTTGTAGAAAAACTAAGAAATTTTCATAATTTTTTTTCAACCATGTTAATATAATTTTTATAGAGTCCTTAATTATCTCACAAACCAGAAACAACCTTTTAATAAAATTGAACATTCGTTACACGATAAAAAATGAATATTTCGCACCAAAAAAAAAATTAAAAAAATGAAAAAATGTAAGTAATTACATTTCAAAAGTGTGATAAATTTTTTTCCCAAATTACCTGCGTGTGTCCAGGATGGGGCGGAAGCCGTGCCAGATCGAGGGGTTGAATGCGTTTGCCCGCGCGAATGTCCTTGACGCGTTTTATCGCGAGCAACAATTTTTTTTGATGACCCAAACGAACTATGCCAATGTCCTCGAGATCCTCCCAGGTAAGAGTGGTCACGTCCTCGACCGAACGCATGCCCTGCTGATTAAGAGCGCCCAGATACTCCTCGAGTCTGAGCAGTCTCAACCATTCCTCCAGGGAGCCTGGCACGTGCTCCGGCAATCCGTCACCCACGTTCAAATTATCGATTTCCGCTTTCAGTCGCTTTCTGTGATTCGGCTGTTTGATACCTGCATCGTTTGAAAACAACAAAAATTATTATTTTCTTTCAATTTTTTAACAAACAAATCCGTTTTGTGACCGTCATCGAATTTACTACACTCAACATTTTATTATGAAAAAAAAGCATGGACCATTTTTTTCGTCTGTTCAATAATAAAGTTCCAATTAAATTGATTCAATAAAAAACATGCAAAAAATAAATAATTACTAATCTTTGACACCTAGATCATTAATAATAAAAATATTTTCGAACAAACGAATGGTTTTGTTTGTTCGAGAATATTTTGGTTGCAACAATTGATAATAAATTTATCAAATTATCGAGAGAGAAAAAAAACGAAAAAAAAAATTTAAATAACGATGGAAAAAAATGTTAATCGACGATAATTACCAATGCCAGTGAGGTCTTCGGGTGTCATGCGAGTGATTGTAGCGAGATCGTAACCCGCCGACGCGAACAGTGGAAAATATTCGTCGAACTGGAGTTCGGTTAGCCAAGCGTGAACGACGTCGAGATCGGCCGGCCTGTCCGGATGGCTGCCGAGCGAGCTTATCGAGCACCTGGGTGACGAGGCGAGTGTACCGGGTCCCCGGGGTCCCAGATGGTAACCGGAAGCACGTCCCGAGTCCAGGGAAGCCGTCGAGTGTCTCGATCCGGATCCCGAACCCGAACTACCGGGACTGTCGCGACCGGGGCTTTGCGTCATGTCGATACCTGTCATAAACAACCGTGGACATCGAAGCCATACGTATTATCAAACCCACATCGTTTGTACAATCGCGATAACCGTTGAAAGAGATAGAAAAAAAAAAAACAATTTAATATTCCCAATGAATTTGTTCCGTCGCAAATTAGATGGGTTTTTAGGTGCCAGTTTGGAACTGAAATTAGGTGCATTTTTAGGTGCCAACTTGGTACTGAAATTAGGTGCTTTTTAGGTGTCAATTTGGTACGGAAATTAGGTGCTTTTTAGGTGCCAATTTAGTATCGAAGTTAGGTGCTTTTGGGTGCATTTTTAGGTGCCAACTTGGTACTGAAATTAGGTGCTTTTTAGGTGTCAATTTGGCACGGAAATTAGGTGCTTTTTAGGTGCCAATTTAGTATCGAAGTTAGGTGCTTTTAGGTGCTAATCTGGTGAATGGAATTAGGTGCTTTTAGGTGCAAATTCGATACCGAAATGAGGTGCTGAGTTAGATGTCAATTAAATACAGCAATTGGGTACCTTTAACGTGCTCATTTCGTGCATTAGGTGCTCTACAAACGCTCTTTTCAGGCACTACAAAAAAAAAAAAAAAAAAAAATTGACAACAAAAAATATTTTAATTCACGAAAACGGCAAATCAATTTCAATCAGACCCAGAAAATGTAATCGATTGAACGTGAAAAAAAATAATTGTTTGATTTTGCGAAAAAAAAAAAAAATGATATCAAACGGACGACGTTACCTTGATCCTCGGCATGCGCATATTTTCCGGAAACGGGTGGAAATGCGAATCCGGAATGTGTGAATATGGGTCCGGGACTCTTGCCGGACGGCATGCCGTACGAACCGTCGTCACCGACGCATCCACCGCCCGCGCTCCCGCCTCCGCTCGACAAAAAACCACCGTCCTCGCTACTCGCGTATCCTGCCGAGCCGAAGGACGAACCCGAGTGCCGAAAGACATCGGGTACCGCTGGCGGGGCCACCTTCTTCACTTGGGTAACCGCTTTCGATGGCCGGCTCATGCCGCCAACTGCAAACAAACAAAATAAATAAATAAAAAAATAAATAAATAAACACAACGGAACAATATAAATTCACCATAATCACACATTTTTATCAACTAAGTAATTAATGACAAACACATGGTTATTAATTGATCGATCAATAACCAATACATTGCTATTAATTAATTAATTTATTTATTTATTCTTTAATAACGAAGACTTTGTTATTAATCAATTAATTCGGAGTTTTCAAGAAAACATTTTTAAATAATTTTTAACTACTCGTAAGGTGAGAAAAAAAAATTATTTCAAAAAATGTAAATTCGTTTAATTTGTTCTTTTTTTTAGATCGAGAGGATGAATTGTTTTTTTTTTTTTTTTTTTTGTAATTTACGAATTATAGATTGAAAATTCGGATGAACGTACGAATAACGCGATCGACGTTGTTTCGGCAACATTTGTCGAAACCGTCGGAGATTTATCGTGTCAGAGTTGTTCGAACGTTCGTGCGTGTGCGTGTGTGTGTGTGGATTAATTAATTTTTTTCAGGATGTAAAAATCTATGGGAAATTTAATTTTCCGTTCGGACTACGACTTTGCTCGGTTGGACTGTGTGGTTGGCTCGGTGGAGAGATCGCGGTACCACGTCGGGAACAGATCGCTGCAACTGCAGCGGAGTCTGGGCTCACGTTGGTTGGGGTTAGTATCCAGGCGATGGAACGAAGAAACGAAGAGACAGAGAGAGAGAGAGAGAGAGAGAGAGAGAAAGAGAGAGAAAATGAGAGAGAGAGAGCCGGTACACTGGCCCGAGCTCCTCGACGTGGTTCGCTTCCACTGGTCCCTCTCTCTCTCTCTCTTTCTCTCTTATGTTCTGTATCTATCTCTCTCTCTCTTTCTCTCTTCTGTTATGTATCTATCTCTCTTTCTCTGTCTTCTGTTCTGTATCACTCTCTCTCTCTCTCTCTTTCTCTCTTCTGTTTTGCATATATCTATTTTTCTCTCTTTCTCTCTTCTATTTTGTATATATCTATCTTTCTTTCTCTCTCTTTCTCTCTTCTGTTCTGTATCTATATATATATATATATATATATATATATATTTCTCTCTTTCTCTCTTCTATTTTGTATCTATCTATCTATCTCTCTCTCTCTCTTTCTCTTTTCTGTATGTATCTATCTATCTCTCTCTTTCCCTCTTTCTATCTCTCTTCTGTTTTGCATCTCTGTTGACGACTATCTCCGTCTCACTCGCTCTCTTTCTCTCTTCTGTTTCGCATCTCTATCTCTCTCTCTCTCTCTCTCTCCCTCTTGACAACCCGTTCTGTCTCTCTCGCACTCGCGAACCAAAGTGCAACCCCGGCAAACAGGTTCTCATGGGCGTAGGACAAACGTCGCCGAAGATATCCTCAGTTATAAACCCAGCGGAGGTGGATGGAGCTTGGGCTTACGTTGGCCCTGCCGCGATTATTTGAATATCACCCACGAACGAACCAACTGACCAATTGCAAACCCAGACTTTTCATGATAGCGAATAACTTTTTTTTTTTCAAAACTGTAGTTTTTGGTTTTTTTGGAAATTATTGATGATCGTTACGCAGCTAGTGGTGTCGAATACATTGAATACGAATTTTCATTGCTTGTATTTTATCGTTGTTATGTTGACAATGGAACCAAAGGGTGGATGGAGCTTGGCTGCGTTGGCTCTGCGCCAATTATTCGAATGTTTTTCACGAACGTCGAACCGACTAATGGAAACCAAAGGCTTGATTAATAGTGAATACGGTTTTTTTTTCAACTACAATCTTTTTGAATTTTTTCTGCAATTATTATCGTGGTTGTTGTGAATGTTACTATTATAAAAATTGTATTTTCAATTTGTGAAAAACTACTTTTTGAATAAAATATATAAAAAAGTGATTTGTAAGGAATATTGTTTCCACCAAAACTCTTGAAAATAAATTCCGTTAAAAAAAAAATAAACAGAGTTTACAGTTTTGAAGTTCCCGTGACTTCAAAAAAAAATTCGAATAATAATTTCCAAAAAAACAAAGAATGTCCCTGATAAGAAAATAAAAAAAAAAAAAAAATGTCGTCGCTAATTTTTCGAGTCAACGATAGAAATTTGTAATTATCTCAAAGCGATAAACGAAGCTCGAAAACCGTTCGTGATATTCGTCGTGCAAATATGAAAGAAAAAAAAAAAATGTGAGGCTACAGAAGAGAGAACGTTAAAGTGGCAAAGACAGAGAAGGAGGACGAGAAAAAAAAGAGAGAGAGAGTATAAAAAATAATTTATAACGAGGGGGGGGGAAAGCGTCGGCTCGGTCGTCAGCGTCGATGAGGCCATTGACAAGTGCCAACCCTCCGGTCGTTCTCTTTCCAGCTAAACAGAGACAACGACAAAAAAAACCCCGATAGAGATGCAAGAAAAAAAAAAGAAAAAAATGGAAAAATAGGAAAAAATAAAAGAAAACTCGAGTTTTCTCGGCGAGAGAACGTGTACTCGAGGTTCCACCTTCGGACTGTACATGAAGCATTAAAGTACGAGGCTTCGAGGATGCTGGATGAACAGAGACAGAGACGGAAAAAATATCTACAGGGTGTCCCAAAATCACCGCCGCGAACGTGAACCTCATTGAAAATGAGAATTAATCGAATAAAAACGTATTTCAAACACCTTTCCAACTAAATGTGACAATGATAATCGACATCAACGGATTTATCAAATATTTTGATTAATTGTAAAATAATAATTCACGTTGTAATAATTATTACGAAAAATTTTCTCGTTAATAACTTTTTGAACATTCATTTTCTAGGGAAATAAAAAATGTGTTGATTAGTTTTGTGGATAATTAATTGGCCTTGAATATCGAGTTAATAAAAAATAGCTACTTCATAACATATTTTTTATTTTCGTTCGCGGCGGTGATTTTGCGACGCCCTGTAAATATAATATATATATGTATATATAACGTATAATACTGTAGGATGGAAAAATGAGGCTTGGTGAAGAGAAGGCACGTAGCCATCATACGTGACGTTTCAACTTCCTTTTGCGGCATTGTAAAATCGTGAGAGAGAGAGAGAGAGAGAGAGAGAGAGAAGGGGGCACCCGGTAGACGAGCGTAATATAGGAAGGTGAGACGTGACACGGGTCCACCGAGTCCGCTCTAACCCGACCACAGGAAGAGTACCCCCTTAACGCTTTAAGGGGTTACATCTGTGTAGATTTCCGAAAAAATAGTTAAACTTTGTCAATTATTATCTCAGAAACTATCCGTCCAATTGAAATCAAGTTGATTTCATTCGAAAGCACATAAATTGAGGTATGTCGACGAATTTTTCGTTTGAATGTATGTTTGTAAAGTTGTTGGAAGTTAAAAAAAATAGAAAATAATTTTTTTTTTTTTGGAACGTGCGATTGCGCACGAGCTTCGGATCACGTGTGTGTGTAAAAAATTTGGTCCCAAAAGGCGTTTACGAAGGTGATGGAAAACTCTTTTTTTTCTCTATATCTTTTTTTTTCTTTTTTCTTTTTCTTTTTTTTCCTATCGTCGAACGTGGCGTTCGAACGACTTTGGTGTTTGAAGAATTCAAACGTAGGCAGACGGTTATGGTTGTGGAATCTAGGACGGAGCAGTAAACCTTACCGGTTGACGATAGCGAACGACTTGGTTCGACATCGTCGTCTCCCACGTAAAGAGTTCGACGTCTGACTCGCGACGACTCTTTGAACGGTGTGAAATCAACAGGTTGATGTTGATGTTGATGTTTTTTTTACCCCCCGAGCACACCAATCACTTGTAGCCAACCAACACCATTTACCACGATGCGGTGCACTTTGGAAAAAGATTTTTAAAAAATAATAAAAGAAAAAAAAATTCAAGTGAGCAAAATGTTGGAAAAATCTTTTGCTCGTCGAGTTCTTCTGTTTCCGTCGATTAAATAATGGCAACCCTCGAAGTAAAATAAACGGATGAGCAACATTAAAAAAAAAAAATTTTTTAAATAAAAAATAGAAATTAGTTTTTTCCTTTAAAGAAAAAAAAATTTACAGATTTAGATTTTTTTTATTTTCATAGCCGAATACGCTTTATTGCTTCTGAGAAATGGTCTCGATCTGCAATTGAATCAATTGCTGATTATCGATTGGGAATAAAAACAATAATAAAAAAATTAAATGAAATAAAATTTTATTGCGAAGATTTTTTATTTATTTTTTTTTTTTTCAAATAAAAGAGAATTAATATGAAATCGTTTTGTATTCGATGCCAACGAGTACGTGTGTCAACACGGTAGCAACGATGTAATCGAACATAAGAAACACACACACACACAAACATAAATTCGTGTAGACATAAATTGTAACCGAGTGGACGTGCGTCGTCGATGATGAATTTTGATGAAGACGACGACGAGAGAACGGAGAACGACACGGTATAGCAGTGACAGCATTACAATTAAAGCGTCCTCGCGAGCAAGAAGAAGAAAAAAGAAGAAGAAGAAGAAGAAGATGAAAATAAAAATAAAAAGAGGGTCAAACGTTCGGCGGGTAACTCGAGTTAGCCTCTACTGGTTTAAGACGGGCGATGCGAAACCAGCTGATCGCGTTTGCGAGTGCGAGAGAGAGACAGCGAGCACGAAACGTTTCGCCATCGTCTTTAAGGAGTTATATATTGCTTGCCGGAAAATTGAACGGATTTTCATGATTTTTTTTCGCCACGTTAACATGATTTTATTCAAATATACGATATGGTATCAATTACAACGTATATTGAGGTACTTGTATGAATTTTTTCATGAAAAAATTTACAATTTTGGGGAAACTGTTGCCGTTGTCCCGAAACACCTTTTTTTTTTTTGAAGATCGCTCGCTGCGAGCGTGATATCTCCGGAACGGCTCGTCCAAAACGAAAAAACCAAAAACATTTCGTTGGCGAAATATCAAACGCAGTTCGTGACCGAAGGGTTTGGCGAAATTTTGATTTTTCAAAATAATATCGTCGATTTTTCATAATTTTTCGAAATCTCGAAAAATCGAACTTTTCGGAATAATCGACGGGATTATTTTAATAATCAAAATTTCGCAGAACCCTTCGGTCACGAAGTGCGTTTGATATTTCGCCAACGAAATCTTTTTGGTTTTTTCATTTCGGACGAGCCGTTCCGGAGATATCGTGCTCACCCCAAATTAAAAAAAAATTGTTTTAACTGGATAGTAACACCTTAACGGTGCCCAGCTTTTGGTCGTGTATGTGCGCGGGTGCCCGCTTCTCGTCCTCTCCTACACTCGCTCAGAAGTGAATGGTACACGCTCGCGTGTTTCAAGTCTTCGATTTATTTATCACGGTTGTTTTTTTTTTTTTTTTTTTTTTTTTTTTTTTTTTTTACATTGGTGCGCGTACAAGCGCATATACGGGTTTCCCGTCGTCCGCGCGTCCTTCCCTCCGTCCTCGAGAGATCCGACGAGAGATTCGACGCGGATGGATGAGAAATCCCAAGATAGTAATGTACCGAGTGATCGTCGTCGTCGTTCTCGACAACGACGATGAGGGCAAATCGTTTGGACTCTCATAACCGCGTGAACAAAGTTTTTTTTCTTGTTTTTCATCCCATCGACTTTTCCGACTCTCGAACCGAAATTGTGATGATTCGAAATCAACGTCAATTCACGTATGACAATTAATCGATGTGTCATTAAAAAGTAAATTAAAATTCGTTGAATAATTATCGTCGAACGATCGTTCGTAGCCAAAATGAAAAGTACTAATTTGTCAAAAACTTCACCAAAGTCGTCCAAAATTTGTCTCAAGCTGTCCAAAATTGTTCAAAATTTGTCTGAAGCTGTTCAAAATTGTCCAAGATTTTTCTCACTTGTCCACAACTTGACTAGATCGTCCAAAACTTGCCTAATTTGTCGAAAATTTGCCTAAAGTTTTCCAAGATGTTCCTAAAGTTGTTCAAAATTCTTCCAAATTTGTCCAAAGGTGTCAAAAAAAATTTTCTCAAGTTGTTCAAAATGTTCCTGGTTGTTGAAAATTCTCCAACTGTTGCCTCAAGTTGTCCCAAAATGTTCCCAAAGTTTTTAAAAATTCTTCAAAAATTGTCCATCCCAACTATGGGCCCAAGAAGATCAAGTCAAAAGTGCGTACGTAAAATTCAGAATTCGTTACAACCTGGACACTGACTACATGCCCCATCTTTCTCTCTCTCTCTCTCTGTATGGGGCGTCCGATATCACGTCGGTGAATCCCGGTGCTCGTCGAGGAATCGCCTTAATGGTTCATACACGGTCGTCGAACGATAAAACGTTTCGTGACGCGATCTATATAGAGAACCTCAGCAGCCAAACGGGTTCCTCTTCTACAACCCCAGGTATACATATCTCCTCCCCCAGGCCTCTCGTTTCCCGGCCCAGCGTGCAGTCCTGAAATTGGAACGGTCTCTCGCCCAGGCTGTGTGTGTGTGTGTGTGTGTGTGTGTTCGATCATCGGTCGTTGTCTCGCGTTAGCCGCGGGACAACGAAGAAGGAACCCAGAACACGGTTGGGGCTCTAGGCCAGTCTCTGAGCTAGGCCAGGCGAGAGAGAGAGAGAGAGAGAGAGAGAGGCTGGCCCCTCTCTCTCATTCCGTCTAATAAGGCGTAAAAGCTTTTAACTACGCAGGCACAAATCTCTCTCCCTCCCTCCTCTCTCTCTCTCTCTCTCTCTCTCTCTCTCTTTCATTATCTCTCGCATTCTGGGAAAGGCCGAAGAGGGAGGAGCAACCCCGCTTGTTTTATGAAACTGATGTTATTTTTTTCTATTTTTATTTTTATTTTTATATTCATCCTATTTTATATTATACTCGACTTATTTATAGTTGTCATCGTTTTATCTCGAGTTTATTTTGACTGTTACTGTCATTGGCATTTACTTATTTATATATGAAATATATAAAAAAATAATGAAATTTATATTAATTTTTCTATTTTTAAATATAAGAAAACAGTCAAACATATTGATATTATTATTTTTAAATATATAAAAAATAATGAAATATAGATTAATTTTCCTATTTTCAAATATAAGAAAATAGTCAAATATATTAATATTATTATTTTCAAATATAAAAAAAATAATGGAATATAGATTAATTTTCCTATTTTCAGATATAAGAAAATAGTCAAATATATTAATTTTCCTATTTTCAAATATATGGAAAATAATGGAATATAGATTAATTTTAATATTCACAATTATATGAAGAATAATGAAATATATTATTATTTTTTTCATATATATCAAAAGAAGAAATATATATTAATTTTCCTATTTTCAAATATAAGAAAATAATAACAAAATTTTCGATTTTTATAATTTTGTTTTTTTTTTTTTTCATTTTCCATCCGAGTTTTCTCTTACGTTGCAACAAATTTCTCCAACTGCCGTAGATAGCTTTGATGCACTTGTCGAGGGAGCTCGTTGCGGCCAAACCGACCGCAGCGCCACCAGCGTCATCGACCGACGTCCGAAGATTTCCCTCCGAACGGCTGCGAAACAAATTCGTCCTGATCATGGTCGTCCCCGGTCCGTCCACTTGATCGCAATCCGAACTATCGCATCCGAATCGCGAATCATCACCGGAATGTCCGTAATTTCCCATTCCGCGGGAACCCAAAAATCTTCGTCCTCTGGCGATCGAATGCACCGTCGCTTCGCGAGTCATGAATTTTTCCAAACCATCGTCCGTTGTTGTTTGCTCGCGTGTTATCAGTGTTTTTGTAATTTCGTTGCAACGACGAGGATGGGCCACGACTATTCCCATTGGGATCCACGATTCTATCGCTGGATCCCGAAAACTCATGTACGTCGATGATTGTTGATGATTCAGCATTTTTTTTCCATTAGGTTGAACGGAAGGGTTGCCGTTGGACGAAGTGATCGATCGATTTACGAAACGCTTGCCCGGAGGCAGAGGCGGAGGTCCCAAAAGACAAGTGGATACCGCGGTTATCGCCATTTTTTCAAAATTACAACAAATTTTAATTGTTTTATTTTTTTTCGATTTTTTTTATTAAAAAATGTTTTCTTTTTCAATATGTTTTATTATTTTTATGTATTGTCGTGATTATTGATTGTTTAAAATTGAGAAACTACGGTTTATCGCCATTTTTTCCAAAATTATAACAAATTTTAATTGGTTTATTTTTTTTCGATTTTTTTTTATTTAAATTTTTTTTTTTTTTTTTTTTCAATATTTTTATTATTTTTTTTGTATTGTCGTGATTATCGATCGTTCAAAATTGAGAAACTGCGGTTTATCGCCATTTGGGGAAACAAACACAATTTATTTTCTCCTCAATATTTTTTTTTTTTTTTCGATTTCTTATTTTTCGGTATTTTCGATATCTTTCTTTTCTTCGATTCTCACAATTTTATTCGAAATTGTTATTCACAACTTTGTCGCAGTGTGGGTGTCTCTCGTTGAAATTTCAACGATGCTGATCGGTTTTCATTAATTCAAAAAAAAAAAAAAAACAATTATTCAGCTATTATTATCATTATTATGTTTTTTTGTCCATCTAAATTATTCACAATTTACCCTCGGTAAAATCTCAATCACGTTGATCAGTTCGCTCTAATTTTTACTTTCGGTATTTAACAAATTTAAAAAAAAATATTGTCATTCTTATAATTTTTTTTTTGTCAAAATGTGTGTGGCAATCGTGTGGGTGTCTTATCCGGTGAAATTTGAACTTTGTTGATTGGTTTTCTCTTTTATTTTATTTTATTTTATTTTATTTCATTTTATTTTATATTTATTTCATTTTATTTTGCAGGTAATGAATTTTCGTATTTGGGTGGTTGGTTGTTGTCGCAAGTGTGTTGCATATGTGATCGGTTTGCCACTGGCTCCTTATACAGCCGGTTGAGGCCGAGGAGCCTCTCGATCGGCCACCTCCTTTCGGTCCCGAGAAACCTTTTCTCCAACCTCGAGATCTCGAGAGAGAGAGAGAAAGATTTCTATCTCCCTCTCTCTCTTGGTCCGGTCGTGCTTACACGATTTGATCGATCGGTTCTCAATGCGTGTGGGCCGTCCTGGTTGCGTGGGCCAATACACCGGTCGTGTGCTTGCACACGAGCTGCATCATAATCTTTCTCTCCGTTCAAAAAAAAAAAAAAAAAAAAATAACAGTATTTATTTTTCTTTTTCTTCTCTCACTTTTTCTTCTCAATTTTTATTTATCGAGATAACAGTCCAAGCCACGACTTTTCGAACCGATCTAGAAATTCTTCGACGTTGTCGATAGTTGTCGTCAAATTTTATTTTGAACCCATTATCAGTCGATGGGGTCTTTTTTTTTTGAAGAAAAAAAAATAGCTTTGCGATAAGGAACTTGGAATTTTTTTTTTTTACTATCTCTTGATAATCTCCTGATTTGGGATGTTTGTATTTTATTTTATTTCATTTTTTATTTAATTTCATTTTTTATATTTCAATTAAAAAATTTTTAGGTCAAGTTTGACCAATCGATAAACCTTTTTTTTTTATTTTCGAATATTATTATTCAAATCTTCATCCAGATTTTTACAAAAATGTGAAAAAAAAAAAAAAAAAAATTTTTCAATTGTCTTCAATTTTCAATTCTCAATCATTTATAAATAAATTTTTTATTTTTATTATTTTTTTATTGTTATTCTCTTCAAGATTTATTCTTTGTTTTGGTATCGTAAAAAATATCTTCGTAGTAGCGTTGTGAAATCGACGGTCGGTGATATTTCGTATTTTTTCGTAAACGACGACGATGGACCGAGGTGCGAAGAGAAGTCGTCGTCCGATAACGAGTCGAGGTGGGTAAAAATGGGTCGTCGGGGCGAATGGGATTCAACGACGACGACCGAGGGTTCTATATCGGTGCTCACGAACAAACTCGAGCGGGCCAAACACCAACACCAGTCGACACTGTCTCCACACACAAACACACACACACACACAATCACGTTCTATACTTTCTCGCACGAGTCATCCACCTGAGACCTCATCTCTCATATCCCAAATTTTTTCAAAACTATCATCAAAAAAAAAAAAAATCGTACAACGAACAATAAAAAATATTAATCGTCAATTGAATTTTCAAAAAATCAATAAAAATCGAAATAAAATAAGATAAAATAAGATAAATTACTGAAGGATAAAAAAAATGGCAATGCTTCGGTTAAAGAGTTATTTTCGCGTGGATTGGCCGAGGGTGAAAATGCTCGGTCGGTGGACCGGTCAGAACTGGCATAAAGTCCGGGTAACCGGGACCGGATCCGAGTCGCGGCAAAAGTCGTCGACGACGATGACGATGACTGGTGGTGGGATTGCAAACTCTTCGAACCCAGCCAAATGGCCTTCCCCGGTTCTCATCGAAATATATGGTAAACGCATCGTCGAAAAAGAAAAAAATTAATCCAAAAAAAAAAAAATTACGAAATTTAAAAAAAATGTTTGAATGTAAAAAAAAAAAAAAAGAAAAATCGAGTCCGTGCCAAACATCTCGCAGGAAAATTTGTCCCCCCTCCAACGTGGATTCGAGAGAGTCACGGAACGACGGTGGCGAGGGCGTGGGCGCGGTTGACGCACCCGGTTAGCGAGGCCGAAGGTGGGTGAAAAAAAAACGAGTCGACGAAACACGCGTGGGTCAGTCTCCCCCCCCCCCTCATTTTTTGTTTTTATTCATTTTTTATATCATTTATTTATTTTTGCTGGAATATATTATTTTTTCTTCTTATTATTGTTATTGTTATTGTCGTAAGCTGCCTTATTTTATTTATCACGCTTTTATTCATCATCATTTATTATTTTATTTTATTTTTCCTTAAATATATATGTGTATATGTACATATGTGTATTTTATATTCTTCTTCTTCTTCTTGTCGTCAGTTACCTTTTGATATTGGTTTTATTTTATTAATTTTTTCGAATTGATATTTTATATTTATTTATTTATTCATTTTTATTCTTCATTTCTCGTATTTTTCCGACGAATATACATATTTTTTTTTCTCATTCTCGTCAGTTTCTACATTTCGATTTTGTCCATTACATATTTTTCGAATGAAAAATTTGTTTTTTTTTTTTTTCATCTTCTTGTGGTCAGGCCCTCTATTTTATTTTCATTTCTCATCATTTTTTTATTTTTATTTTATTATTCTCGAATATAATTCTCGTTACTTCGTCTTATTGGTCGCTCTTATGGTCCCTGAATCTTATTTTCCATCAATTTCCACCTCTCATCATATTTCATTTATCTCAAACACAATTTTTTTTTTTTTTCAATTTCTTCGTCTCGTATTATCCGATTTTTTGTTTTTCATCATTTATTTATTTTTCACATTATCGCGTGACAGCGCCAGGTCGGGATTCGACGTATTTGGCGCACGTTGGCGTTTGTTGGATAAGAAATTCTTCGTTCGTTCGTTTTTTTTTTTTTTTATCAGCGCCGACGACGTGGACGACGAATGGGAAAATTGTGATTTCGCGACGTGAGAAGTTGAAGGGGGGGATAAGGACGAGTGAAGGTGCATTTGGAGATATGCGAGAGAGGTGTTTGGCGTGGAACGTGATCAATGGTGGGTGAGGGGGTTGAAAGGGAGGAAGGGAGGAGGGGGGGGGGCATAGACAGGCGCCCGACAAACGCACCGAGTTTCATTGATAGAACGGCGCGACGGCGCCGTCGATTTTCGCAACGCATGACGGCAAAACGAAAAAAAAAGAGAAAGAAAAGGAATGAGCGTGTAAGACCGTATTACGTAGTGCGAGCTAGATATCAGAGGGCATATATATATATATATATATATATATATATATATAACTCGGGGATACTAATTTACCGGACGGCCGATCGGACAAACGATCCGTGAATAATTTTCGTTCTCTCGAAACTCGTCACATCACGAGCCATTTTATTATTATTATTATTATTATTGTTGTTTAATTTTTTTGCAATAGTTTGTGGATGAAGTAATTGGCGCCTAAGTGCAGCCCATCGAGACTCGCCCGACAATTATTTCGTTTCGTCGCAATTCTTGGAAATAATAATGATCATAGTGAATGATAATAATATTTTAATGTTAATATTGCCGAAAAAAAAGATAAGAAAAAAAAAATGATATTTGATTTCTTAATCACAAGTTTTGAGTATTCTAATCCCAAATTTGGACATCTCAATTCTTATCATTATTGATATTGAGATATTAGAGAAATAATAATAATGATAATATTAATATTCATTATGATATATTATTATCATTTTTTTAATATATTTTCTAATTATTATTATTGATAATGATAATAATTGCGATTGGAAAATTTTTAGGGAAGATTAACATTCGAATTTGGAATCTGATCAATATTAATATTAATAATATTGATATACATTATTACAATGAATCATATATTATTATTATTATTATTATTATTATTATTATCAATTTATCAAATGAAGTTTATTTTGCGCAACTTAAAAAAAGTTTTTGAAAAAACGTATTAACATTATTATTATTATTTCTTCAGTATATTAATAATAATAATAATAATAATAATAATAATAATAATAATAATAATAATTGAGATTGCAAAATTTGAAAGTAAGCTACGCGAAAATTTGTGTTTCGTGAATTAAAGACATTTTTTTTTTTGGCACTGGTCCACGAGACTTGTCCGTGGTACGTGTAAATTAAACATTAACGTATAGAACGACGTGGACGAAAAGTCCGCGAACAAGAGACGGTTATCGTTGAATAATGGCGGGAAAATTCGAAAGTAAGTTGCAACCCTGGAAAAAAAATTTCCGACGTTTGCGTTAAATAATGCAATGCAACGTTAAATCCGGATTTGCGGACGAAGCGGTATATAACGAAAGATAATGGATAATGCTTGGGTGAAGAGAGAGAGAGAGAGAGAGTTAAAGCTCGGAGAGGGTGGACCGAGCCCACGGGGCCAATTGTTGTATCGCCATTCAACTTCGTTGTGGGAAAAGCGTTTCCGTCTAGCCGCGCTATAGTTTTTCTTGCCAAGTTCAACGTACAAAGCCTTTGTGCGAGCCCCGCTCACGGTCCTGTGATGTGGCCGGATTTCGAGATGCGACGGAAAGAACGAAATAAAGTGAGAGAGAGAGAGAAAGAAATATCCATTTGCAAGCCATTTTTCTTGTGCAGTAACGAAAAACGAATAGTCGATGTAACAAATATTTAGTTTTACCGGCAAACAAACATTTTTACACAGTATCATCAACCCCGGAACTGTAATTCTCTTGGGGGAGGCTGCTTGACTCGAAAATGGGGTAACTCGTTACCCCACGACTCTCACAGCCTCCCATTTTGTTACCAATCACTCGAGACACTTTCAACACGCGCCGATCTTTTCCTCAGACAATTAGGAACAGATTGCTACCATTTTTTTTCAATCTAAACAATCTTATCGAGTGGGAAAAAAAATTTAGAGCGATAACAAAAAAAAATCGGTGAAATATTGAAAAATATATATGACGTTGATGGGATTTTTCAATTATCCGAAAAATGTCGATACATCGATTACGAACGACTGGAAATATTAAAGAAACTTCCTGAATCAAAGTTAAATTCTGTACATTTTTTTTATTAACATATTATATTTATTGAAATATATTATTTGAATATTTTCGCTTCTGCAACTGCGACTAATTCATTTGTATTCTTTTTTCATTGACGATTTTCCCGGATTCGCCTTCTCGCTGCGACGAAAAGAAAGAAGAAGAAGTAAAAAAAAGTTTCGGAGCTGCATAACGTTCGAGGGATGTTGGACTGGATTTTCTTTTTCGTCGATCTATTTTCAGCTATCTGTGTATAGTAATTGTATCTCGCAGGGGCCTGGCCCTTTAACAGTTCGCTCATCAGCGAGACAGGCCAGTATAGAACCCATTATATCCACCTCGCATCCGAAATCCGGACCGGAAGTCGCCTCTCTCACCCGCGCTCGTCAATAATGATCAAAATAAATCCAGTCATGCACAAAAAAAAAAATGAAGATAAAAAAATCACAATACACTTTTTTAAAAGAAATGAATAAATAATGATATTAAAAAATGTTTTGACGAAGAATAATTTCCATTGCATATGATGCAATTTCTGAATAAAAAACAATTCCATCTCGACAAATCAAATCACAGACTTGGAAAAAAAATATTTCGATAAATATTTCAATAAAATCCAGATGAGGAAAAAATGTTGTCGCATTGGATTCGACGATAAGCGAATAAAAATAACAATAGATGTGTGTGTAATAGCATTACGTGGTGCAACGAGATGCCGATAGTCAGATAAGACAGATAAAACAACGGAGAGTTGTCCACGAAGGCTAAGAAACGAATGAATCTCGATTGCGAGATCACACATAACACATATGGCATCTCGAAGAATTTTGCAATGGCGATGGGGTAAAGGAAGGAGTGCCCTTGCAACGCGTTGGACGAACATCCGGTCTCATCCGAAGATGTTAAATTAATTACTCAATAATTCGCATTTTTTTTTTGTTCTTTCCCTTAATTGTTACCACAGTCCAATGGTGTCGACAATGTTTTTGTTGTCCTCCATTGCTGTGAAATGGTAATTTTTTTTTTTCTTCTTTTGTTGTAATTTTCTAAATAAATTTTTTATTGAAAATAAAAATAATTATTTTTATTTGATTTTTAATTTATAAAAAATGATCTATATATACATGAAAATATATATCTATTTATACATATATATGTATACATTAATCATTTTTTTATTCAAAAATTTTCAAATTATTTAGAAAATCACAAAAAAATCATCATTTTTACCTTTCAACAATAAAAAAAAATCATTTATAATTTCTTTTAAAATGTTTTATATTTATTTAGTATACAGATGCTTAAAACTTTTACCCACGACTGACAAAATTATTTAATTCATTTTATTTGATGATTAAAATCGATGGCTTGGATTTTTTCTTCTTTGTCTTTTATTTCTTTCTTTCTTTTTTTTTCGCCCGTATAATTTCATCGTTATTCGAACGGAAAAAACACGACACGTTTATCGTCCTTCATTATCGTATGTGATACACACACGTGTTCCATTTAGTCGGCTATCCCCGTTTACGCGCGACGCAACACACGTTTTACCAACGTTTATTATACCAGGCGGGTTGACGAATCGCGTGTTTCGATAACGCCATTTTGCTGATTAAATATCGATTCTCTCGGGTGCTGGCGCGTATATACACGTCGGCGGCTCTTCGCACGATGTGTCAGGCCTCGCACCGAGCACACACATACACACATTCAATATCTATGATGCTTGAACTGAAAGCGACGAGACAATTTTTTTTTCATTTTTATGTCCCTTAATACTGTAATTTTGGATTTTTTATGCTCTCGGGCTCTAGAACCATTTGACATGTATTTAAAAAGGTGTGGACCAAATTGCAGATCTCTAATCCATCGCTAACCCGTGCCTTTGAATTTTTCTATTCGAAAAACATTGGATTTTTGTATATCTATATATTAGGGTGGTCCTTAATTTAGCTTTTTTTTGGAATTTTGGCGCTCCCGGGGGATGATATGGTTCGAAATGAATAGAAGAGTATATTCTCAAAATTTGAGGTCCCTATCTCAACCCGCAACTCTGCCTGATTGAATGGCAAACTTCGGGAGGCTGGCGGCACGGTTGAGAATTGAGATAGGGATCTCAAATAGTGAGGATATGTTTTCAAATTTATTTCGATCCATATTATCCACCGGGAGCGAAAAAATTTAAAAAAAGCGAAAATAAGGACCACCCTGTATCATATTATATATACAGGGTGGTCCTTATTTTGGATTTTTATTTTATTCCGGCGCTTCCGGCGGATAATACGGTGCGAAATGGTTAAAAATGAATATCCTCAGAATTTGAGGTCCCTGTCTCAATTCTTAACCCTGCCGCAAGCCTTCATTTAGCCGCCAGGATTAAGGATTAAGATAAGAACCTCAAATATTGATGATATTTTTTTATTTCGATCCATATTATCCTCTAGGAGCGAGGAAATTTAATAAAATCTAAAATAAGGACCACCCTGATATATAGATACATGTAATATATCTATATACTCGTTTATTCATTTATCTATTTACTTATTTATATATTCCTCGATCAAAATTATTGGTGAAGTGATTGAAACCTGATACAAATGTTTTTTTTTTTCTTCATTTTCCATTAGAATTTTTTTTTAAGAGCGATGGATCATCGAAATAATTTCAATCGGTCCATCCACTTGGTCGAGCAGCTGTCGTTATTTCAATCCTGGTTAATTGCCGGATCCGTGGCCCAGAGACGGTTCATTCGTGATTCGTGTCGGGAATAATTATTGAACGAGCAGACGAAGGAACGTTATCCGATCGAGTTACCAACCGTGGCACTCGAGAGTGCCACGTGCTACTCCCAGGGCTGCTGGATTCTATGTTAGCTCACATGGATTTAAAGACCAAACCGTTTCTAATGTTTTTCATTTCATTGATCGGCCCTCTTTATTTTTTTTTTTGTTTTTTCACTGTCCCTAATCACGAACGATTACCGAAATTGTTGCATTGTCATCGTCACTCGTTTTTCTTTTACACTCGAGAAAGGAAGAAGAAATGGAGCGCTACGAGTTTATCTAACTTTGTGACTTACCACGGTCGGTATGAAAAAACTGTAATTTTATTTAAAAATTTAATAATAATAATAACAAAGCTAATAATGATAAATAATAATTAAATCAGCTAATAATGATAAATAATAATTAAATAAGTTAATAATGATAAATAAATAATTTTTAAAAAAGAAAGAAATAAATGAAGATTCACTTTGCTGATATGAACCGAACCCCAAAATAGGCGGTAAAAGTCCCACATCGTGTTAATTAATTTTTCAGCTTCGTTCGTACGAAATTGTGTGGGCGACTTGTCGACGAACTCTCTCACGTTCGACTCGTGGAATAATAATTATTGTTATTATCATTATTATATATTTTTTTTTCACCACGTGCTTCTCACTTTCTAAAAAAACATTTTCTAGAGCGTGGAAGGGTTAGAAGGAAGGGTGTGACAACGTAATAGAATCTTAAGACGATGCGAATAAAAATAAAAAAATTTGAAAAAAAATTAACAGATAAAAAATAAAATTTTAAACATTTATTAAAAATGTAAGCCCAAAAAATATTCTTAAAAAAAAATTCCTAAAAAATGTACGAATAACAGGCGACTCACTTCCTAACACACATACGTCATTTCGTGTCACACGTGTGATCTTTAAAGTGCTCAAAAAAAAAAAAAAAAAAAAGAAAGAAGAAAAAGGGGAAAATGTCTGGACGAAAAACAAGTTGGAAAGAGCACACAGTGGCGTTTAATTATTGATCAGACGATGTCTGCCCGGCGTCGAAGTCTCCAGCCGTGTTCAACGACGTGGGACGAGTTCAATGGGCATATCGATCGATTTTCCATTCCGACGTCGCCAGCAGGGCAGCATCTCTCTCTCCTCTCTCTCTCTCACTCTCTCTTTCTCTTTCTCTCTCAGACTGCGTCTCGTGAATCTCGTAAAATCACGTTCCAACGTAAAATCGCGACGCAGCGAGAAAAAACAATCTCCCACCCACTTTGGTGTTGTCACAGGAGGTCCAGTCGATGGACAACAATTTTTTACAATTTCCAAATTTAAGACAATCATGAAACAATTTTTTATTCTTCGAACATTTATTTTTCTATTATTTTTTTTTTCAAATTCGATGAAAAAATTGTTATTTCCCATTTATTTGTCGGGGTATATAAAGAAGAAACAAAAAACATTGAAAATAAACTCAACTCTTTACAAACAAAAATCGACATAACCTCAAAAATAATATAATCACGTGGCCCACGTGGAAAATGTAAAAAAAAAAAATAAATAGAATTAAAAAAAGCTTCTTCCGTCTCATTCAAAGTCTGGACCCCAAGTTCCGGTCTCCCCCCTCCCCCTCCAAAAATATTCTTCCGACTTTGATCTACTCTAAGCCTTGAAAAAAAAAAAAAATAAAAAAATAAAAAAATGAAAATAAAAAAAAAAGAAGCGAGGAAGGAAATATAATTTTGTTTCGGGGTCACGTAGCACCCAAAAATCCCCATCTTCACGTCTCTTTTTCTCTCTCTTCGTCTTTTTCTTTTTTCATTCATTTTTTTTTTCCATTTTTAATTTCTTTTTCTTTTTTTTTCTTTTTTTTCCAATGCTCGGAACTAAAAGCCGCACTTCCTACGAGTGCGCTCGTTCATCGTGGATTGCAACCCCCCCTCCTACCCCTCTTCCCCTCTCCCCCATTCCATGTGTCTATAGATAGAAATTTATAATCGTTGGGTGTCCAATGCATAAAGTGAGGGTGGAGAGGCGCGTGCGCGCGAGAGGCACTTGCCCGAGAGGCCCGGGACACGTGATGTGTGTCGGACGAGACGCAGCTGCGATAGTTAAGACGAGAGAGAGAGAGAGAGAAAGAGAAAGCTCACTCTCTATCTATCTCTCTCTCTCTCTTCACGAAAATCGTGAAAATAGTACGAGACGAAAGGTAATATGAGAGGGACCCCGACTTGTGCCCGACGATGATGTCGGAATAACTGTCTAGAACGGAAATCTATAACTGTCGTTGCCCCCGTGGCTATCAACAACGTATATATGTATATATGTATGTATTAGGGTGGCTCTTATTTAGTTGGCATTGGGATTTCGACGCGTGCGCCCTCTAGAACATTTTGAAACGACTTTTGAAAAATTCTCCCAAAGTTGCTCCGCTCTATCTCAATATTAACACGAGCCGCAAGCCTCCCACTTTTTACCATCTGATTAACATGGGATTTTCATTGACTTGTCTTCGTAATTACATAACAACGGCAATAAACATGATAGAAATATGAACCTTGCACGATTTTTCCGAGGAATCCATGTACTTTCTTTTCAGAAATTTTTTATTAATCGAAAATGCAAAATGGCGAATTTAATATGGCTTATTGAAACATCGAAATGGTCGCCATATTGAATTTTTCGAAAAATATAAATTTCCTAAAAAAAAGTACGTGGATTTCTGAAAAGAACCGTACAGGTTTCATATTTTTCGCATTTTTATTACCGGTCTTACATAATTATGAAAAAAAGGTTAATAAAAATCTCATGTTAATCAAATGGAAAAAATTGGAAGGCTCGTAGGCTCGTGTTAAAATTGAAATAGAGCGGAGCAACTTTGGGAGGATTATTTAAAAGTTATTTGGAAATAATCCAGGGGGCGCTCTCATCGAAATTCGGAAGTCACCTAAATAAGAGCCACCCTAAAAATATATATATATATATCTATACGTAATGAATGTTTTCCATTAAATCACGTTAAGCCCTTTGGGAAAACCGAAAAGTTTGTCGGTTCTATTTTTGCATCGACGACGAAAGCTTTACACGAGCCACGAAGCTTCATCTTTCTTTTTTTTTTTCACTTTTCACGACGGGGCTTTTGGACCGAACGATCGAGAGACACGTCGAGAAGATTGAATTTTGCGAGACTTAATTAATTTTATGCAAATTATCCAATAACATTTGTAAAACAACCCTCTCTCCCTGCTTGTTCTCGGTTGGCTGCTTCGGACCCAACAGCGACAACACAGTCTCCACGTCTTTCACAAATTTTCGGAATCGAAAATTCATCTACCTTTTGCTCTTTTTTATGAGAATTTTTTTTTTCTCCTCCGAAAATTCAAACGTGGTTCAGTCAAGTCGATAAAGGATTGAGCTACAGTTCCGAAATTTTGCAGACATTAGCAGTTTAATAATCTCGTAATTGACTAAAATTTTTGTCATGACTCAAGTTGTCATGTGATCTCCAAAAAAAAAAAAATGCGTTAACGAAAAATGTTTAATTTTTATTATTTTTCTTAAACTCATTTTTGCTACAGTGTTCGTTATAATTTTTATTAAATGTATTAATTGAAAGCTACATTCTGGATTTTTTTCGGATTTTTTGAACTGACAGTTTGGAAATTAAAGAGAGAGGACACTTCGATGACGACCTTGAAAGCGAATATCTCGTGACCGAAGGGTTAAAATGAAAAAGGTCCCGGAACATTTTAAATTGCATTTGAGGAGACCTATTGAAAGACTCCCCACTCGATGGGGGTGAAATTCATTCTACCAAAATTCATTTTTTTCATTTCTTTCAAACAGACTTTTGGTAATCTTTTCAAAAACCCCTTTTTTTCAAACCGAATAACCAAATAATTTTTCTTCTCATTATTTATCCGTTAATTATTTATTCGGAAAATTATTATAAATTTTTTTTTTTTTTTTTCATTGCAACGAGAAATGACGCGAGTGAGTGTGACGCAGACACGTTTTACTGAGACAATGTTTCCGAGATCGACGGTTCTGGTCACGAGCGACAAGAGTGCAGGGACACACACACACACACACACACAAGCACGCATAGAAAAGCTCTCGCGTAGCGCGATCCACACACGTTCGGAGTTGAGAAATGTTCTCTGCGGTATGGAGTAACAGTGGATTATCCCCCCGCGGTGTGTCAGGCACACCGGTTGAATTATCGCCGAGGCTGCCTCGAACGTCCTTGATGCTTTCAGCGTAATCAACGCAGATAAATCACGTCGCTCCCCCCTCCCCCCTTCCCTCCCCTCCTCCTCCCACCCGTTCATGACGAAATAATTATTCACAGTCGTTGATTTACGGTGACGAACGACTTTTTAAAATGTATTACAAATTATTCACAACGAAAACAAAAAATAAAAATAAAATAAAAAGAAGAATAACGAAAATAATTAGCTGATATATTTATTTAATTTTTGTTTTTCTTTCTTTTTTGACTCGACTTTTCTATGTTCCGTATAGCTGTATATGGATTAAGGGGGGAGGATTTTGTAGGCATTCTGCAGTAGTCATTGACATTTAGTATTTTTTAATTTTATTTTTTTTCAAAATTTCAATTTTGGAGAAATTTTTTTTTTTTAGTATTTTACGTTATGCGATGTTGTTAACGTGGTCTGACGAAGATCGATGTTGTTATAGATGTAATTTCGTGAGATTATTTTCTCCTCTCTTGGTTTGAAAGCGAGAATCCTACTTTACCGATATTTTTCGGTTTTTCTATTTATTTATTTATTTATTTATTCTTTTTTTCAAAAATATTATTTCTGTTTTAAGATCACCAATTTACGTCTGTTTACCAAATTTCATCTTAATCGGTGCATAACTGAGAGAATTAGAGGACTGTGACATACAGACAGACAGACAGACGGACGGACAGACGGACTTAGCGAAAAACCATAAAAGATTTCGTAGATTCACTACGGAACCCTAAAAAGAAACAGAAAAGAAAAAATTATCTTCACCGGGTGCATCGCTAACGCAGTTAAAAACTTGAAACCGAAAGAGAGAGAGAAAGAGATTCGAGTTTCCGTTTCTTTCTTTTTTTTTTCTCTTTTTTTTTCTGGGGCCGGATTGGCGGGACACTCGGGCGTTTAAGCCCGGAGGCATCTTCACCAACGTCCTCGAAATACCTTCGAAGGCTAAGTGCACACAAGAGCGAGAGCGAGAGAGAGAGAGAGAAGACTATCTTCTTTTCTCCGAGCGAGAAAACCAGCATCAAGCGATCTCCTGTCGCGAGCGTCGGAGTTTGTTTTACAACTTGAACGCGTCGAGCATTAATATATTTTTCGACATTTTCGACTTCGAACTGACGAAAACTATTTTTCTCGACTCGTCATCCCGTGACTCTCGTGACTCGAAAAAAAAAAAAGAAAAAAAGAAAAAGGAATAAAGTGGACATTTTTATTTTGCTTCTTTCGGCGCTTATTCTTTATTATTTAATACGTGGAAGTTGTAAAGAGGACACAAAACGGGTATATGTACCCGTGGGGCCTTCCGCGTACCGATACATTGAGATCACTCACGTTGTGGCACGCGGGACAACCGATATATACAACGTGTGTGTGTTAGTCTTGTGCGCAGCCGCGGACAAGACAACTTTTACGTATATATATATATGTATAAGCCATACAGTTAGACGATGGCGCGAGAGAGCCTCTCCATATCTCTGCGTTCCCCCAGCCTCAGGAATGCATCCTCCGTACACTTCCTAGACAAGCATTTATCGTTGTCACGACTTTGCCAACAATTTTCGAAAGAACAAGAAGAAGAAGAAAAAAATTTTAATTTTTTCATCGTCGTTTGATTTTTTGTTTCTATCTTTTAGATTTTTTGGTTTGATCGATAATAATAATGATAATAAAGAAAAAAAGAAGAAAAAAAATTTAATTTTTCATCGTCATTTGATTTTTTTTTCTCTCTTTCGAATTTTTGGTTTCATATATAATAATAATAATAATAATAATAATAATAATAATAATAATAATAATAATAATAATAATAATAATAATAATAATAATAATGTCATATATAAATACAGATATATCATAATATATTATTGACATTATATCATATTATAATATAATTCGAATCGAGTTTTATTTGAATTAAAATCTATAACCAAAAAATTTTTACTGAACCACAATATAATAATTTTTATTCTACAAATATATCTAATTCTATTATATTATGATAATTGAATAAACTTGATCGACAAAAAAGTAATGAATAATCTCCGATAAACATTTATGACGTTCAATATATTTTTCCCACGCTTCGTCATCCCGAATTCATAATTATTTTCGAATGAAATACGTGATAATCGAAAATACATGATAATAAACGTCAATTAAAATGTAATCGTCATTGCACCATCTCGAATCTCATTGTTGGGCGAGTAAAATCTTTTTATTTTCATTTTTATTTTTTTTTTCAATTTTATTATATTTTTTTTATAGACTCCACATAGATGTATGACGGAGTTACGATCTCACGGTTGAAGCAATGCAGTATGAAACGAGTATGAAACCGTGACAGGGCTTGCTGCTGCTGCTGCTGCTGTTGTCCCTCGCCTCACGGGTTGGGTTTGCGGTCTGTAAATGGCCACGAACGAGGAGCCAAAGATCGAGGAGAGAGAGAGAGAGCCTTCTCTGCGAGAGCTATAACACAAACCTTATGTGTGTGTGTGTGTGACTCTGGACAAAACTGGACGTGCAACCGAGTCAACCGAGCAAACCAACAATACCTACACATCCGTCACACGAAATAATGAAATTATATTGTCTCTTCTTAATTTACGTTTATACGTTTTTTAAAAATATATCTGGATATATATATATTTATTTTTCATGTATAAAAATATAAAATAAGTATAAAAATACATTTGATTGGCTGACATATACATTTATATCCATGCATATAGTTTGAAAAAAAAAATATATATATATACATATGCATACATATTAATGTATATAACAGCCAGTCAATTATATTTTAAAAAATACATCATACATATATACAAATAGTATGAGCCAATTTAATAATTCTACCTCATTTTTAACCAGCCAATGATCTATACATGTTCGTTTATTATTGTCACCAAGCAACATCCGGTCGCAGTTTCGCCATCGTTAAAGCAATGAAGGCACGATGAATGATTCGATGATCTTTTACAAACGGATTTTCATTGGAAAACAAAATTGTTTGGCAAAGAGTTGTGAGAATGGCGAGTGTTGTGCTGGCGGATGACGCGAAAATATGATAACTCGGTCGTCGATATGGACCGCGTATGTGGATCATCGTCGTTCACGACCGAGAGGCTGATCTCTCTCTCTCCATCTCTCTCTCTCTCTCGTCTCACTGTCTCATCTCTCTCTCGCTCGATCGTTACGCGTCCAAGAGACCCTTCTTTTTTCATTTCTTTTTTTTTTCGTTTAATTTACGAGACTGCGAGTCTCTTTACGCAACGACGCTTCCAACTTTATTGCGGTCCTGGTCGGGCTGATGAGCCAGTGTGGGTGAACGTGTGTTTGTGTGTGTGTGTTTGGATGTGTGTGTGTGTGTGTTTTGAGAGCCTGGCAGAGTACAGAGGCATTCGTTATACCGGTACTGAGTGCCGAAGAGACTGTGTCCCTCTTCTCCGACAGCAAGCTCTCTCTCTCTCTCTCTCTCTCTTTTTCTCTTTCTCTCTCACTCTAGCTTTCTCTCTCTCTCTCTCTCTCTCTTGACTTCGCCAACGACGACCAACGTGAAAAGAGAAGAAAAGGAAGAAGAGGAAGAAGAAAGATTAAAAAAAAAAAAAAAGACAAAAAAAAGTAACAAGACGCCCCCCGCGACGCCTCCGCATCGAACGTGTGTGCTCGTATGTTCGTGCCTCACAACTTTGGTCCTCTCAGTTAGAAATAATAAAAAAAACAATGAAAAAAAAAAATAAATAAAAAGAAGCCAACTATCACCGTTATTTTCGCTGATAACTCTGCTAGACTCATTTACTTAATCTCTGTCCCTCTCTCTCTCTCTCTCTTTTTCTTCCTCCCACTCTCTGTATCTCTTTCTCGCTTCCTCCTTCTTCCGTGTTTCATATTTTTCATCCTCCCCCAAGGTTTCCAAGAGGTTTCTCATTTTTTTTTCCTTCGTCATCATCGATATGTTTGAGTAGGAATCAATATTGCATCGAATGTATGACATTTTTTTTTTTTGGCAACCGGAAAACAAAAAATTGGAAATATAATTAATTTTTTTTCCGTGCTTCTTGATATTTAGTTGCAAGAAAGAAAAATAATGACAAAAATGGATGAAGGATTGTTCGAAAGAAAATTTGCATATAATATTCTCCGGGTGTGGCGAATGTTTTCTCACTTCCACAATTTAATTTTTTCCTCCTCAACTTCGTCGCAATGGCTTCACACGCACCCTTTCTTCATCCCTTTTCCCCTTGTTATACAGAGTTTGGAATATTAAGTTGAAAAATAATATACAATAACGGTAAAATAAATAAATAGTTAAATAAATAAATAAATAACATTTAAAAAATGCAAACAACATTATTTTTCTAACTAAGCTATATATTCGAATAAATTCTTCCAACATTATTGTCGTCATACTTCTTTTTTCTCTCTCTCTCTCTCTCCCTCTCTCATAATTTCTTTTTCTTCAACTTCCCCCAAAGGCTTCTCTCTCCTTTTCTCCTTTTTTCCATCCTCTTTCTTCTCGCGCCAAGCAACCCCCGCACCCTCGGTGTTCCGGGGGATGGCAAAACCACCCCCCCCCCTCGAGCGCTAGTCCACGGGAGGGCGCGAGAGGGCCGCGGTAACATTCTCGGGTTTCTCGAAATCCGCACCCCACGAAAGAGAGACAGAGAGACAGAGAGAAAGAGAGAGAGAGAGAGACGGAACACCAGACGTAGCCAAAGAAACGACTCGCAAGAGAGAGAGATAAAGAGAGAAGGACACAGGGTCTTCGGTTCTCGGGGTTTTATCGTTCGATCCGTCGCCAGGGAAAACTGTGCTCCGAAACGGATTCCCCGAGAGTCGCTTTCGACTCTCTCTTGTGTCGTAAAAATTCAAAACGTAACGCGTTGCAACCCCCGGCACAGTGTGTTCCGTGCTTGGCCAAAGGGCAGCAGCGTGGGGGTGGCAAAAGGGCCAGCAGAGCCGGGGAGGTTGCGAAGGTACGCAAAGGGCCCGGGAAGAGAGAGATGAAAACCGAGTGCCGTGGAAAGGTATAAGTAAGACGAGAAGCGAAAGATCGGCAAAGATTTTACGACCACCTTCGGTTCTAGTCTCGAGTTCTCTCACTCAACACCCTCCAACACCAACCCCCCGCCCTTCTGCCCCTGCGCCAACGTTGCCGACGCGCCTCACGACTCGCTAACCGCCCTTTTTATCTTTATTTTTATTTTTCTTCGTCTTATTCTTCTTTTTTTTTCTTCTGTGAGTCGGTATTGAATCCCCAGGATTCTTGGGGCCACTCCTTTCGAACCACTGATTTTCCATTTTTCTTCTTGTTTTGACGATCTATTTTGTTTATTATCTTTTTAAAGTGTTTTTTTAAATTTATTATTCTGTTATTATTATTATTATGATTCTCATTTTTATCGTCTTTCGGCTAATAATAATAATAATAATAATAATAATAATAATAATAATAATAATGATTGTTATAATTATTATTAGAATCGTCATATTATTTATTATTGACTTATATTTTTTTAAAAATAAATTTGAAGAATAATATTATTTATATTATTTCATAAATAATAATTGCTATGAATTATTATTATTATCTTTATTATTATATCAATAATTATCCATATAAAATGTTATGCAATGACCATTTCATATTATTACACGGATTTCACATTAATTTCATCAATCCATCCAACCATCAGCGTTTGACCAATTTCTCGTTTCCAAAACATCGATAATTAGAAAACGACCTCAAAAAGAAAAAACTAGAAAAAAAACGAAAACCCAGAAAAAAAACCAATTAACACCGCGCACAATGACTCATTATACGTAACATTGACCAGCTTTCCCAAACAACCTCTCTCGCTCGATTTCACGTTGATTGTTCATTCGGAACCATCGTCGTTCTCAATTCGTCCAACATTATTTATTTCCTAATCCAACATCGCGATCGACAAAAATTTCCAATTTCCGAAATTTTCACGAAACGAGAACGAATAACAATCGAACCAACGAAAAATTGATCATCATTGCGAGTAATCAATTTTTTTCGATCTTTCGGGGAAATTGTTCAATCGCGATAAATCGAAAAAAAAAAAAATCCTTTTGGAGTAATTTACGTTTTGCGATGCGAAATATTCGTTTCGTCAAAAAAATAAAAAAAAAGGCAACGAGATTTCGTTGGTAACGGTTATTCAGCATGCTGCATGCTGCAGCAGCATCGATTCGAGTGCAACGAACTACGAAACTGACAATGTGGATCGACCGTCTCGTGTGCCCACACTCGTATATATAGTCTCGTTCGTAGTCGTTCGTATGTAGTTGCAATACAACGAGCGAGACAGACGAAGAAAATATTGGCAACCCTCTCTCTTTCACTCTCTCTCTCACACACACATTTCGCGACCGACCGAAAAACCGACAGTCTCGCGAAAAGGGGTAGGCCGAGGCCCCGAATACATATATATACGTTTTGTTTACCAGATATATCTGCCCCCGCGCCGCCGCGCCAGCTGCCGGCATACTCGCCGCGAGAAACCATGCACGTCTCTCATGCGGACCCGGTGCATCGGGTGCATCGGGTGCATCGGGTGCATTCTTCAAGTATAAAAGATGAAGCTTCGAAAGAATTTTGTTTTTTTTTTTCCTTTTTTTTCTTCGTTATAATTAGCTATAACGAATTCAAAGTAACGTTGTTTGTTTGTATATGTGAATATATATGTATATATATATATATACCGGGTGTCCCATTTTAATCTTACACCTGATTTATCTCGAAAAATACGACTCCGATCGAGTATTCGAGTATGATATAAACTTGAAGGGTTCGAACGGGCGACGTACAAACATTTTTTTCTTTCTCAAATGATCGATATGGCTCATAAGGATCGTAGAAGAATTTATAAATTTTCAAATTTTTTTATTTTCTCCATTCGAAATTTATAAATTCTTCTTAGATACTCATGAGCTATCGATCATTTGAGATTTTTTTTTTCGTCTTTTATACAGAAATGCAATGTCTTATAATAATAATAATAATAACACTGTACTTGATTATATCTTTAGTGTATGATTATTATTGTTATTACTGGTATTATATAATAATAATAATAATAATAATAATAATAATAATAATAATAATAATAATAATAATAACAAGAACAATAAAATCACAACTTTTTACAAAAATAATTATTCGACGATTAAAAAAAAAAAAACGAATAATTAAAAAATAAAAATAAAAATCTCACCGCTAATCCTCCTCATATCGTTAACTCGATGTCAGACCCGCCTTCGTGTAGCTGGCGACTATCTCCCCACGTTCTCTCTCTCTCTTCCCGTTTATCCACCGTTCTCGAAAAATAAAACACGTTTTCCACGATTCCACGTATTATCACTTGGCGGCTCGCCCCTCTTGTCGGTACATCGCGACCAATGTTTAACGCAATCATGCCAACGCACACCAACCGCGCGCGCACGTAGAGAAAAAAATTCCCCAAGCAAAAAATAATAATATATATATATATATATATGTATAAATATATATAAATATGGATATAAAAAAACAATCACCAGACACGACGCGATTATCACGCGAATGAACACTTCGATGATAATTTTTGTTTTTTCTTTTGTTTTTTTTTTTTTTTGTTTTTTCGCAATCGAAGTTAACTATTGTCACGACGATGTATGCGATGTTAAGTACATCAGCTCCGTTTTTGTGAAATTATAACGTTTTCAAATTTTCGACGCACCCAGAAAACACGAGTTCGGTGCTCCATGCTTTCTCTCTCTCTCTCTCTCTCTCTCTCTGTTGGGTTTTCTTCTCAATCTCCTTCTCTCTCCTCTCAAATATAATTCTTTGTTTTTTTTTTAAATGTTTTCTTCTCCAATTCTGATTGGCTCACTTTATAAATTTTCCAATTTTTTCTCTCTTTTTATCTCATCTTCTCTTTTTTCCTGTTTTTTTTTTTTTTTTCAAAGTTTGTCTCTGTCGAAAGAAAAAAAAACGTTTGATTAAAAAAACGTTTTCAAGTGTTTTCCGTTCTTCTCGCTTCTTCTTTGTTCTTCCGTCCTCCTCCGCGTCTTTTGTCTTTGTCTCACGAGGCCTCTCGCGTTCGCCACGAGACGGTTTTGCAATAACCTATAAAAAAAATTCGTATCGACGTTCCACGTCGTCGTCGAGACGAATGATCGAACGACCGCGAGAGAGAGAGACAGACACAAAATCCGCGACTTAACCTCCGTTCGACCAATCGAACGTTAAACCGACGCCCGCCACTCAACGCCAAACAAAAAAAAGAAGTAAAAACAAAAAAGAAATATATATATATATATATGCGCGTTTGTTAAAAAGCACGCACAGCCACTGACGCTAACCTCTCTCTCTCTTTCTTCCCCAACACGTCTCTCTCCTTCCTTCCTCTTCGTTGCACCTCAAACAACAAATCCTTTATTCACCGACAACCAGACAAAACGAAAAAAAAAAAACGAAATATGTATGAAAAAAAAAGAGAGAAAACTCGAAAGAAAAACAAACGTAGAATAAAGAATACACACACAACCGCCTCCACCTCGGTTGCGCGCGCGCCCGCGAGATTGTGTCTACGACATTGCGTATATTTTGTTGTATCCGGTTTTTTTTTTTTCGCGTGGCCGCACAATCGTGGTGCTCGGAGTTTACGTACAGTCCCCTCCTCCCCCCCTACTCCTTCGCCGCCGCCCCCGCGAGCCTCGTCCACGCTGATTGGTCGCGACACGTCGCGGCTACCGCCACGTACCGTCCAACCACCAACTGCTGCACAAAATAATACGAAAACAAACAAAACAACCCAAAAAAAAAAAAACGTTTTTTTTTTCAAATACCGAAAATATTGGAGTAAAAAATCAACACGTAGCAAAAATCGAATAAAGAGTTTGTCGTTTTTTTTTTCTTCGAAACAATGGACGATCGGCCGGTCGCGAAAGTACAGTCACGTACAGACTACGTCACCGGGTTATAACCGAAAAACGGTTTGTGGAAGACGACGAGTCGCCCTTCGCTTTTTCGCGACTGGATAAAAACTGGTTCGTGAGGGGCCTGTGCACCACTCGGGGCGCACACACTGTCGGTGAACAACTGTGGAAGAAATGCAGCAGCAGCAGCAGCAGTGACGACGATGCCTCGCCACGCTCGTCTCACGGGCGAAGCACCGGTTAGTGCGACGCCCGACCGCCAGGGCGCTCGGGCGGATCCATTGTGCTATCTCTCTCTCTCTCTCACTCTCTCTCGCGTACTACGTGCTCCCCTCCGACTTCCCCTCCGCCCCCTCGTGTTTCAAGGTACACACAGCTCGCTGAAACGTTAGACGCGGAGGTGGGGCGCGTGCGCGCGAGAGAGCGAGAGAGAGACAACTCGGTGGGTGAAGTCTGTCTCGCTCGCACCCGCCATACAGTCGGTTGAAAAATCTTACATCCGGCTCGATGCTTTTCAGTAGCTACGACCCGTCGTGGGGCTCGAATATTCTTACGAGACTGTACGGAAAAGGACGGAAGCTCACGAGACGGCTGTCTCTCTCGGATCGCGCATTCGCGGGGCCGCCCAACGCGACTGTGAGCGTTTTATGTACACATCTCTCTCTCTCTCTCTCTCTCTCTCTCTCTCTCTCTCTCTCTCTCTCTCTCTCTCTCTCTCTCTCTCTCTCTCTCTGTCTACCTATATATTTCGGTGACACAGCTGCGGCGGCAGCGGTAAGAGCAGCGGCGCGCGCCGCCGGTGTGGCAACTACTCTGCGGCGGCGGAGGTGGTGGGGGGAGTGGGAGGCCCGGAGGGGAGGGGAGAGATTCATGTGCGAGCACGTAGGCCTTTTTAATCCTGCCTCAGCTTCCTCATAGAGAAAGCGTTTGTTTGCATTAAAATCTCTTGATTTTTTCTTGCGTTTCATTTTTCATTTTTTTCTTTTTCTTCGTCGATCATCGATAACGGGTTAACTGATGAAAACGAAATGGAGATTGTTTGTGTTTTTGTTGTTGTTTCAGGAGGCGTGATTGCGAAATCGCGAATGAAAAATTGTTCGGAATTTTTGATGACGGTTGAAACTTTTGTTTTTCGGAGCAACTTTGTTGAAATTATTTTTCTTTGGCTCACGATGTTTCGTTATATCGGGATCACGAAGAATGAGGTTATGACGATGCATGCATTCTCTTTGCAAATTGATGCATGTTCGATAAAATAAAACGTTGTTGATCGAACAGCGTTGATAGTCTTCAACCTTAGGATCCATTTTTTTCCTTTCTGTTTTTTGTTTGTCTTCTTCGCAGTAATGCAAAATAGTTCAAGGTCGCAGTCTGAATACAGTCGAAGATCGGTAACGGTTGTCCCAATCTATCGAAAATCAATTCCAATTTCCATTCGTGCTTCCTTCATTCTCGTCGTCGTTTTCTTTTTGTTTTCAAAATGCTTTTCAGGTTCTCATGAGAACCTGAAGACTCTTTGTCGACGACAAGTCGAAAGAATGAGGAAGCGACACGTGCAAGTTTCCATTTTACGATTATTTTTATTTTTTATTTTATTATTATTCTTCGTGTTTTGTTTTCTTCTTCTTCTTCTTCTTCTTCTTCTTCTTCTTCTTGTTCGGTTAGCTTCGATGCTGCTTGACTGCACTCCCATCGAGTCTTCAGTTACTTGCATCCATACTCGGCTAGGCAGTTGCAGGAGTGCAACTATCGTTAGGGGAAGGGGGGAGGGAGGGGGTGAGGCAATAGTAGCAGCAGCCGTAGTAGTAGTAGTAGTAGTAGTAGTAGTAGTAGTAGTAGTAGTAGTAGTAGTAGTAGTAGTAGTAGTAGTAGTAGACCAACACGACCCATTATTCCTCGTCCTTTCTATTCTCCACACACCTGAGCACCTCTACAGCCTCACATTTCCACACACACACACACACACGTGATGTACATAAAACCTCCCGCACGAATTTCCAGCTGCAACATCGTTGCATCGAATTTCTTCTTCCTCTTCTTTTTTTTTCTTTCCATTTCTTCTTCATTCGATGCCCTCGGTATTATAACCGATGTGTAACCGACGGTTGGTATGCCAAACACATCGTGATAACCCGAACAAACATTAACCCGATTAGATAGGCGTGATAACGATTTTTTTATATATATATATATTTTTTTTTCGTATTATTTTTTTTTCCACACCCGCCGACAAGCTGCCGTATCATGGTCGTGTACTATTTATGGCGGTAGCCATCGTCCCGTGTGTGACAAACGAACCGTTCAAGGTGCGAACCGGATCATCACACCTAACAGAGACTTTGAACAAAAAATATATATTATCGAAACTCGAACTGATCGAACGATATCTCGCGACTCGAAGTTTCGGAATCTTTGATGCTTCGAATGGCTCCTAAGTTCGACATTTCTTTTTTTCATTCGAATTGTCATTTTTCGAAAATCCTAACCTCCGAATTGTTTTTTTTTTTTAATTTTTATTTCGACTGTCTCTCGACTATACTCGACTTTATTTCGAATGTGAGGGAATTTGAAGAGCATTTAGAACGTTTGAATGTCCGACAGGTCGATAGATCGAACAAAAATGTTTCGGAAATAAATATTTCTACGGATCAAAGTTTCAAAACCGTATGTATAGGTATAGTGGGCGTAGCAGAACGTTCAACCGCGTGAAGATTGCAGCTTCTGCTATCTTCACGCCCACTACATCGATATATGTCGAAATTTTGATCCGTCGAAACAATTGCCGTTCGAAAAATTATCGAGTAGGAGTCGTGACCTTTCGAAAAATTGTACTTTCGATACATTGCATTTCGATTTGTTTTTTTTTTTTTAACCGTGCACGGACTTTTAACGTGTCATTTTTGGAATTTCTGACTGTCGAACGATTGAAAAATTCTAACCTTGCGAGACGCCCCCGGCGGCCGCCATTTTGGGATCGCTCAGGTCGGACATTTTGTGCATGAAATTATTAGGCGATAATACAAAGAGGTTTGGGACAATCGATTCTCGTGGCAAAGGGCACGAGTCGAATGTTGTTTCGATTATTATCATCACAATGGGGGGGGGGGGGGGGTTTAAACTTTGTTTGCGAAACACCATTATGATGAAATAATTTCGGTTAGTTGACTCCATGGAAATGGGGGCCTGCTAGACGCGTGGGAGGGGGGTTAGATTGAATCGCGCCGGATCGGGCTTAACTTTGTATAATGGAACTAATTAACATCGATTACTCCCACGCAAGCTGTTAAACCACGTCTGCCTCGAACTACATTGAACTGTGGCCAACGAAATTTCGTTCGGTCGTTTTTTTTTCTTTTCTTCGTTTCATTGTTTTCCACTTATGGCTGTACTGTGTAGCGTTTTCAATGTGTTTCGTGCGAGCCTTCGTTTATCGAAAGGCAGATAGTACATCGAGTCTATAGTTTTATCGAATTGTTATTTTTAATAACAATTATGTTTTCAACAAATTTGAACAAAGGTACTGAATTGCATTTCGGTTTTTGTTGTTGGTTGGTTGGAGGAACAAGGATGGGGTTATGTTTTAATCGTGATTTATTGGTCAAATTATATACATTATTAACATACTTAACATAATTCTGAATAGTAGACTGCAACATTTGAAATAAAATCAATTTATCGTAATTTTGAGATAGCTGTTTGAAATTTTAGTGGATTAACATTTTAGTAATGAGCATTTGGACAATATACATTTTTTGTTGATTGATTATCGCTCGTGACTCTCGAGGGATAATATATATCACATCTCAGAGTGATAAATGATAATTTTTCTAATTTCATCTAATTAAACGTAATTGTCGTAAAGAAAATGATGGAAAAAATAATTCAACAGGGTCCAGGGGACCCTGGATGCGTCGAGCCGGCACTGTCCACGGGCACGTCGACCGTTGCTCCGTAAATTCATTTTCGGGAACGCGACTCACCCTTTTTCCACGGATGACATACGATTCCTCCGAGGTCTGCTTATCGTGCACAAGGGTGCCGAAGAAGGGTTGCGCCCGGTGAAACCGGTGGAAAGAGATAGCGACGAGGGATTTTTTTTTCGTTCGTATTAGCGTGATCCCGCGTGCAGTGAAATCTATCGTTGACCATGCTAGCAGCAACTGTCGAGCTTCCATTTTCATCATATGACAAAAAATAAAAAAGACGACATAAGAATCCATATCGTTTTTTTACTCTCAACGATCTTCCCTTTCAAGATCACCCAGAACTTCGGAGCCACCCTGTATGCGCCGTGATCGTAGCTCCTCCGTGATTGGTCGGGATCACCGAACTTCAAACACAAACAACCAATCCCCATCGTCCCCCAACGACAAAACATAAAAATCCACACCGCTCCGATTCGCAACGATCTGTCCACCCTGTGTAAATCATTCGAAACTTCCAGCACACCCGGTACACACCGTGACAGGAGTGACCGACGAGTGTCCATTCGCAAAAGTGAGAAAACGCGGTTTGATGGACAACCTGTCTTTCTCTCCGGTCAAAGCTGATTGGTCGAAAAAATTCTCGGCAATGATTTTCGGCGAATCAATTTGCGATTTCACGACCGCTCGTCGGGAAATGTGATTCGACGTGCCGCACCGTGGCGTCTGTCAAAAACCACGGCCGCCAGGGGGCGCGCGGGAGAGCTCGAGAGCAAGAGAGAGAGAGAGAGAGCGAGAGTGATGGTGGGGAGAGTATACATATTCTTTCGGCAAATGGGGGGAAAAACAAGGATGCTGTTTAGGGGTGTCACCATGGCAACAGACTGTGCTGAGTTTTACGAACCCTCAATCGTCTCTCTCTCTCTCTCTCGCTCCCTCACTTTCTTACTCTTATTCTCCCTTTCTCTCTCTTTGTTATTACCATACAGATATACACCTATATACATATAAATACATGTACCAAACTATTATACATCCCTCGAATCCCCATCGCGTCTCCCACCCTTTCGTTCCACACCATAACCCCACTGAAATACACACAGACAGACCCTGAAACGCTCACCGCCGCGATGGGGTGCAGCGCATGCGCGAGCCGAGAGAGACACCCGAGTCGTGAGCTTCCGTCCTTGTCCGTACAGTCGGCTGAGAATATTCCATCCGCAACTACTGAAAACCATCGAGCCGGACCCAACATTCTTCCACCGACTGTACGTCGGTGCGAGCGAGACAGACTTCACCCATCGAGCTGTCTCCCTCGGCACGCGCCCCACCGCGGCAGCAAGCGTTTCGCGTCCACATAACATTTCAGTGGTTCTGCACCATAACCCACGTTTCTACAACAACAAAAAAAAAAGCAACTTTTTTTTCCCATGTTTCGGCGGCGTTTTACTCACCGCAAAACTCTTCGCAATTGTCGCGTCGAGCACTAAAACGTGTTTAACGTCGTCGTTCTTTTTTTTTTGTGTCCCCCCGGACACGCTCACGATCGCCGAGCGTCGCCACCTTCGACGATATAACCTCCGCGTCGTTTCGTCGAACATCCGCACGCGCGAGACCGATCGCTTTTCGATCGTTTCTATGTTGCTTTCTTATGTTTTTGTTTTGTTAATTTTATAAAGCGTCTTTGTCAAACAATTTTGTATGTTTTTTTTTTTTGTCGTGCAGAGATCTCGCGACGATGCCGCGCGCGCCCGCCCGCCCGCGCTCCTCGCGGGAAAATGTTGCGACAGCGGGAGAGCGAGAGAGACGGTAAACGTTGATGGGAGGGAGAGCGAGCGAGAGAAAGACAGAGAAGAGAGAGAGAGAAAGAGAAAGAGAGAGAGTAAGAGTGAGAGAGAGAATTGTGGAAAGACGCGACGAGACGCGTAGCCAGCCCGGAGCAACGACTCCGGCCGGCCGAATGAAAATCCACGAGACACGGGTTACCTCGCCCCCGCACCGGCCGACTCCACGACTACGGCGTTGTGGCTATATCTCGCGATATATATATATATATATATATAGGTATATATAGGTACACGAACCAACGGAGTCGAGCCACACGCACCTTCGTTGGAATCGCATTCGTTATATGTATATCGTCCGAGCTCCATAAGAAAATGAAAAATATATGTAAAAATAAATGAGTAAATGAAAAACAAAGTAGAATGAAGAAGATAATAATGATAATAATAAAATTGTAATGCAGCTATTCTTATTATTATTATTATTATTAGGTGGGTGAATAGATAGAACTAGAATGAAAAAAAAAAAAAAAATTGTAATCCGGCTATTATTATTATTATTATTTTTATATCACGCTGTCCGTAAAAGTGCGGTTTTACGCTCACTTCGTTCGCTTCAAACCGCATTTACGGACCTTGTGACATAAAAATTCGTACGACACTCGTACGAAAAACGTTTTCTGGACTCGTGTGATTGCAATACTCGCCTTCGGCTCGTTCTGCAAACTCACACTCGTCAGAAAAAAGTTTTTCGTACTAGTGTCATAATATACTATTGTTGTTGTTTCTATTCGTTTGTTTTAATCGAGATGAGACGATTTCGTTTTTTCTTCTCTTATTCAAATGCTCATCAGTTAATTTGACACGTCTCTTTTTTTTTCTCCTTCCTTCTTTTTTAAAAAAAGGTTTTTCAGCTAATGTGTGACATATTTTTTTCTTCTTGGCTGCTTTGAAGTATTTTAAATGTATTTTTAAGTATTTTTAATGTTCGATCGAATGCGAAAAAGCGAGAGAGAGAGAGTGAGAGAGAGAGAGAGAGAGAACGAGAGAGAGAGAGAGAGAGAGAGAGAGAGAGAGAGAGAGTTCTCCGTTTGTCTCTTCGCGAACCAAGTTTTCGCGACGTCTGTCGCGCGACCGAGCCCTCAGAGCGGCTTATCTCGCATATCGATTCCATTTTGTTCGCTGGCTTTGCGATCGTGAGTCTCGCGTGACGGCTCATATTGTTTTCTCTCTCTCTCTCTGTTGTATTTTATCTTGATTTCTATCCAACTGTTATTTAAAAAAAATAACAATTTAAAAAATTGTTGCACGCTGTCGTATTAAAAAAAATAATAATTCAAATCGCAATTTATTTTCAATTATGAATATTAGATTGGAAAAAGGGAATTTTTTTTGTTATCACGGATAAGTTTCGAAACAGTCGACACAATTGGATGAATAAAAAAAAATGAGATAAATATAATGCAAAACACACAAATTGGGATTTATCGATAGTTTTTTTTTTTATTTCTATAATTGATCTTGGACAGCTCGTTCAGCCGATTACGCGAAATAATGATAACATTATTTTTTTTTGTAATTTTCATTATCATTTTTTTTTTTCGTCTATAGAACATTGCTCGAGATAATACGTTTTAACGTGGCTCGCTTATTTCACAATAGAATAATGCGACGAGGAAGAAGATGCGAAGAGGAGACGAAGAAATAGGATTCAAAAAAAAAATAATAATAATAAAAAAAATTACTATCTCTGTCTCGACGATTATTCACATCTCGTTATTGCTAAAAAAATAATTGAGGTATAACGCTTGGACACCAACGCACACGGGAGATTCTCATTCGTCAATTGCCCCCCCCCCCCCCCCATAAAAAAAAATTCGTCGATCCCCGCTCATTCACAAACTCACTGAAAATCACCAAAAATCGATCGTTAAAAATATTTTTTCTGTTTTTTTCGCATATCGGAATTTTTCCGAACGAAAAAAAAAAAAAAAAAAACATAATTTAAACAAAAACATTTTTAAAAATGCACGTCCACGCGGTTATCGATGATTATTGCATAATAAATAAATAATATTATTTTGTTCATAACGCTTATAAATAAAATAACACATTCGCGAGGTTGAGAATTAATAAAAAAAAAAAAAAAACAAGCAGCGACCGGACAATTAAAAAAAAGCAGCACGACAGGCGCTTTATAATGCGACTAAAAAAAACAAGGAATCTTTACGATGATAATAATGATAATAATACTAATATTAATAATAAAATAACGACGATATTCGTCGCTCATACTATTTTCTTTTTTTTTTGTTGCTGTTTTTCTTGTTCAGTCGAATTAGTGCAATTTTTTCAGAGTCGAAGTAAACTCTGGAAAAATTATCCCTATAAATTATAATTTTCACTGATTCATAGTAAGTGTTTTTTTTTTTTTCTATCATAAATTAGTAAAAACACGTACTAATTAATTCAATAATCACGAGTCTCGTTTAAATAAATTAAAAATTAATTTTCACGGAAGTATGTCGATTGGATAACATTTTTTTTTTTCATTGCTCTCACGATAGCGCGATTAACCCTAGAATACTAAATCTCCCGGGCAAACTTCTTCAGTTCTAATGTGGGGTAACTCGTGACCCCAAAAACTATTTTAATCATCCTTCATCTTTCTTTTTTCTTCGTTTTCCAATTACTCGAGACGCTTCTCACTGGCATCGATCTTTTTCTCATACAATAAAAAAAAAAAAAAGATTGATGCAAATATTATTTTTTTCTCTTCTCATTCGCAAAATTTCATTCGGGGAAAAAAAAATATTTGCAGCGATGGAAAAAAAATAAATAAATAAAAATCGCTGAAACATTCGACGAGAGACCAAAAATGTTAAAACTTCGATGGGGTAACTGGTTACCCCGTCTCAGAATTCTAGGGTTGAAAAAAAATTAAAATTAAATTTTTTTTTAATTTAAAAAAAAAAAAAAACATTGGTCAGCCGATGCTACCGTCTTTTTCGCAATCCTTTGCGATAACCCTTGCCAAACCAGCCGGGATTTTTCGCGGTTGCGCTTGGTGCGGTCGAGTCGATGATGATAGTCTCGTCTTGAATATTCGCGAGATTATTATCGCCATCCTGATCGGCGATCAGAGTTTCGCCGACGGTTCCAGAATCATCGCCAACGGTCACCCGATCAACAGGATCATCGACAACGGCCACAGGATCATCGACAACGGCCACAGGATCATCGCCGTTGCGTTGATAGTACAAACACGTGACCGAACCCTCGTTTTCCATGCAAAATCCACAAGCGGGTTTCGGCTCATTTTTCAATTTTGATATTTGCCCATCCTCATCGGCAATCCCATTGGCCACTTGGACAAACGGACAATAGAACAACGGTGTCAATTGCGGATACATGTACATCGGTGGAAACGGAAGTCCCATCGACAAAAATGGCAGAGCCGCGAAAAAAGGTGCCTGATAAGCGCCGAACGACTCATTTATGTTCAAATCTCCCGCGCAATCGACTTTATCGTCTTTTTTCACGACGATGGCGTTCTCATTGGAATTGTCCAAAATTTTGTCAATTTTATCGACATTCGGTAAAGCGATTTCCGTGGACGTGGGTTCTTCGAGACAGGGTTGCGATGTGGTGGCCAATTCGCTGTTTTCCAATCTTATCGCGTGATAAAAAATTGGATCCTTCGAACGTTGGTAATTTGGAATTTCCAAACCCAAATGCGACATAACGCGTTTCATAATATCGTCGCAACGTCCGTTTATCTTGAGCACGGCGTTTTCGTCCTTGGGCGTCCATTGAAGATTGATTATGTACAACGACGATCTTTTGTGCACGGGTTTGTCCATTTGCCAGAGCCAAGGATATTTTTTCAGAACTTTCAGACTGGAACCCAAACACAGTATGACGTCGGCTTGTTTGGCAGCTCGACTGGCGCCGTTCCAATTTATGGGCCAAGGCAGATTTCCGCGTTCGCCGAAATGCACTATGGAATCTTGAAGAGCCGATTTGCAATTGTGACAGACTCGTCCCGTTCCGTGGGAATATCTGGCCGTTCTTTCGGTAACGTCGAACAAACGCCAATATTCTCTGGACGGTTTGCAATTGCGACAAACTTCGACGTACATGTTGCCGTGTACTTCGGACATGAGGGAACGTGGTATGCCGCTGCGTAGGTGAAGACCGTCGCAATTTTGGGACACTATGTGTTTGAGAACGCGAGCTTTGTAGAGAGCGTAGAGAGCCATGTGCGTCACCGTGGGCTCCGCTTGGCTGAGATCGTGATTTCTGTCGATATTGAGAACATTTTTAACGTCGAGTCGATGTGGCGATTTGAGGTTAAAAAAAAGCTTCGAGGATTTGTTCGAGGCGTCAGGTCGGACGGATTATTCTGGCGCGTGGAGTTCAGGAATGGGACGAAAAAGTGATGGCGCTAACGAACGAGAGAAGATATCGCCGAGGAAATAAAAAAAATATATATATAACAAAGACGAGAAAAAAAAGCGGTTAGGAACGATCGAAAGCGATTAAATTTTGAAATAAACGTCAGTGCCATCCTCCGGATCTCGGTTGACAGGCTTTGACACTATATTATTGCCAAAAATCAAGATTTTGTAGGTCGGAGGCTACTAAAACAGTCATCAGGAAAAAATCGAGGGTTCCTAACCGCAAAGCCTCTCGTTAGTTCGATCTCAATATTTACCCAATGTCCTTGCCCTGCTGCAGCCTCGTCCATACTCCGTTGGTGCCCCTGTAATCCGGAATGGAAGCCGCCGTGCTTATCCCAGCTCCCGTATAAACTGCCAGAGACGTGGCTCTGCCGATGGCGCCGGCCAGACGCATGCATTTTTCTTCCAACACGTCGGGAGGATCCTCGACTTCTTCCAGCCTCGCTTTGACCTTGTCCCTCTTCTCCTGCCTGCATCAAAACACAAAAAAACATTATCCCACTCGTCGATTAACCCAACACACCGAAAACGTCAGTCACCACACACACAAACAAACAATGTCACTCACCTCAGGTTAACCTCTCTCACGACATCGCTGCACGATTTTAAAATTTCATTTTCCTCCGGACTTCGTGAATTCTCCGATTTTTGCAATATCGCCGATACCTACAACATAAATCAACCAATTGACAGTCAACGCCAACAACTTATGTTTACATGTTGGGGAATAATTGGAACGAAATTAATCGACCATCGAAATTGTAAAAGAAAAAAAAAACAAAAAAACAAATGACAAACGTGGGAATTATGGAGATGATTGGAATGGTTTATTGTGAACGTACCTTTTTTAGGGTTGCCACACGTTCGTCCTTGATAGTGAGGGGCTTTAAAGTGGCGGTGCGTCTTCTTGACATAAACCTTTCGTTACGAGCCGCCTCCTCCATCTTTAATCAAAGCCCCGTGTGGCCGCGCGGCCGCGACAAACATCGGTGGCGCCCGCGTCGCTCATCGGAACTGCATCGAAATTTTGAGGTGCGATGCAAAACCTTTCACGCCCCGTCTCTCTCGTTCCGCAGTGAGCACGCATGGCGCTTTCTCGCTCGCACTCGTGGCAAACGATAAAAGATTTCGCATGATGGATTACGTTTCTGAGTGCGTCTCTGTCGCGCGGCAGCGAGCGCCGATGTCGCTATCTCTCTCGCACTCGAAGATGCAGTCCGATACCTTAAGGTCATGCGCACTGAAATATAGGCAAGCCTGAAAGACTTACTGTCGCACTGGTGGGGGGACAGCGAATTGCGCGACCCGAGAGAGATAGATTCCAACACACTGACACAGGTTTTCGTGACAGGAACGTGTGTGTTCCGCCATCGGAATTTTCGATAAAGAAGAATGAAATTGATTGGTCGACACGCACATTGACACACGTATGAACCAATACAGACGAAGGAAGCGTTGGATGTGGTCGAGTTTGGTGGGGATAAGCCATGTGAGAATTTTATCTTAGGTCAGTGTTGGAATATTGTTTTTGGTGCGAGAGAGATGACCATCGACGGTCCCGATGGAGCGAGAGAGAACGACAGAGATTTGCAACACATAACCTCAACTGTCCTCTACACAAATCTTCAGAAATTACAAAAATAAACATGAATAAGATAAAACACGACTTTGTCTGGGTGGGTGAATGAACTATTGATCAGCAACACGAGAATTTTCTCACGTCAACGCAGATTCAAACTCAGTTGGTAACATTAAAAATATTGAATTTTTCTTTTTCTTCAAAGCAATGCCTTTTTTTCCCTTTTTGGGTTCTGTTTGAAACGAATAAAAAAAAGAACAGTCTGCCTTACCAACCGAGCACGATTGGACGCGATTTTTTTCGATCGATCTCAAATGGCTGCTCTTTAAGGTGTTGTTCTACTGTTCAATCGGTAACGCGAAACTGTAAACCATTGTTCTCGGCCACGATTGATGTTTCCGACGAAAATCGAGAACGTTTGACTACTTCTGAAGATTCCTCAGTCAACCGTTCTCGTCTTTCATCCGACGGCTCGATCATGACGGAGAATAATTCTTTTCGAAGATTGAACTATCTTCCTCGCACTTGTGGCGATCTGAAAGAGACAGACGTTAGCCAGTACGTCTTAAGGTGATGGACTACATTGGACATAACCTCTCGGTCACCGAAATTGCGTGAAAAATAAAGTTGAAACACTTTCAATTTCACTCCCATGGCGCAAAAAAAAATGAAGAAACTCGCATTCTACGACGCAGTCGCTATCATATTTGACCCAGCATTCGTGAGTCAATGAAATAGCACCTTTATCGTATTTTTGTCCAGTCTCGAGATCGGTAAACAAGATGACAATGAAAACCTCGGTCGACAGACTGTCGACTGTAAGCACGCTATCTGGGGGATTTTTATTCTACTGGTAGCGGTCGTTGACCCTCCCCCTCCTCCTCCTCCCCCGCCCCTCCGTCATTGTCCGATATCACGCTTTCTATTCGTTGCGAAGCGGCCCACGAAGGGCTTGGACAATTTCACGAGAATTAGTATCCATCGCGTGGTCTCGCGCCTGCGCACAACGGCCGGTCTAACTTCCCCGAAGCTGAAGAAAAAAAAAGAAAAAAAAAAGAAAAACAAAAGAAATAAGAAAAATGTTATCCCACGATAAACCCGTACCAATGGAATGTCGTTCAGGTATATCGGAATACGACTTTAAAAAATATAATAAAACGCAAATCCGGGATCGTTTCAAGGTCTGGCTATTTATTTAAAAAAAAAAAAAAATGCATCGGTCAACGACGTTGCAACGAATTGAGAATTATTATTCTCACATACTTATTTGTCGTTTATAATTATTACGAAAATACATTATCGACAAGAAAAATGCTCACTCGTTATTCTTCGTAATTGATAAAATTTTTATTCATACGATGGATAACAATTATTCATTTTTTATTCATTTATTCATTAAAAAACACGATCGATTGCACAATTGGGCTATTTACGATTGGGTCTCGTAAGAATCTTTTTGAACAGTCTACGATGATGTACAAAAATATACACGTGTAAACGTAAATGCGTTGAAAAATGCATATTATAATTTTAATTATTATAATGGACATTTTTTCACTGTCAAATAAACTTTCTTTATGACATTTTTTTTTTATAAAAAAAAAGTTGTACATTAATTTTACATGTTAGTCTGGGTTAGTTTGTTCGAGAAGAAAATTGATGGTTGCTTCATCCAAGTGAAAATCTTTATCACTGTAGTAAAATAAAAAAACATTTTTAGTAACGATTATCGATGAGCAATAATTGAGCAATTTAATTTTGTCAATTTTTCATGAGCAGTCGGAATGTAAAAACCACGATTTACTCAATTTTTTTTACCACAAGAATGGCCATTGACCATTTAAGCAAAAAACATTAAAGCAAAACAAACAAAAATTAGTCACATACGTTAATTAAAATAAACATAATATTTAAAACAATTACATATATATTGGGTTTGAAAAATTAGCATTCAATGCCAATTCCTCTAATTGGCACACATTTCACATATTCACCTGATCACTGTGGCTCGTAATTATTGCATAATATTAATTCAATAATTAATAATATTCCATAATTCATATCTCAGAGTCACTCATTTCTCATCAAAACTTTGATAAAAAATTGTTCTTATGTTTTTTCTTTTTCTTTTTCAGACCTGTCCATAAATGTTATATACATGTAATATATATGTATGTATATATATATAATATTTGTATGTACATATTTAACAAAAATTTGTCCGTGAGAACCTTGAAGTTCGACGTTCGCACCATATTCGCGATACGACAGACACGAAAATTCAATAATTCGTTTGGTCAAATATTTATGACACAAATTTGCCATCGGTATCAATCGTGTCATCGTTATGGTTCTCGACCTGCTATCGACACAGTTTCACAAAGACGGCTGCGACACAAAACGATAAGACGCTGCAACATTATCATCGTCATCATTATTACTATCACTTTTTTTTACTTAACAAAACGTCGACGATAATTAGATCGCTTTCGATCAAATCCACAAACGATCCAACCAATTCCATTCACACGAAAAAAAAAAAGAAAGAAAAAAAAGAAAGATAACAAAATATCGTAAAAACGTAACTTGATAATAAAAAAATGAATTTTCGAATATAAAACATTCAATCTTCGATCAAATCTAGAAACAATCCAAAATATTCCATTCACACCGAAAAAAAAACGAACCAAATCATAAAAACCAGACTCAAAATTGCCGACAACGCTCTTGTGTCACTGACTCAAACGAAAAAATTAATCCTCGACGCTGCTGACACTGCTAACGATAGTCTGATCGGTCTCCCGATTGTCATCCGTAGCCTTGGTCCTCTTGTATCGTCTCTCGACATAACAAAACGCCCAAGTCCCAACCACAAGCGTGACAAAAAGCACGTACAATTGTCCATGCAATCCAACACTGGAACTGTAAACAAAACTCACAGCCGCAGCCATCGATTGACAAAATTTGAAGAGCGCGAAAGCCGGAGCGCTGTCCTTGGCGTAAACCAGCCCAAGAAGCGAGTAGACTTGAGTGTTGAAGCAGGCATCGCCGAATCCCAGAGTCAAACTCCCGGCCATGGCCAAAATGGGTGACGGCGCGATGTAACCGACGTCAGTCGTGTCCCTGAAGGGCGCGTTGTCCGGCAGATTGACAAAAACGCTCGCATAGGCCATAAAAGTCACGACGAAGCCTGTGAGTACGACAGGCCATCCGGCCGATCCTCCGCGTGTCCTGGAAGCCAAAAAACCAAGAATGGCCGCCCCAACTACTTCACCGATTCCAATGCAAATGCCCGACATGCCAACCAGACTCTTGCGATTGTCTCCCATGGCTTCGGTGAAACCCACGCTCGAGGAATAAACTCCGGAGAAGAATGTCAATGCCAAACCCGTGTAAACGAAGGTAATCGACAGGATCAACATTTCGGGGGTCAAAAATAGTCTGAAAGCGTCGCGCAAAGCGTGCCAAGCTGCTCGACAATTTCTCTGGCGTTTTGGTTGAGGCATTGCTAGTTCTTTGTCAGCCGAGGATACTCCCTCAGCTTCCCCGATGGACAATCTTGCTGGAGCAGCTCGCAAAAACGTTAAAACTAACGATCCCGACAGACACAAACCGCTCAGCACCCAAAATACCAATTTGCGGGTTTGGAGTTTGATAGTGTCCTCGGTGAAGATGAAGTAGACGAATAGATTGCCGGCGAAAAAGGAGGATTGGAATATGGCCCAGAATAGGCCGGCGTTGCGCGACATTGTTTCGGAATCGCTGTTTTCCGTGAGATACTGTCCGTGACCGGTCCATATGAGGGCCGCCCCGAAACCCACTATCGCCGAGGCTGTGTACAGCAGTTGAGTCGTCGGAACGAGGAAGGAACCTATGAAGAATACGTAGCAACAGGAACCCACGATTATCGCAACTCGGGGACCGGTCATCGATATGAAAGACGGTGCCAACCAGTTGAAGATCGCCAGGGACGCGTAGATTATCGACAGACTAACGTAACCGTCGCCGGTGAATGATTTGTCGTCCTCGCCGATACTCTCCAGTATTGTTTTCTGCAATTGAAATTTTTTTGGGAATTTTTGAATATTTTTTTTTTTTGGATCAACGATGTGCGGTTTTGTTATGCAGGTTTTTTTTGTTCTGTTTTGTTATATTATTTATATTTTTATCTTCTTTCTCAATCGAAAATATTTATTAAAAATGTTTGTCTTTTTAATTTGAAAAAAAAAAAAAAAAAAAAGATGAACGATATATATATATATTTTTCAAATTCAAAGCAGGATAATTAATTCATTCGTTCAAGCAAGGGCAAAACGTGCATTGCGATTGGTTCAACAATCGGCCGTGAAACTCGTACTCAAGGTGAGATGCATTAAATTTCCATGCACTTCCGCGACTCGTCGTCGGCCTTGAAATTCAAACCACGTGCATTCGGAAGCATCCGGATATTCAATTCGCAAATGAAATTTCGATATTTTCAATATTCTGGATTCTCGCTAATCTCACTGATCTATGAACATATTTTATCTTTTTTTCTTATCCATCTATAAATATAGTCAGTATTTTTTTTTTGTTTAACCAATTTTCATGTTTAATCTATGAGCATGAGAAATTTTAAATAAATCTTGAATCACAAAAAAATGAATAATCAATCATGAAAAATTATTTCTAAAAAACTTGAATACCAGAAAAAAAAAACAATCGAGCATGAAAATCATAAACAAATTTTGAATCCCAAATAAAAAATAACTTGTATTGGTTATTTTAATTTGGACCAAAAAGAAAGAAAAATTTGGGGCTACACTGTACGAAAGGTGTGTTAACTCCGATCGTTAACTCTACACTACTTTCACCGGCAATAATGTATCTATAGACGCGAGTTTTCATCACAGTCTCAAAGTCCGTCATTGTTGCATTCGAATCATCTTCATGTTCCACAGCACTATGTATATACATCCGGTTCGTGCCGGCTTCCTCTCGTGATAACGACGAAACATAGTTCGTGACGATCGATTTGTGACAATGACGCAATCACACGTTGCTCCACATGTGTGTTCGGAATTATTTTATTTCGAGTTGCGACGGATTTTTGCACCCCTCGAGATAATCGTTGCGTTTTCGATAAGAGCTCCGGGGGGATTTGGTGCATGACGGAATCGTCGGTTATCAATTTAATAAAATAAAAAAAATATAAAAATAAAATAAATCGATCGACCCGGCCTCGTTTATCTTGATTAATTGAGATCGTTATTGTTTGAATTGTCACCGGATTTCCAGTATCTCGGGGACAGCTGATTGCGAATCTTTGATTATTAAAAAAAAAAAAAAAAGATTTTACATTTGTTTATTCAACCATTATTTTTTTTTCACATTGATTTATTTAATTTCTTTCTTCTTCAAATTTATTCGTTTTGCAATTTAAAAAAAGGTTCCTTTGGCCATTTGTTTTCCTAGTTTATTTATTTATTCATTCATTTATTTATTTATTTATTTTAGATTCAATAAAAAAATTATTAAATGATCAGTGATTGTTTTTCAATTTTTTTTCATGATAATTATATTCAATATTAATTGAGTAACGACGAAAATAAATTTCGTCAGCAACAACTTGTCCGTCTCGATTTTCCCTTTCCCTTCCGGGACAACGAAAAAACATATAAAAAAAAAATGATCTACTTTCTGTTTCGTATTTCGATCCGGCCACACCTCGTTCACTCGTTTTAATCCGATCGAAGCCGGAAATGGTAATCGAATCGAACTGATGTTTGGCTAATTTGCATTTCACGAATAGAACGAGACCGAGAAAAATGTGCGATGCTGCACAGACTCATTTTATAAGAGAAAAAAAAAGATCAGACAACAAATTCTTGTTTTCTTTGATATACAATCTAATATAATAATAATAATATATGAATATCCATCTATAACAACTATAGGGACCTTTTTCCTTTTTTTCGTGATGATAGATTTAATTTTTTAAAATTAAATTCATCAAATGAATGAAAAATGTATTTGTCAATAAGATTGAATATTTTCTATTATCACAATCGTGCGGCGTGTCTGACTGAACAGGGTCAGTGAAAGGCCACTATCGAAGGATAGACGAGAAGGAATCTCTCTCTGTGCAATGACATTTAAACATCATATCCCATCAAATCTCGATGCACAAGGTGTTCGAGTGCCAAACCAGTATTCAAAAAACCAATAATTACTATTTCAATAAATTAAACTTTTTGCCTGCTAATTATCGTTCAAGGTATACGTGTCGGTGACATACACATATATATATATACAAATATTGTCAGAAAAATAGAAAGAGAAAAAAAAAATCTCAAACGATAATCAAAAAAATTCTCGTCATTATCGATAAGCCCCGAAACAAATACGAAAAAGCCATATGTTCCCAAATTTCCGATAATTTTCAACGCAGATATTCCATTCGATAGCCCAACGTCCAATATATCGCGAGTGATAACAAAAATACAAGATTTCCGGCTAACTGCGTCATTTCGGAGTACGCGATAATTTCCCGAAGATTCTGAAAACAACATCGATGACAATTGCGAATAAAAAAACAAAGTAATGCAATGATATCTCATAAAAATTGGAATTGACGAGATGCGCGGGAAATTTGAATAAACAAACGTGTTTCGCACGTATTGGCGCAGGCGCGACACCAACGACAACTGACGGACACGGAGCGTAAACACTGAATCTCAATCTCGATCACGTTTTACTCGCGATTGGAACGCGGAAGCGACGTTCAGGTGTTTGCAAAATAATGATAAAAGTCAACAAAGCAAAAAAAAAGAGAGAGAGAGGGAAACAAAACAAAAAATTAAAAAAAATAAATTTGACAGGACTCACCTCGATGTTGCCCATAGTTTGAAAAGCAGTGAACACGAGCATGAAGCCGAAGCTCAACATGAGAACGTTGATCAATCCTTTATCCATGATTGTTGTTGTTATTATTATTTATTGTCAAATGTTTCACCAAATTTAATAACCAAATAATAATAAAAAAAAATTATATACAACTATATGTATATATATATATTTATATACATATGTACGAATCTACATATATGTTCTTATGGTTCTTTTGTTATTTATTTCAATTTCAAATTGTCCAAAGTTCATTGGACCGCGAACGTTTTTTTTTGTGAAAAAAATTTGTTGTTAGCAGCGCTGCTATCCACGTTCGAGTGATGTGGGTTTTCCTTGCGAAAGTGGTCTGGCCACCGCGGCATAATGGAGAACCGCCACTGCGCGGCGGTCGACTGCTGCGACTGACACAGTCTCTGACGCATCTGTGTGCGCATGCGTGTGTGTGTGTAGATATATGTTCACGAGAGAGATGTGAACGTCTCTGCGTGAGGTGTACGCATGCGATTTGATCATGTCCATGGTCTCGTACACAGATCCACACACATCTGGACACTCTCCAGGTATCGGCATGTTTCCACGCGTGTCGCAAGTGAAGCTGTGGCGCGACGATCGCGGAGGCCTACTCACGATACGTAGAAAGAAAGTCGCCTTACCGACCTGGTTGACGTGTCGTTTTTTGGAGCTGCATTTATTTTTTCATCGGTGCCGCATGTATATAAATGAGTTATCGACTGAGCGACCAGTGAATAATCGCTAATTGACGATTTACTTCACTTTGAGACCCTATTTTGAAGCTCTAATCCTCTCAGTCAAGCTCCAGTAACCTCCACCCACCGCCTGCTGCAAAATTTTTCAACAAAAGTCGTTCTGGATACCCAAAAGCAACAGATTTCATTATACGACGTTTGAATTTCCCGCTCGTTCGACGCCACCTCACAGACCCGCGGCCACGACGCGGAACTAATTCGCATCGTCGAATCCCCGGCGTCAACGGTTGGTCATCGCGACTCGTTGCAACTCGTTTCGCCCACACTGGACACGAGAGGGACTGCACGAAGAATATCCCCGTGGCCGTAACCAATCGCGATAAACTTTGCTTTCACGACTGTGCGTGTCCGTGTGTGTGTGTGTGTGTACTTTTGTGTACGCGCGAATCCCTCACGTCACTCGTCAGTCGACAATTTTGCCGTTGGTGGGCGAGCATATACGATGTTGCCGGCTGTGATTGTTCGTCCGTCCGACACGTAGCCCTTCCACCATCCCCCGCCCCCCTCCTCCGCCGCCGTCCGTGTGTGATATCGTTTATCGACATCAATGTGATTTAATCTGTCGCCGTGCGTTGCCATTCAAAGAGAAGCTCACGAAACTCGAAATCTCGATTATTTCAATCATCCTGTCTCTATTTTTCGCTCTTTCCATCGTTGCGTCTGTCTCGCTCGCTCTCTGCCTTGCGCGCGCACGCGCCATCCTCTCTCTCTCGCTCTCACTCACTCTCTGTCTACCGCGGGCGCTCTGTCTCACTCGTTCCATCTCTCTCGCGCTCTAACCACGGGCCATCACTGTCCCTCTCTCTCTCTCTCTCGCTCTCTTGTCGTCGAGGATCGAATGTTTTCTCGATAAAAATAGATTGACTTATCGTGGCTGAGCCCTCGCCGCGTAATGGTGCAATCCCCCGTACGTACGATTTATCTGGTGTGTGTGTGTGTTAGTGTCAAGCATGAGATCACGGGGCGAGCATTATGACGGATTCTTTTGGTGCTGCTTACCAACCATTCGACGTACCATCGTATTGTCGTTAATAATCGTACGGTGCACGTGAACTGGCGTCCAACAACGAAAATTTTTACGTTCGGAGCTGTTCACGAACAAAAAACAAAACAAAAAAAAACAAAAGAAAAACATTCGACATGATAACCACAATTTTCACATAAGTTACGAGATTGTTATTTTTTTTTTTTTTTGACATCATCGACACAACGTTTAGATCACTTGTGTCTCACTGTGTATGTGTGTACGTGTGTGTGGATGTGAATATTTTTTTATTACGACTGAAACTTGGACGGTCATTGTGACTGTGTTTTAAGGCTCAACCATGAAGAAAGGATTTTTCAGAGTTAAGCAACTCGCCGATCAAACATTTTCCAGGTAAGATTGTTTATAGGTTAATTGTTATTTATTCTTGTGTGTACGATGACAATTGGATTGCAATCGAAGACACACCTTTGTTATCTGTCTATGTGAGATCTCGTATGATTTGTCGCTATGCAATTTTTGTACGGCGAGGGTTTCTGAGATTCCGACGACGATGGCGAGTCGCTTTGGACATATTTTGGGAGGTTACGACGGCTGGACTGCGATGTTGGATCGATGATAGCTGGCCGTCGTGACTCGACGACCTCGCTCGTATCAAAGAATTTTATCGTTCGAGATCTGCGGATTAGAAGTCGAAAACTTTGCTCTTTGCGGTTATAACGACCGTCACGATAATTGCGACGAAACGATTGTTCAGGAGCGAATGTTTTGTTTTCTTTATGGACGATGGAATTAACGATGCGATTGAATCTTTCAGAGCCGGTAAAACCGAGGTACTGACGGACGACTTGCAAGCGGCCGACAAGCACGTAGAGCAGATAAGAGCGGCTTTGATAGGTCTCAGCAAACGTCTGGGAACGCCTCAGAATCCCACCGTCACTCAAGATCCGGCGTACAAGGAAAAACGTTTGGTACGCCCGCTAAATTCGATAGTTAGAAATAATATGTGTAGCCGCGTAGCGAATCGCTCATGAATTTTCATAACCTCAGAAAAAATGTCCGGAGTTTGTGCTGGGCCAAACGATGCTGGACAACGTTGGCGAGGACGGTCTGATGAGTTTCGCTCTGGCCGAATGCGGCAGAGCGCAAATGGCTCTGGCCAACGAAACCGTCGATCACGAATCGAAGGTCGAACAGTACGTCGCCGCGCCTCTGCAACACATACTCGAAACGGACGTTCCCAATATCGTCAAACACAAGAGAAATCTCGCGCGTCTCACCTTGGACATGGACAGCGCGAGAACGCGCTATCAACAAGCCAACAAACACAACGCCGGTGGTGGGTTGACGACAACTTATATTTCAAAATAAATAACATTTTTTTTTTTTTAGAGAGATTATAAACGTCGACGGTTGATTATTTATTGCGGATAGGTACGGGCGCGACAAAGGTGGACAGTTTGCGCGAAGAATTGGAGGAAGCCGAATCCAAGGTCGAACAATGCAGGGATCAATTGGCCGCCGAAATGTTTCAGCTTATGTCCAGAGAGACCGAACTTGCTCAAACTATAATACAGTACGTGAAGTTGCAACGAGCTTATCACGAAAGTGCCTTGCATTGTTTGGCGGATTTGATACCCGGTTTGGAGAGCTACATAAGTAAGCAAAAAAAAAAAAAAAATAATCAAAAAGTAACAAATTTTTATTTAAAATTAAAATTTTCTTCGACGAAAATAAATAGCAATGTGAATAAAAAGATTTTAAAATCAAAGAAACTCAATAATAATTATTAAAAATAAATATTAATAAAAAAACAAAATGAAATAAACGAATAAACACGAATTTGTTATAAAATTTTCATTATTGTAAATTGTTTCGATATTTGATTGAAATTTTTTTAAATTTTTTCTAAAGATGACAACGAAATGAAACCAGTCTACGGTCATCCACTGGAGGAGCATTTGCGTGTGACAAATCGTAAAATCGCATTGCCGATACAGTTGTGCGTTTCGGCATTGCTCAGACTCGGAATGGAGGAAGAGGGTTTGTTCAGGATAGCCGGAGGTGCGTCGAAATTGCGACGAATAAAGTTGAGTCTCGATGCTTGTTGTCTGACACTGCCGACCGCGCTCGAGTACAAGGATCCCCACGTTGTGGCGGGTGCCCTAAAGTCTTATCTTCGAGAACTGCCCGAGCCACTCCTCACCTACAAGTGAGTTCGTTTATTCAGACCGAAGGGACGCGGCTAAAAAAAAACCCGATAAGATAAAAAAAAAATAATAAAGCGAAAGCGAGAGAGAGAGAAAGAATGAGTGAGAGAGAGTGAGATAAAGATTTGTGTCGCCTTGACCGGATAATTAGATAAGTAGAAAGTAACATTACGCCGAATTATCGACGTGAGCAACGGAGGTCGAAGTTGGAGCGAGCCCGAGCCGGGAAAACCAATTGATATGACCTCGAGCCGTCGACGTGAGCTTCTTTCGAGCTAAACCATTAAACGACCGAACGTCTATCGGGTGATTCACAAAAAAACTATGAAATTGTTTTGTTAGTTTATTTTATTTTATTTTATTTTGTGATTGATTAATTTTTATTTATTCATTTATTCGTTTATTCATTAATTCATTTATTCATTTCATTTATTTCATTTATTTTATTTATCTTATTCATTTTATTCATTTATTTATTTATTTGGTTATTTGTTTGTTTGTTTATTTATTTATTTATTTATTTATTCATCTACTTATTTTTTTTTTAATTTATTTTTCGAATTACTGTTTTTTATTTCATTGCACAAAAAATCTCACGAGACGATCAAAGATTGAAAATACATATTAGACGAATCTGTTTTTAATTTTAATGGAAATTTTTATTCAGAATGTTTTTTTTCTGTTAAATTAGTTTCAAGCTTTTTAAGGAGGGAGACTTGCCAGTTGTTTTAGAATTTTTTTTCGCAGACATTTTCCCGATTTATTGCGATTTGACTAAATGAATATGATTATCAAAACTATTTGATGATGCTGGAATTTTTTTTTCACGAACATTTTGTTTTTCGATCTGAAAAAAAAAATTTATTCTCGAGTCACTCACGAAATAAAATATTTTTCGATACTTTTTTTTTTTCATTTTGATTCAGCCTGTACAAAGTGTACGGCGAGTTGGGGTCGCACAGTCGATGCTAATCATCGTGCAATCTAATTTCACGATCAAGATTCGTTCGGTCAATGTGACAGATCGTCGACCATCGAATTTTTTTTTTTCACCCAATGCGCGCGTTTGCCAAAGTTCGTGATTCCACGAATCGACTGTTATCGCCCGAACCCTTCTCGATTCGTTCGTTCCAACGTTATCGCGATATTCGACCGCCTCCACCCTCGTCCCTCTCCGAATGACTCGTAATTGAATTATCACAGATTGTATCCGGAATGGATGGCAGCCGCGAAAATAAATCAAATCGAGGCTCGTCTGCGTGCACTTTGGGAAGTTTTGCACAAATTGCCACCGGCAAATTTGGAAAATTTGCGTTTTCTCATAAAATTTTTGGCCGTGCTCACGAAGAATCAGGATGTGAATAAAATGTCGCCGCAGAACATTGCCATTGTGATCGCTCCGAATCTTATCTGGAGTCCTCAGGAAGACATAAACACGATGGTGTAAGTTGAGAACCCGTGACTTTAGATACACGAAACTACGAGATAAGAAACTCACTCGTTATTCACAATAAACGTGATTCATTCGTTTCAATGATTTATTTATTATTCATTTATAATTCATTTATTTTCTATTATTATTTTTTTTAGATACATTTTTTCTCTTATTTCGTTCTGTAAAAAATAAATTATGTGTTTCGATGATGTTTCAAAAAGTTATCGTTATATTTTGTTGATAATGAACTTGAAAAGAAAAAGGGGAAAAAATAAACGACAAATTATTAACCAAATATTTGATAAAATGGGGTCGAAAAAATTTGAAATATATAATTAGAGAATTGCATTTTTTTTTATGATGGAAAAATCTTGCCTTCTATCGACACACGCTGATAATTATGTACGATGAACATTCGTCGCTTTTTTTTTCTTGCTATTTACTGATCGAATGATTTTTCAATTTATTCGTCATATATTAAAAAAAAAATCATGTCCTTGATTATTATTATTCTCAATATTAAATTATATTCGAAGTTTTATTGAAAATTCTTTCACTTAAAAATTCGCAAAACTACCTCAACATATCTTCTAATCAATGCCACCCAGTGAATTCCAATAAAAATCTTGTCACCATGCAAAAAAAAAAAACATTTCCTCAATTATTATTATTTTCAATATTAAATTATATTTAATGTTTTATTAAAAATTCTTTCACTCAAAAATTCGCAAAACTACCTCAACATATCTTCTAATCAATGCCACCCAGTGAATTCCAATAAAAATCTTGTCACTATGCAAAAAAAAAAAAAAACATTTCCTCAATTATTATTATTTTCAATATTAAATTATATTTCATGTTTTATTAAAAATTCTTTCACTCAAAAATTCGCAAAACTACCTCAACATATCTTCTAATCAATGCCACCCAGTGAATTTCAATAAAATCTTGTCAACATGCCAAAAAAAAAAATCCTCAAAATCCGTCAATTTTTCCGCAAAAAAAAAAAAATAAAACAAAACTAATAACGATAATTTAAAAAAAAATAACAAATTCTATTATTTCACAGAATGAACATGAGTACGGCAAACAACTCTAGTCTGATAGTCGATCAATTGGTGACGTACGCCGATTGGTTCTTTCCGGGTGACATAGATTTCGATCGTGATCTCGATTATCGTTATCGCGTCGGTATAACAAACGGCACGGAAGATCATCTGGTTCCGGGTATGAGACGTTGCGTGTCGAACAGCAGTTTGAGCGATCACGGTGAGAGTCCGCCCCAGGGAAGTCCGAAACCGGCGACACGGAGAAAAAACAAACCCGCGCCGACCCCGCCGAGCAACAACACGCCCGACAAGCACGACAGACGAATGAACGACGAAAAACCACCCCCAGCCCCGGACAAACCACCCCGACCCCTCACCACAGCTACCCTCAATCGTCACACGTACAAGTCGCAAAAACACGAAGTCAATTCCGAACTTCCGAATCCGAATTACGATTCCAAAATCGACAGATCCAACGAAAAATCATTGATCGACGTGGAAACGAAGAAAAACGATGGAAAAGTTGATTTGAAGAATGACAATCGTCCATCGGTGGAAATAAATGAGAAGAATGTGGAAGCTTTGGTGGGGGGAGGGTCGTTTGTGAGTCAAGAATCGTCGATTTTGGACTTGGATTCCGATCGATCGATCGTCGATCACGACTCGAACGCGACAACGACGACGACGACGACGACGAGTTTCGCGTACGAAACTCCTCGCGAAAACTTCGCTAATGTACAAATCAAGGGAATGGTGGATTGCGAGACCCACGATAATCATAAAAACAAACCTGTGCCCGCGGAAAAACCTTCGACTCTCGAGAGGAGACGAATTCCCGTTGCCGCGCCCAGAAATTTGAACAATTCGACGCAACAAAATGCAATTGGTGGGTATAATGTTTAACAGTAACGTTTTAAGTACGCGAACAAAGGGTTTAGTGAATTTTTATATTTTTAATTAAGTCCTCCGTTTTATTATTACGAAAATATTTAAATTATTCAACGATAAATATTAAAATTATAGTATTAATAATGATAAATAAATAATTTTTATATTTATGTCATTTTTTCTTATTTTTTTTTTCGAATTTTTTAAATCGTCACAGACGACGCGATCGAGTTGAGAAACAAACCGGAAATGAACAGCGTTACGATAACCGTATCAACGACCGAAAGAAACAGCAAACCCGCGATTCCGGAACGTCCGGCGTGTCTTACGCGTCCGTCGAGTCTCGTGAGACCGAATCAACCGCAACATTCGTCGTCTCGTCACGGTAACGACGTGGACATCGATCCCGGGGTAATTATCAATCACGTTATAATACTGAAAATCCAAAATTTTCACCACGGCCAGAAAGTATCCCACAAAATGGCGGCGATGTCAAGACCATTTTCCGCATAATTATCAAATATTATTTCAATTATTCAAAAAATTATTCTTATTTTTCATTTTTTTAAATATAATAATAATAATAATGTAAATTCGTTATCTAATGTTATTTTAACGTGCTTTGACGAAGGGCGACCTTATTATAGATGTAATTTCGTAAGATTATCATTCCTCTCTTGGTTTGAGAGCGAGAGTCCTACCTTACCGATATTATTTTTTTTTTAAGTTTTTCTATTTTTTTAATATTTTTTAAATTAAATTAATTCCTCAGTTAATTCGTGAGAGTCAACAAAGCGATATTTCTCTATCAATGATGTCCTTGATAAATGAAAACTATTTTTCGAATTACATTTTGCAATAAAATAATACGGCCAAAGCAACTAACCAACAAATAATAATAATAACAATAAAAATAATAATAATAATAATATTTCATTGCTCAGTTCCTTTGGCCGTATTATTTTATAGTTAAAAAAACATCGTACAACGAAAAAACAATAAATAATAATAATAATAATATTTTATAGTTTTAAAAAAACTATAAAATTATTTATTGTATTTTCGTTGTATAATGATACAACGAAAATACAATAAATAATAATAATAACAATACTAAAAATAATAATAATAATACTATGAATAATAATAATAATAATAATACCGAGTCGCCCGAACGCAGCCATTGACCCTGGAACGTGCTCACGTGTATTCGGTGGACAAGCAACAGGTCAGTATAATACAAGTTCGTGGAACGAACGCGTGTAACGAAACATCCGGCGAGATCATAGGAAGCAATGGGGCTTCGAACTTGCAGAGAAGTCCGAGCGTCGGCAGTCGTCCGGCCTCGTTGATGGGTCTCACGGGCGAACGTCCGGAAAAACCACCGCGTCCGGACATGCCGGAACAGACCCGGGCGCACGCCCGCACACGTTCGGAGGGCAACATAATCGACGTTCACACGCAAACGGAAACCGTCGTGGTGCCAAAATCGTCTCAACAAACGACACCGGCATCGCCCAGAATAATTCAACGACCACCGCGACCTCAACCACCACCTCCGCCGCCACCCACTGCGAGGCCCAAGGGCGAACAGGAAAGCACCAATCTCTGAGATAAAGAAACTATATATTTATATATATTAATATTATTTTTTTCACAATCGATTTTCTAACGAGATTCATTTTTTTTTAATTTTTATTTTTCTTTTCGGGAGGCTGTGGCTTTTTTTTTTTATCGATTCGAGCGAGTAAAGAGTGATATCGAGACATTTCACGAAATGAAATGTAAGTCACGATGGAAATTGGCAAATTTATCGGTTTGAAAAAAAAAAGAAAAAAAGAAAAAAAATGTTTTTTTTACTCGTCGCGATTTTTGTTTCGATTATTTTTTTTATACACATGAGGATAGTATAATGTGTGCAGAAACACTCGTTAAAATCGACTTCCACCATAATGCACATCATATTTTTTCGTTCATTCAAAAAATTTCGTTCATACAATTAATTTTCACGAGCTTCGTACGTTTTTTTTTTTTTTTTCAATTTTAAAATTTTTGAAGAATGTACGAATGATCAGCTCTCTTCGTCCGGTCCGTGTCAGTTTCTATTTTCTTTTTTTTTTTTTTTTTTCAAACGATGAAAGAAAGTGAAAGGATGACAAACCCGATGAACGACGTAATTTTTTTTTTTTTTTAATATATAATTTTACAGTCTTGAAAAATGTGCGAGGAGTCGATGACTTATCATCGGGTGATCGAACTCGCATTTTCGATTCTATTTTTCACGTATTTGCCTTTGTCCGAACGATAGATCTTGTTCCAATGGCTACTCGCTTTTTTTTCTTTTTAAATATACTCTTGTAATCGAATTTAGGAAATTTTAAGTCAGTCACATTCCGAAATATCGAAAATTTGTAGTCACTAATGAGGCATAATTGCGGTTGCCGACACTTTTGCCTTTTGATTATTCGCCAATTAAAAAAAAAAAAATTAAAGAAAGAAAGTAAGAAAACGAAAAAAAAAAAAAGTCAAATTAGTTTATAAAATATTTTTCGAATCCTTTTTTTTTCTTCTTTATCAATTTCAACGAAGAAAAAAGGTATGGATTGAAGGTTGATTCGTTGGACTGGGAAGTGTGGTCGTTTCTTCCTTTTTTAAATTTTTTTAGAAAATAAATTGAGTAGCCAGTGGAACGGACGATTGTTTCCGACATTATAATCAGCTCGCCCGAAAATAATCCGCCTCCGACTTTGGTCGGTACGTATATATATATATATATATCATACATATATATACGTATATTTAAATAATAGTCCAGCGCACAAAAGCTCGGTTCGCGCTTTGAAAGCTCACCCGGGAAAACAAACAAAATAGAAGACAAGAAAATAAAAACGCTATTAAAAAAAACGAAAAAAAAAAAAAAAAAAAAAAAAAAACTAAACTGTAATCCGATTGTGCATAACTTTTCATATCAGAACGTTGTGTACCGAATGAATTCGACGTGATCCGCGATCTTCGATAGTTGAATGTTCATTTAAAAAAACTTTTTTATTTTCAATTTCATTTTTTTCAAACGAATTATGATTCTAATTCGACTTGCGAAGAATGAAATGTGATATTCGGTTGATCGTTTATCGAAACAGGATATTTTTCTTCTTACCCTCCACGATTCGAGGGGCTGGAATTCGTGTCACTGAGGATTTTCAATGGCTCGACGAAAAAAAAGAAAAAAAATTGGAAATAAAAAAAAAATTATACAAAATTGAAATAAAGATCATGTGAAAATGTTTCTCGTTCGTCACGAGTGCGAGAGGGATAGTGCTATCGACGATCGCTGCAATGCGAGAGAGAGAACGATCGAGAAACGTTTCACATCATCTTAAAAAAATAAAAATAAAAATTAAATCTGTTTGGCCAGTGGATCGAACGGTCTTCGAGTCAATTTTCAAAATTATGCATGTCACTCGGACGGTGTAAAATCTACACATATATATATTGCAAAAATATATATAAATCACTAATATCAATAATAATCCAGCCTTGATAAGGCTAACAATTTTGACGATTGTGTGAAGAGATAAATGAAAGAAGGAAATAAAAAAAAAAAAACAAAAAGCGACAAAACTTTGACGATAACACATCTTCTACACGTGTTGTACGTTCGAGTTTCCTTCGAAGCTTGAAAAAAAAAAAAAAAAAAAAAAAAAATCAAGTAAAAGACTATACAAATAAAATAAAAAACGTAAAGAAAAAAAAAAGGAATGCGTGAGGCAAGATGTGCAAAAAGTTTCTTAGAAAAAGAAAAAGAAAAAGTTTTTTTAAAAAAAGTCTTTCCGAATTTTACATTGCAAATGTATGTGTATATATATTATATTATGTTATACCACAATGAGAAATCAATGGCTTGTTTGCGTTCAAAGTTATTCGACGAGCAATTTGTTGTTTGTTTGTTTCTTATTATTATTGAGTATTGATTATTATTATTATTTTCTTTATACGATTATAAAATCGCGTGTGCGACAAATGCAAGCCGTTAAAACACGTGTGAACCGCGAGGATCACGCATTTACCTAAGGAAAGAGCTTAGGCTGTGAGTATATTCTGGAGAGTGTCGGAGGTTTTTATTTGTACATAAATAAATCGTTTCTCTACGAAAAAAAAATTATTTTCTTGTCAAGGTCGGTAAAGAATTACCGAGTTTCATTTATTAATTCGTCGAAAACGTTTGTTCATCGCGACGACATTCAACCATCGTCCCTCCACAATATTTGTATCCTTGTTTTTAATTATATTCATTATTAAATCATTGATTATTTCTAGATACAATGTTGACAACGGGTATCGGCAATTAGTTCGACGAAAATATGTTCGAAATAATTTTTCAAATGAATAATGAAACGATCGATTGACAATTATGATTTTTTTTCCCAATATTTTTTAAATTGTTATGAATATTTGAGGTTATGTCTAGTTGTTAGCAGGAATATTAAGGAATTTTCGCGATTTTGGAGGTTATGTTGATACGACTTGAAAAAAATCATGAAAATCCGTTAATTTTAACAATCAGACATAACCGCGAAATATTTATTTCACGATTACTCAATCGCAAAATAATTTCAAAACAAATTTCCATCGTCGTTGATGTCGATTCCCCCGAATTGACAAAAACACATTTTCAACATTTTCGATAGACACGTTAGAGTCTAAAACATGGATGCCAGATGTTGATCGGCGACGTCCTTGGGTGTCATTCCATCGTTGTCGCGAAGCGATTCGGCACCGATGGAGAGCAAATATTCCACAGCTTCGTCGTGACTGCAAGACGCAGCGTAATGCAGAGCGGTTTGTCCGTTCGAATCTTGAGCGTTGAGATCGGCGCCGGCTTGAATCAAGCACTTGATGGTGGGAACGTGTCCTCGATCGGCTGCCCAATGAATGGGCATCATGCCTCCGTCGTCCGGTTCGTTGACGCTATCGGAATTCATGGACAAGGCTTCGACAATTTTGTCCACGTCGCCGTCCTTCACCCAATCCAAAAGCGTCTTGTCCGAATCGTTCAACTCGTCGTCCGTATTGGCGAACGTGCTCACCGCCACCCAAGCTCTGGTGCAAGCTCTGGAATTTTGTTCCCAACCCGGATCGATCTTGCCGATCGCTCTGATGTATTTTTCCATCGCGTCCTGCTTGCTCATGTCGCCCAAATTTTTCCAGGCGTCCCATTTGTGTTTGGCTTGGGTCTGATACCAATTTGGACGCGGAGTGTCGCAAGCGCCGACCGTCGCTTGTTTGTAAAGACCGTAAAAGGCCAACAACTGTCCCGTGTCCAATTCGGACACGAGAGTCTCCAAATGACCGGCCGCTCTGGAAAATGTTTCTTCCAGATCTCTCGTGGAATTATCCCCATCGGCCATCGCGATTTTTTAAAAAATTATTTATTATTATTATTGGTAATTTTTATTTTTGAGGTTATAATTTTTTTTTTTGTCTTATCGATTCGAGCTACTATTGGACTACCGAAGGTGAGACGATGAGATAAAATGTGGTTCAGGGGGAAGGGGAAAAGTCGAAGACTTAAGGATTTTTTATTCGGTTGCGCCTTTGACGGTCAACATTTTACCTTCGAGTTTGTGAGAACGTCGGTTGACGATTGTTTCGTAAGTATTCTTGTCCGATACTTCGATGAAACCGTAATGTTTGGTCATTCCCGTGTCGCGATTGAATATCACTTTAGCTTCGGCGACGTGTCCGAATTGCGAGAAATATTGTTTGAGCTCCAATCCGGATACGGTCCATGGCACGTTGCCAATGAACAGTCGGTAAAGATTTTTGGTCGCGGCGCTCACGGTTGCCATGACAAACTCTATGGGGATTTGTGACGTAACCTTATTTTTAGTCGTAAGTCGATCTATTCTTTTTTTTTTTTTTTTTTGGTTATGTTAACCGGAGACGCGACGTATATCGAGAAGATGGATCGTATGATCTTGCATGAGCTCGTGAACGCTTATTCCGGAATCTTGTCCCAATCCGGCGAGCGGTATGTGCGTACAAGCGAGGCCCCACTTGTTCAGCAAATGTTCGATGGACCAGTCGGCGCTGCGCTCCTGATAAGTGCAGAGAAATTTGGCGTGCGGATTTCGTTCCAGCAAAAACGCAACGGTGACGATGATTTCTTCAAATACGGCGGGTTCGTAGAAACAATCGGAACCGAGAATAAGATCGAGAGGACCGACGGAGAACAGAGCCGAGAGAAATATTCCCCAGGTTATGCCGACTATCTTCACCTGGGACAAAACGCCGTTGAGTTCGCAACTGCGTTTTATGTGTTGCAAGCTTCGAGGAAGACTTGCGGAATCGCTGAGAGTGACCAGAGCGCCGCACTTGCTGGCTAAGATTCCGGGTAGAGCGGTGCCCGAACCGAGTTCCAAGACTCGTTTGCCGACCAAATCTTCACGATGCTCCCACAGGAACCAAGCTAGTACGGGCGCAGAGGGCCAAGTGTAGAAACTGTAACTGGCGTGCAAAAGCTGCAACGAACGAACGTCACAGAATTATGAGCAAGGTTTCGGTGATTTGGATCGCAATTGAGAAGAATCTAACGAGGTTAGGTTCTGGAATTTTAGAAATGCCGTCTCAAATGCGAGATGTCGATCGAACCATTTGACAAAAATAAAAGACTGACACTGAACGAGGAGGCTACGACGTGAAAAGTTCACCTCCGCTCAGTTATTTCTTACTTATTCAATTATGCCGCCTGAAAATTTTTTCATAATCGATGAAGAATTTAACAATTAATTACATAACCCATAAAAAATTGTCAAAGGGTGTTGAAACAAAAAAACACTTTGAAGTCACTCGACTGACCGAAAAAATCATGAAACAATCGAATTATATCAAATGAAACAAAAAAGTTGGAAAAAAATTTGAGGTTAAGCCGGAAAAAAAAATCACGCGTATTACCAGTGGCCACAAAGTATGACAATTGTGATTGTCCCGTGTCACCTGAGTGATCACCGACGAATATTCGATCGACTTACCTCAGGAATATAAATTTCGAGGGATTCGTCGTTGTCGTGTGTACGTTGAGACGTGAAAAAGAATTTTTTCACTTGTTCGGATGAGAGTCCATCGGACATTAGGCCGTGCGCGGATTGACTCGTGTCGAAAGATATTCTTCCCTCTAAACCAGGCATGCCTGAGCCTCCGACTTCTCATGTTAATTATTTTCCCGCACAATCATAATTACTCCGTGTTGTCACGACTTTGTAATACGAATATTGTTCGATATTACGAATAATAATATTGCGAAAAATTAGGCTTTGTGTTGTTGAGAGTTGTAGGCCGCGTGCCAAAGCATCCCCCCTCCACTAGGTGCACCGCCTACGTGACGGCCGTAGTTCCTCCGAATTCCCGAGAGATGGCGCCAGGGTCGCCATCACAGCGTCCGGTCCAGCGAAATTACCGACGAACACCACTTCTGCGTTTCCCCCACCACGGAAATGTACGCAGACCTCGAACGCTCACCGAACAATCGATAAATCGTCGTCGCCATGATTGATCTCGCGGATGGACAATCTCGAACGTCGTACATCGGTGGAGAGTTAAGAAAAACCGTTACAACGAAGAAGAAGCAATGGCGTCGTCGGACAGACGCTCGAGAAACAATTGAAAACGGTCAAAGACGTCGAGAGTTTGTCGCTTCGTGAAAGAAAGAACAGCCAACCGGAGAGAAGACGAGGAAATAATTAATCTGCGACGATAAGTATAACGCGAGAACGGACGCGAGCTTCATTGCGAGTTTACGCAAGACCGGACGTTAAACCTTACCGCTCATAATCACAGACGCATTCGTCATTCTCGCAAGTTACGTTGGTAATCCATTTTTTTTTTGTTGTTTTCCTTTCGATATTATTATCGTTTTGTTTCTCGAATGCAATTTAATTTGAATTACGGTGCTTGTGCACACGTCCGAGCAAAACACGTGTGTATTGTTTGACGATGATGCATTTTCACCGGCAAACAAAAATGGCGTCGCAAACGTTGCCACAGATTCTTCAGACGCGATAACGTCCATCCGTCTCTTCGGACTTATCGAAACGTAAATTTTACGGTGAAACCTGAAATTCTCGCCCACCGACTTTTATCCCCATCGGGAGGTTGAGTCAATCATTATTATTGTTATTCCGAGTGGATTTAACCGTGAGTGCTGCCCACGCTATAACCAGATACCTATTTCCGGTATATTAGTTTTTTTGTGGCATTATGCAGGCATTGATGCATGAAACATGGGTATGATGGTTTAAGTGGCTATCACATTTGAGATTAGGAGATGAAATTATGCTGCAAAGGCGTATGCCAAATGGCATATATGATAATGATATTAATTAGAGGTTTAAAAACCTCTAAAAGTCGTAAAAAAATGGTTTCGGCTTCGCTACGACCGAAACGACGTTCACTACAAACCTTTTGACACCCAACTCTAGAAGATTAGCGCATAAGAATCGATTTTCCCGACCCATCGATTTTCGCCGAAAAAAAATTTTTTTTTGCAAAAAAAATTTTTTTTTTTCTTCTACAAACGAAAATTCGGTTTCCAGGGACACATACAAGGGTATCCCTATGTGAATCAACCGTTGAATCGACCATACAGAGCCATCAGCCTGGATTGAACCCATAGACTCGATTTTCCTCAAAATTGGGGGTCTAAAAACTCCTAAAAGTCGGAAAAAAAATGGTTTCGGCTTCGCTACGACCGAAACGACGTTCACTACAAACCTTTTGACACCCAACTCTAGAAGATTAGCGCATAAGAATCGATTTTCCCGACCCATCGATTTTCGCCGAAAAAAAAATTTATTTTGTAAAAAAAATATTTTTTTTTCATGAAAAAATCGATTTTTTTCCTTCTACAAACGAAAATTCGGTTTCCAGGGACACATACGAGGGTATCCCCGTGTGAATGAACCGTTGGATCGACCATACAGAGCCATCAGCCCGGATTGAACCGATAGACTCGGTTTTCCTCAAAATTGGGGGTCTAAAAACTCCTAAAAGTCGAAAAAAAAATGGTTTCGGCTTCGCTACGACCGAAACGACGTTCACTACAAACCTTTTGACACCCAACTCTAGAAGATTAGCCCATAAGAATCGATTTTCCCGACCCATCGATTTTCGCCGAAAAAAAATTTTTTTTTGTGAAAAAAAATTATTTTTTCATGAAAAAATCGATTTTTTTTCTTCTACAAACGAAAATTCGGTTTCCAGGGACACATACGAGGGTATCCCTGTGTGAATGAACCGTTGGATCGACCATACAGAGCCATCAGCCTGGATTGAACCCATAGACTCGATTTTCCTCAAAATTGGGGGTCCAAAAACCTCTAAAAGTCGAAAAAAAAAGGTTTCGGCTTCGCTACGACCGAAACGACGTTCACTACAAACCTTTTGACACCCAACTCTAGAAGATTAGCGCATAAGAATCGATTTTCCCGACCCATCGATTTTCGCCGAAAAAAAATTTTTTTTTGTAAAAAAAAATTTTTTTTTCATGAAAAAATCGATTTTTTTTCTTCTACAAACGAAAATTCGGTTTCCAGGGACACATACGAGGGTATCCCCGTGTGAATGAACCGTTGGATCGACCATACAGAGCCATCAGCCCGGATTGAACCCATAGACTCGATTTTCCTCAAAATTGGGGGTCTAAAAACTCCTAAAAGTCGAAAAAAAATGGTTTCGGCTTCGCTACGACCGAAACGACGTTCACTACAAACCTTTTGACACCCAACTCTAGAAGATTAGCGCATAAGAATCGATTTTCCCGACCCATCGATTTTCGCCGAAAAAAATTTTTTTTTTGTAAAAAAAAATTATTTTTTCCTAAAAAAATCGATTTTTTTTCTTCTACAAACGAAAATTCGGTTTCCAGGGACACATACGAGGGTATCCCTGTGTGAATGAACCGTTGGATCGACCATACAGAGCCATCAGCCTGGATTGAACCGATAGACTCGATTTTCCTCAAAATTGGGGGTCTAAAAACCTCTAAAAGTCGAAAAAAAAATGGTTTCGGCTTCGCTACGACCGAAACGACGTTCACTACAAACCTTTTGACACCCAACTCTCGAAGATTAGCGCATAAGAATCGATTTTCCCGACCCATCGATTTTCGCCGAAAAAAATTTTTTTTTTGTAAAAAAAATTTTTTTTTTCATGAAAAAGTCGATTTTTTTTCTTCTACAAACGAAAATTCGGTTTCCAGGCACACATACGAGGGTATTCCTGTACGAATGAACCGTTGGATCGACCATACAGAGCCATCAGCCTGGATTGAACCGATAGTCTCGATTTTCCTCAAAATTGGGGGTCTAAAAACCTCTAAAAGTCGAAAAAAAAATGGTTTCGGCTTCGCTACGACCGAAACGACGTTCACTACAAACCTTTTGACACCCAACTCTAGAAGATTAGCGCATAAGAATCGATTTTCCCGACCCATCGATTTTCGCCGAAAAAAAATTTTTTTTTGTAAAAAATTTTTTTTTTTTCATGAAAAAATCGATTTTTTTTCTTCTACAAACGAAAATTCGGTTTCCAGGGACACATACGAGGGTATCCCCGTGTGAATGAACCGTTGGATCGACCATACAGAGCCATCAGCCTGGATTGAACCCATAGACTCGATTTTCCTCAAAATTGGGGGTTTAAAAATCTCTAAAAGTAGAAAAAAAAATGGTTTCGGCTTCGCTACGACCGAAACGACGTTCACTACAAACCTTTTGACACCCAACTCTAGAAGATTAGCGCATAAGAATCGATTTTCCCGACCCATCGATTTTCGCCGAAAAAATTTTTTTTTTTCTAAAAAAAAATTTTTTTTTCATGAAAAAATCGATTTTTTTTCTTCTACAAACGAAAATTCGGTTTCCAGGGACACATACGAGGGTATCCCCGTGTGAATGAACCGTTGGATCGACCATACAGAGCCATCAGCCCGGATTGAACCGATAGACTCGATTTTCCTCAAAATTGGGGGTCTAAAAACTCCTAAAAGTCGAAAAAAAAATGGTTTCGGCTTCGCTACGACCGAAACGACGTTCACTACAAACCTTTTGACACCCAACTCTAGAAGATTAACGCATAAGAATCGATTTTCCCGACCCATCGATTTTCGCCGAAAATAATTTTTTTTTTGTGAAAAAAAATTATTTTTTCATGAAAAAATCGATTTTTTTTCTTCTACAAACGAAAATTCGGTTTCCAGGGACACATACGAGGGTATCCCTGTGTGAATGAACCGTTGGATCGACCATACAGAGCCATCAGCCTGGATTGAACCCATAGACTCGATTTTCCTCAAAATTGGGGGTTTAAAAATCTCTAAAAGTAGAAAAAAAAATGGTTTCGGCTTCGCTACGACCGAAACGACGTTCACTACAAACCTTTTGACACCCAACTCTAGAAGATTAGCGCATAAGAATCGATTTTCCCGACCCATCGATTTTCGCCGAAAAAAATTTTTTTTTTCTAAAAAAAAATTTTTTTTTCATGAAAAAGTCGATTTTTTTTCTTCTACAAACGAAAATTCGGTTTCCAGGCACACATACGAGGGTATTCCTGTACGAATGAACCGTTGGATCGACCATACAGAGCCATCAGCCTGGATTGAACCGATAGTCTCGATTTTCCTCAAAATTGGGGGTCTAAAAACCCCTAAAAGTCGAAAAAAAAATGGTTTCGGCTTCGCTACGACCGAAACGACGTTCACTACAAACCTTTTGACACCCAACTCTAGAAGATTAGCGCATAAGAATCGATTTTCCCGACCCATCGATTTTCGCCGAAAAAAAATTTTTTTTTGTAAAAAAATTTTTTTTTTTCATGAAAAAATCGATTTTTTTTCTTCTACAAACGAAAATTCGGTTTCCAGGGACACATACGAGGGTATCCCCGTGTGAATGAACCGTTGGATCGACCATACAGAGCCATCAGCCCATATTGAACCCATAGACTCGATTTTCCTCAAAATTGGGGGTCTAAAAACTCCTAAAAGTCGAAAAAAAAATGGTTTCGGCTTCGCTACGACCGAAACGACGTTCACTACAAACCTTTTGACACCCAACTCTAGAAGATTAGCGCATAAGAATCGATTTTCCCGACCCATCGATTTTCGCCGAAAAAAATTTTTTTTTTCTAAAAAAAAATTTTTTTTTCATGAAAAAGTCGATTTTTTTTCTTCTACAAACGAAAATTCGGTTTCCAGGCACACATACGAGGGTATTCCTGTACGAATGAACCGTTGGATCGACCATACAGAGCCATCAGCCTGGATTGAACCGATAGTCTCGATTTTCCTCAAAATTGGGGGTCTAAAAACCTCTAAAAGTCGAAAAAAAAATGGTTTCGGCTTCGCTACGACCGAAACGACGTTCACTACAAACCTTTTGACACCCAACTCTAGAAGATTAGCGCATAAGAATCGATTTTCCCGACCCATCGATTTTCGCCGAAAAAAAATTTTTTTTTGTAAAAAAAATTTTTTTTTTCATGAAAAAATCGATTTTTTTTCTTCTACAAACGAAAATTCGGTTTCCAGGGACACATACGAGGGTATCCCCGTGTGAATGAACCGTTGGATCGACCATACAGAGCCATCAGCCTGGATTGAACCCATAGACTCGATTTTCCTCAAAATTGGGGGTTTAAAAATCTCTAAAAGTAGAAAAAAAAATGGTTTCGGCTTCGCTACGACCGAAACGACGTTCACTACAAACCTTTTGACACCCAACTCTAGAAGATTAGCGCATAAGAATCGATTTTCCCGACCCATCGATTTTCGCCGAAAAAATTTTTTTTTTTCTAAAAAAAAATTTTTTTTTCATGAAAAAATCGATTTTTTTTCTTCTACAAACGAAAATTCGGTTTCCAGGGACACATACGAGGGTATCCCCGTGTGAATGAACCGTTGGATCGACCATACAGAGCCATCAGCCCGGATTGAACCGATAGACTCGGTTTTCCTCAAAATTGGGGGTCTAAAAACTCCTAAAAGTCGAAAAAAAAATGGTTTCGGCTTCGCTACGACCGAAACGACGTTCACTACAAACCTTTTGACACCCAACTCTAGAAGATTAGCCCATAAGAATCGATTTTCCCGACCCATCGATTTTCGCCGAAAAAAAATTTTTTTTTGTGAAAAAAAATTATTTTTTCATGAAAAAATCGATTTTTTTTCTTCTACAAACGAAAATTCGGTTTCCAGGGACACATACGAGGGTATCCCTGTGTGAATGAACCGTTGGATCGACCATACAGAGCCATCAGCCTGGATTGAACCCATAGACTCGATTTTCCTCAAAATTGGGGGTCCAAAAACCTCTAAAAGTCGAAAAAAAAAGGTTTCGGCTTCGCTACGACCGAAACGACGTTCACTACAAACCTTTTGACACCCAACTCTAGAAGATTAGCGCATAAGAATCGATTTTCCCGACCCATCGATTTTCGCCGAAAAAAAATTTTTTTTTGTAAAAAAAAATTTTTTTTTCATGAAAAAATCGATTTTTTTTCTTCTACAAACGAAAATTCGGTTTCCAGGCACACATACGAGGGTATTCCTGTACGAATGAACCGTTGGATCGACCATACAGAGCCATCAGCCTGGATTGAACCGATAGTCTCGATTTTCCTCAAAATTGGGGGTCTAAAAACCTCTAAAAGTCGAAAAAAAAATGGTTTCGGCTTCGCTACGACCGAAACGACGTTCACTACAAACCTTTTGACACCCAACTCTAGAAGATTAGCGCATAAGAATCGATTTTCCCGACCCATCGATTTTCGCCGAAAAAAAATTTTTTTTTGTAAAAAATTTTTTTTTTTTCATGAAAAAATCGATTTTTTTTCTTCTACAAACGAAAATTCGGTTTCCAGGGACACATACGAGGGTATCCCCGTGTGAATGAACCGTTGGATCGACCATACAGAGCCATCAGCCCATATTGAACCCATAGACTCGATTTTCCTCAAAATTGGGGGTCTAAAAACTCCTAAAAGTCGAAAAAAAAATGGTTTCGGCTTCGCTACGACCGAAACGACGTTCACTACAAACCTTTTGACACCCAACTCTAGAAGATTAGCGCATAAGAATCGATTTTCCCGACCCATCGATTTTCGCCGAAAAAAATTTTTTTTTTCTAAAAAAAATTTTTTTTTTCATGAAAAAGTCGATTTTTTTTCTTCTACAAACGAAAATTCGGTTTCCAGGCACACATACGAGGGTATTCCTGTACGAATGAACCGTTGGATCGACCATACAGAGCCATCAGCCTGGATTGAACCGATAGTCTCGATTTTCCTCAAAATTGGGGGTCTAAAAACCTCTAAAAGTCGAAAAAAAAATGGTTTCGGCTTCGCTACGACCGAAACGACGTTCACTACAAACCTTTTGACACCCAACTCTAGAAGATTAGCGCATAAGAATCGATTTTCCCGACCCATCGATTTTCGCCGAAAAAAAATTTTTTTTTGTAAAAAAAATTTTTTTTTTCATGAAAAAATCGATTTTTTTTCTTCTACAAACGAAAATTCGGTTTCCAGGGACACATACGAGGGTATCCCCGTGTGAATGAACCGTTGGATCGACCATACAGAGCCATCAGCCCATATTGAACCCATAGACTCGATTTTCCTCAAAATTGGGGGTCTAAAAACTCCTAAAAGTCGAAAAAAAAATGGTTTCGGCTTCGCTACGACCGAAACGACGTTCACTACAAACCTTTTGACACCCAACTCTAGAAGATTAGCGCATAAGAATCGATTTTCCCGACCCATCGATTTTCGCCGAAAAAAATTTTTTTTTTCTAAAAAAAAATTTTTTTTTCATGAAAAAGTCGATTTTTTTTCTTCTACAAACGAAAATTCGGTTTCCAGGCACACATACGAGGGTATTCCTGTACGAATGAACCGTTGGATCGACCATACAGAGCCATCAGCCTGGATTGAACCGATAGTCTCGATTTTCCTCAAAATTGGGGGTCTAAAAACCTCTAAAAGTCGAAAAAAAAATGGTTTCGGCTTCGCTACGACCGAAACGACGTTCACTACAAACCTTTTGACACCCAACTCTAGAAGATTAGCGCATAAGAATCGATTTTCCCGACCCATCGATTTTCGCCGAAAAAAAATTTTTTTTTGTAAAAAATTTTTTTTTTTTCATGAAAAAATCGATTTTTTTTCTTCTACAAACGAAAATTCGGTTTCCAGGGACACATACGAGGGTATCCCCGTGTGAATGAACCGTTGGATCGACCATACAGAGCCATCAGCCCATATTGAACCCATAGACTCGATTTTCCTCAAAATTGGGGGTCTAAAAACTCCTAAAAGTCGAAAAAAAAATGGTTTCGGCTTCGCTACGACCGAAACGACGTTCACTACAAACCTTTTGACACCCAACTCTAGAAGATTAGCGCATAAGAATCGATTTTCCCGACCCATCGATTTTCGCCGAAAAAAATTTTTTTTTTCTAAAAAAAAATTTTTTTTTCATGAAAAAGTCGATTTTTTTTCTTCTACAAACGAAAATTCGGTTTCCAGGCACACATACGAGGGTATTCCTGTACGAATGAACCGTTGGATCGACCATACAGAGCCATCAGCCTGGATTGAACCGATAGTCTCGATTTTCCTCAAAATTGGGGGTCTAAAAACCTCTAAAAGTCGAAAAAAAAATGGTTTCGGCTTCGCTACGACCGAAACGACGTTCACTACAAACCTTTTGACACCCAACTCTAGAAGATTAGCGCATAAGAATCGATTTTCCCGACCCATCGATTTTCGCCGAAAAAAAATTTTTTTTTGTAAAAAAAATTTTTTTTTTCATGAAAAAATCGATTTTTTTTCTTCTACAAACGAAAATTCGGTTTCCAGGGACACATACGAGGGTATCCCCGTGTGAATGAACCGTTGGATCGACCATACAGAGCCATCAGCCCATATTGAACCCATAGACTCGATTTTCCTCAAAATTGGGGGTCTAAAAACTCCTAAAAGTCGAAAAAAAAATGGTTTCGGCTTCGCTACGACCGAAACGACGTTCACTACAAACCTTTTGACACCCAACTCTAGAAGATTAGCGCATAAGAATCGATTTTCCCGACCCATCGATTTTCGCCGAAAAAAATTTTTTTTTTCTAAAAAAAAATTTTTTTTTCATGAAAAAGTCGATTTTTTTTCTTCTACAAACGAAAATTCGGTTTCCAGGCACACATACGAGGGTATTCCTGTACGAATGAACCGTTGGATCGACCATACAGAGCCATCAGCCTGGATTGAACCGATAGTCTCGATTTTCCTCAAAATTGGGGGTCTAAAAACCTCTAAAAGTCGAAAAAAAAATGGTTTCGGCTTCGCTACGACCGAAACGATGTTCACTACAAACCTTTTGACACCCAACTCTAGAAGATTAGCGCATAAGAATCGATTTTCCCGACCCATCGATTTTCGCCGAAAAAAAATTTTTTTTTGTAAAAAATTTTTTTTTTTTCATGAAAAAATCGATTTTTTTTCTTCTACAAACGAAAATTCGGTTTCCAGGGACACATACGAGGGTATCCCCGTGTGAATGAACCGTTGGATCGACCATACAGAGCCATCAGCCCATATTGAACCCATAGACTCGATTTTCCTCAAAATTGGGGGTCTAAAAACTCCTAAAAGTCGAAAAAAAAATGGTTTCGGCTTCGCTACGACCGAAACGACGTTCACTACAAACCTTTTGACACCCAACTCTAGAAGATTAGCGCATAAGAATCGATTTTCCCGACCCATCGATTTTCGCCGAAAAAAATTTTTTTTTTCTAAAAAAAAATTTTTTTTTCATGAAAAAGTCGATTTTTTTTCTTCTACAAACGAAAATTCGGTTTCCAGGCACACATACGAGGGTATTCCTGTACGAATGAACCGTTGGATCGACCATACAGAGCCATCAGCCTGGATTGAACCGATAGTCTCGATTTTCCTCAAAATTGGGGGTCTAAAAACCTCTAAAAGTCGAAAAAAAAATGGTTTCGGCTTCGCTACGACCGAAACGACGTTCACTACAAACCTTTTGACACCCAACTCTAGAAGATTAGCGCATAAGAATCGATTTTCCCGACCCATCGATTTTCGCCGAAAAAAAATTTTTTTTTGTAAAAAAAATTTTTTTTTTCATGAAAAAATCGATTTTTTTTCTTCTACAAACGAAAATTCGGTTTCCAGGGACACATACGAGGGTATCCCCGTGTGAATGAACCGTTGGATCGACCATACAGAGCCATCAGCCTGGATTGAACCCATAGACTCGATTTTCCTCAAAATTGGGGGTTTAAAAATCTCTAAAAGTAGAAAAAAAAATGGTTTCGGCTTCGCTACGACCGAAACGACGTTCACTACAAACCTTTTGACACCCAACTCTAGAAGATTAGCGCATAAGAATCGATTTTCCCGACCCATCGATTTTCGCCGAAAAAATTTTTTTTTTTCTAAAAAAAAATTTTTTTTTCATGAAAAAATCGATTTTTTTTCTTCTACAAACGAAAATTCGGTTTCCAGGGACACATACGAGGGTATCCCCGTGTGAATGAACCGTTGGATCGACCATACAGAGCCATCAGCCTGGATTGAACCCATAGACTCGATTTTCCTCAAAATTGGGGGTTTAAAAATCTCTAAAAGTAGAAAAAAAAATGGTTTCGGCTTCGCTACGACCGAAACGACGTTCACTACAAACCTTTTGACACCCAACTCTAGAAGATTAGCGCATAAGAATCGATTTTCCCGACCCATCGATTTTCGCCGAAAAAATTTTTTTTTTTCTAAAAAAAAATTTTTTTTTCATGAAAAAATCGATTTTTTTTCTTCTACAAACGAAAATTCGGTTTCCAGGGACACATACGAGGGTATCCCCGTGTGAATGAACCGTTGGATCGACCATACAGAGCCATCAGCCCGGATTGAACCGATAGACTCGATTTTCCTCAAAATTGGGGGTCTAAAAACTCCTAAAAGTCGAAAAAAAAATGGTTTCGGCTTCGCTACGACCGAAACGACGTTCACTACAAACCTTTTGACACCCAACTCTAGAAGATTAACGCATAAGAATCGATTTTCCCGACCCATCGATTTTCGCCGAAAATAATTTTTTTTTTGTGAAAAAAAATTATTTTTTCATGAAAAAATCGATTTTTTTTCTTCTACAAACGAAAATTCGGTTTCCAGGGACACATACGAGGGTATCCCTGTGTGAATGAACCGTTGGATCGACCATACAGAGCCATCAGCCTGGATTGAACCCATAGACTCGATTTTCCTCAAAATTGGGGGTTTAAAAATCTCTAAAAGTAGAAAAAAAAATGGTTTCGGCTTCGCTACGACCGAAACGACGTTCACTACAAACCTTTTGACACCCAACTCTAGAAGATTAGCGCATAAGAATCGATTTTCCCGACCCATCGATTTTCGCCGAAAAAAATTTTTTTTTTCTAAAAAAAATTTTTTTTTTCATGAAAAAGTCGATTTTTTTTCTTCTACAAACGAAAATTCGGTTTCCAGGCACACATACGAGGGTATTCCTGTACGAATGAACCGTTGGATCGACCATACAGAGCCATCAGCCTGGATTGAACCGATAGTCTCGATTTTCCTCAAAATTGGGGGTCTAAAAACCCCTAAAAGTCGAAAAAAAAATGGTTTCGGCTTCGCTACGACCGAAACGACGTTCACTACAAACCTTTTGACACCCAACTCTAGAAGATTAGCGCATAAGAATCGATTTTCCCGACCCATCGATTTTCGCCGAAAAAAAATTTTTTTTTGTAAAAAAAATTTTTTTTTTCATGAAAAAATCGATTTTTTTTCTTCTACAAACGAAAATTCGGTTTCCAGGGACACATACGAGGGTATCCCCGTGTGAATGAACCGTTGGATCGACCATACAGAGCCATCAGCCCATATTGAACCCATAGACTCGATTTTCCTCAAAATTGGGGGTCTAAAAACTCCTAAAAGTCGAAAAAAAAATGGTTTCGGCTTCGCTACGACCGAAACGACGTTCACTACAAACCTTTTGACACCCAACTCTAGAAGATTAGCGCATAAGAATCGATTTTCCCGACCCATCGATTTTCGCCGAAAAAAATTTTTTTTTTCTAAAAAAAAATTTTTTTTTCATGAAAAAGTCGATTTTTTTTCTTCTACAAACGAAAATTCGGTTTCCAGGCACACATACGAGGGTATTCCTGTACGAATGAACCGTTGGATCGACCATACAGAGCCATCAGCCTGGATTGAACCGATAGTCTCGATTTTCCTCAAAATTGGGGGTCTAAAAACCTCTAAAAGTCGAAAAAAAAATGGTTTCGGCTTCGCTACGACCGAAACGACGTTCACTACAAACCTTTTGACACCCAACTCTAGAAGATTAGCGCATAAGAATCGATTTTCCCGACCCATCGATTTTCGCCGAAAAAAAATTTTTTTTTGTAAAAAAAATTTTTTTTTTCATGAAAAAATCGATTTTTTTTCTTCTACAAACGAAAATTCGGTTTCCAGGGACACATACGAGGGTATCCCCGTGTGAATGAACCGTTGGATCGACCATACAGAGCCATCAGCCTGGATTGAACCCATAGACTCGATTTTCCTCAAAATTGGGGGTTTAAAAATCTCTAAAAGTAGAAAAAAAAATGGTTTCGGCTTCGCTACGACCGAAACGACGTTCACTACAAACCTTTTGACACCCAACTCTAGAAGATTAGCGCATAAGAATCGATTTTCCCGACCCATCGATTTTCGCCGAAAAAATTTTTTTTTTTCTAAAAAAAAATTTTTTTTTCATGAAAAAATCGATTTTTTTTCTTCTACAAACGAAAATTCGGTTTCCAGGGACACATACGAGGGTATCCCCGTGTGAATGAACCGTTGGATCGACCATACAGAGCCATCAGCCCGGATTGAACCGATAGACTCGGTTTTCCTCAAAATTGGGGGTCTAAAAACTCCTAAAAGTCGAAAAAAAAATGGTTTCGGCTTCGCTACGACCGAAACGACGTTCACTACAAACCTTTTGACACCCAACTCTAGAAGATTAGCCCATAAGAATCGATTTTCCCGACCCATCGATTTTCGCCGAAAAAAAATTTTTTTTTGTGAAAAAAAATTATTTTTTCATGAAAAAATCGATTTTTTTTCTTCTACAAACGAAAATTCGGTTTCCAGGGACACATACGAGGGTATCCCTGTGTGAATGAACCGTTGGATCGACCATACAGAGCCATCAGCCTGGATTGAACCCATAGACTCGATTTTCCTCAAAATTGGGGGTCCAAAAACCTCTAAAAGTCGAAAAAAAAAGGTTTCGGCTTCGCTACGACCGAAACGACGTTCACTACAAACCTTTTGACACCCAACTCTAGAAGATTAGCGCATAAGAATCGATTTTCCCGACCCATCGATTTTCGCCGAAAAAAAATTTTTTTTTGTAAAAAAAAATTTTTTTTTCATGAAAAAATCGATTTTTTTTCTTCTACAAACGAAAATTCGGTTTCCAGGGACACATACGAGGGTATCCCCGTGTGAATGAACCGTTGGATCGACCATACAGAGCCATCAGCCCGGATTGAACCCATAGACTCGATTTTCCTCAAAATTGGGGGTCTAAAAACTCCTAAAAGTCGAAAAAAAATGGTTTCGGCTTCGCTACGACCGAAACGACGTTCACTACAAACCTTTTGACACCCAACTCTAGAAGATTAGCGCATAAGAATCGATTTTCCCGACCCATCGATTTTCGCCGAAAAAAAATTTTTTTTTGTAAAAAAAATTTTTTTTTTCATGAAAAAATCGATTTTTTTTCTTCTACAAACGAAAATTCGGTTTCCAGGGACACATACGAGGGTATCCCCGTGTGAATGAACCGTTGGATCGACCATACAGAGCCATCAGCCCATATTGAACCCATAGACTCGATTTTCCTCAAAATTGGGGGTCTAAAAACTCCTAAAAGTCGAAAAAAAAATGGTTTCGGCTTCGCTACGACCGAAACGACGTTCACTACAAACCTTTTGACACCCAACTCTAGAAGATTAGCGCATAAGAATCGATTTTCCCGACCCATCGATTTTCGCCGAAAAAAATTTTTTTTTTCTAAAAAAAAATTTTTTTTTCATGAAAAAGTCGATTTTTTTTCTTCTACAAACGAAAATTCGGTTTCCAGGCACACATACGAGGGTATTCCTGTACGAATGAACCGTTGGATCGACCATACAGAGCCATCAGCCTGGATTGAACCGATAGTCTCGATTTTCCTCAAAATTGGGGGTCTAAAAACCTCTAAAAGTCGAAAAAAAAATGGTTTCGGCTTCGCTACGACCGAAACGACGTTCACTACAAACCTTTTGACACCCAACTCTAGAAGATTAGCGCATAAGAATCGATTTTCCCGACCCATCGATTTTCGCCGAAAAAAAATTTTTTTTTGTAAAAAAAATTTTTTTTTTCATGAAAAAATCGATTTTTTTTCTTCTACAAACGAAAATTCGGTTTCCAGGGACACATACGAGGGTATCCCCGTGTGAATGAACCGTTGGATCGACCATACAGAGCCATCAGCCTGGATTGAACCCATAGACTCGATTTTCCTCAAAATTGGGGGTTTAAAAATCTCTAAAAGTAGAAAAAAAAATGGTTTCGGCTTCGCTACGACCGAAACGACGTTCACTACAAACCTTTTGACACCCAACTCTAGAAGATTAGCGCATAAGAATCGATTTTCCCGACCCATCGATTTTCGCCGAAAAAATTTTTTTTTTTCTAAAAAAAAATTTTTTTTTCATGAAAAAATCGATTTTTTTTCTTCTACAAACGAAAATTCGGTTTCCAGGGACACATACGAGGGTATCCCCGTGTGAATGAACCGTTGGATCGACCATACAGAGCCATCAGCCCGGATTGAACCGATAGACTCGGTTTTCCTCAAAATTGGGGGTCTAAAAACTCCTAAAAGTCGAAAAAAAAATGGTTTCGGCTTCGCTACGACCGAAACGACGTTCACTACAAACCTTTTGACACCCAACTCTAGAAGATTAGCCCATAAGAATCGATTTTCCCGACCCATCGATTTTCGCCGAAAAAAAATTTTTTTTTGTGAAAAAAAATTATTTTTTCATGAAAAAATCGATTTTTTTTCTTCTACAAACGAAAATTCGGTTTCCAGGGACACATACGAGGGTATCCCTGTGTGAATGAACCGTTGGATCGACCATACAGAGCCATCAGCCTGGATTGAACCCATAGACTCGATTTTCCTCAAAATTGGGGGTCCAAAAACCTCTAAAAGTCGAAAAAAAAAGGTTTCGGCTTCGCTACGACCGAAACGACGTTCACTACAAACCTTTTGACACCCAACTCTAGAAGATTAGCGCATAAGAATCGATTTTCCCGACCCATCGATTTTCGCCGAAAAAAAATTTTTTTTTGTAAAAAAAAATTTTTTTTTCATGAAAAAATCGATTTTTTTTCTTCTACAAACGAAAATTCGGTTTCCAGGGACACATACGAGGGTATCCCCGTGTGAATGAACCGTTGGATCGACCATACAGAGCCATCAGCCCGGATTGAACCCATAGACTCGATTTTCCTCAAAATTGGGGGTCTAAAAACTCCTAAAAGTCGAAAAAAAATGGTTTCGGCTTCGCTACGACCGAAACGACGTTCACTACAAACCTTTTGACACCCAACTCTAGAAGATTAGCGCATAAGAATCGATTTTCCCGACCCATCGATTTTCGCCGAAAAAAATTTTTTTTTTGTAAAAAAAAATTATTTTTTCCTAAAAAAATCGATTTTTTTTCTTCTACAAACGAAAATTCGGTTTCCAGGGACACATACGAGGGTATCCCTGTGTGAATGAACCGTTGGATCGACCATACAGAGCCATCAGCCTGGATTGAACCGATAGACTCGATTTTCCTCAAAATTGGGGGTCTAAAAACCTCTAAAAGTCGAAAAAAAAATGGTTTCGGCTTCGCTACGACCGAAACGACGTTCACTACAAACCTTTTGACACCCAACTCTCGAAGATTAGCGCATAAGAATCGATTTTCCCGACCCATCGATTTTCGCCGAAAAAAATTTTTTTTTTGTAAAAAAAAATTTTTTTTTCATGAAAAAGTCGATTTTTTTTCTTCTACAAACGAAAATTCGGTTTCCAGGCACACATACGAGGGTATTCCTGTACGAATGAACCGTTGGATCGACCATACAGAGCCATCAGCCTGGATTGAACCGATAGTCTCGATTTTCCTCAAAATTGGGGGTCTAAAAACCTCTAAAAGTCGAAAAAAAAATGGTTTCGGCTTCGCTACGACCGAAACGACGTTCACTACAAACCTTTTGACACCCAACTCTAGAAGATTAGCGCATAAGAATCGATTTTCCCGACCCATCGATTTTCGCCGAAAAAAAATTTTTTTTTGTAAAAAATTTTTTTTTTTTCATGAAAAAATCGATTTTTTTTCTTCTACAAACGAAAATTCGGTTTCCAGGGACACATACGAGGGTATCCCCGTGTGAATGAACCGTTGGATCGACCATACAGAGCCATCAGCCCATATTGAACCCATAGACTCGATTTTCCTCAAAATTGGGGGTCTAAAAACTCCTAAAAGTCGAAAAAAAAATGGTTTCGGCTTCGCTACGACCGAAACGACGTTCACTACAAACCTTTTGACACCCAACTCTAGAAGATTAGCGCATAAGAATCGATTTTCCCGACCCATCGATTTTCGCCGAAAAAAATTTTTTTTTTCTAAAAAAAAATTTTTTTTTCATGAAAAAGTCGATTTTTTTTCTTCTACAAACGAAAATTCGGTTTCCAGGCACACATACGAGGGTATTCCTGTACGAATGAACCGTTGGATCGACCATACAGAGCCATCAGCCTGGATTGAACCGATAGTCTCGATTTTCCTCAAAATTGGGGGTCTAAAAACCTCTAAAAGTCGAAAAAAAAATGGTTTCGGCTTCGCTACGACCGAAACGACGTTCACTACAAACCTTTTGACACCCAACTCTAGAAGATTAGCGCATAAGAATCGATTTTCCCGACCCATCGATTTTCGCCGAAAAAAAATTTTTTTTTGTAAAAAAAATTTTTTTTTTCATGAAAAAATCGATTTTTTTTCTTCTACAAACGAAAATTCGGTTTCCAGGGACACATACGAGGGTATCCCCGTGTGAATGAACCGTTGGATCGACCATACAGAGCCATCAGCCCATATTGAACCCATAGACTCGATTTTCCTCAAAATTGGGGGTCTAAAAACTCCTAAAAGTCGAAAAAAAAATGGTTTCGGCTTCGCTACGACCGAAACGACGTTCACTACAAACCTTTTGACACCCAACTCTAGAAGATTAGCGCATAAGAATCGATTTTCCCGACCCATCGATTTTCGCCGAAAAAAATTTTTTTTTTCTAAAAAAAAATTTTTTTTTCATGAAAAAGTCGATTTTTTTTCTTCTACAAACGAAAATTCGGTTTCCAGGCACACATACGAGGGTATTCCTGTACGAATGAACCGTTGGATCGACCATACAGAGCCATCAGCCTGGATTGAACCGATAGTCTCGATTTTCCTCAAAATTGGGGGTCTAAAAACCTCTAAAAGTCGAAAAAAAAATGGTTTCGGCTTCGCTACGACCGAAACGACGTTCACTACAAACCTTTTGACACCCAACTCTAGAAGATTAGCGCATAAGAATCGATTTTCCCGACCCATCGATTTTCGCCGAAAAAAAATTTTTTTTTGTAAAAAAAATTTTTTTTTTCATGAAAAAATCGATTTTTTTTCTTCTACAAACGAAAATTCGGTTTCCAGGGACACATACGAGGGTATCCCCGTGTGAATGAACCGTTGGATCGACCATACAGAGCCATCAGCCTGGATTGAACCCATAGACTCGATTTTCCTCAAAATTGGGGGTTTAAAAATCTCTAAAAGTAGAAAAAAAAATGGTTTCGGCTTCGCTACGACCGAAACGACGTTCACTACAAACCTTTTGACACCCAACTCTAGAAGATTAGCGCATAAGAATCGATTTTCCCGACCCATCGATTTTCGCCGAAAAAATTTTTTTTTTTCTAAAAAAAAATTTTTTTTTCATGAAAAAATCGATTTTTTTTCTTCTACAAACGAAAATTCGGTTTCCAGGGACACATACGAGGGTATCCCCGTGTGAATGAACCGTTGGATCGACCATACAGAGCCATCAGCCCGGATTGAACCGATAGACTCGATTTTCCTCAAAATTGGGGGTCTAAAAACTCCTAAAAGTCGAAAAAAAAATGGTTTCGGCTTCGCTACGACCGAAACGACGTTCACTACAAACCTTTTGACACCCAACTCTAGAAGATTAACGCATAAGAATCGATTTTCCCGACCCATCGATTTTCGCCGAAAATAATTTTTTTTTTGTGAAAAAAAATTATTTTTTCATGAAAAAATCGATTTTTTTTCTTCTACAAACGAAAATTCGGTTTCCAGGGACACATACGAGGGTATCCCTGTGTGAATGAACCGTTGGATCGACCATACAGAGCCATCAGCCTGGATTGAACCCATAGACTCGATTTTCCTCAAAATTGGGGGTTTAAAAATCTCTAAAAGTAGAAAAAAAAATGGTTTCGGCTTCGCTACGACCGAAACGACGTTCACTACAAACCTTTTGACACCCAACTCTAGAAGATTAGCGCATAAGAATCGATTTTCCCGACCCATCGATTTTCGCCGAAAAAAAATTTTTTTTTGTAAAAAAAAATTATTTTTTCATGAAAAAATCGATTTTTTTTCTTCTACAAACGAAAATTCGGTTTCCAGGGACGCATACGAGGGTATCCCTGTGTGAATGAACCGTTGGATCGACCATACAGAGCCATCAGCCTGGATTGAACCGATAGACTCGATTTTTCTCAAAATTGGGGGTCTAAAAACCTCTAAAAGTCGAAAAAAAAATGGTTTCGGCTTCGCTACGACCGAAACGACGTTCACTACAAACCTTTTGACACCCAACTCTAGAAGATTAGCGCATAAGAATCGATTTTCCCGACCCATCGATTTTCGCCGAAAAAAAATTTTTTTTTGTAAAAAATTTTTTTTTTTTCATGAAAAAATCGATTTTTTTTCTTCTACAAACGAAAATTCGGTTTCCAGGGACACATACGAGGGTATCCCCGTGTGAATGAACCGTTGGATCGACCATACAGAGCCATCAGCCCATATTGAACCCATAGACTCGATTTTCCTCAAAATTGGGGGTCTAAAAACTCCTAAAAGTCGAAAAAAAAATGGTTTCGGCTTCGCTACGACCGAAACGACGTTCACTACAAACCTTTTGACACCCAACTCTAGAAGATTAGCGCATAAGAATCGATTTTCCCGACCCATCGATTTTCGCCGAAAAAAAATTTTTTTTTCTAAAAAAAAATTTTTTTTTCATGAAAAAGTCGATTTTTTTTCTTCTACAAACGAAAATTCGGTTTCCAGGCACACATACGAGGGTATTCCTGTACGAATGAACCGTTGGATCGACCATACAGAGCCATCAGCCTGGATTGAACCGATAGTCTCGATTTTCCTCAAAATTGGGGGTCTAAAAACCTCTAAAAGTCGAAAAAAAAATGGTTTCGGCTTCGCTACGACCGAAACGACGTTCACTACAAACCTTTTGACACCCAACTCTAGAAGATTAGCGCATAAGAATCGATTTTCCCGACCCATCGATTTTCGCCGAAAAAAAATTTTTTTTTGTAAAAAAAATTTTTTTTTTCATGAAAAAATCGATTTTTTTTCTTCTACAAACGAAAATTCGGTTTCCAGGGACACATACGAGGGTATCCCCGTGTGAATGAACCGTTGGATCGACCATACAGAGCCATCAGCCCATATTGAACCCATAGACTCGATTTTCCTCAAAATTGGGGGTCTAAAAACTCCTAAAAGTCGAAAAAAAAATGGTTTCGGCTTCGCTACGACCGAAACGACGTTCACTACAAACCTTTTGACACCCAACTCTAGAAGATTAGCGCATAAGAATCGATTTTCCCGACCCATCGATTTTCGCCGAAAAAAATTTTTTTTTTCTAAAAAAAAATTTTTTTTTCATGAAAAAGTCGATTTTTTTTCTTCTACAAACGAAAATTCGGTTTCCAGGCACACATACGAGGGTATTCCTGTACGAATGAACCGTTGGATCGACCATACAGAGCCATCAGCCTGGATTGAACCGATAGTCTCGATTTTCCTCAAAATTGGGGGTCTAAAAACCTCTAAAAGTCGAAAAAAAAATGGTTTCGGCTTCGCTACGACCGAAACGACGTTCACTACAAACCTTTTGACACCCAACTCTAGAAGATTAGCGCATAAGAATCGATTTTCCCGACCCATCGATTTTCGCCGAAAAAAAATTTTTTTTTGTAAAAAAAATTTTTTTTTTCATGAAAAAATCGATTTTTTTTCTTCTACAAACGAAAATTCGGTTTCCAGGGACACATACGAGGGTATCCCCGTGTGAATGAACCGTTGGATCGACCATACAGAGCCATCAGCCTGGATTGAACCCATAGACTCGATTTTCCTCAAAATTGGGGGTTTAAAAATCTCTAAAAGTAGAAAAAAAAATGGTTTCGGCTTCGCTACGACCGAAACGACGTTCACTACAAACCTTTTGACACCCAACTCTAGAAGATTAGCGCATAAGAATCGATTTTCCCGACCCATCGATTTTCGCCGAAAAAATTTTTTTTTTTCTAAAAAAAAATTTTTTTTTCATGAAAAAATCGATTTTTTTTCTTCTACAAACGAAAATTCGGTTTCCAGGGACACATACGAGGGTATCCCCGTGTGAATGAACCGTTGGATCGACCATACAGAGCCATCAGCCCGGATTGAACCGATAGACTCGATTTTCCTCAAAATTGGGGGTCTAAAAACTCCTAAAAGTCGAAAAAAAAATGGTTTCGGCTTCGCTACGACCGAAACGACGTTCACTACAAACCTTTTGACACCCAACTCTAGAAGATTAACGCATAAGAATCGATTTTCCCGACCCATCGATTTTCGCCGAAAATAATTTTTTTTTTGTGAAAAAAAATTATTTTTTCATGAAAAAATCGATTTTTTTTCTTCTACAAACGAAAATTCGGTTTCCAGGGACACATACGAGGGTATCCCTGTGTGAATGAACCGTTGGATCGACCATACAGAGCCATCAGCCTGGATTGAACCCATAGACTCGATTTTCCTCAAAATTGGGGGTTTAAAAATCTCTAAAAGTAGAAAAAAAAATGGTTTCGGCTTCGCTACGACCGAAACGACGTTCACTACAAACCTTTTGACACCCAACTCTAGAAGATTAGCGCATAAGAATCGATTTTCCCGACCCATCGATTTTCGCCGAAAAAATTTTTTTTTTTCTAAAAAAAAATTTTTTTTTCATGAAAAAATCGATTTTTTTTCTTCTACAAACGAAAATTCGGTTTCCAGGGACACATACGAGGGTATCCCCGTGTGAATGAACCGTTGGATCGACCATACAGAGCCATCAGCCCGGATTGAACCGATAGACTCGATTTTCCTCAAAATTGGGGGTCTAAAAACTCCTAAAAGTCGAAAAAAAAATGGTTTCGGCTTCGCTACGACCGAAACGACGTTCACTACAAACCTTTTGACACCCAACTCTAGAAGATTAACGCATAAGAATCGATTTTCCCGACCCATCGATTTTCGCCGAAAATAATTTTTTTTTTGTGAAAAAAAATTATTTTTTCATGAAAAAATCGATTTTTTTTCTTCTACAAACGAAAATTCGGTTTCCAGGGACACATACGAGGGTATCCCTGTGTGAATGAACCGTTGGATCGACCATACAGAGCCATCAGCCTGGATTGAACCCATAGACTCGATTTTCCTCAAAATTGGGGGTTTAAAAATCTCTAAAAGTAGAAAAAAAAATGGTTTCGGCTTCGCTACGACCGAAACGACGTTCACTACAAACCTTTTGACACCCAACTCTAGAAGATTAGCGCATAAGAATCGATTTTCCCGACCCATCGATTTTCGCCGAAAAAAAATTTTTTTTTGTAAAAAAAAATTATTTTTTCATGAAAAAATCGATTTTTTTTCTTCTACAAACGAAAATTCGGTTTCCAGGGACGCATACGAGGGTATCCCTGTGTGAATGAACCGTTGGATCGACCATACAGAGCCATCAGCCTGGATTGAACCGATAGACTCGATTTTTCTCAAAATTGGGGGTCTAAAAACCTCTAAAAGTCGAAAAAAAAATGGTTTCGGCTTCGCTACGACCGAAACGACGTTCACTACAAACCTTTTGACACCCAACTCTAGAAGATTAGCGCATAACAATCGATTTTCCCGACCCATCGATTTTCGCCGAAAAAAAATTTTTTTTTGTGAAAAAAAATTATTTTTTCATGAAAAAATCGATTTTTTTTCTTCTACAAACGAAAATTCGGTTTCCAGGGACACATACGAGGGTATCCCTATGTGAATGAACCGTTGGATCGACCATACAGAGCCTACTAAGGTAGTGGGATACTACCTTAACGTATTTCGAGGAACTTGTCAGCAGCTCTACTTGTGCAACGAGTCTTTCCTCATATACCGCGACACCTACGTGACGCCTACTTGCCATACGTGTTCTTCTTCGTTCTCGAGATACGCTTCTTCGCATTCCACGCGATCATGAAGCTCGCGTCGAGCGCAGCCGAGCTTTAGCTGAACGATGCCAGACCCCGCTTTCATGAGTTATCAATGCTCGTGAGTTTTTCACGAGTCTCCGTGATTTATAAGTCACTAAGATAGAACGAAAGCATTGCGGCGCTCTGAAAATAGTGGTGAACCGTATTACATTCGTTTGCGAGAGAATGGCGTAGACGAGACGATTGCGCGAGAAACGCATTTCGTTCACGGTGTCTCATTGCTTCCAATCTTCTCGATGGTTATTGCTCCGAGCTTCCCCCCCCCCCTCTTCTGTCCCCCCGCGCGACTCCCCCAATCGTGTCGCAGAGGCTTGACCTCTCTCGCGTCTTATTCTGGCCACGAATAAATTTTCTAGACCGGAGATTAAGTCTCAGCTTTGAAAAAAAAATGAATTAGCTCCTGAAAGACCAGACTGAAAATCAATTTTTCTCATTTTATTTATTTATCAATTCAATTCATTTATCAATATATTTATCTATTATAATTTATATATTATTCAATATATTTATAAATTTATTTATGAATCTATCAATTTTTATTTGGCTTTATTAATTGTTAATAATAATTTTGGAGTCTCGGGTCTCAATAAGTAAAACATACATCAATTCTTCTGTCTTTATTCATTCATTTATTTTGATAATAAATAAATAATCAATTTTTCTAGCTCTCAACCAACGTCAAAATTATGCATACGATCGAATTAATTATTGCAATAAAAAAAAAATCGATTCAATTCCCATTTCAATAAATCGTAGAGAAAAAAGATATTGAAATTCCCAAAAATATTTATCAAGTTAAATGGAATAAATGAATATTTGTCTACTAGATCGTAAAAAAATATTTTTCATGTTCCAAAAATTTCTAAATTCAAAAATATGCACATATATTCGTCATACAAAAATACAAAAATTTGGTGAATTTTGTAAAACGTGACTGGCACGTGTCGCGAACCGTTAATTCGCCAAAGTTCAAGTTCTTTTCTCAGTTGTTGTCCCTTCATCCGAACAATGGAAGAAGCTGGGACTCGTGTCCTTCGCGAGTATCTTGCTGGGACTCGGATAATGGGTCCGGGTCGTAAGCCAATTTTTTTTCCTCTCTGTCTTTCCGCATCCTCGCGAAACGCACGTCCGGAGCTACGTCCTACGTTCTTTCGCCATTTATCCGTAAACGTCGTTGTGGAAGATTTTTTTGTTGCTTTTTCGAATATTTTTTTTTTTTTTAACCATTCTGAGAGGACTCTCGACCGTCGAAGATGGATTACGATTATTTCGGTACGTCCAAGAGTTGACCTAACGCGAGAGACAGAGAGAGAGAGAGAGAGCCGCGCCACGTGAGATCCATGAAACTCGAACCCGTCGCTTCTGTGTGCAATGCACTCGAAACCCCGCAGCTTGTTCCCTGAACAAGCTGTACGTGCTTGCGTCTCGATATGCGCCTGTGTGTGTCTCTCGGGACGACTCTGCCGAGCCTTCGTTATTATCCGAACAAACGAAAAAGTAAATCGAAGAAAAAAAAAAAAGAACCTTCAAAAGCAAAAATTCACGAAGAGTCGCTTAAAACGAAAAAAAAACAAACACATTCTAAGAGATTAGACAAAAATCATGAAAATCTCTTAGTTTTCCGGCAAACAATCGAACAAATAACTCCTCAAGCCGGAGAGTACCGAAATATTATCTTGGTTGCGTCTCAAAGAATGCGTTTTATGATCCCCGACTGCCTTTCGCGTATTTGCATGTCTGGGTCTTCGCGTGGGATTCGACAAGACTTGCAACCCTATAGCGTGAGTGTTCACTCAATTTTTCATTTATCATATTTTTAATATAATATCGTGGGCAAGTGGGACAAGGATAGCAGACGGGGAATCCTTGGAGATGCTCTTGTCGCGCCCTTAGCTGTCGAAGAATCCAGACGATGGCCTGGCCAGGAATGCGAAAGGACACGACGAACACCTAGCCGGAAGATGTGCTGCCCATTCGTCCACGAATATCGTTATCGATACTCTGCGACCCTTTCCTTCACCCTCTGAACTTCTCTTCCTCCTGTAACCTTCATAAGTCGTTGTATCGGTCGACACATTTAAAAACTTTTCCAATTCTCTTGAAGAGAAACGACCGACTTACAGAAAAATCGTTTTTGATTTCTGTTAAACGGTTTTTTTGATGTCTTGCAGAAAGAACCCAAGTAAAAAAAATTATATAAAATCTACGTATGGGATTGGGCATATATAGTTTATATATAGATTATACATAGACTCTATATAGTCTATATATAAACTATATATAAACTACATATGCCGGATCGAGTATAATAAAAATAATCCAGAAACTGACAATTCTAGAGAATAAGACAAGCAAAAATGTAACAGAGTCTGTACTTCGAAAAATTTGTAAATCCGCCACCGTGCAGGATCGAGTAAAATGTTGTCGACTGTAATAAGTAGCCTAGCACATAGCACGAGCCACCGACGCCGGGATTATCATTCCCTGGAGTCGCAATCACAATACGAGGACACACGAGCCGGACGTGGTCGACCGACGACGACGTTGGGCCGCCTTCGCTTTGAAGAAACTCTCCCCCCCCCCCAGGAAATAAATCAACGGTACCCGAGTCACGTTCGAATATGAATAATCAAAGCGCGTGCGCACACGTGTGGACGACGTGGTTACCAAACGGAAATCCACGGATTCCGTCGAATATTGAAAGTCGAATAACGCGAGACAGCCCGGATCTGAGTGGCACGCTGGCCAACGACTGATACAACGACGATGACGACGAACGTATCGCGGATTTTTTTTTCCATGTCGAAACGATGTTGCCGCGCGGCGGGTTTGGGGTTTCACCCGGAGGCCACAATCGCGCCCGGAGTAAAAAAAAAAAAAAGAGGGTCGCGAATTCTCGAGGACACTCCTACGCCCTGCAGCCACAGACGGGAAGCACTGCCATTAATTCGAAGGCAACGGAACGACGTCGAATCGCGAAGAAAGAAAGAAGAAGAAAAATAAATAAAAAGAATGACAAAAAAAATGTTTCTCCAACGGTTTTGTGAATGCTTGCTCCCATTTTGTTTCGGCGATGTATGCCCATATTTGGGCAGCTATCGATCGTTATACTTTTATTTATTTATGTATCGAATCATTATATTTAGGTATTCAATGCTTTTGGATTGTCATTTGTTTTGGCAGTTTTTTAATTTTTAATTTGGAACCCCGGTGACTCGAGTAACACGCCATCTTGGTTCGAGTACTCTACTTTCGAACCTACGGCGCGTGTTTATTTCGCACAACTGTTCGGTCATCGAACCGAGTGTCCCTCAGCCCGATTATTCGTTTATTCACCAACTTATTAACTAAATCGTTCCTATGTCTTTTCCCTTGATTCGGATTCACGAATTTTTAATTTCCTGACCGATTCCACCGCGAAATCTTCGAAACCGATCATTCTCGATCACCTCGAGGGCAACCATTAAAACTTCTTTCTTCCCTTCGTTCGTTTTTCTTCGCCACAAATAAATACATGATAAAAAGAAGAGTAACATGAAGTAAATCGAAACAATGTTGCGGATGCATCGATGGCTCTGGGCGGTACGGCAACCATACCGATCTCGTCTCTCGGACTTTTGCAAGATTTACAATAGCGTAGGTTGCGTTTGTACATTATAAAAACTCCCCCCAAAAAAAAAAGACAAAACGTTGTCGCTAACCGAAATCCAGATCGATCCAGTATGCGTAATCGTATGCAGCACGGGCGCGCCTCGGGGGCTTTCTCTTTCTTTATCTCATTCTCTTCGTCCTTCTGGTTCTTTGAGCCTCTCTGTTTTTTTTTTTTATTTTCATTTTCCGATCTTGGTATCTTTGTCCCTCTCTCTCTCTCTGAACCTGAAGTGAGTGAGAGCATTGAAAAGTACAAAATGACCCCAACAAGGGGGACACCCTTATGCGAGTTTATTGGCGAAGGTGAGACACCTATGTGGCCAACGACACGACCCAAGCCACACAATCATGGCCAGGCTCGTGCCAACCTCGTCCAACAGGTTTTCTTTCACCGTGGATCGCTCTTGTGGTGGTAGTTGTGGTGGCACAGCCAGAGCAAACATCAACCCCACCATCCACGTCTATGATGTACGATTTTTTATAAACCCCCTCTCCCTCTCCCCCCCGCTCTCTCAGCCTCTTCTATGAGCCACTGGAACGGCTTCTCCCGGCCGAAGATGGTTCCGCATAATTATGGCTTCCAATCGGTCAACAAACCGTCCCTCTTACCGGATTTGGAATTTATTATTAACCCCCCCCCCCCCCGCCTCCTCTCTACATATGATTCTGTATTTTTATTCTTCTTTTTCATTCCAAAATGTTTTTTTTTCTTATTCTTCGTGACAAGAAAGATCCTACAAATTTTTTGCATTTGGCCTTACACATCCGATTATTATTCTCAAAAAGTTGTTTCGCAAGACTATTCCAAATAATTCGGAAATTATTCGAGACAGATATTCGTATTGCACAATTTTTCAAACGTTTTTTCTTTTGTTTTATTTTGCGTCGAGATAAAACTCCACGAAAAAAAAAAAAAAAACAAAAACAACTCGACCTGTCTTATCCGATTATCATTATTATCATCATTATTATTCACAAAATAGCCAATCACAAATGTGAAAGTCCGTGCGACTGTGCATAGTTAGATTATAAAAAAAACTTTTCAAAAAATTTTAAAAAACGAAGAAAAAAAAGAAATATAAAAAATGGTACAAAATTATACGGCAAAGAGAACCGTTTGTGTATTTGTGTGTGTGTGTGTGTCACTCCTTCACAAACATAGATAAAGAAACGAGTTTGAAAAACGTGGCTGGCGGGGGCGGGAAGGGGGGGGGGGAGGGTTTAGGCACGAGTGTGTATGGTCGCGCGGTAAATAATTCACGATGTTGTATTTCCGAGTAACCCGAGTTAAATATTATTATCAGGTTGGTATGGTTATCGCGGACTCGACCGCTCCCACATCGGCATGGGGTATCGCGCATGCGCGAGTTCCTAACCTCGTCGCGCGAGCGACGGAGAAAGACGCCCGCGCAGAGGGGGCGGGGGGACCACGAATATTATTTCGTTTTATGCAAGCGAACGTTCGGTCAACTGGAACAGCTACGTTAGTTTACTATCTAACGTTGTCCCGTTAGACTGGTGCACGTGTGGGCCACTGGCACAGGTATAACGATAACACACATATATCCGTATGCCAGAGCTCACAATATTATCGCCTGTCCTTTCCACTCCTTGTCGTTGGGCTTTTTCCTCAACTCAAAATGACATTGCAACGTCGTGAAAGTTTGACTTTCGCGCCAGTCTGCCCTGTTTCAGCTCGACTCGTCCCAATTTGACTCGTTCCCAAATTGCCCCGTTTCACTTTGACTCGTGCCAACTTGCTTTTTTCCTTTCTTTCTGTAATTCATTCTTCATTTCCATTTTCTTGACACTAAAAAAAATCATTTTAGAATTCTATTTAGTTTGTTATTTTATATAATTATCATATATTAATATTTTTTTATATAATTGTCAACAGTTTGAATATCTTTCGCGAAACAATTGTTTCGTTCAATAAATAATCGTAAATATTTAATCAACTGAATAATATAAAAATATTTTTCAACAAAATTTTTTTTTTGTTCAAGTCCAAAATTATAAAGAAGAAAAAAATACAATTCAGATGTCTGAAACGTAATTTCATTGCCTTGAACGACTCTGTCGCTCAGACCACTCCCTGTTTCGAAAAAAAAAAAAACATTAAAACACAAAAAAAAAAAAAAAGAAAAGAAAAGATAAATGTAGAAAAAAAAAGGTAATGGACGAAGTGGCATACTGTAGTGCGTAGTCGGTAGTATAATATAGCAGTGTAGCAGTATCACGTATGTGTGTGTGTGTGTGTGTATAAGTGTATGGACACACTTGGGAAGTTGGAATAAGTGGCGCGCGCGAGATCCGACCGGTCCGACCGAGTTGGCACGAGCGCGCACACGCGAGTTGCCCCATAACCTTATCGGACGACTGCAAACGACGTTGGTATAAAGGGTTTGAAGCGGAGAAGGTATGCTCGAATGCGCCACAAACGCGAGATATACCGGATTCGAATTTTGGAGCGACTATTTTTTTTCATTTTTTTCGAAACGACGAACGTGCCGAGAATTGAAATCAGCCTCAGTTTACAATATTTTATTTTATTTTCATTTAGTTTCCTTTACTTCATTTTATTCATTTATTTCTTCCATAGTTCAAACACGATTGTTTTCGTTGGGAATAAAATTGACTAATTGTATTCTACATATGAAAAAAAAAAATATACATATAAAAAAAAATAAATTAATTAAATATAAAAAAAATGCAATGCTCATAAAAATTGTTGAGAAGTTATCGACAGAGATGGAAACCAATCGCGATAGTTGCAATCGCACCGACAAATACCGAGAACACACGTCTTTCATCGTCTCGAAAAAAAAAAAAGGAAAACAAATTCTACGAGTTCGAGATAAGCAACCCCCGACATAACAGATCCGGGTGAAAAAAAAAAAAAACCAAAACGCGGTCCGCACATATTAGCTTCGTTGATAAAGCCGACAAACAAATAATGAAAAAAAAAAAAACGCAAGAGAGAAAAAAGAACCCTGACAATTGTACGGCAAACAGATTGCGACGAGCAAACGATTTATCTGGCTCGCCGAGCGCGATCGAGCGAGAGGCAAACACACGAGGTCTCGATATCCTGTCCTTATCTCACGACGAGGTAAAAGAAAATCAGGAAAAACCCACCTCGCGGTTTGTCCCTCGCAGGTCCGAAAAAAATTTTCCCGACCGAAAACATAAAAAAAACCAAGGAAAACGGATTACATCGAATCATTATCTTTAAACGAAACTTTGTACATAATGCATACTCTCGGTTGCCTGCAAGCCTTCATGGCCTAGTGCGATAAAGCATTCTATTCTATTCTATTCTTATCATTGATCCCAGAATTCACAACTCAGAAATCTAGGATAAAAAATAAATCTAAAAAAAATTAAAAATGAAGGATTTTCAATTTTTTCAAAATATTATTTTTATCATTATTTTTTAATTTTTTTTTTTTTTGTTGTTTCGTTATCATATCATGCGGGGTTCTCTCTGGCTCGAGGCTCACGTGCGTGCGTGTCGATTTCGTTCGTCTCCGTTGGGGGGCGGGGGGGAGGGGGGGGGGGGCGGCGTGGGTGCGGCGACGGGTTCTCCACACGGGCCCGAGGGACCAACGTCCATTGTTGGTCGTGGGCCAGCCGGGAGAGTGGGCCGACCGAAAAATCGAGCAAATGGAAATGAAAATCCGAGACTAAGGCGCGGTCGGTTGTGCCCGAACTCGATCGCTCGTTCTCGGCCACCGCGAAATCGAGGCAGCCTCTCTCTCTCTCTCTCTCTTTCACTCTTTTACTCTCTGTCTCTGTGCTCTCTTTAGCAGCGAAGGTGAAACCGACTGCCCACTAACAGACAGAGAAAGACAGAAACTTATCGTACATGGACCGAAAGACGGTTGAGAAAATTACAAGAGCGACGAGGAACGAAATACTCGTTCCATTGTACGCATATATATAGTATATATATATATATATAGCCACTGGCCTGCTCCCATTGTTTATGCAAAACTCTTCGCGAATAGAAATTTATGCAGGAACTTCTGGACTCGTTCTTTCAGAGACAACGCTTAGACCCACTGCATCGAACATAACCTCACTAAACCTTGACTACTCTTCACAGGTTTTTTTTTTTTTTATAACAGTTCACGATTATATTGCGGATTATTGTTAATTGTACGAACAGCCCAAAGTGGTTCTTGGCGAGGGTAATTTTTGTTTTAATTTCCTAAACTCCGACACAGGTTATAAGTAATTTTTTTTTAATATTCGTAAAGTCCACCCCGCCCCTCAATCTATCTAAATATTTACACGTGACTGTCGATTTTTATTCTCTTTAAAATTATACACTCTGAAATGTTTATCAAATTTATTCTTCACAGCTGAGAAATATCAACATAAAAAAAATCTGCTCGATGCTTGTTTCTTCAGAAATATGCGTAATTTATTTAAAAAATAATGAAGACAAAATGGTGGCCGTATCAGTTGATCCTTCCAACAAAAACAGCACATTGAGCAAATTTGTTCTTATGTTAATATTTTAATTATGATTAATAAACTCGATAAACATTTCTTAATATATCTTTCAGAAAAAAATGAAAATTCCACAGGCATGGATAAATATTGAGATAGGTTCACAGGACTTGGCGAACATTTTTCAAAATTAGTTTGAAACCTATGTAGTAGGTTACCAAATTTTAATTAAAAAAAATAACTCTTGCCAAGGACCACTCTAACATACCTATATACACATACAGCCTATTGTACAATCTCGAGTGTCATATTGTGAGAGCCAAGCAGATGTTGTGTCTCGTGCCAACAAGTATTCCGAGAGATATCGCGGTGACACACACGAAGGGGGGGGCCCACACGGAGGACAACGTACATGAACGAGCCCATATACGCGTTCCGACACACACACAACGTGATGGACATACTTGTGTTACCCGTTTTGTGATCTCCGGTGGCGATCTTCACGTGCTATCGCGTGCACACGATAAAACGTTATTCACGTCCATAAAATCACGCACCCCATTCTCGGATACGACGTTCGACGTTCGATAGGTAAAATATAAAACCCCATTGCCCGTCCACGTGCAAAGGCAAAAAAAAAATTACAAAACAAAAAAAAATTTTTTTTTAAAAAAGGACACCTTAGCTGTATATCGTGCGCTCGTGCTCGATTACAGTAAAAGACGTCGGTGCCCTCGGGGCTACGAGCTCACATCTAACCCCCTCCTGCCCCCCCGCTTTTTCCTCCTCCCGTAGAGGTCTTCAGCTTCTTCCGATATATTCCAAGGCAGCTGGATAGCTCGAGCGAGGACTGTGTATTTTGTAGTTGCAATAGTCTTACTTGGTATCGATGTACCCCCAGGAGTAAGCTAAATAAAAAATAGTCGGGCTTACGTATATACGATCGTCGTATTTATCTGCATTGCTCCATATGGAAGGTTCCGGACTTGCTTGATCACACATCGCCATATAAATGATTGTGTTTTTTTTTTTTTTAAAGGTTTCAACATGCGGTGATCGTTTTCTCCGTTCGGTCTCTGCCATGCGAAAAACGATTTAGATTAGCATTTAATTAATCTGTGGTTATCGGAGAGTTACTTGGAGGGGGGCCGGTGAATGCATCTGGGGTTCTCGTTAAGCCGATTAATTGGCAATGTTCGATGAAGGGGTTTCTCTGTGTCGTTATCTCGACGGCGGGGAGTTGGAAGGGGGTTTCAATTCTTCGGAATCCCGTGCGGCATCTGTTTTACGACTGTCGTTTGTTATTGGCGAACGATTGGGTGGGGGTGAGAGTGCGCAGGCGCGTGATTGGGTCTGCGTGGGAGGTCGGGTCTGTGATTGGCGATTGTGACCCGCGTGGCCAGGCTGCTCAGCCATTGGCGTTACTCCCACTCATCGATGAAACCATTTCGGCCCACCTCGAAAACGCTTTTCGCGATAATTCCCAAACTTTTCGTCCGATCCGAACGAAACGCGCGTCAATCGACGGAGAAACGTGGCAAGAATCGATAGAGCCCTCCCACGTTCGATAATCTTCATCCGTTCCGGAGAAATCAAGAATCTAATTTCCAACGACTATGACGCTCGCGAACTTGTCACGAATTCCGGATGACGCATCGCTCCGCACGAGATCGTTTCGACCTTTTCGCACAACTCAAATCAACGTTGATCGTTCTCTACAACGCGTCATTGCCACAATTTTTTTCGTGGTCAAATAAATTGTGCGTTTCGACGATGGAAGTCGGAAAAAAAAAAACAACACCCGGGGTTTGGCGTCGATGCCAGTGGACGTCGCGCAGTTGATTGAATTTCACAAATTAGTCGAGCGGAGATAACTGGCGGTCGTCGTCGGGGTCTGCGAGAGTCTCGTGTTACCTCGAGGATCCCCCGGGCGCAACGGTTCCACCCCCCCCCCTCTGCCACATACGCGACCGAGGATTGTGTTACCTCCGCACGCGGAACTTGATTATCATCGGTGCGGACAGAGTCCTACACTCTTTTTCCAGCCTTGTTTTATTTTCGTCGTTTTTTTTTACATTATCATCATTTTTATTATTCTCTGTCTCTCTCTCTCACACTTTTTTATCGTCTCTCGCACGATCTCGGTTATTGCTTTCGATCGTGCTCTGCTTTCACCATCGACAGGAGATCGTCCTTCAACCATGTAACTCCACACACACAAACACACAATTCGACTCTGTCCACGCAATTATATAGGGTGGCCATTGAAAGACCGAATAAAAAAAGAAAAAAAAAACAACATATACAAACACACGCTTAACAATTCAAAAAAATCTATTATTTTATATCGAAATATAAAAAGCTCAACCTGTATAAAAAATTTCGAAATAGCGAAAAAAAATTTTTTTTTTTTTTAATTGAGAACAAAAAAACCACGATATCCGTTATACAATTATCAAAATTTTATGTTCGGGGCTTCCGCGAAAAAATTCCATTACGCTTTAAATCTCGAGGACCAACGATGGGCCGCGATCGCCAATAAATTTAATTTGTCTTGAGGCCCAGTGAGTTGTGGAGGGCAAGGGAGGTTGGGGGCGACTTAAGACCAGGACGCGTAGCGGCCCGTTGTAAAGACGAAACGGGAATCGAAACACCTATACGGTTGGGTACAACGACCGTCGGTGAGGGAGCCGCCAATTAGCACTGTGTTAGCACATTTCTTGGTTTGCCGATTGAGCGCGAGGGGGGGCGCTGGAGGGCGCAAGAGGGACAACGACGACCAAACAAACTACTCGACACTTTGATTGTCCAACCGAGACGAGCGAATACGAAAAGTTTTCTTAAAAGCTTTTCACGGTAGACGCTTCTGAATGTCGTAAAATGTTTAACAGAATTATCCACAATAATTGATTGACCATTGAATATGTTTTTCGACTACCAACATTTTTTAATTTATTTTTCGTTCTTCGTTTTGGAATATTACTTCAGCAAGATTTTCATTCAACAAAATATTTGAGTTGAGTCGAGTTGAGTTGAATAAATTCGAGTCGAATCGAGTTGAATTAAGTTTGAAATTAATTGAATCGAGTTTGAATTGAATTAAGTTGATCGAGTCGAGTCAAATTGAGTTTGAGTTGAGTTGATATGATTTTGAATTGAATTGAGTTTAAATTGGGATTAAGTCGATTTGGGTTTTTTTTTATTAATATAGGAATATGTGATCATTTATTTATTTATTCATTTATTTATTTTTAATTTCGATCGTCAACTGGAATGTCATTGGATCCGAGTCGATCACGATAATTCAACTATTTCGTTACATCCGATAAACGTATTACGATCGCTATGTGATTGATCGTTAATATGACTTGACGATAATTACACGTAACTCGATTTATTATTATTATTTTTCTTTTTTCGTCGGTTGCATTACTGCACTTATGGCCGCCAAAGTAAAAGAAAACACACGTTGGGACATGAGAATATATACACACACACACACACACACACACACACACACACACACACACACACACACACACTTGGGATAAACGATCAACGGCCTCGAGGCGGCCCTCCCGATCGTGAATCGGTGGATCGAGAGATTCCGAAACGATCGAGAGCTTCCGAGGAATGTCGAATCGTTGGTCGGACGATGGGCCGTGGCCAACGGCAATCTTAGCCGAATGCCGGTAGTAAGTCTGTGTGTGTGTGTAAGTGTGTGTGTAAGTGTGTGCAAAACCCGAACCGACGCGAATCCTCTTCGATGCGCACGTTCTTGATTCCGGGACAACGATTTGCCCATTGGCAAAACCGACTTCGTGGACCCCAACAATATATATATATACATATATCCCCTCGCAAAATTCGATCGAGAGCCTTGGAAGCTTCGTGATCGAAGAGGGCCTTGAGAAGAATTCAAGATGAGATACATTTTTTCCACACAGCCATCTTCTTCAGCTTCTTTTACGTTTCTTCAACGAAAATTTTGACGTATACGAAATTTTTGTGGTTGATCCTCAGTCACTCCAACAAATTTTTCAAGTCAAGTAAGTCTCTATATATCTAGTTGAAAAACATTGGTCACACGAACAAATGACATCGATGACATAAATTTTAATCCTGCTCTAAAAAAAAAAAATGTTCGCTAGCTAAACTGAATATTTGCTAAGTCGAATATTCAGTTATTCGTTGCTGAAGTTCTTTTTAGGAATGTCTAGAAAGTGGAAATTTTCGGCCTAGGCGTTTTTTTTCCGTCCGACGGATTTGTTTCTTTCTTTTTTTATTTTGTTCCGGTTCTAAGTCGTTGCAGGGATAAGTCGTCTTCTTTTGGGTTACCTGGCTGGTTGGCTTGTGTTTCCCAAGTCGGAACGACCCATCGGGCCTCCAGTGGGGTCAGCTGTGTAGTCATAACATCGAAGATTGGCGCCTCCTCAACATAACAATCTCAAGTCGTCGCGAACACTACGACGATGAGTGTTTTTTCCGCTGCGTTCGGACTCCTCATCGTTATTCTTTAAGTCCGTATGTCTTTCTCTCTCTCTCGCTTTATCTTCTTGGTTACTCTTGCACACTCGTCCGCTGTAAATATTTATCCTGCGCGTCCCTCGTGAGCCACCCGATGAGGCCCCGTCTCGAATTTCATCCGAGCTCTCTTAGTCCCATTTTTCAAGTTCTTTTTCAAACCCACCGAGGGGTCCTAGACCCAAGCCCGCAGGACATGTGTGCGAAGTGTCGACTTGTTTCTCGTCCTGCACACCCTCGCCCAACTAACCCATTTGTCAAAAAAATTCGTGGCGGATATTTTTCAACACTATTTCAGTTGTTTTTGTTCACTAACATTATCTTAAGTAATTTTCATTGTGATATTTGGTTTCGGGATTTAATTATTTTTCATCTGAAATAATAAAATATAAATGTATCGATGGAATATAAAATTTTGTGGTGTGGTTGATGTGATATACGATTTTAGTTTGTTTTTTATTTTCTCGTAGTTATTTTTATTGATGATTTTTTTTTTTTTTTTTTTTTTTTCAAATTCGAGAAGACAAAACCGTGACAAGAAAAAATCGTCGGTCGGTCGAGATATCTTGATCCGACTACCTGCACGGTTTGGGGCAGGGGGAGGGGAAGGGGAAGACAACAACCACACGAGTACACGAGTCAGGGAAAAAATAAAGATGATGTTTCGGTGATATAGAGACACTGAAATTGTGAAACATTTGCCGAACAAGAGTTCGGTACGAGAGGTTATTTCCTCGTACATTTGCTTGAGTGTCTGTCCGAGGAGTCACGTCCTTGGGGAACGCGACGGCGTCTGTCTAGAGTTACACGAAAAATCCATCTGGACGACAAAGCGAATGCGACCAATCCTATTTCCATTCGTGAGGGAAATTACCATCACCGTCACCATTGTCGCAGCGACTTCCACATCACTCAGTTTCATCACACAGGACGAAAGAAAAGACACACGGGGTCCGCGAGGACCCCAGAAATCATATTCGCAATCTAATGCTCGCAATTTTTGATATTTGCGGTTGAAAAAAATTAATTAATTTCCTCATTATTCAATATGGAAAACGGATTATTCCTTCCCAGGTAGTAAAATTAAATTAGGAAACAAGATTCGCTCCAAAATTACCATCAATCGTTTAGCCATCGTGATTGAACCGGACACCGGGGTCCATCCGTCCCCCACACGCTCAAAACTCGTTCTAGTACTCGCAACTCGATCCACAAAATTTTCCACGAGACATCAGTGCAACCCAGAAGCAAAAGAAAAGCAAAAAAAAAAACAAATAAGCATAAGCAAAAAAAATGTCAAAGGAACAAGAAAAGAAGTAAAAGCAAAATACAGAATGCCCCCCCCTTTTGGACGCGTTATATTGGCAGTATAAAATGGCAATGGCGCGCACGTGCGACCTGACCTCCGAGAGTGGCAAGTCCGTTGCTGTTTTCTTGTCTTTTTTCACGCGCGAACAAAGGCATCGAGGTAGTAAAGCGACAAAACGAGGGGAAGAAAAAAAAAGAAGACCAACATCAAGAAAACAAAACAAAAAACAAAACCCAACAAAACAAAACGAAAAAAAATCAACGAACGAGTTTGGAAAACTTGAAACGCAAAGAGGTACTCTGGATAGTGAGGGTGGAGAAGAAGAAGAAGAAGAAGAACCAGAAGAAGGAGAAGAAGAAAAAGAAAAAAGTAAGATCGTCGAGTTTGCCCGTGAAAGCAAGATTAAGAAAGAAGAAACGAATAACCGGAGTGTAAAGAGTAACAGGGTTCGGCTTCTCCGCGGGTTCGCGGCGATGATGGTCTCTTCCGTAAACCCGTCGCCCGTTGGGTAACCAAAGATGGTCACGAATGTAGAAACCCCGCTGCTGCTGCGGCTACTTCTGCCCGTTGCTTCTGGCCGGCTCAAGCTTCTGCTTCTGATGTTGCTGGTGGAAGAGCCAAACGGTCGGTCGCGGACGAGAGGCCGAGGCTCTCCGTCCGAGAGATTGATAAAGATAATGGGGGGGCCCTGACCGGCTCGAGACGTCGTCGTCGTCAACGAACGAAGTAAAGAAATAAAAATAAATACAAAACAAAGATGGAAGCTACAAGGAATAACGGTACGGAATATATAAAAGTTGTTTCTCTCGCCCATCTTCTTGGGCTCTTACACTTTGCCTCCCAAACCGCATCTTTAACGATCGTAACCTTTCTCTCTGTCCCTCCTCTTACATTATCTCTTTCTCGCTCTCTCTCTCTTTTCGGTCGAATCTGTTTTAACCTCAGGATTTAATTGTGTTTGTTTGTTTTCTCCGTTCTTTTTTGTTGGTAATGATGTTAGCTAGGTGTCCTAAAGTGTGATGAAGGTGCAATTGGCTTACTTAGTTGTCTAAGGCTTATTTAGAGGTATCCAGTTGGGGTACAGATCAAGACTTGTTAAAAATCACCAATGAACATTTCCCGACTTTCGAGCTTTCCCACGCGTAAATTATCAAAGTTACATGTATGCCGTCGGAGACCTTTTTCATAGGAAATTCAATTCTCCACAACATTGTTTATGTGAACTTTTGGTCTACATAGCGTTGTTTATCCAGCGTTTGGACGGGAAGGTAAAAACAATAAGAAAATGGATTTTTATCGTCCCGTCCAAATGCTGGTGAAACAACGCCCCACAGACCAAAAGTTCACATAGACAATGTTGTAGATAATTGAATTTCCTATAAAAAAGTCCTCGACGGCATATGTGTAACTTTGATAATTTACGCGTGGGAAAGCTCGAAAGTCAGGAAATGTTGAAAACCGCGCCAACTGGTAGACGTTCGGCATGTTTGTAAGTAAAAAGGATTGTAAGTACTCATTGCACACATCAGGGGATACCTCCTATGAAGGAATTTATGTAATTTTGATTCCTACAGGGTCTGATGGACCTAAGTAGTCCATAATGGAGTATACATCTGTCCATCTCTGTCTCAAAGTCCTCTCTCTATTTTCCAAACGTTAGTTCGTTCTCTCTCTCTCTCTATGATCGTCGACACTTCTCAGTCAGGATCCTCCTGGGGTCCTAAACTGTCTCCGGTCACCCTATCAGGACCCTCCGTTAAATGCACTTGGCTCAATCGCCAAGGCCCATCGACGCGATACAACCGACCGACGAACTTGTCGTGTTTAAAAATTTCGTGGGGGGAAAGCAATGACCGGTAAAACGAGACTCGGACCCGAGCACTCAAAACTTTATCGCAAAGACGTACAATTTCGGGGATAAGAGTGGCTGATAGGCACGACGCGGCTAAGTGGACGGGAAATAAATATATGAGGTACCAAAAAGGTTCCTTTTGAACCGAGCAACGTAATATCAATAGCTAAGTGCTAGACGAAGAAAACTCGATTTTTTCATCAACTAATTTTTCTTTAACATTGGAATTTATCTTTTCAATGGTGAAAAAAATTCCTTTAACATTGGAATTTATCTTTTCAATGGTTAAAAAATTCCTTTAACATTGCAATTTATCTTTTCAAGCAACAAGCTGGATTCTAGATTTTCTTTTTTTTTTCCCAGAAAATCTGGGGTCGTGAAAAATGTTCAGTTTCTTCAACAAGAGAAAGAACGAAGTCATATCAAATAACTAATTGTGGTTTACCATCAATGTTACCATTATTCGTCCCATTAAAGTCGTTTTTTTCTTTTGCAAACGACCTTCATTGCAAACAATGATAATTAATTTCTTTCTATATATCCATCGTAAATGACGGCTAACAAAAAAATGTCAGCGATTTGATTTTGACACACAAACGAAATTGTCCAAAGATTCACACGCGATGTGAATGAAGAGCTTTTGTAAAGGTTTTCACCGTTGATACGTGTAATTAACATTTTTTGTTATTCTCGGTTCCTTTGACGTGCAATCTTGGCGCGACTTTGGCAACAATGACAATGCAGAATCTGCGTCTACGAGCTATATATGCCTCGGCCGAGGTGCATTAAAACTCGTTTCTCGCGAGTTTCCATTGTCAACCCGGAGAGTCTCGGCGTATTAATATTAATTTCGTTTCTGGGCTTCGAGGGGTTTGTGCGGCATATATCGTCACGGGCAACGTTCACGAAGCCCGATGAGTCACGGTTTGGTCACCGGGGGCAATTCACGAACGGCTCGACGACGACGAAGACGACGACGAGTTTGAATGGTCCCCCGTTTTGTCGTGGTACATCATAAACCGGGTGCGACCGGGCGCGAACCGGGCCCCCCACTCGATGCAACTCGTTTACCGAGGGCTCCACCCAAAAACGGTTGAGAATTTTTTCGTCGCTGATCCGATGAGAGCTCCGTTGCGAGATGGGGGACGAATTTGGGGGGAGGGAGTTGAAGAAAGAAGTGGAAAAAGAAGATGAAGAAGAAGAAGAAAAAGGACGAGAAGCAGAAGTGGGTGAAGAGAAGGACAAGAAGGAAAAAAGATGAAGGAGAGAAGGACGCCAAGCAGGATAAGATGAAACAGAAAAGGATGAGTAGCAGCAGGGAATGAAGTTGAAGAAGAGGAGGACAATAAGCAGAAGAAGAAGAAGAAGAAGAAGAAAAAGACATGGAAGGGCGGAAAGAAGTAGAGGAGGAAGACGAAGAATAGAAGGACAAGAAACAGAAGAATCAGAAGATGAAGAATATATAGAAGGACGAGAACCAGAAGAATCGGAAGATGAGGAGGAAATAGCCGAGCAATGGAAGAATAAAATGCGATTGGAGAAGGACAAGAATAAGCAGAAGAATAAAATAGAAAGGAGGACAAGAATAAGCAGAAGAATAAAATAAAAACAATGACAAGAATCAGAAAAATAAAATGAAAAAAATTGCAAGAATCAGAATCGTAAGAAAAAAAAATAACAAGAATAACAAGAACGAAAAGAATGACATAAAGAATCAGAATAATAAGATAAAAATAATCAAGCCCTGAACCAGAAGATAATGACGAAGATAAGAAGTAAAATAAAACGAAAAAAACTAACCTCAAACGAAGAAGAACAAGATGCCGCGAAGACGAGGACAAAGGGAAAGAAGCAAAAGAAGCGGAAGATTCCGAACGTAGAAAAAAAAATAAAGCAAAACAAGCGGAAAATAACGTGAAAACGAAGAAGCGGAAGAAGCGGAGGAAGAAGATGAAGTGGGAACGAGTTTCGAAGCCGTAGCAGGAGTCCATGATGGCGACGAAGAATATAAAATTAAGTACTGAAACCGTGGCGACGCGGTGCTGTGTCCGCGGTCCCCCGTGAGCACGTGCTCGTCGTGCCCTTCTTCGCACGTGATTTATCGTCTCGAAAACGGTTTTTCGATCGGGCCCCGGGATCACCCGAAGAACAGTCGTCCCGCGGGATTCAACGAAATTTCACTTTATTTCTTGTGGCGAAGGAAGAAGAAGGAGAAAAAAGGAATCAGACAAAATTCATCCACCATTCGCTAACGGTTCCTCCATTATTATTTATATATATATATACATATATGTATTTTCTTCGACTCCCGCTACACACGAGAGTTATGTAGTTCGGTTTTACAAGGCCCTCGATCAAATCGAATGACCGGAGGTTAACGAAATAAAAAAAAAACAAAAAACCAAAATGGCGGCCCATAACCGACACATCGAAGAACGTCCAGACGACAATGTATATTTTGTGGGGGAATAATAAATGGAGGGCGGGTTCGCAACTCGATGTCCGTATAAGGTTTTGGTCAGCTCGAAAAAGGGTTACATAACCGCTACGACGATTTGGAGACTCTCTCTTGTGTCGCAGCTTCTCAGAAAGGTTTCGAATCCCCCATCTTGATCTTGAACGGGTTTGTTTTCTTTGGCCAGAGCTTTTTTTATTCGTTTTTATTTTTTTTTGTGGGAGGGTCTTTGCTATACGCCGAAATATCGCGTTAACCGTAAACGTAAAGTAAGAATAATAATAATTTATGAGAGCAGTTTGGGGATTTTTGAAGAATCGTTGGGAAGCCGATTTAAGGATCATTGTGTATCGGCAATTGTCATGAATATGACGAATATGATGAATTCGAATATTGTCGTTGTTTCTCATAGCCGCCACAAGCACGGCGCCACCGTAGCTGAGGTGACGCGGGGCAAGAGAGACGGAAGCGGATCGTCGATGTCTTTACGAATAACCCAAAAGCCCCATTGTACGAATCAATACGGATTTCACGACTTTGAAGCAATATATCAAAGCACGCCACGTTGCATCGTTGATCCCATCGTCGAATGTGACATAACCTCCGCGTGACATTAGCCGGAACCGTGAAAAGGTGTCGATCGACCAAGCTGGAACGCAGTTGATGGCTCAACCACGAGGTTATCACGGGAATTGAAGGTTATGTTTGTTAATCCGCGCCCCACGCCCCCCCGCGTTACCTCAGTTCCGGTGGCGCCACACTCGTGGCCGCTTCGAGAAACAACGAAATTTTATTCAACCGAACCTAACCTCACCATCGGACATTTCGAGGAGTTTCGAGGACCTGTATGCAGGATTGTGGAATTGCAAGTTCTGGGTGAAGATGTGAAGAATTGTTGGAACGATGCAGATCTTGCTGATCTAGTAATTGATTTTTCTGAGGCGTGTGGTGCGAATTAATGAAGATGTTGTGAGGGATGTTGATGATGATGATAATGATGATGATGATGATGATGATGTTGTTAGACGTGTCGGTGAGGAATGTCTCAATGGGCAATTAGATAGTCATCCCAGTGCCGTATATCATTCTTTAGTCTCTGCTTTCTTCTCGAGTGGCGGGTCTGGTGGACTCTCGGGACCTGTGAGGCCCCCTCCCCCCTCCCCCCTCGACCCCTCCGGGCATCAGGCACAAACAGGGACTCCTGCGCAGCGAGGGTGTCTGCACTTCGAACCGACAGATCCGTCCCAAACGTTGCTTTTAGGTTCAAAGATTTCTTAACATTGTTCAAATTTTTATTTTTTTCATTTCATTTTATTATTATTATTATTTTAATTAATCCAACTTGTGAATTATTTCGTTGAATTAATTTGGCTCTGTTTGTGTTTTTGCATGAATAATTGTTCAACGAAACGAAATTATTATTCTAAAGTAAAAAATAAAAATAAAAAAAATCATTGATCAAAAGTTTCGGAGATATTTTCTGAATTGAAGTGGAAACTTTTGGTTTATTCTATTTTTATAACCAGCTTATCGGATTCGATTGTTTCTCGGGAAACGTCCGCGATTAGTCGACTCGTCATATTTTCAGAATTTGCATTATCAGCAAACGTCTTTGAACAAAAAAAATCGCAGAACTGCACAGTTCATCGTGATCGCAAAGACGTGCGAAAAAAAAAAATTACAAAGCATGAACAGTCACGATGAAGAAGATCGAGATTCAATGAGCACGATTTGCAACGATGAAAATTCTGTCACTGACCATAACCTTGTTCAGAATTTCGATGACGAAGAAGTTCGATCGTCTGCGATAAATGCACAAACGAAAAATAAGGTAATCGCAATGATAAAAATTTCTCGGTGCTTCAAAAATATTTTCAATGCTAAATAAAAAATGCATCGATGCTCAAAAAAACGTATCAATGCTGAAATAAAAATACATCAATGCTCAAGAAAATCTATCGACACTTAAAAAAATGTTTCAATGCTAAAATAAAAATACATCAATGCTCAAAAAAATATATCGATGCTCAAAAAAATGTTTCAATGCTAAAATAAAAATCTATCAATGCTCAAAAAATGTATCGATGCTCAAAAAAATATTTATCATTACGCAAAAAAGTTAATTTGCGTATTGAATGTATTTTTCTCAAAAACTGTATTTTTATCAATGTTTAAAAAAATGTTCCAATGCTTAAAATAAATGTGTAAGTGCTCGAAAAATGTTACAATTTCATTATATCCACGTTGTGCCATATTCCAACGAAACATGTGGCACATTTCTTCCTGCCCCACTTATTTTTTATTTTTTTTTTGGTACCAATGATCTATAAAAGAAAAGTCTTCTATGCCCCTCGCAGCCCCATTTTCCTCCGTCGTGTGTACTAAAAAACCGTGGGTACTTAATTTTTTTTTCTCCTCTTCTCTTTATTTCGGGGTCTCGTGCACAAGCAAGCCACGTGACTCGTGGCTCATCGAACGAGTCGCAGAGTCGAGTGCACTCGTTGCACAGTTGGTTGGGGGGAGGCACAAGCGCCAGGGGCTTGAGCCGCACGATAATCGTTCGTCACAGTCATTGGCCGGGCTTCTTTCATTCGTTCATTCTTCCAAAATTTATGAAAAATACAATTCCGACTCAATTATCATGTTTTTTTCGATTATTCGACTGACAATTATTTCCAATCGATCACAAACAAAATAAGAAAAAACTGCAACAATAGTAATCAATCACATAGCTGCATAATAATTAATTCTAATTGTTTTTTTAGAAAAAAAAAAAAAACATTTCATGCAATCATTTTTTCAAAATTTCCAAAAATCTTTTCATAATATCCATTTATTAAAACGAAAAAATAATTAAGCCATGAAGATTTATTTTGCCAAATCGATGAAAAAAAAAAAAAGATATGTGAATAATTTTATCGGAATGTCCATTTTGCCCCATTTTGGTCAACGAAGCAACTGTAAATATAAATTTCCCATGGATCGTCGATGTAAATTGTTTACCATAGGCCACGAAGGGTGCATAACTGCGTAGGACGGAAAGAGGGAGGAGGGGGGGGGGGAACAACCCTCTCTCATCATTCTTTCTGTTTATTATTGCTCGTTCGGTGCGTGAAGCTCGTAACTTTCCCACAGACCGAACGAAGGCAACGAGGGGGAAAGGGGACCGAGTACGAGAAGGGGGGGCAGAAAGGGGGGAGAGTGGCGGGGCGTCATGGTTTACACGCTACACGGTAGGGTGGCTCGTGGGAGTCGGCACCCAGACCGTATAATCGTCACTTTCATCCAACACCCAATAAAAAAAAAAAAATCAAAATTGAAAAAAAAAAAAAACATTTCAAAGAAAGTAAAAACTTTCTGAACGCTGGACGAGAAAATTAAATTTTGCATTTTGGAGCTTCGACGATGGACGACTGTATTTCAATTTATTCCCTCTGTTTTTTTTTTTTTTTTTGTCAAAATTTCAGTCTATTGAAAATTCTTTATTATTCAAATTGATGCATTGTATTTTTTTTTATTGCATTATTTATCAATTTTTTCTCATGTAACTTATTATTATTATCAAATTATTAACTTATTATGATTATTAAATCATTGAATTATTATTATTGAATCATGAATTTTGTTATAATTAATTTTGTGACGATCGATACATTTGAAAGTTTTTTCTTGTTGCTGTTTCCTTTTTTTTTTTTTTCAAATGTACCACAAAATTAATTACAGCCAAATTTATGATTCAAAATCTTTCTATTACATTTTTTTATAAATAAAAATATTTATGTATTATTATTATTATTAATTTTTTTAAATGGCAATGGTGGTTAAAATATCGAGTATATGAATAATTATCGTTTGTGCGAAACGTTACGAAGTTACCACGTGGTGGCGGGCAACACGTGGTCCAACATGTACGTCACGCTCGTTGGAAACCGAAACACTTTTGTACGACGATTAATTAGTGCGAATAAACCCCAACGACGAACACGAAATACCCCGTGACGCACTTAATTTCACCGTGACGTAGTTTGCTCGATGAAGTGAGTGAAAAAAAAAAAAAAAATTTTACATTTTTTCGGATAAAAATGAAAAAATAAAAAAAAAAACGAAAGAAATTTATTCGACAGAAGTGCATCACATCCGAGAATAGTTAACGATTGTAACGATTTGTAGATCCGGTCAGAAGAAGAAAGAAAAAAACAAAAAAAAAAAAAAGGAATTCTTCTTTATCAGACGACTATTATAATCGAATTTCATAGAAAAATGCATTATGCATTTTTCCATCAAATTTATTTCGTAAAAATAATATTTATTCAATTAAACGATGACTGTATTCGAATTTCTTCGAAAAAAAAATTATACACTTATTTTAATAATTAAATTGAAGAAATTTTTATTACACATCCACGACTCACTAAAAACGCTCGACAAAGCTTTCATCGTCGTCGTTGAAAAGTCATCAAACGATTTTTCAACACGACGATGGGAAATTATATTTACAGAAGCCACGAAATTTTTTTTCTTCTATTATTATTATTATTATTATTATTATTTCAATTCCGATCAAGAGTATTATTTTCTTTGTCAGTCGATCGCAGCTCCCTGCATTTAGGGGGGGGGGATTGGAACGTGGTGGCTGCACGCTTGGGGAGCGATCCCCTCACGTGTCGTGTGTGGGTCTGGTTCGGTCATGCGGGTTAATATAACGTCGTTCGTATCGCCTATCGTCCCATAGAGTGGATGGGTCCTTGGCACGCACGACAAAACCTAAGGGCTAATATTTCTCAAATATCCAACAAAAATCTATTCTCCCAAATATTTTTTCCTCCAAGAAATTAATCCGTAACGAAAAAACAAAAAAAAAAAAACAAATTTTACAAAAAAATTAAACCGTCGTTTGCAAGATTATTTGACAAAAAAAATATAAGCCATTGGCAAAAGTATTTTTTATTATTTTTTTGTAGAAATAAATTTCAAGATCGGAATCAATTTACATTCTCATTGATATTTCTTTGGTTTGACTTGACGTTGACTAAATATATATAGTGTGAAATAGTGAAAAAAAAAAAAAAAAAGTCGAGTGTCGAAGAACACGATATGATGGTTATAAAAGTTAGTAGAATTCATCGTCTCACGAACGAAAGAATGTGCAGTCGATAAATAAATTCCTTTGGTTTGGTGGTAAATTTTTAAAATTTCTCTCTCTCTCTCTCGTGGGGCCCCCGGGGCCTTACGATTATATCCGAAGCCCTCGAACTCTTCGAGGATGCACGCCAGCAGCGACGACGAAAACGCGTTTCACTCCGTGAAAAAATATTAAAAAAAAAAAAAAGAAATTGAAAAAAAAAAAATGAGCGAGACGAACCCCAATAAGGGACGAAGCCCCGGCGCCTATTACACGACCCCCGAACCATGGATTTCGATGAATCGTAAGGGGCGGGGGGAGGAGGCCCAATTTTTCAGGCATTCGCGGCCGCGTTTGGACCACCGCTTTTTTTTTTTTTTTTCCCGCCGCAAACCACGTCCGGCAAGCGTGTTGCAACCCCCGCAAAATGGCCCCGGGCCATTCGCGAGCCAACACGATATTAACATTTCGTGTCGGCTATTATTCCATCGTGCTCTGTTTTATTTTTTTTTTGATTTTTTTTTTTTGGGGGGGATTCTAGCGGACGCTTTTGTTCGGTCTTCATTTTTTTTTTTTTCGAAAATTCCGAAGCACCACGAAAACGTGGACCATATGCATGCGATACTGAATTATTATCGAAGAATTTTATTTTTTTTTTCTTAACGTCAGCTGGTATTTTTTATTTATTTTAAAATAGAATTTTTTCGGATTTTTTTATTTTTTTATTTTGAAACAATTTTTTTTTTTTTTACATTTTACCCGATGCTTCTGTTCGGTCTTTATTTTTTTTACAGTTCTGGAGCAACGAATACTTCTTTTTAACGTCACCTATAATTTTTGTTTTTAATTGTAATTTAACGAAAAATTGTTTTCTCTATTTTTTTTAAATTTATTTTGCTTTCATATTATTTCTGTTTGGTTAACCGAACTGTGACACTAAATACGTTATTTACGCAGATATCGATTGGCAACGCGAACGAAGAAATCAACCATTTTTTCGAGGATAGAAAAATTTTGAATCTGTTCAATTTTTTGATGAGCCACTTGCTCGTTAACGAACCGGACGAACCCATCGACTTCTTGCACGGTCTCATAGACAGATGTTTGCTATTTCGATCGGGACTCTGCGAACCGCCATTGCTGTTCGACAAACGGTAAACAAAAAATTAAATAAATAAACAATCATCCCCTTGACACTATCAATTTTCAAAACGGTCGATATTTGATTAAAAAGCGACAAGAATAATTTGAAAAATTATCTTACAGTCGATATTTGGTTAAAAGCGAAAAAAAAAATAGAAAAATTATTCAACAGTAGATTTCTAGATTAAAAAAAAAAATAGAAAGTCAAAGTAAATAAGATAGTTGAAATGCAATAGAAAAAATAATAAAAAGACAGAGAAAAACGACGACAAAAGAGACAATGATTAAAAAAAAACAGGAATAAAATAAGGAAGTTGGAAAGTTTTCCACAAGTAATATCCACAAACAAATATATATATATATAAAGAATTGGAAAAAAAAAAAAAAAAAAATTATTAGTCGTGCAGCACGACTTTGCCAATTTCCCGACAATAATAATCCATCAAAATGGGTTATTTTCGGTGTCTATAATTTTCACCGTCGGCCAATTGCGTTTTCAACAACGAAAAAAAAAAAACAAAAAAACAAAGGAAAAAAAAAACTTTGAGCCGAAGTCGGTGTAACCGCAAAATTAAGGCCGCGTCAACAGTCGAGATACAGAAAAATCGTCTGCGTCTCTCTCTCTCTCTCTCTCTCCTTCCCTCCTTCTCTCTCTCTCTCTCTCTCTCTCTCTCTCTCTCTCTCTCTCTCTCTCTCTCTCTCTCTCTCTCTTAAAATTGTCGTTTCTCGAGGACCGAGGGCGGTTGCGGGTGATGCCCGACGAAATGCGAAACCGTCAAGATTTATATAAATGTATATATATATATAAATATATATATATATATATATATATATATATACGAAGACAGAGTTTTGTATTATAAGAACGATGCCCCGACGTGCAATTCGCGACCGAGGCCACAGAAAGGCCTCAGGCAGGGCTGCACTTTTCTCTGCATTAGCCAAGACTTTGATCCCCCCCTCCCTCAACCCTCTGCCCTCTTACTCCGAGGAATCCATTCCGAGGATGATGATTCCCAATTTTCCTTGATGAACCCGTTGACCAAACTACCGGGGACTCTCTCTCTCTCTCTCTCCTTCACTCTCTTTGATCATACCAACTCAAACATTTTTGCCGCTGTCTCGCTCCTTACTTTCTGTCTCTCTCTCTCCACACCTTTTATCGAATTTGTGCGACAATAATTTCTTTTTTTTTAATTGAATATTGGCTATCAAACCTTTTTTCTATTTTTTTGTTTTGTCGATGGAATTTCGAGTGTCGAATCGTTTTTTTTTGTTTTTTTTTTCGTTGTATGTGGAAATGTATATTTCATAGGGAATACATGGATATGACTTGAGTGTCAAAGTGCATGAAAAACGTTTGTTGCTCGACGTGTGTTTTTGATCCCCACGTGTGTCAGACACGTCGAGAGCATTTTTCACAGTTTGGATCCCGCTGGCACGGGAAATATTTCGTCGGACGGTTACAGGACGGGCATGATTGCGATTGGAATCGATCGTGGCGATGACAATGAATGTCAAACGAGTTTGGAACTCGTCGACATGGAGACTTTCGTGAACGAGGCGTGAGTGTTGCAATACGCGTCGATTTAATTTACAATAATTCATTTTATTTGACACGTAAAAATATTTTTTTTCTGTCCGTAAAAATATTTTTTTTTTATCCGCAAAAGTTTTTTTATTCTCTCCGTAAAAGCGTTTTTATTTTACACGTGAAAATAATTGTTCTTGACACGTAAAAATAATTTATTTTTTTTAACCGATACAACAAATCTTTTTGGCACGTTAAAATAATTTTTTTCAAACGTAAAAATAATTTTTTCTTTCACTCGTTAAAAATATATTTTTTTTACACTTAAAAATAATTTTTTTTTCACTCGTAAAAATATTTTTTTTTACACGTAAAAATAATTTTCTTTTCTCACGTAAAAATAATTTTTTTTTCACACGTAAAAACAATTTTTTCTCACACGTTAAAAAAACAAAAAAAAACATTGGGACATTCTTTACACGTGAAAAAACGAAAAAAAAACTTATGTGCATATGTGTATGTGTACGTGTGTGTGTGTGTACTTTTTTCTTTTAATTTTTCTCATGCATCGTCGTGGAAGAAAAGCATGTACGCTCGGCACAATTACCATATCGGTCAGTCGCATCTTGGGAAAGAAAAAGAGAAAAAAAGAAATAAAAAGAAAAAAAAATTAACGTTTGCGATGGATTTTCATTCGAGTCTCTTTATGCGATCGCGGTTTCACGATGTTCAGTGAAAACGCAGATACGCGTGTGGCGCGTACGTAATTAATCGGATCATTCCGCTTGGTCGATCATCGAACACGAGGTCCCTTTCCCATAAGTATAAAGAGCGGACAAAAGAACGCGAACGGAACAACCTCGTTGCGGCTTGTGAATCAACGGAGATAATCGTGGAAAAATAAAAAATAATAGAATTTCGTAAATTCTCGATGCACGTTGTCGAGTGCAATTAATTTCACACACACACACCGATGGAACAAAGAAAAAATGCACAAACGTATTATTTCAACGACAAAGATCATTAGTGACTTCTATCCACTTTTTTTTTTAAATTACGTATTTTTATTTTTATCTAATTCTCTTGAAAAAAAAAAAATTTTTCAAAAGAAAAAATATTTAATTTCAATTAAATTCGATCGAGTTTTATTTTCACGACTTTTTAAAAATTTTTTTTTACAAAATAATAACAATTCGTGTTATCTAGCATTTAAAAAAAAAAACTATTTTAATTTGAATTTATTATTTTAAGAAAAAAATTTTCGAAGAAAAATTATTTCGATTCAAAATTATTATTTTAGGAAGAATTCATCGAATGAAAATTATTTCAATTTGAATTTATAATCTTGAAAATAAATATCTCACAAGAAAAATTATTTCAATTCGAATTTATTATTGAAAAACTAATTTTTATTCAAGAAAAACTATTTCAATTTATATTTATTACTTCAACAATAATTTTCCGAAGAAAAATGATTTCAATTCAATTTCCAACTTCTTCCAATTTCCGTCTATTCATTTATTTTCCATTTATTTTCATGAACAAACAAACTTCGAAAAAAAAATAAAAAAAATAAAAAACCAAACATGTATACGTGATTCCACGTCGACCCGAAACACGCGCGCCGAGAGTGACGTACGGACTTTTCGAATCTTCATTCGTCATCGTCGTGGTTGTGTTCGTCGGAATAATTCGTTGAGCACGAGAGTGGGCCGTGCCCCGTTGCATCGAGGTGCATGACGCGGTTGAAAAAAAAAAAACATTTTTCAATCTTTTTTTTTTTTTTTAATGGATGGATTCTCGTTCGTGGCTTCTTCATAAACCTTTGGAAGCTTTCCGAAAGCGTTTCTCAATAATAATGCTTTTGTGGGTATCGGTCGAAGAGGCCGGACAAGAGTCGAAGAAGAAAAAGAAAAAATGACGAAGAAGAAGATGAAGAAGAAAGAAAATTAAAAAAGAAGAAGAAGAAGAAGAGGAAGAAGATAAAAAAAAACGCGTGCAACGTGGACGCGTGGCCCGGGGGTTTCTCTCGATGATTCTTGGCCGGGACGGTGCATGCATGCACTCTTCGAGTCCACGGCTTGCTGCATTATGCATCGACCGAGAAGGGTTGCCCCTCGCGCCTTCTCGCGTCCTAACGTTCGATTTTTGTATTTATTTTCTTTTTTTCCCCATTTGATTTTCTTTTTTTAAAATCCTTTATTTCTATTTATTTTTATTTCCTTGTTTCTACTCGCGGCGTAATAACGCCGAGTCTCCGTATCCACACTCGCGTATAAGCGATGTCCATTGGCAAGGGGGGGGGGGGGGCAGAGTCCTTCGGGGCCCGGGACCTCGCTTTTGCCCTCGTTATAAACTCGAGATTCCCTCCTTTTGACTCGAATACACCGGCTCGTCTTTCTCTCTCTCTTTCTCGATTCTCTTTTTGTTTTTTTTATTTTTTATCTCTCTTACTCTCTTTGTGGATCTTCGCTTTCACGCACCAGGGTAGTCTTTCTCTTTGTCTGGATCGCTTTATTGATCGTTTTCTCTCACTCGCTCTTGGTCTAAGCTTTTTTTTGTTTTTCGATTTTTTTTCAATTTTGATATTTTTTTCTGTTTTTTTTTTAAATATTTTTTCTATTTTTCTGTGTTTCTATTTTTCTATTTTTCTATTCTTCTGTTTTTCTATTTTTATTTATTTTCCTATTTTCTATCTATTTTTTTTTTCTATTTTTTTTTCTATGTTTTTTTTTCTTCTATTTTTAATTTATCTATTTTTCTATTTTTTCCTATTTTTCTATCTATTTTATTTTCTCTATTTTTTCCATTTCTTTCTTTCTTTTTTTCTCTCTCTTTCTCTCTCCCCCTCTCTTCACTTCTTTCCCTCTTTCTCCCTCACTCTTTCTTTCTCTCTCTCTCTCGATCTTCGCTTCCACGCACTCGCTCGGTCCACGAACGCGCGAGATTGATGCACACACGCTTTGAACATGCGCCATATATAATACATACGCCCTCGGGCCGTTACAACGTTCGAGACCACGGAGTCACGATTTTTAATGCTAAAGTTTTAAAATTCCAAGTTTTAGGGTTGAATGTATTTTTTTTTCTTTTCTTTTCTCCATTTCCATTATCGGTTGTAAAAAAAACAATACTTTTAAACCATACATATATAGATATAAATATATACATATACTATACACATATATACTACACTATACATAATAACGCACGACAATAAATTCGGTTTCACGTTTTATCCTTAAAGAAATGTAATTCAAGCTGTTCGGTTATCACATCGTGACAACCAGACCGACGGCTTTTGGTGTAATTGGTTCCATTAAAATTGTGGCGAGCCGCTTCGTACGTGCTCGTCTCTTCGTATATACGTCCTTAATTCATATATATATGTATGTATATTATATATATATATGTATCTCTCTCTCTCACACGCACAGTGTCGACTATGGTCGGCATGATTATTGACTGGTTGCGATGATTTTCTGAAGAGCGTGTGTCGCGGGTAGGACGCGTGCTCGGCGCGCGGTTTACGTTAATTCGTTTCAATTGCCCCGCGCTCGCGTCCCGCTCAATCTTTCACATCTCGCTCGGCTCGTTCGCTTTTCACGCACACGCGCTTTTATCTCTCCGTTCCTCTCGTTGTCCATACGCTCGCCGATGGTCCGCGTTCCCGAACGTGAAAAAAAGAAAAAAAAAAAGAAAAAACAAAATTGACCGACCGCGATGTCGACGAGCACGCCCCCTCGATCCACGGCCGCATTAAGCGGCTGCACAATTGCTCGCGGGGAAAAATTCAACGAATTTTCATAATTTTTTTTTTAGCCGATTTGACATAATTTTATTGGGACACACTTTATGGTATCAATTGAAACATATATTGAGGTACTTGTATGAATTTTGGAATGAAAAAATGTTCAATTTTGGGGGAACTATTGCCGTTGTCCCAAAGCACCTTTATTTTTTGAAGATCATTTGCTGCGAGCACGATATCTCTGGAACGCGTCGTCCGAAATGAAAAAACCAAAAAGATTTCGTTGGCGCAATATCAAACGCAGTTCGTGACCGAAGGGTTTGGCGAAATTTTGATTTTTCAAATAATCCCGTCGATTATTCCGAAAAGTTTGATTTTTCGAGATTTCCGAAAATTATGAAAAATCGACGATATTATTTTGAAAAATCATAATTTCGCTAAACCCTTTGGTCACGAACTGCGTTTGATCTTTTACCAACGAAATCTTTTTGGTTTTTTCATTTCGGACGAGCCGTTCCAGAGATATCATGCTCGCAGCGAGTGATCTTCGAAAAAATAAAGGTGTTTTGGGACAACGGCAATAGTTTCCCCAAAATTGAACATTTTTTCGTGAAAAAATTCATACAAGTACCTCGATATACATTGTAATTGATACCGTACAGTGTGTCCCAATAAAATTATGTTAACTTGGCTAAAAAAATAATTATGAAAAATCTTTTTATTTCCCCACATGCAACTGGATGTAGCCCCTTAATGTTACTCGATGGCGAGTCTCGTGACAACGTCTCGTCCGGGCCTCTCCGCCCCTGGACCATCGTGACGTCAGACATCTTTGGGTCAAGTGGGTCCCATCAAGCGTCGCGAACGCAACGACGTTTATGTATATATATATATATATATACATACCATTGAGCCAGTTATAAACCAAGTCTAATTATCCGATGAATCTCACCAACTGCATTTTTTCCACTCCATGCATTTTTTTTCTATTTTTTTTCCTTTTTATTTTAAACGTTCATCTAAAAATTATTCAACAAATATATATATATATATTTTTTTTTTCAGAAAATTATAAGATTGCTTTTGTTCAATTTAAGGTCAAATACAATCATTCTTTTGGATTAGAGAAATTCTAATTATTTTTATATCTCACTTTTTTTATTCCCCAATTATTTAAGAATATTCGCGATTGAATTTTTATTATTATTTTTTTTTTTTTTTTTTTCATTTTTATTTCTAAGTATAAAAAAATTGTGTGAATTTTGATCTCGCTAATTTTTCGAGTACATTCGTCTTTGTCTGATTACTTTCTTCATTTGCGTTTCAGAAAAAATCGTCAGATCGTCATGCTGTCCCAGATGATTGAAAAATCTGAATGATAACGAAATTGTGATAATTTTTCCACATCAATCCATCTCGTAAAAGAATTGATTAAAAACAACAAAAAAAAAAAAAAAGAGTTCGAGAAAAGCCTGCTCCGTAAATAAAAATAAAAGCAAATCAGCTTGGACGTACGAAGTTGCGATTGAACAGCTCGAAAATTCCACCTGAAGAATGCAACCAGATCGATCGAAAAGCGTTGCAGTCGATTGAACTGCATGTATATTCCTAGCAAGCGATGATTCATCGACCAGAGTCACGGTCGGCTGCAAAACGTTCACTGCAAAGCGCATCGCATTGCTCCCACACAATTCTATTCAACACCGACAAACCTATCCTGAAAGAGAACAAAAAAAAAAACTAGTCCCTTGCAATTTGACAAACGAACAGAAAAAATAAATAAATAAATAAATAAATAAATAAATAAATAAATAAATAAATAAATAAAATCAAAGATTATAAGTAGAAAATGTATTTTCTCTAACAATCATAAATATCACAAAATCCAACTGCATATTTAAAGATGGAAAAAAATAAAATTAATTAATTAATTAATTAATCAACGCGGAAAATATATACATATATCGACAATTTCCATCTCTCTTCGTCTTTCCATCATCATCAGCATCAACAACGACATGTATACATGGTATGCACGTCAAAAAGGCAATCGCTTCAACTCCATCGAACCGAAAAACGAGACTCGGCAAAACGGAAAGAAAAAAAAACAAAGATGGCGACGAGTATAGTATGACTGCGGTTTAAAGTCGCGTTACCCGCTCCATCGACGAAAAAAAAACACACACACACACACACACACAACCGACATGTGAGATCGTGTGGGGTTGGCCAAGAGTGTAACGAGACCCGTACACGTTCGAAAACCGCAGACCCGGTTTGCACATGCAACCACGATCTCACACACAGGTCCTCGAAACTCCTCGAAATGTCCGCTGGTGGGGTTAGGATCGGTTGAATAAAATTTCGTTGTTTCTCGAAGCGGCCACGAGTGTGGCGCCACCGGAACTGAGGTAACGCGGGGGGGCGTGGGGCGCGGATTAACAAACATAACCTTCAATTCCCGTGATAACCTCGTGGTTGAGCCATCAACCGCGTTCCAGCTTGGTCGATCGACACCTTTTCACGATTCCGGCTAATGTCACGCGGAGGTTATGTTACATTCGACGATGGATCAACGATGCAACGTGGCGTGCTTTGATATTGCTTCAAAGTCGTGAAATCCGTATTGATTCGTACAATGGGGGCTTTTGGGTTATTCGTAAAGACATCGACGATCCGCTTCCGTCTCTCTTGCCCCGCGTCACCTCAGCTCCGGTGGCGCCGTGCTCGTGGCGGTTGTTTCTTGTCGTTGAATGAATTGTCGTTGTTTCTACGAGAAACAACGACAATTCATCCGTTACCAGCCCGAATCGTCGTGTTTGAAACCCGCGCATGCGTCATCGTTGGCGAGTGTACTAATCCGTGACGGCGCGTCGATCGCTCGGGGTATAAGTAGAGACGGCCGTGCTCGCGCTCGGTGGTCGTATTCTGGAACTCACAGCCTCCGGGCTATGGCGGTCGTTCGTCGCGTACGTGAAGAAACGCGTACGAAAAGGCCCGAAGCGGAGAAGGAAAAGAACATCGGAGTGGAAAGATGGTGAGAGAGAGAGAGAGAGAGAGAAAGAAGATCTCGAACCACGCTGGGCATGCGTGTTACCCATATAACCCGAGCACGATGCCGCGGGGCAACTTGTTGCCTCCCTCGGACCTTTCCTCAATCCTTCGGCCTCCACCTTGTTCCACCACACCGCGGCGTCGTTGTTTCGCCGTTCTTTCTAACCTCTCCTCCGCCCCCCCCCCCCCTCCTCATCCATCACCACCGCCCCCACATCCAACCGCATTCTTTTTCCGCGTCCTCGTACGTGGGAGGTGGGGCCCCCTTTCGACGAGACCACCGCAAAATATTAAACGATCGAAAATTCGGGCAACCCGTTCGTTTCGAATGCTTACGATATCGCCATTTTGTTTTTTTTGCAAATAATAAAAATTTTATCGATTATTCGTTTCGATTGTTTTCGATGTTGAAATTTTGCACGAATCGATATGACGAAATCGATTAACAATAACGTACAACGAGTCGTAGTTCGTAATTTTCTTGGAATTTTAACAATCTTATTTTTCCGAGATTCCAATTGGCAAAATTAATGCAATTACGTTTTGTCCTCGAGGTTATGTACCATACATATACATATACTCGTTACGAATATATTAGCTCTCGCGGTTTTACCGGTTTATCAATGGCGCACCATATATTTCGCTTATAGGACGCCATTGTACCATAAAAGTCGGGAGAACGTTCGTGAAAGCGAGCGTCGTAGGATCTCGTATCCGTGATTGTGTCGCAGCTCGCGCCGTGACGCAAGTGTTCCGAAAGTGTATATATAGATATGTATGTATATATATCTATAGCTTGACGTTCGTTTTCCGGTGTGGTGTGTGAGAGCTACCCTCCCTTGCCCTCCCCCGCCGCCCCTTGCTCTCCATCTCTCTCTCGCCACACGGATTACGCTCCAAGTTCCGATGAGACACACAATCTCGGATCTAATCGACCAATGAAGCTCCGAGTCCGCCATTTTTATCTCAATTTTGTCAAAAATATTCTTTATTCCAGGTTATTATATGTTTGAAATATTTTTATGACGTTGGAGCGAATGAGAAACATTGATATTTCGACATTTTTATTTCTCTCTTACTCGCTCCCGAGTGCTCGCCGATGGCGCTGTCTCTCTCGCACTCGTGACAGCTCGGTTGATGCGTAACCAACGTCTCAATGGACAACCCACTGGCTCGAATATCAAATCATAATTATTTTTACGTATTATTCTTCGTCGTCGAACAAATTTTTCACAATTGTCCGTCAATAGACGCCAATGAAACAAAATCCGAAGCTCTACGAAAAGCGAATCGTCAAAAATGATAACTAAAATATTTACAAGAGCAAAAAAAATGATAATCAACAATAAATCAACACAAAAATTCATAATAAAACAATCAACGATAATTACGAACTCCGACAAATTATCATTGTGCGATATGTTTCAATGTTAATTATCAAATAGCGTTATCATTCACGTTAATTGAGCAACGAGAGTATTTTGAATGCATTATCATTGAATATTAAGGGGACTGGACTACATAGCCACCGTACGAGTGAAACAGAGCTATCGTCCTTCGCTGCGGAACGAGAGAGAAGCGTAGCCCATCACCTTGAGACGCCGGAGTCCACGGCGCGGCGGGCAGTGAGTGCGAGGGAGACAGCGTCATCGGGCCGGGCGGCGGAGCGAGAGAGATCGAGCGAAGGATACTCAAGCGCGGTCCACCGTTCCCCCTCCACCCCGCCACTCGGCCGTCCAGTGCCGCCGGCCGACCGTCGACCGTTCGCCGACGCGCGCAGCATCAGAGCAGCGGCGGCGGCGGGGGGTGGGGGGGGAAGGACCGCCGGCCAGCCGCGAATTCGTGGGTTAACGCGCTCGGACGACTCGTCGCGCCAGTCAGTACGGCTCTCCGCTCGCTGCCGAGAGGGTCCAATCATGTCGAAGCACATCCGCACGTCCTCGCAACAACAATTTTTAAACTATCATCTACCCACCATTCATCGTCGTTAATTATCAAACGAAATGAACAAACAATAACATTTCCAAGAATATATAAAAAACTGAAACAAGTGAAATCTAAAGATCGACGAATTACGTGAAAAAAAAAAAAAAAATTCAGTGCAAAAAAAAAAGAAGATAATTTGTTTTTCAAATGCAAATTTGGAAATCATCGTCAAAATCGTTCATCGCAAACAAAATGAACACGAAATAGTTTTTTTTTTCTTTTTCTTCTCAATTTTTTCTTTTGTTTCAATTTTTTTCCACAAAAACGTGAAAAAAAAGAAAGAAAAAAAAACAATTGATCGACGACGATTCGTTTGAAGTTTTCGACGAGTGATATTGTGACGATTGTGATTGTCGATAACGTTCTGGGTGATTTATTATCAGAACCAGGAGTGGGGGGAAGGGGAAGGGAAGACGAAACGTGATATTGAAATGAGGCTGTGATCGAGAGGCCGGAACGATCGATTGAGATACCTTGGAAACTATTTTCTCAACGAGTGAGAAGAATACACAAAAAAAAAAAAAAAAAAACAAACGGTCGCAATAATGTTAACCGCTGGTGGATCTTACTTTCAATCTGTGATAATCGTCGTGGGAACGATTTTTGTGATTTTTTTCGGAAAAACAATAAACGCGGCACCATCGTCGTTCACGTCGTCTACGTTGTTTCACGCTTCCGCGAACGTTCCGAACGCGGATCAGTGCGATTGGAGCGGAAGGTGGGTTTTCCGATTTGATCGATTGATTAATTTTTTTTTTTTTCATTTTTCAGATTCATCGTTCAACGATTTTATCGCGATGACTTTGACACGCGAATGTTTTTTTTTGTCGCAGCGATAATAATTATAATAATTATATGATGAACCGAATTATTATATATAGTACATATATATGCAATTGGGCATTAATATATAAATAGTGTAGGATTGGGCATGTATAGTCTATGCATGGATTATAAATAAACTATGCATAAAATTGTATCGTCTATATATAGTTTATTTATAGACTGTATATGCCCAATCTCATATATATAGTTTATATGTGGACTATATAAAATTTTCTACTTGGAAATGATGATGATGATGATGATGATGATGATGATGATAATAATAATAATAATAATAATAATAATAATAATAATAATAATAATAACAACAATGATAACTATGATTGAGTGTTATTGTCGGAAATTTATCGTTTGTTTTCTTTGTTTCCCGGTTTTTCTTTGTTGATTCGTCGTGGGTTGAGGTTTGTCTTCAGGATGATATTATCATTATTATTATTATTATTATTCTGTAATATTGATTTTCAATGAATTGTCTCGATTGCTCCAAATTGTTAGCAGTTCGAAATTTCGAAATTTCAACCTCTGCCCATTTTTAATTGAAATATTTCACATGCCTTGCCTCAATTTACATTTTTTTAAAAACTTTATCTTTCCAATTATTTATTAATTTTTTTTTTTTCATTTCTTGTTGGCTTCGTTTTTTTTGTGGGTTTGGTTTTGTCATTTGGAAAGAAAGAGAGAGTTAATGCACACCGACCTTATTTCTCACGATGAATCATTTATCGAGACTAATCCGTTACAACGAAGAAAGCAATGTTGCAAACTTATAATTTGCTACTTCATTTTTATTCATTTATTTTTATTCATTTTTTTATCTTTTTATTTTATGTCACTCTTTTATGTCCATTTCGGGGTGTTTCTTTTTTGGGCAGAGTTAACGAGTATAATTATCATCGTCCGGGATAATTGGTCGTTACCGAGTATGTGACTAATCCACGTCCCCCCCCCCCCTCGCCCTCCTGGTTTCACCATTTTCGACGATGAAAAGTAACTAATCTTGCTCTCGAATCCCTTTCACTTCCCTCACTCGTCGTAACGCAACTGTCGCGATATATATACACATGTGTATTTCACTTCCGTTTGCCATTCCCTCGTTGTTGTGCAATGAAGAAAAAAAAAAACACAGAAAAGAAAAGAAAAGAAAAGAAAAAAAACAACCCTGGGAATTCGATTCTTTTCAAACTTTGTGAAAATAATTTTATTCATCAATGTGAAATATATATAATTCAATTTCATATTTATTATACATTTATTTTATGATCAACTTTCATTATTATTGTAAATTTGAAATAATTAAAAAAATATATTTACAATCGCTCAAATTTCTGAATGCAAAATTTCAACAATATCATGACAATTTTTATTTCCATTAAATTATTATCATTTATTAATAATATTATTATTAATAATTTATTTGTGGAATTTTTTCGTTGATATTATCGCGGAACGACCCAACGGGATTTTAGAAAAAACGTGGAGGGGAAAAAAAACACACTTGTCGCTTCGAGTTTCAAGAGCAAGGAGAAAGGGCACATCGACCATGTGTCTGTGTGTGTGTGTCTGTGTGTGCTCGGATGATAATTTAATAGCCCGCGGAGAGAAGCACATCCGAGTTTTATTTATATAAAAAATAAAAAGAAATGAAATTTATATGAAAAAAAAAACGGACAGAAAAAAAAATGAACTGTAGAGCCGGTTTGTAGGTGGTTGGCTGAGCCAACCGGTTATTCGATTCCGTGACAGAGCCAAAACCGTGCCTCCGCCATCGCCTTTCATCATTATTCTCAATCTTCATCGACATGTGATATATACCGTAATAATCATCATCGACTGACCGATTCAACTGTTTTCTTCATTCATTATAATTTTACATATAATCATCTACATATGAAAATATAATATTATAATATATAATAATTATAATATTCATATATATTCATAAATATGTATTTATATTTTTTTTTTCGAGAGAGAGAGACAGAGATTGTTCACAAAACTTTACAAAAATTGAAAAATCGAGAAACGTACAACTCTCGCTTTACTTGCAATTATTTATTTTACTATTGATTAATTTTATTCATTTATTATTACTTCTTTGTCACGTTGAATCTATCGAAGACGAATGATTCGACGATTTTATTACTTCATTTCAATTTCACACATAATTATCCATATCGATTATATTATAGTATATATATACATATATTTTTTTTTTATCGAGATTATTCTCAAGACTATAAACTTCCCAATAATTGAAAAGTGAAAAAAAACAAAACAGGCAACTCTTCTCTCAATTATTATTCTTCATCACGTTTAACGTATCAAAGTTATAAGTTAAAGTATATCGTATAATTCTATACATATATATCGTATAATCTATACATATATACACACACACATATATATATATATTTTTTTTTTACAGATAAACGAAACGAATGAATTAAACATGTTTTCAACGAACTTTTTAAAAAAATTTTAATTTAACATTTTTTCTCCTTTTTTTGTTTTTTTCAAATTTCAGTGGGGGAGGTGGAAAAGGCGTTCGTCCGGTTTATCTGCGTTGTTCGCGTGGCACGGTGTCCTGGCGTTATCCCCGGGGGGCACTTCGCATAGTGTTGTCGGGTGGAAGCGAGGAACGAAGTTTTCGCGGTTGCGTCAAGGTCACGGGACCGGCTCGGGTCTATCTCGAAGGCAAAAGAACCCTCACACCGATTTATTCGCCGGGCGATGGCAAACACAAGGCTCTTCATCGTTGCTTTCACTCGAGGCGCAAAATCGCCGCTCTCTACGTGGAAGCCGATGAAACAACGTCACCGACGATAGGCGACGATCGTCGTGCGATCGTTAAATTGCGTTACGATTTGGAATTTTCGTCCGTGCGAAAGGATGAAAATTTCATTGTGGACAGAGACGAGGAAACGGATTGCCGTCCGTGTACGAAGGAAGAATTGGCCGAGGCTTATTGCAAGAGCGATCTAGTTGCGAGGGGAACGGTGAGCGCGGTCGAGACCAGATCCGATCTCGAAGCCGCCGAACTCGTTCTCAGGGTCACCAAGACCCTCAGACGCGTCGATGTTAATGAGGTGGGGGTTCGCGTACAAATTTATCGATCGATTAATTCATTTATTTATATTTATCTCCGAATTTTTTAATAGTTTTTTTTTTCGAATTATTTATCATTTTATTTTTTTATTCGTCGATGATTCGAATAAAACCCCCCGATTTTCATTGGATTCAACGATAATAATAACAATACACGTTCTGAGAAAATTAAAAAAAAAAAAAAACGTAAATGATTTGAAAAGTCATAAATAAAAAAATTTGAAATAATTTGAGAAATTACATTTTTTTTTTCAATTATAAATTAATAAATTCATTAATTAAAATTTTTATTTTTATGATTTAAAAAATTGTGAATGAATGAGTGAATAGATAAGAAAATCCTGATGAATCACAGATGAATAATAATTATTGATCCATGATTTTTCGAAATCGTTCTTATTTTACATTTATTCGTTTATTCGTTTATTTTTTCATTTTACGATTTTCTTGAAATATGTACTTTTTTTGTTTTGTTTTCTATTTATTTACTCGTTTATTTATGATTCTTCGAAATCATTTTTCAAACTTATTTTTCATGTATTTATTTATTTATTCGTGATTTTTTTGAATTATCATTCAAATGTTTTTATTTGCCATTTTTTATAATACTTTATTTTTCCTTCATTTATTGAATCTTTGAAAATCTCTGAGTTTTGGATTATTCTAGAAAAGAAAAATAAAGAAGAAGTAAAGGAACAAACAAATCTAAATATATATATTATATATTATAAAAAAATACATGTTCAATTTTTTTTAAAATCATTTCTTTTTTCTCGATTATTTTCAGGACAACGAAGTGGACTCCAGCGATCTGAAATATCAGAGGGACGTTCGCGTGCGTGTGCCGACGGTCTGTGACGCGCGTCACGGTCAGGGCGAATTTGTGATAATGGCGCGAAAGCGTCTGGGCGATTTGATACTGACTTGCGCCCCGAGACTCGAAGCTTGGGCCCAAGCCGTTCGGGATCTCAAAACCGCGCCCTGCTTTCTCGGTAGTTAACCCTTCGGGGCCGACTAAATCATAAAAAAAAAAAAGACAAAATATAAAAAAAAAAACAAAACAAAAGAAAAAAATATATTAAAACATTTTTTTATTAAATACAGTAACAGATTGTGAAAAGGCGTTGAAGATATTGTAAATACGTATATCGTGTATATATATATATATAGATACATACATACATAAATATATATATATAAATAATTATTCGGCGTCGAGACGCTGCCGCAACTCTTGATACATATATATATGTGTTTGTGTGGCGAAAAAAAAAAGTGTATATGTATTTTTTGTCCGTCTTGTACGGTCAAAAGGCGTATTTTGAGCTTAAGACACCGATCTCCGAACTGTGATATTATTCTTTTATAAGATGTTTAACATGAAATGGTGTTTTTTTCTTTTTTTTTCTTTATTATTATTATTATTTTTTTTTTTTTAAATTTCTTCTCTCTTCTTAGTTTAAAATAAATTACATAAATGATTATATCGTGTACCAGAAGTTTTTGAACGATGTGAAATAAAAGAAAAATATCGAAGATATTGTGAATAATCGAGGATCTACCGTTGTTTATTGTTGTTGTTGTTGTCGTTTTTTTTCTTTTTTTAATTTTTTTTTTTTATGGTTTTGGTTTTTGAGATTGGTTGACGAATGCTTGTTCTGCCGGAAGCTAGCTCCGTTGTGATGTTGAAGATCGAAGGGACAAAAGGACCCCAGGCCCCAAGGACCCCAGCGCGCCGGTCAGGAGTTGAAAAATGTGTTGGACCAGCTGAATGCTCGCCGATAAGTGCACCAGCCAAGGGTCAAACGACAAAAGAAGACGACAAACGAAAAAAAAAAAAAAAAAACAATTAAAATCAGAAATCGAGAAACAACGATAAAACAATAATTTATTTTATTTTATAAATTAAATGATAAAACAGATTGTAAATTTTCATGGACATTTTTGCAACATTTCGTGCGACGGACGAAAGGTGTGAGAAAAAACAAAAAAAAAAACGTTTTCTTTTTTCTTGTTCCTTTCGTTTGTTCCGATCGAAGGTAAACGAAGTGCATCGGAATGTGTTTCGGTTCGTCAGAGCGATGAGAAAATTTTTTCTTCGCGATGGAACCGGAGATTATTGCTGCCCGGTTCGTGCACTCTGTGGGAGCGCGCTTCGAGTCACATCGATCTCGTTCTTATCTTCACTTTGGTTTTGTTCTTCATTCACTCAACCGAATAATTCAATTTTCGTTGAGTGAGCAGTCGTTCGCACAGTTTTTGCTCTCTCTCTCTCCCTTTCTCTCTCTCTCTCTCTCTCTCTCTCTCTCTCTCTCTCTCTCTCTCTCTCCCTCTCTGTCACACACACACTCACGCATGGCGAATCGTTGACACGTGGCCAAAAACGTGATGTCGAATTGACCCAAGGCTTTCAATTAATAAAAATATAAATAAATAAATGTAATCCTAAAAATCTGGAAAAAATTTACGAATGAAGATGAAGATTTCTACTTTACCACGAAATTTTCTAAATATCAAGATTCCGGAATTAAATTTCATCACAAAAAATAAAAGATGTAATCCTAAAAATCTGGAGAAAAAAAAATCACGAATGAAGCTCAGTATTTCTACTTAAAAATTTTCAAACATCAATTTTCCGAAATTAAATTTCATTATAAAAAAAAACACCGAACAAATGAAATCCTGAAATAAAAATTGCTAAAACTCTGAAATGTTTGCCTTGGGTCGAATCAACATCATCAACATACACCGAGAGAGTAAAATGTTTTCAACGTTTCGAAAAATGCAATTGAAAAAAAAAAATTGCAAATCAAATCATTGATATCGATAGATCGCGATAAATCACGATCGAACACAATCGACGAAGACGTGACAAACGGTGAAAAAAAAAGATTGACGAAAATATATATTTTGTTCTTGTATAAAATATTATATCGTGACAATTAAAAATAACGATAATAAATAAGTTTGTCGTTTAGTCGAAGAAAGAAAGAAATAATACATATATATATATATATATCTGTAGAAGTTTTGGGAATGGATAATTCGGGTATAGCCCGAGGATCAACGTTCGGAATATAATAAAAGTGTAATTTCGTTGCAATCGGTCGATGCATCTGGAACATGCATCGATTCGTATCCAAATAGCTTCTATGTTATATGTTTATATACAATTGAACATTATCGTTGTAAATTGGATTGACAACTTGATTTTTATTCCCCCCCTCCCCCTCCCCCTCACAGCTCCACGATAATAATCGATCACTGTCTATGATTCATTTGTTATTATTTGTAAATTTTTGTTCAGTTAATTTTTCGATATTTTCGTTCTGTTATTTTTTTTCTATTTTTATGTTTTTGTTGCTTTATCACGCGTATACGTATATTATCACCCTGTTTATGTACAAAATTAATCAGCAACGTGGATCAACCCCTCCCCAGTCACGTTTTCAAATAATAAAAATCAGTTTAAAATTTTTATTTTTTAATTTTTCATTTTAAAAATTAAAAAAAAAAAAAAGATTCTGACCGAGCTATCCGTTCAAAGTGGTTAAAAAAAAATAGCGAAACATGCTTCGAACCTTCCTGATGACGTAGAAAAAATTTATTCATGAGAAATAAAATGACAACGCGTTGAAAAAAATTGATTTGTGGGAGTCGGAAAAATTTCTTAAATTATTTACTTTCTCAAATAAATAATTAATAATTTAAGGAAATTTTTTTTCAAGATATTTACGCCGAGAGTTAAATCGAAACTGGGTCGATTCTACCCAGTGTGACTGTGGAGGGTTGAAAAAAATATATATATAAGCAAGTGAAACGTGTATATATCACAATGGTGAACAGTCATCATCACCATTCAAAGAAGAATAAACGAAGAAAGAAAATAAAGGAACATATCTAGACTGATGACTCGTTTCGCGATTTTTCGCGATTAGCCTCGAATAACTTTTCATAGCTCCGTTGTCTGTGCATCGAAGATGAACGTAGAAAAAAAAAAAGAAGCATTTCCGCAAAGTTTGTACAACCGTTGGAAGTCAACTCTCACACCGGACAAAATTTTGTTTCCCTTCTTGGTGTTTCAAAGCACCGTAAATTGAATGAAGGGTTTATTATCTCGTGGCTTGTGAGAAAATTAAGGGATTCTTCTTCTTTTTTTTTTTGCCATGTTAACATAATTTTATTGGAATCCACTTCGCGGTATCAATTACAACATACATTGAGGTACTTGTATGCATTTTTTTACGAAAAAATGTTCAATTTTGGGGGAACTATTGCCGTTGTCCCAAAACACCTTTATTTTTTTGAAGATCACTCGCTGCGAGCACGATATCTCTGGAATGGCTCGTCCGAAATGAAAAAACCAAAAAGATTTCGTTGGCACAATATCAAACGCAGTTCTTGACCGAAGGGTTCGACGAAATTTTGATTTTTAAAATAATCCCGTCGATTATTCCGAAAAGTTCGATTTTTCGAGATTTACAAAAATTATGAAAAATCGACGATATTATTTTGAAAAATCAAAATTTCGCTGAACCCTACGGTCACGAACTGCGTTTGATATTGTACCAACGAAATCGATTTGGTTTTTTCATTTCGGACGAGCCGTTTCAGAGATATCATGCTCGCAGCGAGTGTTCTTCAAAAAAAAAAGGTGTTTTGGGACAACGGGGATAGTTCCCCCAAACTTGAACATTTTTTCATGAAAAAATGTATACAAGTACCTCAATATATGTTGGAATCAATACTGTATAGTCCATTCCAATAAAATTATGTTAACATGGCTAAAAAAAATCATGAAAATCCCACAATTTTCTCGCAGAAAACCCGAAGCAACCTCTCAAATCAAGCCTCCACATAATCACAATAATAGCAGCAGTCGAACACGTACATTCGTCCTCCCATCCCCACCCAGTTCACAGTCTGTGAGCAGCACACGAAGATAAAAAAAAAAAAACAACTGGACGTAAAAAAATTCACGAAAAGTGTAAAAAAAAAAAACAAACAAACAAATAACAAGAAAATAAAAACGAAGTTAAAAAAAATGATAAAAACAGTCGAACTTTGGTTGTGGTCGATCGAGACCTTGGATGGATGAAATATTTCAACGTCAACACGGACGTTTCTCATTTCGTGACCGGCACGAAAAAAATAAAATCGGCAATTTTGCCATTAGTTTTCACATCGTTCGAAAATAATTCTACGAAGCATCGTGAAACGGATAATTCGGACACAGCGATATCATAACGTCGTCCATGTTCGGCAGCACGACGACACGTTCGAATTCTTTGAGAAGTTTCGTTTCGATCCATTTGGTAACGTAACCGATGTTCACGGCCATTTCACCGACGGCCGGTTTCGCGGTGAGAATGATGCTGGGCACGGGTTTGAAACCGTACCAGATACGATCGGACGGCGGGGGCGGTATGTTGACCGTGAGACAACCCTTTATGCTCGAAACGTTCACCTGAAGACGTATCTCGGTCTTCGACAGTCCTTCCATCGCTCGACGAACGCACGACAATTCGGCCGCCTGTGAAAAAAAAAAAAACACACAATTACACGAAAAATTACATTTTTTTTTCATCATCGATTGTGATTCGTTTTGTGGTCGATTTATTTATTCATTTATTCATTTATTCATTTATTCATTTATTCATTTATTCATTTATTCATTTATTCATTTATTTATTTATTTATTTATTTATTTATTCATTTATTCATTTATTCATTTATTCATTTATTCATTTATTCATTTATTCATTTATTCATTTATTCATTTATTCATTTATTCATTTATTCATTTATTCATTTATTTTATTTATTTATTTATTCATTTATTTTATTTATTTATTTATTTATTTATTTATTTATTTTATTTTTGATTTTTTTTTTTTTCGTTTTGCACGAACCTGTGATGAGATTCGATCTTGGTTTTTTTTAGCTTCATTATTAAATCTACAACTCATGACTTCTTCATTTTTCTATTATTTAATTGCGACATTGATTCTTTTTTTTTATTTTTTTTTATTTTTTTTATTCTGATCTTTATTTCGGTCGAAATGTGTGTCGTCGACTTCGACCATCGAGACACAGATACTCAATCGTTTTTTTCTCTCTTTTTCATCTCGTTCTTTCTTCCATTTTTTTTCTTTTTTTTTTTTTTGTTTCTAAGCACCGAAATCCGAGACCACATCTGGGCCGAAGCTGGATGCAAACGACTTTTCGACGTTATTATCGCACGACTCTGAGAAGCCGCACGGACGTGGTATTTGAATTTGAAGACAAAAAAAAAACCGAATGAAAGAACGAAAAAAAAATTACAAGGACGTTTAACATGTGCGAATGATGGTGTAAAAATTGTATGGTCTTAAGATTTTACGAGCTTACGTGTTGAAAGTATCTGTTGGCCGCGACGGTCTCGATCATGCTGAGGAATTTTCGACCGGACGATTGAGCCAGTCTGGAAATAAAAATTGGAATGATGAGAAGAGAAAAAAAAAAAAAGAAACAAAAAAAAAAAACGTTTCCAACCAGAAACTTGTGATACGATTTCAATGTGCCACTGTAACATCATACATTCAATTCGATACAAAATTAAGCAAATTTTTTCTAAATGTTTTTTATACAAAAATAAAAGGCAACCAAGAACAAAGTCATTAGTTTACTCAAAAAATCATAACTCAATGAAAAAAAAGATATCCAAATGAATAAAAATGTATATTGAAGGGAAATAGTGTAACTTTCATCGAAAAAAATTACGCATTCGATTATTTTGAAATTGAAGTTGAAAAAACGAAACAAAAGAAGTAAATAATAAAATTAGTTTCACTGACATTGGTTCTTTGGATCCGGAAGCGGGTGGCAAATTGTTGCTGTCCTCTTCCTCGGTCGAAGTTTCCGGACTGTCTTCCACATCGCTGTCGAACATCGGCGACCTGGCGGGTTGTGATTTTTCCGCGCTATTGACAATCTCGTTCGAACTGTTGGTGACCGATCCGGCTCGCGTTAATTTCATCAGATTCAATTTCGTTTCTATGGTCATTGTCAAACAGCCCTCGTAAGTTATGTCCAGATCCACGGACAGTCCGCGTTCGTCCAAAATCGGTTTGGTGGCTTTGTGAATAACCGGAGCACCCTGTCCGATCACCAATTCCGTGACCATCACGCTCTGCATGAAGTACGGCAATTTTATGTTCGAAAGTTTACGCTGAATTTTTTCTTGTATCAGATTAATCGCGTCGTTGGATTTGTGCATGTCGAACAAAACACGTCCGAGCAACGCGTTCAACCAGACTACGTCGTTGTCGGCCAACGACAAACCCAATTCCGTTGTCGGTGACGATTGAGCCTGGAAAAAAAAATTCCCAAATAATTATTTTTCATTTGTTTTTTATTTTTTATTAAAAAATTCGATCAAACGATTTTCAGGATTTTTTTTTTAGCCACGTTGACGCAATTTTTTTACAATGCACTATATTGTATCGATGGCAATATATATTAAAGTACTTGCATGAATTTTTTTTCATGAAAAAAAAATTAATTTTGAAGGAACGTATTTTTAAAATGGATTTTAAAAAATTGTAATAAATAAAAATAATAAAAAATACTTACGTCGATGTATCGCGACATGTAAGCGTTGTACGACAATTCGCAAGTTATTTCCGAAGTTGTCGATGTGGAATTTGAATTTTTCGCATCTGTGACTGTGATTGTCGTGGACGGTGACGAAATCGTGGACGGCGTAGTTTCTTTTATCGAAGTTATGGAATTTCTTTCGTTTCCGAATGTCGTTGCTCTTACCAAACGTCTGTACCTGTAAAAATAATTCGCATTAGTTATCAAACACTGCCTTTGATTATTTTATAGTGCCTTTGATCATTTTTTAAAGATTTATTTATTTTTTTATTTATTTTTTTTGACAATTGTTTCATAATTGAGATTTTTTTTTCATGCGTAGTCGTTGATGTGGATAAAAATCTTTCGCACCTTAACGATCAATAGACTTCCAAAAAAAACCGAGCTACAATTTTATTAAAAGAAAAAACAAGCAACGAATTAAAAAAAAAGTTAAAAAATTATAATTTATTTGAACAAACGATTAAAACTACGTTGCAATATTTTTTTCTTCTCAAAATCAAATTCTAGTCCAACTGGATCTTCATTTATTTGTTATTAATTTAAGATTTACAAATGAGAATTTAAAAGAGTCGGGAAAATTGAAATATTTACCATTCTTCCTTCTGACGATCGGTCCTGGCAAAAACGTATATCTTGAGTTTCGAAACGTCCTCGTCCTCGTCATCGTCGTCTCCGTCGTCCCGACAATCGGCAAAAACATCGTTCGTCGATGATTTGGGGATCGTCTTGGAATCATCGTCGTCGTCGTTGACGCGCTCGTCCCGATCGCGTTCGCGTTTGTCCGTATCGCGATTGTCCTCTCTCTCGCTCTCGTCCTCCTCCAATATCGTCGTTTCCTTCTCGCTGTCCGTTTTCGCGGCCTCGTCCTCGGACGCGCTGTTCACTCCCATGCTCTCGATTATCGCTTGTTTACCGAAAGTCACGCAGATCGGATATTTCTTGCTCCAACGTCTGTAAAACAAAATGTTTAGAAAAATATAAATTAATTAATTAATAAGACCAAAAAAAGTAAATAAATTAACATATAAATGTATGAATGAATAAATAAATAAGTAAATCGATAACTAAACAAATAAATAAGTAAATAAGTGAATGAATAAAATAAATTAATAAATAAATACATTTTTCTTGTAACTCGATTCGTTCCAGGTGAAAAAAATTCAACCGTTATCCATTCAACAATTGAATTGCATTGCAATATTTTTTTCTCAAAAGCCACACTCTCAAGCTTCAATTCAACGTTGGTTTCATCAAATTTCATTGTTATTTCGCAAAGTTACAAATTTTTTTTTTCGTTTCAGAAAAAATATTTTCACAAATTTGCTCAATTATCGCTAAAGTTTAACTACGAACATAATTCCTCATAATTTTCTCACAAAGTAGAAGGTCTAAACATGATGCCCAAATTTTCCAACCCCCATTAACCATAATTACCACAAAAATATACATTTTTTAATAAATTTCACAAATGAACCTCCAAAAAAAAATGTTTTCGATCAATCGAACTAACAAAAAAAATGAATGATTTCGATTCCTAGGTCCAAAAGCATCGATCCTGATCGAAAACCCACCTTCTTCGCGTCAGTCCATCGGGCAGCAATTCGATCTTCGCGTTTTTCAACGAACAAACGCGTTTTCTGGTGAATTTCGGAACGATCGGACCCTCGTTCCAAGCCGCGCGTTTCGCGACTCTCGTTCTCGATTCCATGATTCTCAGAGTGTCGCCCTCGAGTTTGAAAAACACGGGTTTCGTTCGTGCAACGTGATAATTGTCGTGAGCATAATCGTACGGCAATTCGTTGAGCCAACCTTCGAATTTTTCCAACACCGCGTGTTCCTGAATCGCCGAAATTTCCACGAAACTCACTGCCACATCGTGTCCACCTTGTTCGATCGTCACGGGAGCGATCAGGGTGTTCCTGACCGTGTCCACCGATTTTTGTATCGTCAAAATAACAACGATACCCGCAATAAAACCCATAAAATAATCCGGCAATGGCAAAACGTAATAAGAACACAACAAAACGATCGGCAAAATCATCGCTCGATAAAATAATTTACGTTTCAATTGTCCAAACATTTGTTCGGATTTTTCGCCCGAAAATGAATTTTCCGAATTTTGAAAAACGTTTGTCTTATCATTTTTCGTGAGATTTTCGTGTTCTTCGGAATTTTTATGATCATCGTGATTGACAGTCGAATCTTCTGCGAGTTCGGCAGCTTCGATTCCACTCTCAACGCTGTCCTCTTTGCAATTTTTCGTTTTCAATCCAGTTTTTATGCTGGAAAAGCTGCCGAACCTCGAGGAGCCCGCACGTCGACGCATCGACGATCCGCTCGTCCCGGAATCTTTTTCCTGCTTCTCCGAAACGAAATCTTCGGTCGGCGTGACGTCGCCTAAATCCTCGGAGTCGCTCACGCTCGAACTTTCTCGACTGCGTCTTTTGGACTTTTTTTCGCTCTTTATTTCCGACAATTTTTCTTCGAAAGTTTTCGTGAGTTTGCCACGAAAATCGGAAAACATTTTCCAGGGATCGGTGGGAGGGGTGCCTTCGGAGAAACTGCCGTCCACGCTGGACGAACGTTTTTCCAGAGTTTCGCCGTCCGGCGTTTCGGATTTGATTTTGGGCGACTTGCAGGGACTGGATTTGGACGAACCCTTTTCGGACTCGGGCGTCGTTTGCTTCTCGTCGTCCGTGCTGGGATAGAGCTCCTCCAGCTCGTCGTCGCTCGCGTGGTAACGAATCGACGGCACCGACGTGGCGATTGGTTTTCCTTTGGAACAGAATTTTATCATTTTAAAAAAAAAATTATTTAAATATCAAATTTGATTCGAGACTTTGAAAAAAATAGAAAAAAGCATCCGAAAAATATGAAAAAAAATCATAAACGTAGCTCAGGGTTTCTACTTCATGCAAAAAATTTCACGTATGAATTTTTCGTTTATTTATTTATTACAAAAAAAAAACCAACGAACAAATGAACTTTAGGAAAATGCGGGAACTTTGAAATTTTGGTCCGAGTCGAATGGACATGCTGTTACAGTGAAAGTGTTGAACCAAAAAAGGTTTGGAATGAAAAATGTAACAATAATTGTACGCATCGAGCCGTCGATAACCTCTTTGCAGAAAATGAAAAAACAACATTCTCACCCTTCATCATGGCCAGCGTAACTTTCGCAGGACTGCGCCTGGATGCCATTTCCTTCCTACAGCTACCTCCGCAAGCCTTTTCCCTCTCGCTCTATCCTGGCGATCGAAAAATCAGCGCGTCCTCTCAAACCCGTTGCCACAGAAAATTATCAACGAGACTGCGTGCGATTCGAGTCACGAATTTTCGTCTCGGATTCTTTGTCACGACCATAACGAGCACGTAATCCCAAATTATCTTTTTTTTATTATCCTTATCACACGAGCCTGTTATCAAACGATAAGCCCAACAAACTCTCTGACAGATCGTGAGTCAACACGCACAAAAAAATTTACGCGACATAATCGTCGTTTGTTTGTTTGTTTGTTTTTTTTTTTCTATTTGTTTTGTTGTGTTTATACGTCGAAATTTCGACGAACCTCAAAAATATTGTTTATCGTCATCGTTTATCGAACGTGAATGACGATAAGCGAGTATATCGTTGCACGATCGATGACTCTCGCATTATTCAACGATTATTATTATTACTCTTCATCCCCCCCCTCCCCCCGCGTTTCGCATAACTTGTTTTACTTTTTTTTTAACACGTAACCACGGAACAATAGGTTGCACATGTGTGTGTCTGTGAGTTTGTGTATTTGCATTACTTACTACGCCTATGACTAATGACGGTAAGTGCATATGACACGACCAATGGATTTTGAGCACCATCGAGCACGTACGAATATATATATGTATATATGTTTTTTCCTCGTCGAATATCATTTGTCATATAGCTTCGTCGTTTTGTCGTGTGCGTTTGCATTTTCGTAAAGTGTGTGTGTGTGTGTGTGTTGTGGCAAATCGGATTCGCCACAAGTGTGAAGCATAAAGGATGCATGTGTGCGTGTTTGAGTGTGAGAGGGAAGCCTTAGATTGCACTTGGCACGATTCTTCGGGGCGGTTGGCGTTGGTACGCCCCTCGGCCGCCGCGAGCGCTCGCAACGACGCGAAGCTAGTCGATAAATAATCGTTATCGAAAAATATGATTTTATTTATTTACGATTAGTTTTAATCAAATCATTAATATTCTTTTTCATATAATAAGCTTTGACGATACGTTATTTACGACGGAATTTTCATTGCTACGTTATTCGTGACGATGCGAAATCTTTCTCGCTCGTTCTCTCTCGCTCTGTGGCGAGTCTCGATAGCGCTATCTCTCTCGCACTCATGGCGGACGTCAAACGTTTCCTTATTTACGAATTTATGGAGCAGGCAGAATGAACGATTTTTCCTCAAAATAAGAACTTAAATCGTGAAATATTATTTCAAATACAATTCTGATTTATTTCGTATTCATTTATATCGTATTATCGACGATGCCGTGACGAAAGCACGAAAAAAATATTCAAACCGAGATCAAATTATCGATTTCTATCGTTGCACGGGAACAGCAGCGCCACTGCTCCTCTGTCGTATTTTAAATGATCTGCTACATATCTCGCCCCTTCTATATTGGCTTCATGAGTGCGAGAGAGACGGCGCAATCAGTATTCGCTGGGAAGTGAGAGAGAACGAGCGAAAAAAGGTAGCGACCATCGTCTTTAAATGTATGCAGCTGTTTGCACCTTTGCGTCTCGTCGCGACATTTATTGCCTCACCTTCGATTTGCTTGTGTGTCTGTGTGCCATTCACAGTCGAGATTCTCAACAAAAAAACACCTGTACAAAGAGATGCACAAAGAGCATTCTTATTTCTAACATTTTTATTTTTTCTCGTTTGTGGTCATAAAACTTGTTCGAAACGAATATTTTCGGACGTGCATTTGATATTTTTGTTACTCGAGGCTTACGAGTATCGCGATTAATCGTGAATACCCGATCGTGGTACACTTTTAAACGATACATTGAGGTTAGGATGGACTTGATAAACTCCGAAGCTGTGTTTTTACGTGGAATCGAGTGAAACTCAATTGATTGTGTGTTAATATGGTGGATGATCGAGATATGACTCTGGACGAAACGTTTCAAGAGCCACGAAAAAAATTTTGGCAGGTTAGTTTGAAAAAAAAAAAAAAAAAAAAAAAAAAAATTAATGGAGAGGAGAAAAAATGTCTAAGATTAACATTTAGATACTCATCGATTATTCCAATTGTTTTTATATTTGTGGAAATACAGTAAAATACTTGAATATCAAATTGTAATGGTCATTTTTGAATTGCGGTTATTCAACAGAGATCGTCGAGAAAGCGAACCAAGAGCGATGCCATCAGCATCAGTTCCATGGACGTGTCGTTGGATTCGACGGTGACGAAGAGCAGAAAACGTCGTAGGATAACTGAATTGGCCAGCAATTTTCTTTTTTCAAATTCGGGCGCCAGCAAACTCGGCAATGTTCTTCAACGATCGTTCGGAGTTTCGGGCAACACTTCGGTGTCCATTATGGACAAGGAGAACGGGACGGACTCCGGGACCTTGAAAAGAAGGTCAGCGACAGAGATAATCCACTACGTATCATATTCTAAACCTCTTGCTGTTTTTGTTTTTTCGAATCTTCAATAGAATAATTTGAGGTTAGATTGTTCTACCGAAAGCAGTTTGGACATTCAGAATGGTTTTTTATGGGTAACGATGATTGTAAATGGGTGTTTTAGGCCAAGGGAGAGCAGCGAGCAGGCCGGAAACCTGACGATTCGCAGTTGGATCACAGACGTCGCCGAGCCGTGCGGCAACGACTCGCCGCGTCTGACCCTCGGCCGCAACCAGATAAAGAGACAGGAAGCCATCTACGAACTGTACTGCGGCGAAAACGTTCTTCTCAACGATCTGAGATCGCTCAGAGATTTTTATTACGAACCTCTGCTGCCCACCGGAATTTTCACGTCCGATGAACTCCGGGTTCTCTTCGGCGACCTCGACGGTCTCATACAACTGCACAGCCAGCTCAGGGACGAGCTCGTCGATCTGAGAGATTCCTCAGGATTCACAGACTCCATCGGTCCCACGCTGGTTAATTGGGTAAGCCATTTATCATTCAATGAAGAAAAAAAAAAAAGTTTAATCCACGAACGACCGAATTCATCGTTCGAACCATAAAAATTCCCACTTTTCTTATTCCCCAGTTGCCAAAATTGAGCGAACCTTATCTCGAACGATGCAGATCACAAGTATGGGCGAGACATCTGTTGGCGGAAAAACGATCGCGAAGCAAACGTTTTCAAGAATTTTTGAAAAAACGCATGTCCTCGCCCCGAGCGATCGATCTTTGGACGTACGTCGACGTGGCGAGATCGCGAGTCGTCAAGTATCCTCTGCTCGTGAAAGAAATAACGAGACGCACACCTAGCGCTCATCGCGATCGTAAAACTCTTCAACGGGCGAGCGAATTGCTGTCGGATCTTTTGCAAAAAATCGATCGAGCTATGGGCGACGCGGAGTGCGATTTGGCGCGATCGAAGATACACGTTAAAACGGAACACGATCCGTCCGGTTGCATCGATGCTGCCACCGAACTCATCACCGAAGGCCAGCTCAAAGATTCACGAGGATTGGTAAATAATAAATTCACGATTTTACTGTTTTCATAATTTTTTTTCTTTGCAAATTCAACGTTTGAAAAAAAAATTGGAATTGATAAAAATTCTTCAAATTAATTAATCATTACAAAGATGAAGACTATAAATTACAGTTTGATAAATTATCTGTGAAGCAATTCGTATATTGCGAATTTTTGTATAGTTTGATATTTGAAAAATTCCAAAATTTCAGAAGTTGCACTGCTTTCTATTCGACACGTGTTTCGCGGTTGCCCGAAGAACGATAAAATCACGGGTCAGAGTCTACAGCGTGGCCCATCCGATCGTGCCGCGGGAGAGAATAGTCGTCGAGGATAACGAGGACGCGAGCGTTCACGGTTTCAAGATCGACGAACATTCGTTGTTCACGAACAACGAACACGAGAAGCGACACTGGATGGACGCGTTCGATAAAGCCGATAGAATAGCGAAAACGATGATAGCCGAGAAAAAAGCGATGGCCGAAGCGTCGACGGAGACGGAGAACGATCGTGTAATATAATAATCATCGAGCGAAAAAAAAAAACGAAAAAAAAAAACAAAAAAAAACCAAAATTCGTTCCATTGTAGAACGTAAGCCTGCAATAGATGTTTGTATTCTTTTTTTTTGTTTTTTTTTTCGTTTTTTTTTTTTTAATCAATGATAGGCGAACGACTTGTCCCCATTTTCTGTCCGCTGAACGATATCGTTCCAATCGTTACTTTCCGTTCGAATCTTCATGGGGATGTATCTAGTTGTTTGCCCGAAAATTAAGAGGATTTTTATGATTTTTTTTTTTTTTAAGCCAAGTTAATTTAATTGATTTTCGAGAATATATATTTTTTTTTCTCACTAATTATTCAACGAATATCAATGAAAAATTATTTATTCTTCGATTATTATTATTTTCATTATTTTTCTTCGAACGCAATTTAATTGAATACTTTTTTTTTTTTTTGTTTTTTTGGCAACAGTCGTTCCAATTGTGACTTCGTATATTTTTACAGCTACTCTCGTTCGTAGTCGCTGTGATATTGAAATGAACATTGGAAGAGGGTTTCAAAACAAAAATTCTGACGAAAAATTGCAATGAAAGAAAAATAAAATAATGTAATAATAATAATAATAATAATAATTATAATTTAATTTCTTATAATTATCTTTATATAAAAATAATTATTCGTAACATTAATTGTAAAGAAAATACTCGATATTTTTAAACAACGTCGCTCTATCGTTCCTTTTCGTTAAAAAAAAAAAATTGTTCAAAAATAAAATTTAAAACAAAATCACGTTCCCGAATTAAAATTCAATGAAAAAATAAAACAAAAAAAAAAAAATGGTCGGAACGTTATCGTTCATCGATTCTATTATCAGACTCCGGGGTTGAGTCGTTCACCGTCCCTCCATTACAAAATAGGCTAAGAATTTTTATACACAAAAAAATAATAATAATAATAAAAAAAATTTGATAAAAAAATAATTTTTTTTATTTCAACAGAAAAATGATAATAATTTTTTTAGACTAAAAAACGGAAGAAATCAGCAAAAAGCTAATTTTCTGCCGATTTCGCGCGGGGTCCGTTCGGACCCCAGTCACGATTGTTCCACGGGTAAACAATGAATTCGACAAAATAACGAATAATCACGTTGGTTTATTCGGTTTCATGGAATTTCCATCGGGATAACGTTTTCTAAATGCTTTTATGAGTTGAGGATCAATCAGATGAACACCGTCGACTTGATTGCCAAGAGTTATCCAATTTGGTTGAACGTTGTGGGGTCTGCCGAACAATTCGATTTTTCTCGTGCTCGGACTCATGCGTTCGATGATACCGTAAATTTCGTCGGGTTTGTGACTCGTGGCACGAACTTCAGCGACTATGACGTCGCTGTCGAGACCCCGATTCACACGTGGATTGCCCTTCATGCCCACGAGACAGTGTTCCTTGCCGTGATTCAACCAATGACCCGTACGACCCGTTCGAATTATTCGTTGAAGCTGATTTGTTTTAACCCAAATAATTTCGTCGACTCTGTCGTAGCCCCACAATTGCAGACACTCGCGACCCAGTTCCATGGCACGTCCCGTCACCCACAGAAACAACAGTCCTTCGTCCTGTAATCAATTACACGATTTTTTTTTCGACGTGAAATTCACGTCGATGAAATCCGAGCGAAAAACTTTCGAGCTTTCCCACGCGTTAATTATCGGAGTTGGATACATGCCGTCGGGGACTTTTTTATAGAAAATTCAATTCTCCGCAACATTGTTCATGTGAACTTTTGGTCTACGCGGCGTTGTTTGTCCAGCGTTTGAACGGGAAGGTAAAAATTCATGAATTTTCTTAGTGTTTTTATCTTGCCGTCCAAATTCCGGATAAACAACGCTGTGTAGACCAAAAGTTCACATGAACAATCTTGTGGAGAATTGAATTTCCTATAAAAAAGTCCCCGACGGCATGTATCTAGCTTTGATAGTTTACGCGTGTGAGAGCTCGAAAGTCGTTCGAAATATTCGTCGTTCGGAATTTTCACTCTTCCGAACTTTCCTCGTTCTGCATTTGAATGATCAATCGAATAATTATCACCTGCAAAGCCGGAATTCCGAGTTTCCTCATCTCATCGTCGGACATTGTTCCATAAGGCAATTCCATGTGAATGTCCCACGGCGGATCGGCCATGATAACGGCGAATTTTCCCAACACGGTCATGTCGAGATATCTCAAATCGCATTGAATCCATTGTGGCGGATAGAGCGTGAGTTCGGATCCGGCAACCGCGGGTTGACCTTCGTTAACCATCGACGACCCCGAGGATTTGCCCGAGGTCGCGCAATTACTCGTAACCGTCTCCGAATCGTTCGCCAAGTCCTTGGACTGTGAGGTCGATCCGTCCACCTCGTAATGCACGTACTTGCAAGTGTCCATGTGAAAACAAGTGTTCAAAAAGCTACAATCGCCCAAAGTCTCGTCCGTGTGGGTTTGTATTATTTTTTTGAAATGCAATTTTTTACATTTACTCGAAAAACCGACACCGCCCGAGTTCAATTTCAAACAATCGTAACGCGTGCCGTGGGGACAAAATTCCATAACCTGAGCGCCGCCTTGCGATCTGAAACGTTCGGCCAATGATTTTTCTTTGGACGTTTGTTTGGACAGAAGATCGAGTATTTGTTCGCCAACTTTTTTGCTCTCTTTTTCGCGTATCGTCGGCATCGATATCAGCGACATTATGTCTTCGGTGTTTTTTTTTTCGTTCTTGGATTGTTTTTCCACGGGCGGCGACGAGTCGTCGTCCAACGCTTCGTTGCCATCTTCGTCCACATTTTTTTCTTGCACGGGTGTGTCCGAGGTGCGGTCCGGCTTGTCGGCGTTGTTTTGCGCCGACTGGTGAGTTCCCGTCACCGATATAACCGTGTAACCCAACACTCCGTCCTCCGTCACTTCCTTAAGCCTGGATAACCGCAAAATAGGGATGAAATAGTTACGTCGTTTGTTCTTTCGCGATGTAAAAAGGAAATCAAATTTTTTAAGGTTACTTGAGAACATCTTGCGACGACAATTTTTCCAATATCGTCTTGACTTCTTGGTGACTGACGTCCGCGTTCAGATTCTTGCGCAATTGTACGCCCAGATCGGCGGAGGTCATCGGAGCGTCCGGCAGTATCTGGTGCAGTATGCACAGTATGTCTCGCTCGTACTCATGACGCGACAGCGACAGTGTACCATCTTGAATGAGGTTATGTCGAATATTATTTTTTTTTCAACAAAAAAATTTTAAACAATACAATTTAATCAAGAGTTTCTTTGTGCAATTTGTTTTCATCATACTTTTCTAGGTTAGGATGCATCAAGTTAATAATCTCTACTTCACAACTCAATGGCAAATTTATTTATCATTCAATCGACGGATGCTGCATCGAAATATGATTTTGGATTGTCGAAAAGCTATGTGAATTAATAAAATACGAATGAAAAACCGTTACCGGATTCATTTTCGACCGCAAGACCGGTCGTTGCTGTACTCGGTGCAGTCAACGTAAACAATTCGTGTCTCTCTCGTTTACGCTTTTGCAATTTTTCCCGCAGACTGTTTCTCTTTATTTTTATCGCTTGAATCTCCTCGAAAGCGTCGGACATTATTTTTCAAAAGTTGTCACTTTCGTCAATTTTTGGAAAATTTTAGTTGACTGTTTTTGTTTTCAATGGGAATGTGAGAAAAAAAAACATTGCGAGGCGAACGAAATGCACATGTGACTTGTGTGAGTGAATTGTCAGTCGGTGTCAGTGTGTCAGTGGAGATTTCTGTGAGAGGAAGAGAGATGCTGGAGCGCGAAAGAGGTGAGAGAAAGAGAGACCGACAAATGCCAACGAGCTTGCTCTCCAACACCAGAGATGTCGCTAGCAGTTTCTTCGGACGAGGTAAAATGTTTCCAGCGGGAAATTTTTAAATCGTTACGATTCGAAGAAGACCGATGACGATTGAAAAAAGATTTTTATAGAATAAAAAAATAGAAATTCATCTTACTAACTTTAATAACCATGAATATTTTTTTATTTACAATAACTATATATTTATAAGAACAATAGGACGAACATCTATCGTGTGTCTCGTTCGTCCTGTCCCGCAAGAGAAATAACATTTTCATTGAATCCGTCTCATCAGTGTTTCTTCTTGTATCTCGCGTTTTTGTACATTTTTTTCTTTTCAAATCGTCAATCGTCATCGGAACTCAGGGCGTTTGTTGATCAACGACGGTGCAACTTCCCGAGACCGGAGGTTTCAGAATGCTGTGAATCGACAATAATTTGTAGAGCTGCAGGAAAGTCGGCGTTATGGAATGATCGTTGCCAGCCGGATGTCGGATGGTCTCGAATAATTTCTGCAAAAAAAAAAAGACACAAAAAAATTCGACCCATAACACAAAGAAATATAAAACGAAAACCGTCCAATGGACCTATATTGAAAAAAAAAGTCTGTAATCTTTCGGTTCTTTTTTTTTACCCAAGATGTCTATGCTTTGAAATTGTCAATGTGGAGTCTCATTAACAATGAAAATGTACCTCGAGAGATCCATGATTGATTTTGCCCGTCAGCAGATCCGTAAATTCAAATTTTTCGCAAAGATAATTGCACATGTCGATGGTCGATTGCACCGTCATTCGAAGAGCCTCGGCCGTCTCGCGGCTCAAGAATTGATCTTCGCTGATCAAACCTTTCTCGAGTTGAGACTCCCAATCGTCGAGCCACCAAAGAAAAGTTTTTAAAATCTGTAAAACAATAAATATATATATATATTTTTTTCCAAATTGAGTGGTTCAAATAGTTTAAAATTAAAATGAAATTGACATACTTCCAATTCGTCTCCATCCGGGGTAACTCCGATGTTCGGAGACTTTACATCGAGAGCTTCGAGCACGTCGTTAATCATCCGACAAAATTCTATCGTCGAACCGCAATCGTCGAACGTCTCCGCGTCAATTTCCTGATAATTTATCAGACCCTTGGCAACGGTATTGCTGAAAATCTGTGCAGCACACGCACGTGTGAGTATTAATCGTGAAGCATGGCAAAGAGTTATACAGATATACAATTATTTATTTAATTAAATTAAATAAATAATTGAACATATAATTAAATTGATTACGAGTTAAATCGTTAATATTTATTTTTATATTACAAAATAATCATAAATAATACTTGTGTCGCCAAACGAACGTCCGTTCTCGTCGTCGTATTCAGAATCACATGTTTTTCGGTAATTTCTTCGCACATTCTGTTTTCAACAGACATCTTTCGTTCTTCCTCGTACAGAGCTTCGAAGTACGACCATTTGACCGGAGAACCCTCAGGATTGACCTAAGAATACAGCTTCGATAAAAAAATCCACAATTTTTCAATTTTTCAACGCTAAAGAAAAATCCCAAAAATATCGAAAAAAAAAAAAAAAAATGTTTACCACCAATTCCCGTTTATCCAACAATCTGTCCCTGACGTTCGTCACAAGTCGACGAAAATCCGCGAGAAAAAAAATTTTTTCCGTCTCGTCGCAAGGATGTGTAAAAGCCGTTCGACAATTTTCCATTTTTCCACAACCACCGAGTTCGGTCCAAAAATCTCGATTGCCCGTGAAAACGTCGGAAACAACGGCGTGAACCTTGGCCCCGGCATTGTCCAACAGAATAATCGCTTTGACGACGATTTTCGTGAGTTCCTCAGCAGCGACGGGTTCCTTGAACGCGAATACGGCAACGGGTTGATGATAATCATCGACGAGGGCCGTGAATATCATGACCAAACCGTGGGTCCCGCCTCCCTCATCCCCATTCTTCCTATCTGTAACAAAAAAATGCCCCCCAAATCAAAACCGGATCGAAATTTTCAAATATTTCGAAAGTTTCGAAAATTCGAAAAAAAAATTTCCGAGACTCACGATCGTTGGAAATTTTGCACGTCAACGAAGAAGAGCAAACCGCGGCTTCCCTCGACGTCATTTCGTCGACCCTGAGCACCCCGCGTCTGTGTGACTCGGGCATCGCTTCCAAACGTTTTTTCAACGATGCAAAAAAATTCTCATCGAAACCGCAATGAAAATTAACGACCGACATGTAACGTCTTATCGTTCGGGGCGATGGTACCGGAAGAATGTCGTTTTTTTGCAGAAAGCGATAATGCCCGGGCGAACGTATGTGCATGAGCAAACACGACATGATCCAATCTTCGGCGTAACGATTGCCGGTCGAACTTTTTTTTCCCGCTGCCGCTATCATCTCGCGTATGCACATCTGTTGGGTCTGCGGTAGATTCAATTTTTTGCACTTGTCGAGAATTAATTGTTCGTTCGTACGACCGATGCGATTTTGCGCCAGTGAAATTTCGTTCTTGAATTTTTTCGTGCGTTCGCGTGCCCGACGAACGACGGCTTTTTGCGATCTCAAACGTTTCAGAAGCACGATGCTTTTGGATTTTTCGTCGAGATTGCGATAAGAAACGTCGGATTTTTTTTTGTTATCGTTTCGTTGTTGTTGTTTGGCTTGACGACGTTTGCGTTGATTTATGGATTTTTTCGATCTTTGGCAAGCCGAGCAAATTCGTGAATTTGAGATTATCGTGCAATTTTGATTGCGCCATTCGCCGAAATGATCCTGTTGCAGTCCGGGACGTTGGGTGAGGGCCTGGCCGGTCAGACGGATACCGTTGCAGAGTTCCACGCGTGACAGAGTGGTCAACAATCGTGACAAGTCGCTGCGAGTTCGCACTTGTTCGATGGAACGACAGAGATTGCGATGGGGAAAGGTTTTGCCATTGGCCGATGTCTGAACGTCGCCGTCTTGAGTAAGAACAATGGATCTTCGTGGCAGCGGATGAACCGACGTCGGGGATTCGATCTTGGTGTCGAAGGTGGAAAATGCGATCCATTTTTTCGTTCGCGCCGAGGTGTAACGAAACCAACCGACGGGAATGGGCACGGCGTCGGGATTGTCGAACAGGTCGTCGAAGAGATCCTGAAAGGTCGGTTCGCTCGTCACGGGGTCGTCGGTTTGTTCCGTCTGGTCGTTCGCTGCGGTAGTCAACTGCGAAGAAGCGCCGAGATGAGTTACGACGAGTCGATTATTTTTTTATAGGTTAAATGTTTGCGCAGTGTTTCGACTAACACCAATAAAGTGTTTTTTCTTTCAGTTGTGACCATACGTACGTGATCCGAGGTGCTCGTGACATCGGAACATTCTTCAAAGTCGTTCGCGTCTACGATTTGTTCCGGCGGTTCGTCCAATTCCGTTTGCGCGGAAATTGTTTCCGCTGCGCTTTCGTTGGGAATGCTCTCGTCGATTTCCATGGCTTCCGTCGACTCCCAGCTTTCGTGACCGTCGATTGTGCATTCCGTTTCTTCGATATTCGAATCGATCGATGTTTTGAGGTTAGTCGCAATATTCGTTGCCGAGCTCTGATCGGAAATCGTAATCGTCTCGTCGACCGGACATTCGTCTGCGATTGTGACGACCGTCTGCTCGTGACTGACAGAGGGCTGGTCGCTGTGCGGAATGTCGGATTCGTTCCCTGCGGAACATTTCGTCGTAACCTGGCAAAGAAAATTAAAAAAAAATTGTAACGACAACAGTATCAACCAATAATACCTAAACTTCGATAATGGATAAACAAGAATTGCAAAATAATCACAAAATTGTACTTACCAAGACTCCGCGCTGTTTTTGTTGATCGAGAGACGGAAAGATTGACGGCACAGCCGTTTTGGAAAGTCTCGGAAGTTGATAAGCAACCTATAAATCACCCAAAACTTTGCAATTACGATTAGCTCGCGAAGATCAACATAAAATATTTTTCCTCCGATTTATAGTGCGATAAAAAGATTGATAAAAATGAAGAAATTCACATACGAGTCTGTTTGACCGACAGAGCACATTGTGAATGAAAAGTTTAGTTCGTAAAGTAAAATTAATTGATATTTGCAGCAATTTGACACTGACAATTGTAATCGAACAATTTCATTGATAATACTTGCATTGGCAATGATTTTTCCATAGGCATCTTTGTGTATGTAATTGCGTTGAATGTCAGACGGTGTGAAATGTTTTTCGCAAACAGCGTGTGACGTTGTTATGACCAGTTTCGTCGGGGGAATGACGTTTATCCATTTGGCACGTAGTTCGGGATCTTTTGGTACGTGAAACAACGATACGCGTTCTTTGTTGCTCGCATAACCGCTTTTGCATTTGGGAACGATGCATTTTCTTGTCATTTTTCTTCCGAAGACGAGTCGTGATTATTTGTTGATAACGTTTTCGAGGTTAGGGCAACGTAATGATCGTACAAAGCAATGTTTTCGTAAAAAAATCATAACAAATGAACGAGCACGCGGGCATACGTAGCGCATGCGCGTGAAACAGGCCTGGGCCTCAGTCGCGCTGGCGTGCGGCAGTGACGAGAGTTATCGGTCTCATCTTGCAAAACCATTGTTCTCCGTTTTCGTTGACCTTTGGGTCAAAAGACAAGAACGTTCGACAGCGGAATTCCGAAACGCAGACAATCGTTCTCGTTTTAAGTTCCACGGATATTCCGTGACGGAAAACAATGGTTTACAGTTTCCCGTTACCGACCGAGCCGCGCGAATTCTCTTTCGCAAAATAAATACAGAACAATGGGAATATTTCGGAAATTCTTTATATTCTCAGATAAATAATATATCAGCATGATTACAATTGTGCAGTATAATCACCGCACATAAGATAGAACAGTTGAATTGGTTTTTTGTTTTTCCCCGACAAAGGAAAGAGACATTACAAATAAACATATACACCGAACAATATTGACCCTCACATTCATTACAGGCAAGCACAATAAGGTCATTTTGTGACGTATGTAGTTTTATTTTTTATTTCAATTTTTTTTTTTTTCATCGTTTACTAACTGAATGGTGATTGGCATTATGTGCTTAAGTTAAGATACGTTAATTATTATTATTATTATTATTAATATTTTTTTCCAATATACAAAATCAAAGAATAATCACGTGTGATATTTTCTGACTAGTTCTACAATCGTTACAAATAATAATCATGTACGTTGAAACTCATCTATTTTTTTGTTGTTGTTTCTTTTTAAAATAAAATAAAACCTTATCACGTATGCAAACGGACGATGATCCGCGTCGAAATTCGAAATCAATCAAACGATCTTCGATTACAATGATTTTCTTTTTTTTTTAGGTACATTCGATTGGATTAATCCCCCTCAGGAAGTAGTGATAACGCCGTAACGCGTACATATTTACGATAATCATCGACACGACACACACTGCTTTCGATCGTTCGTCCCGGAAACGATGTAGACTTTTTTTTCAATTTATTCATTTATCATTAATTTCCGAAAATCTTTTGTCGTACGAAATTATACGGTTTTTGTTTTCTTTTTTTTTTTTTTTTTTTCAACTAAGTACATTTGATTTTCGAAGCTTGGGGAAATCGGTTAATTAATGTACACAATATACGAATGATAAATCGGTATCTGAACTTCTTACTTGTTCTCTCTCTCTCTCTCGGTCGTGCGATTCTGCAAATTAGGATTGAGGTTCTTTCTCTAACTTGTTATTATTATTATTATTATTTATTATTTATTTATTTATTTTTGTATGAAGCTTTGGTGACTAATTTGTGCGACCCAATTTTTCTTTTAGCTACATTCTCGAGACTTTCTGCGTTTTTAACTTTTAGTTTCGAGTCCGAGAGAGAAAGAGAGACATTTAGAAGTCTTGATAATGTAGCTGAACGAAAAATTAGATCGCACTTTGCCAAAGCTTCGTAAAAAATAAAAGATAAACGGGCAAAACAAATCACAATAATTTTTTTTTTTTTTTTTGTTTTTTGTTCGATACATTTTTTTGTTGTCATTAACGTTTTGCTGGATACCCTTTGCATTGCTTCCAACGATCGTAACACGAAAATGGATGCAAGCATTTCGATTCTGTGTGTGTGTGTGTGTGTTGATAAAACAACGAGCTTACGTCGTTGTGTATTTCGGAATTGTTTGAAAAAACCGAATTTCTGTTTTTTTTTTCGTCTAATGCACGAATTCGTTATTCGTCGAACTTATAAAAAAAAAAAAAAAAAAAAAAATTGTCAAGCCGACCGGTTGTTGCGATTATCAGATCGTTTCGGAAAAATTGTATTTTGTGGGACAAACGAGCCCCAGTCCCTAGCAGCAACCACCGCCCTGAGCGTTACCCTGGCCGCCCGTGCCCGACAATCCACCCGGGCTTGTCGGCGAATGTTGTGGACCAATTTTAATTCCATTAGCCTGCGATCGAAATGAAAAAAAAATTGTTGCTCATAAACTAGATTCTAATCCAATTCTAAATAATTGTTGAGGCGATTTATTCCCGTTTTTCGATTTTTCGTACTTTCGCAAAATTTATAATGTTGAGAATAATCTCTCAATGAATTATTAACGTATTTACAAAATTGTCAGAATTATTAAGAGTTTGCTTTTAGACATGAATTATCATGCGATTGTCTATGCATTTTCACGAACCAGATTTTTTAAATGTTTTCCACTTACCTCATTGTTGATGTCGAAAACTCCTTCCTGAATCTTTTCGTAAATTTCTTTCGCCGTGTTTATGAACGCCTCTTCGACGTTGGCGGCGGTCTTGGCGCTGGTTTCCATGAACACGAGACCGTGCTCTCTGGCGAACGCCTCGCCCTCCTCCTGTCTGACCTCCCTTCGCGCTTCCAGGTCGCTCTTGTTGCCGATCAACATGATAACCATGTTGGAATTGGAGTGTTGTCTGGCGTCTTCCAGCCAAGTGGTGAGATGATTGAAAGTCTCTCTGCGAGTGATGTCGTACACCAGAAGAGCTCCCGCCGCGCCGCGGTAATAAGAGCGCGTGATCGAACGGAATGCTTCTTGTCCGGCCTGCGAGAACGTGGAAATATTTCTTATTCTCAAAGTTTTAGATTTCTGCGTTAGCATAATTAACGAAATATCAAATTTTCACTGGGTCCGATGGCTTAAGTGATTCGTTGATGCTTCAAACAAATCATCAGGCATAACCTTAAAATTTGATTATTTTAAAAAGGAATTTATTTGCCGTGGACAAAGTCCAAAATAGCATCGCCGGAGTGTTCGACCAACATTGGCTCTCTCGTAGACAGCGAGTGTGATAACATAGGAATCTACATGAATGATTAGTGACGACGCTCCGAAAAAGCAAAAAATTAAGAGAAAAAACTGTCACGAATGCAGAATCTTAAAAGTAGACGATTTATGTGGCAGTAAGACGCACCGTATCCCAAATTTGCAGCTTGATCTGCTTCTTGTCGATGGTTATCATACGAGCGCCAAATTCGACGCCTATAGTCAAGTCATGAACCGGCTGAAATCGCTTGTCGGTGAACTGCAGAAGAAGGCATGATTTTCCCACTCCTGGCAACGACGCAATCGTCAAACATCGAAACAATCAATTACCCAATCGCCCTGAACAATCGTTCGGTCGTGAAACAATTTTTTTTTTCTAGGTTATCGCAGCTCCGATCGAGGCTCGACAGAATAACAAACAGAATTCATCGTGCTAGCGCAACATCGACCATCGCAAACACAATGACGCGCAAAATCAATCTCTCATGATAAAAACAAAGTTTTTCGGAGTATCCTTGCAATGCGTCAAATAAAAGTTGGCGCGACAAATGCCATTTCTAAAAACCGATATAAATATAATTTTCCTGAAAAATCAATGCATAAATCTCAAAAATAGTGAACTGCGTTTCACCAAAGCATCGAATGGCTCATCCAATTTCAAGCTTGGAAAACAATACGAATCTTTGTTTTTGGAGCATAATAGACGATACAACAACAAAGCATTCTGTAAGTGCGTCAGAGTGATTACAATGGACGCGAGATACGTATTTGTCAGAAAAAAAAAAAAAAAAAAATTAGACAATAGTGCGGAGATGCCACGTAAGGCGTATGCCAAACTCGAGTAAATTCGTGACTGACGGAAACGCATTACAAAAAAATATATATCTATATCTATCGTTCAACTGCTTACCCGTGTCTCCAATAATAATGTACTTAAAAAGGTACGCGTAAGACATTTTTTTATTTATTTTTTTGTTTTCTTCTCAAACACTCGAGCTCGGGAAAAAAATTACAAGATTTGTGGTCACCCACACGAAGCTGAGATGCACTGTTTTATAATATGTATATTTTATCTCGTCTCTTGGACTGTGACGTCATTTATCCACCAGACGTTCCAAGCCAGAGAGGAGGGAGTTGCGTGTAGACTGGTAGGTCGAGGGTTAGGTTTGTTGTACGGAGAAAGTAACGCCAATTTTCGCCCGTAGTGGGCGCCACAGTGTGTGGGGGTGACTGAAGCAGACGACGATCTATATACAGGGTGTCCCACCAAATCAAATCCAGCTCGACATAAATGTTAAGCAAAATGATAAAAGATGTAAAAAATTGAGGCTGTTACACAAAAATAATATTATAAATAAGCGGAGCTCAATAAAAGAAAATGTATTAATGATTGTAAGATGAATTATACCATGAAAATCAATACAAAATACATATAAATTGTCCAAAAAAAAATAAGACGTAGCGATCGACGTCTACCGGACGGCACGGGCAGACACGACAACACTCCCACGCGTCCGCCAATCGCGTTCGAGCACCCTGATCACTCCTGATCTACGCTTCCAGTTTATCACGTAAAACCTTGATCTCGCGCATGTGCTGTCAAAAAATTTTCAAAGCAATGTTGTAAATAACACACACACATTGTTGCAACAACCATATTTCCCATTGTAACAACAACAACCAACAAAGAGGTTACAAAAAACTATGAAAAAATGGATCGTCGTAGTCATACATCGTCGAAGGCGTTCAGACGTTTCGAAACGAATCTCCATGGGAAATTGAAGGATTACTTTTTATCCCATTATTCACATTTTTTGGTACCTGGCTGCCATGCCGGCACGACACCTTTTCTGGATCAATGGGATATCGAAAATGTTTCCAATCCTTACCAGGACTATCCTTACAACTGTAATTATCCACGCCCGCTGCTTCCCCCGGCAAAAATATCTAAAAGACGTAAGTGCTGATCAGGTCAAAGATTATTATTGAATTGTCGAACAATTATTCATGTTTATTCGTTCGCTGTTCATAGATGTCGACCAAGCTCTTCGTCTCGTCATCACTAAGGCGCAGATCGACGACCACGTCAACAGGATCTTGGACTATTACCAGAAAAACAAAAAACGTATGCATCGTTCATTGCGCCACTACAAAATCAATTGCGTTACGACCGTGAAACTGCGATGTTTTTCTCATTGCAGATTTTATGACGTCGCAACCTCTGAAAAAGGACTTGAAATGGAAAGACGACGACGATTCCACGAAAACGACTCTACCGAGGTTCGTCGCGGATTTGGCGGTTATGATGGAACTCGATCCGGATCCTCACTTCTCCGGGGTAAAATTCATTCGAAAAAGTTCCAATCGTTCTCCGTTTCCAAAAAATCTTTCACTTTTTAACCGCACTTTTCCGCACATTTCGTTTATCCCTCATTTTTCGTGCCGGTTGGAAACAATTTTTTTCAGAATTACAATTGGTACTACACAGGTGGATCGTTGGATAATATTTTCCTGGGCGGACAAAATATCTTGATTTTTCCGTACATGGGCGATCTAGGTAAAACGATGGGATCGCTTAAAAAAAATTATTCCCACCAACGTCAGGACGAATTAAAAAAACAAAAGATTCGCTTACAGTTGTGACGCCGATAGAATCGAAATCCAAGGGAATGTGGAAACCGAATCTGCTCAAAGCTGCCAAGTGCGAGACGACGGAAAGAATTTATGGATTGAGAAAGTCGGTTATAAATAGTTCATGTTAGTCCTTTTTTTGTAATAATATCAATCGCTGCTCTGCAAAGTTGAATTAAATTAAATTAAAAAAAAAAAAAAAAACGAACTAAATATTTGTTTTTTTTTAGGTCGAATTCTAGCCAGATCGAAAAATCGTTGTGATTTTTATTCGGTCACGAAGGATCGCGGAAAGCTGCGTTTGCTTCAGATTCATCATCAAAATTCCAAACTACCGTTGGTCAGTGCGGACCTCGATCCCACGAATTTCAACAAGTATTGCACAATGGACGTCGATCGTAACATAAACTTGTGGGACATGATTTCTTGGTGAGCAAACGCTCGTGATTAATCGTTCATCGTCTTACAATTAAATATTTACATCTTCGTTCGAATTTCCGGGAATAGCAAAAAAATTGGAGGCAATACCGTTCAAACGTCGAAAATTCTCGATAACAAATGGGCAACCGTAAGATTCACGGAATACGATCCAAACACTCTGATTCTCGCGGATCGTTGTTGCATTCATTATTTGGATACCCGAGTAAGTTGAATTTTTATTTAAATCATATTATTCAAACATTATTTCTTTATTGAAAATTTTTTCAACTTTTCTCGATTATCTAAAAATGGGTAAAATTGTCTCGAATAGTCTAAAATTGTGTACGATTGTCTAAAATTGACTGTAATTGGCTAAAATATTGTCCAAGATTATCCAAAATTGTCTCGAATTGTCCAAAATCGTGTACAATTGTCTAAAATTATCCAAAATAGTCTATCGATGTCTCCGATTGTTTAAAATTGTTCAAAATTATCCAAAAAAAAACCTTCTTTTCGAAACAACAGCAACCCTTCGAACGTCCGGTCTTGACGCTGTGTCCAAAAACGAATTTGGAAAGTTGCGAGAATCTGTGTTTCGAGACAGCGAGTAAAAGCGAGCATCACAATTACGTGGGTTCTTATCACAGTCTGATGATTTGCGATCGGAGAATGCAACCGAACGATTGTGTGCAACAAAAGTGGATTCATCAGTTGAAAAGCACGCCCCTCTTCGCCTCAGTTCAAACGAGGTACTCGAAAACAATTTTTTTTTTTTTTTTTTTTTTTTTTTCGTTACAAAATAATTAAAAAAATATCTGCAGCAATATATATATTTTTTTTTAAATTATTTTTTCGATTTTTTAAGAGAGAAGAAGGAGGTGATTGTGATGTCCAGTCAATTGGTCGGTGAAACGTCGATTGTTTTGAACACTTGGGGCAACACTGAGAATCCATTTTCTCACAATATTCCTCTAACGCCTCCGAGCATAATCGACACTCTGAGGGAATCCGTGATGCAGGGAAAGTGTCTTGATCCGTCGCTCAGACGAAGATTGGAACTGAGCAATTGCGGTACAACTTTGGTTACCGACGAAAACGGCGGATTGTCACTTTTTATTCAAAATTCCGCGGGTACGATAAAAATTCAAATTGAGATGAGAGTTTTAAATGATTGAATCGTCAAAAAAAAAATTGGAGTCTCAATTGGGATAACGTGTGTTACAGGAGACATTTTTTATCAGTGCATCACTCACAACGAACCGTTGAACAATGTTTCGATGGTCAACAGTCAATCTTATTACGCTTTGGAGGCTTGGGAAAAACGCATATTGCTGCAGGATCCTGTGGTTGAACCTCTGGTCATAACCGAACGAACGAATATGCATCACGTTGTCGACTGTGAGTACGATAAATTCATTTTGTGGTCGATTACAATTTTTTCTGATTTTATTAAAAATCACGTTTCAAAAAAATGGAAAAAATGGGAAAAAAAATTCAAGTTAATTAGAGACCAAAGCTCAACAAGCAAGTAATACAAAAATAATCCATAAAACCAAATAATCGATGAGGCAAATAAATAAATAAATTGAAAATAATTTTATTCGTTCTTTAGATTTCACGGACAAAAGTTTACTGATGGAACGTGATACACGACCGAACGAATTGTTCCGCGAGCCATATTGGAAGCAATCGTCGGAGCAATTGAAGGCCTACGCGGACATATTGGCACCGGAATTGATGGCAGTGTGGGAGGCATCGGACGTTTACGTTCCGGTCGTTCAGCCGGCCGCGCCTCATCAAAAAGTCATGAATTGGTTGGAAATGGGAGACGAAAAATTTTCACCGGAATTTCCGGACGACAACGAATTTCACCTAACTCCGGTGGACACGCAAGAATTGTACAGCGTTTCTCAACAACCCAAATCGACGTTGACGAAGGAGGAATTGCCGGAGGATGCTTATTATCCACCGATAAAATTGAAAACAACTCGCAAACCACAAACGAAGAAACGCACTTTCGTGGCTGGTTTTTAACGAGTTTTTCATCCAATTGTAAACTAACTAAATTCACACCTTCATTCAGTTCGTTTTATTCGATCAAAAAAAAAAATTTTTTTTCAATTAATTTCTGAAAATTTCGAATAACAAACTCTAATTTATTTTCCCGCCAATATTTTGCGAGTAAAATAAAAGAATGATCGGCGTTTCTCTCGTGTGGTGACCGATCTGGAATATTAAATTGATCGCGACGTTCGTGAGACCGAAAAAACCGTTTTTTGACGAATTATTTTCGATGTTGCAACAATTCGTTCATTAAAATCCCGCTGTCAATTATTGTTGAGACGTATTTTTGTAATATTTGTATATTGTTAACGAACCTCGTTGGTTAATTTCAATTTTGTATTGATGCACATAATACAATATGACGATTTGTTTTTTTTACAGACAAATATTGTTTGTTTTTTTTTTTTTTTAATAACGATTAATGATTTCGTAAGAACGATGGTTTCCACCTGGACGTCAACACTTTATTGCCTTCGCGCTTTTGCGATTCATCCTCTTCCATTTGTTGCTGAAACAGTTATGATACATATTATTTTAAATTAATTTTTTAGGGAATTACATTTTTTTTTTTTGGGAAATTGTTATTTAATTTTGAATATAAATTTTTCATGAATTAAATTACCAAGAGTTTGCGTTGATTTTCTCTGAATGCTTCGAGAGGGTTGTTGAATTGTCTGTAATAGTTGAGCACGTCCCGGACGTCCTCAACATTGCTCGCGAGTACGGCTGGAAAAAAAAGTTTTTTTTTACTGTCTGTAAATTGTAAAATTATTAAAGTAAATTGCACTTGTATATATCTCACTTTTGAGAAAAGCAGCCAGATCGTAAAGTGCCGTATCGTCGTCGTTTCCGGTCCATCGTGGAATTTTCAACGCATTTTCCGGATGTAATTTTATACTCTCGTTATTCCAATCCACGACTATAACCTGATGATACGGAAAATTATTCATTGAAATCGTCGGAAAAATCGGTTATACGAATCCGTCGACATATTTTGCGCGTCTCACCTTGCTGAGATCTCGATTGAGAGCATCGAGGTCCTTCACGTGGTGTCCATCGATGAATCTCGTTGCGTCTCTGACCAATCTGTACATTATAAATCCTTGAGGATCCAACGAATCGAGAATTGGAAACACTGTCTGTAAAAATTGTTTCAAAAATGTTTTTTTTTTTTTCGTTTTTCAAAACCAACCAATTGTCAAAAAAAAAAAAATGCTAAATCAGTGAAAAATTGTTAGGCTCGATTAGGTCTTACCATTCCCTGTTCTGCGGTGTACACGACAATTTCAAACTGCGGCGGTGCTATCGCTTCGAGAAACTGATCGACGCCCGGTCGTTTCTTGAATCTCCAACCGGTTTGATACTGTTCGCAATCGTTCAATAGGGCAACGATTATTCAAGATTTTCTGCAATCGTTTACGACAGAGAAAAAAAAAAAAATAACGTACCGTCCAATCTGGATGTACAAGAACGTCGGTCATTTCCAGGATGAGCGTGTACGGGGGTTGCATGTAGGGATGTTTCAGCGGGTCCGGCAGAAGTTTGTCCCTGCTGGGTTCTTGAACGAACTGAAAGTCATTTATTTCCATTTCAAAGGCAGTCTTTTGTCTGTTAATAGATTTTTTTTTCATTCGATTTTCCAATTTTCTACGATCTCTGGAAAAAAATTATGTGGCCAAACAACAACTTTTCCCGTACCTTCTTGTAATGATTCAATTCTCTGCACAATCTTTTCCACAATTGTTGAAATTGGGGTAAACTGGAGAATTCGTCCTCTATGACGTTGCCATCTTCGTCGTAATTAGGACTGCTGAGTTCGTAGACCATGTAGAGAGCCATGGCCCCCATGGTTATTCCGAAGACTATGAAACTGAGTTTCATCATCTTCCACTGTTGCAACCGTTGTTTGGCGTCTTCTTCGTCCTCGGCGTCGGTTTTTTGTTGCTGCTGTTTAATTTTGTTCATCGCGTCGGGATTCAATTCGCCGAGGGGACTCGTCGTCGATTGCATGTTGGTCAAGCTTCCGGCTATCTGCGGTCGTTTAACTGTCGGCGAGAAAGTTTTGCGTGTGTGAAAATGCGATCGAGCGATTCGACATGAACTTCAATGGCTCGGAGATCCATTTATAGACTATAAAAACTATAAACAGTCTTTTTCCATCGCCGTAGAAGCGATAAACGTTTTTTTTTTTTTGTAAAACATTGATATTTTCATCGCGAAGAGGCTGGAACATTCCGTGGAAACAAGAGTGAGGTTATGTCGTCGAAGATTTTCACTTACTTTCGGTCGAATAAAAACATGATTGCGCCGCTCTCACGAGTGTTATTCTTGTGACGGGTTTTTTGAGGGTTGAATATGCGACACAACGTGTGCCATTGTATATTTTGAGCAGGAGACACAATTTTCTCGTTGCACATGCCATCGCTATATTTTTTTTTGAATTATGTGAACATGGAGACCATGAACTTCACGAAGCCGTGTATTGAAACCCGATGCGAGATAAGAAAAGCCGGTATGATAAGAGAGGATGGAAATGTGGGTGCGAAATTGAAGACGAATTTGTGAGGAGCAACGGTTCTCGATGACGCCGTATGGTGGCGCACGCTACCGGTGAGATAAATTATTTTTTTACGGTGATGTGGTATATCGGAGCGTGTTTCTCTCTCGCTCAGTGACGATTGCCGATAACGCTATTACTCTCGCACTCGTGGTGGAAGAGAAAGCTTTCGCATCACTTCAAAGTAGATTCTAATGTTTCACAGGGGGTTTTAATTCCTTATTATTCGGTCATAAAAGTATCTTGAAAACAATTCTATCAAATTAATGGGCATTTCTTCGTTGATTCAATGATTTTATCCCTGCATGCCTACGTTCATAACCTAACATTCTTCATGATACATTTCTCTCGTAAATAGCGTTGATGCTGATCTATTAATATTAATACTTACATAAACATTCAATATGATGTATTTAATACAGAAATATTAATATAATATTGATATTTCGGAAGACGGTTTTGTCTTGCGATAGTTTTCACTGCATTCAGCGCCCCCGTGGCTCAGTTTGGAAGCGTCACTCATCACGACTTTGACATTGTTTTTTCACGATTTTGTCATTGAAGGTTAGTCTTGTCTCGTACTGACTCCATGGCTGCAACATAACCAAATAACGAAACGATTGGATTTCTGCTAATACAATTCACAAGGTAAGAAATTATAATTAATCAATCACTTGATTCAACGTGAGATACATTGATGATTGTAATTGTCACGAAATTTTTGACGAAGTGTTGTCAATCGATCGATAACTACCACCGGTGACCGAGTGATGTCCCCTCCACTAACCTCACTTTTTTTCCCTTGCAGTGTTCTCATCTGTATCCAAATTAGAAGGTAATAGTAGATTTTCTATCCAAAAACCCAAAAAAAAATATCCAAGTAGAAATTCGACATGTTCATTATAGAAATAATTTCCAAGAGCGAGCCTCTGTATCAAGAACTTCACAATTTAATTCTGCCTTCCAAACAAATTTTTTAATTATCATCGACGTTGAGACATTTTCGTGTCTTTTCTTATCTAACGAATGCTTTTTTTTGTTTCTTTCAAGATGAGGCCGACGTTGTTTTTGATGAAGGGAGTCGCCAGAGCGCCTCAGAACGAAAAGAAAGTACCGTTCAAGGTTCAAATGCCTTTGGCTATCAAGAACAGAGTCTCGAGCAAGGGTTCGTCGCTCAAAGGTGACACGATTCGTACAAGACCCATAAAAATTTCTCAAAGTCCACAAAAAAATTATAAGAAACATTTGAAAAATCTATCTCCACAATTTTGTGTGTTTTCAGAACGTGGATGTTTGTACGAAATTTCATTGGTACTCGCTTGTCTGGAACAAAACAATTTCGAGAACAAATTTTGCGCCAAAGAAGTGAGTTCGTTTCATCAGTGTTACTCGAATTACTTGACCAACAAGCACACGGCCAAGGAACAAGCGCGCAAGGGCATACTGACGCCAAACTCCAAGAACCTGAAGTTCAATCAGATGAATCAACTCATGAAAAAATATCCGCACATGTGAGAGACGATTGTTCCGATTTATTTGTATTTTTCAACGTGCGACCGACGATGGTCACTCAAAATCATGTAATCGACATTTAATTACACATTGTTATTTACAATTAAAGTAGTATTTAAAAAAATAAATAAATATATGTATATATATTTGAGAATATACATTTGTGTGCGAATTTTTCAAAGTTTATCACTGGATCGTCGCACGAATGGTGCTTCGAGGATGTCGCCAGAGTCACGACGGATCGAAGCACTTTGACGATCCGTTGCTCTCGTCCATTTGCACGTCCTTCAGTCTTCTCAGTGCCAATCTTTTCGAATATCCTGATAATCGATACACGATAAATCAATAATAATCGTACAAACAATTTTTATCCTAGCGAAAATGAATTACTCACTCAAAGGTTGTGGCTCGGCTTGCAAAGAATTCAATTGATTCTCGATTCTTCGTAAAACTTTGTAATTTTCGTAATTGCCATCGTTGTAAGAGTAATAAGTGTAAACGAGGGTGAAGAAACACATGAAGAGAGCGAATTTGCGAAAACGCCAACTGAGATTAACCAATTCGAGCTGTTGAACAATTTTAACGAACGATTATCGTCCAGTTTCCAGATTTTATAATTTTTTTTTTTTTCAACTTCAATATTTTCGATGAAAAATTATATTTCGTATGGATTACCTCGTCGTCGGTGGATCCGTTTTTCGTGTTATCGCGATATTGTACCAACATTCTTTCCACGATAACGTTCAGACTCAGAATGGTGAACAAACTGACCCGAGCTTCGGCCGTGCGTTTCGACGAGCTGAACAGAGCGCACAATATACATGCCAGCATGTAATAAGCGATCGATTGAATCCAAGATACCTCGCCTTGGATCCAATTTTGAAAGGTTCGCATGTACGAAAATATTTCGTAGAGAAGTTGTTTCTGATCTTTTGCGGTTTCTCTGAGAAAAACAAAACAAAAAATTTTTTTTTCGAACTTTTATTTAGTGAACAGCTGAAAAGATAATCGAAAAAGCAAAAGTAACGATTTTTTGCTTATTTTGAAGTGTTTTTTCGAGGTGCCAAGGAAATGATACTTTTGCCGGTTCACTAAAAAATTCGATATATGACGAATGAATTGAAATATAAAGGAGGAATTTTTTTCTCTTTTTTTTTATTTTTCATTATTCACCTGAAATCCACTACCATACTGCTCACGGTCTCGGCCGAGGATCTTATAACGCTTCCCAGTTCTTTTCCATGATCCAAAAGTTCGTTTTGTATTCTCAATCCTTGTCTCTGGCTTTCCAAAACCACGCCCTGAATCTCCGAAGCTTCTAACAATTGTTCCCTCATTCTCGTCGACGCTTCGTACAACCTGCAATAATTAATTGCATTATTAAACAAAAAAAAAGAATGTCTTTCAGAGTCAAAGAGTCGATTCAGAGACTCGGAATAATGTTGGATTTCAATATCGACGATACTAACTGCTTTATGGTATTTTCAGTCTCGGCCTGCCACAGTTCGTGATTCAGAAAGAAACACATGTAGGTCGTGTGAGTGTAAAATTCGTTGTAGACTCCGAAGGCACGGTCGGACATGGAGTGTATGCATTCCCTATCGAAATAAAAAAAAATAGAGTATTTGAATTATACGTAATGTTGGAATTATGAGGAAAACTAACCTTCTGAGTTCGTCGGATTCGCTGAGAAAACAATCGTAAGCCGCGTGTCCGGAATCTTCCAAGAAACAATTGGCCATTTTCAGAGCCATCAAGGAATGTTGATTGTCGTTCAGTCGGTCGCAACTGGACTTCAAACCTTTGAGAGCGTTGCGCCAGCAAGCTCCGTGCGTTGGCAAATTCGATTTGGCTGGTAAAAGATCAGTCGCGAAATATAAACAGAAAAAAAAAAACCCAATTATTTTAAATAATTTAAATATAACAAAAAACAAACGAAAAATATGATCATATGCAAATAAAAATTATGCAGAGAATATTTTTAATCTCGAACTGGACTCTTACAAATAATTATGAAAAATTCAAAAGTCATAAAAAGAGAAAATCCCATTCGTTTTATATTTCTTATTTCATGTTTATTTACATGTGCTCCGAAAAATTTGAAAAAATTGTTTACCTCGAATTATATTGTATTCTCTTTCGCCCAAATCCTTTAAAACCGTATTTCCATCAAAGGCCATGACAATTAGGATGAAATTCAATAACAACAGTATGCTCCCCATTTTTTATAAACAATTTTGCTTAATTCGTGGTTTGAACGATATTTACGTTGACGCCGAGTCATAACGGTCCATTGAGATCAATTGAGATGCTCCAGGATGTTTTCGGAGCAACGGAGACTGGACAGGTGGCGACGGTGGCGACCCCCGAGCCGTCGTTGCGAAAATTGGCTACACAATTCATAAAAAACAACGATTCTCAATAATCCCGCGTGGTAGCGCTCTCAACCGGCGAGAACTCGACCATTTAATCCATCTATCGCATCTACATTTCATGACAGCAGGATGGAAACGATCCTAACCTAACTCAAGCCGTTGCAAGTCATTTGTTTCCGCCAGCTCGTACATTCCGGACTAAACACGAGAACGAACGACTGCACGGCACCGAGACGCATCCAACGATCCTTCTTTCATACCCAAAAGATCAATCGTAGCCGAGAACAACGGTTTACAGTTTTTCTTACCGACCGAGCACGTTGCGCAACGTATCTCGCTCGTTCTCTCTCGCTCTCGAGCAAACGTCAACGACTCCGTCTCCCTCGCACTCGTCGCAGCCCGCCCGGTGTCGCACTAACCTAAACCCAAAACCTCCGTTCGAACAGAATCTCGAAATGCGCATGCCCACCGACTTATCCCCCACCCCAGCAACGTCCACAGAAACGCCGCTGCTCGACTCAACTCGGAGTTAACTCGACCGAAATTTTCCAAACGTGGTCCCAGACCCTCCCCCTCCCTCGTCGTTCGGCCACAATGCAAATCCGTACAACGTGCGGTAAGTTGAGGTTTCTTAAAAATAAAAAATTTCATTCGTTCTAGTCAGTTTGTGGTTATAAGGTTGGTGCCTCGAACCCAACACGTGTTGGCTTCAACGTATTGTATTCCCGTATTCCTCGCCTAACGAGGTGGTAGTTGCACCGTAGTCTCTTTACAAAGAAAGAAAAAAATAAAACACGTATACTACATATATACATCCACACACATACATATATATATATATATATAGATTTAACCGAGTTTTCGTCAATCACCGATACGTAAGCTAATTTATTTATTTTTTCGTAGCTCTATGTATATTGTCGAACGCGTTTGAACGTGATTTTTTTTGTTCTCCATTGTGTCTCGATTACAAAGAAGAAGAAAAAGAAAAAAAAAAAAAACAACGAACTTTCGAGACTATGATAATATTGTCGTTATGCGCATCAACGAAACTCGGCGTAACAATCGCGTAAAGCACGTCCTGGTACGGCAAGAATGAGCTGGCGAAATCACCTTCACATCCATTGTTTCGTACTAATACATGTAATGCACGATAGCTCGTTACCGTTTTAATAACAACGGTTGTTATCACCCGCGAGGGGCGTCGAGAGGGAACGGGGGGTGAGGTTAGATCGGCGTAATTTCATTTTCACGATTTTGATATATGTTTCAAACTGGTTTTGTGGAAATTGCGATATTATATTTAACCTGCTATTGGGATATGCAGCTGTGTGTGTGTGTGTGTGTGGGTCACATAACCTCAAATCTGACGAAAATAACATATTGTTGCTCTTGGGTAGAAAGTTTTTATTTTTTCTTTCGCTTCCTGGATTAGGTTTTGCCGATGCGAATGAAATTGCCATGGTCTTGTAGAGTTTTTATCGGTTTGTTGAGCATGTGATTGGGAATGAGCTCGATTGAAAATCATAGCGGTCGCGACTGAAACTTTGCGACGAATTTTTGGTTAAACCTGTTTTTTAATCTCTTTTTTTTTGTTTGTTCGTTCTTTCATTCTTTTCAGACTAGAGCTTGCGTGAAGTAAACATCGCTGTATCGGAGGATCGTCGCCGCGTCGTCCAATTTGCAAAGGAAAAACAATTTATCGCTGATCGACGCGAAACGACGAAATAGAAAAAAAAAAAAAAAAAAAAAAAAAAAAATTGTGAAAGAAGTTTGGATCCGCGCAGAGAAGATTCCTATGTCCCCCATATCAATTACGACCGGCCGATCTTTGGTTTGCGACAATTGCGGTTGCGATCGCATGTCACAAGGCGCGATAGCTTATCGAAATTTGATAAGAAGACAGAAACAACATGCGCAACGAAATTGCGGCGGCTGTGCTGTTTTTGGTACAGCTTATAGAAAAAAACGAAAAATTTAGTCCCGATCAGTTGGAATGTTTTAGACGTCGTCTGGTGGAATTGTTGACCGAACGTTTCAAGAATCATTGGTTTCCGGACAAACCCTTCAAGGGACAGGGCTACAGATGCATCAGGGTCAACGGTCACAGTCGACGCGATTCCACTCTGGAAAGCGCGGCCATTGCCGCAGGCGTCAAGTACGAAGATCTGTCGCTGCCCGTCGAATTGACTCTGTGGGTGGATCCGCACGAAGTGTGCTGTCGTTTCGGCGAGAGCAAAGGTTCATATTGCACTTTGGCGTCTTTCGACAAGGAAAATTTTTCAATAAGACACAACAAAGACAATTGCAACAAGGAGAACAGGCCTGACGAGGGCTCTAACAAAATACAGGTTTGTATGAAAATAATTAGTTTTTTTATTTTTTTTTTTTTAAATATATTTTTGGAATCATGTAGCGGTCCAATAATTCTTATGGTTTTTGTCACAGCCCTTCCATTCTCTTGTTTATATAAAAAAATAAAAATTATGAGAGTTTTGAAAAAAAAAAAAAAAAAAAAAAAAAAAATTTCTAGACTTTTCCATAAATTGAAAAGTATACTCAATATTTTTTTTTTTTTTCATTTACCCCATCGAATGGGGTGTCTTTGAATAGATCTCTCAAAATGCAACACAAAATGTCACGGGACCTTTTAATTTCAACCCTTCAGTCACGAGATATTTGCTTTCAAAGTCGGTACCAAAAAATATCCCCCCCCCCCTCTAATTTCTAAACCATCAATGCGAAAAATCTGAAAAAAATTCCAGAACGTAGCTTTCAATCAGTACTCTCCATAAAAATTATAACAAACGCTCCACCAAGAATAATTTATGAAAAATTAATAAATAACCATTTTTCGACATTTTTTCCTTTAAATCTTGTTTTTTTTAAAATTTATTTTGCAGAAGAACCCGACAAACGTTACAATGGATCAATCACACAAACCAAAGCCACTGGGCTCGTCCAATCAAAATCATCATCATCAGCAGCAACAACACCAGCAACAGCCACAACAACAACAACAACAACAGCAGCACACTAACAATAACAATAACAGCACAGGTAGGCGTCGTAATTTGAATAGTCCGAGTCCATATCTAACGCGTAATCGTTCATGGTTCAATCACTCGTTCAGCATGGGTTTTGGTCCCCATCCGATGAATCAACCTCCCTGGTACAGCGCAATGACTCCCCATTTCTTTGGTGCCCCACCCTCGCCACCTTTTCCCGGCCATCGGGGAAGCAAATGGTTCCATCCTTCGTCCTATCCCGCAGGATTCACACGTTTTCATCATTGGACCCCCAGAGCCACCCTCAAAGTATGAAAAACGAAAAAAAAAAGAAATATTTAAAAAAAATATATATATATACAAAACAAAAATAATAATGATAAAAAAAAAATAAATTAAAAAAAAAACAACCGCTATCACGTTCGAGCCTAAAACGAATCTGTTCCTAATTAGATTAATCCACCTGTTCCTAAATGACTTTGAAAAAAAAAAAAAAATTCTTTTTCAATCAAAAACAAATAAATAAATAAATGACCGAAATTCATTTATTTATTTGGATAATTTTTTTTGCACTATTTGCAAATTTGAAGAATTTTATATCGCGCGAATCATAAATTACGATTTACACAAGAAAAAGTTCTAAGATTACGAAAAAAGAGAATACGAAAAAAAAAAAAAAAAAAAAAATCGATGGAAAAAAGAAACATGAAAAATAATTTTTTTATCACTCCACCGATAATTAGTTAAGAAAACTGACGAAAAAAAACTATGTATGATGATTCGGCATTTTTTTCACTGCCTTTCACAATCTCGACGTTATAATTCGGATGCGTCAAAATTAGGAGCAGAATTTGGGATCAATTTTTCTGTATAAAAAAAAAACGATCTTGTTATAAAAGAAAAAACAAAAAAAAAAAAAGACAGACAAACAAACAAACAAACAAACAAATAACCGCCGATGAAGGACAACGATTTTTATAATGCTATTATAAATGTTATATTATTATATGTTATAAACCCCGAACGGTTCGACGATAATTAGATAGATAGGTAGATTGAGTTTTTATCATCTTCGAATGGAAAATTTGTGGTTTTTTTTTCGTTTTTTTTTTTTTTGCGAAGAGATTTTGAGAAGAGAAGTGGAGTTGTGGGGGGCTTCGATCGAAACAAGAAAAAAAAAAAGAAGCAATTATACGCCAATTTGTAGGCCGAGAATAATGGCGAAAAAAAATATATACAAACAAATGGTAATAGTTATTTAATTCATATGCACTGAGAAAAAGAAGAAGATGAAGATTAAAAAAAAAAAAAAACAAAGCATACAAACAAACGATTAGTTGCAAAAAAAAAAATGAAACATAAGACGAAAACAAAATAATTTTCGACGTAAAATAATGAGAGTTGGTTTCATAATTTTATTGGGATGAAAAAAAAAATCATTAAAAAAAAATCTATATATATATATATATCTATATATACGTATCGATAAAATATGTTATGTTGAAAGAAACGAAAAAGAAAACGTGAAACAAAAAAAAAAAATAATAACCACGAAAAATGTTGGAAAAAATGCTTTAACGAAATATTTATAAGAAACAAACTAATAATTCGTTTTTTTTTTGTTGTTCTTTCTATTTTTATTTTTTCCGGTGAAACGAACGATTATCGCGTCTTATTTCGGTTATCGAGGGTTATTGGCCTTTTCGGGTCCAATGAAAAAATTGGCGAGGGAAAAAAAAAATTAAAAGAAAAAAAAATGAAACTGTAAAAGTCTGACTCGACGACCAAAAGTAAATCGATCGAATTTAACGTTAATTGCAAATCGAAACGACAAAGAATTCGTGTCGTAAACGCAAAGAAAAAATTATTTAAAAAATCGATTTATAAAAAATAGAAGAAAAAACGACAAATTATTTATTCATTTACCGAAATAATCGACATATATATATACATATATATATATATATAAATATACACATATGTTTGTATCTATGTAGGTATGTGCACACAAACACAAAAAGAGAGAGAAACACACACACACACACACACAGACACGAAGACACGTTATGTATAAATATATTGGTTGGCTGAGAGAGTGAGCCTGAGATAAAACAGATGCAATTATAAATTGTCTCGTCGTAAGTGCCAGTGAATTATTATCGCTGGCCAAAGACGCGAGACACATCGGGGAACATGTAATACGTCGATCCACGAGGTTTTGTAACGAATTCGAGAGGCGAAAAAAAAAAAAACATAAAAGAAAATTTAAAAAAAATAGGAATTGAAAGAAAAAGTCGAAAAAAAATATGACGAAATTCGAACGAAAAAACGATAAAACGTCAACTATTCCAAAAATGAAGATTAAAAATGAAAAAAAAATTAAATTTAAAGAGAAAGCAAGCGTGAATCCCTTTACCAAAAAAAAAAGATTTAAAAAAAATAAATAAAAATCACACAATAAATATTACCGAATTGCGTACTGCTCGTAATGCAACTGTCACGCGTTCGCGAATTGCATAAAAAATACAAAAAAAAAAAAAAAATAAATATGTTGCATCGAACCGCGTGACATTGAATTACAAAACGAACGAACGATTTATTGAAACGATTTCAATTATTATTATTATTATTATTATTATTTTTAATCATTGCAATGTATGTGACAATTATGACGAGGACATAGAACTCATTGTAGATAATAGGGACAAAGCAAGGTTGCATTCGGATCAGTTACTATATTACGAAGTTAGACATTATTTTTTTTTTTTTAATAATTCGTTGTTGGGGTCATCGTTATTATTATTTTATTATTATTATTATTAATTTTTTTCTCGCTTTATTCGTCGATCGTAGTCCATTCGACGGACCACAGTCACGTTGTAATATTATCGCGACCTTTGCATTTTATTGTGCTGGCAAAAACAAAAAAAAAAAAAAAGGGATAAAAATTATAACGAACAAAACTGATGAATAATTTTTGTTCTTTCTTCATTGAAACGATTAGTGCAATCGCTGCTGAAAATTTTTTCTGTCACGATGAATAATCGCTGTGACAATTGTGCGATTCGACGAGAGCGTTCGATTATATTTTTATTATTTTGTAAATTATTTCACACTTGCAAATCGATTCGATTCGATGTTTTACATTGTCGATTGTTTGACGATTATTTATTCCGATGAAAAAAAAAGAGAAACAGCGAGACGACAACCAATCAAGCATATTTAACGATGATCGATGGTTTATTGCGTTATTTAAATTGAACGTTTATTATTTTATTATTATTTTATTTTTTTTTTTTAATTCCATTCGCAAAATTTTTTTTTTTTTGGGAAAATATTTTCACTAAGTTAAATTTTGCGAATTGCGATTGTTCGAAATGAGAAAAACAGACGGAGAGTAATTGATATGACTGGTTGAACCATTAATCGAAAATAAATGAAAAAGAGAGAGAGAAAGAGAAAAATAAATTTCTTCACCGAAGTCAAACGTACTGAAAAAGAAAAATATATTTAAAAAATCATTATTATAATAATTTAACGGATGTTATATACTATTCTGTTGACCAACGAAAAGATGAAAAAAAAATCTATATACATATATATATATCCACGTCGTTGCGCCCGTTTTAAATGGATATATATATACACATAAATATATATTGTGTTATCGTTAATTTGCATCGCGTCGAATTAAAAGGCGGGAGCATTTGGATTTATCAACATTATGTTCTTTAAACATTTTCAAAACAAGAAAAATAATAATGATATCGAAAAAAAACAAACAAACAAACAATATGGTGTAACAAATTAAATTGTTTTTTTTTCCTTTCTGTTATGACACGTGGTTACTAATTTTTTTTTTAAATGCTGTCGTAACAAATTATAAAATTGTTTGAACGAATATATTATATTATTATTATTATTATTATTATTATTATGATTATATTGATGTTAGTCGCAATAACAATGTGTTTAATATTTCCCACTGCATATAGAATGCGATAAGGTTCATCAATAAATAGTTTTGCAAATTGGAAATACGTGTGTTACTTTATTAATATTTTTTTTCCCCCAATTTTTAAACCAATTTCAGAAAAAGTTGCTCGGTCGGTAACGAAAAACTGTAAACCATTGTTCTCGGCCCCGCGATTTCCCATCGCAATGAAAATCGTCGAAAACTTTGCTTATCATATTTATTTATTCATCCGTTCTCTTCATAACAAAAGCATATATCTTCTTAAACAAATTATATATATAAAGTAAATCACAATTGATGCATCAACAATAAAAAAAAAAACAATTTCGTACGACGAATCTCAATGTCTGTCCTTATATATTCGATATGTCTCACGACGAAAAGACTCCAAAGGGCGAGAAAAAAAAGTAACAAAAAAAATATTTTTTTTTAAAATAAAAATTCAATTCTTCGTCCCAATAAGTTTTTTCGTGGTCCACTGGACCCCAGGTGAACTGTCATGGCCACTATGCAATAGAAATACCATTTTCCAACATTATTTCATCCACTCAAACGCGCGCACTTTCATTTTTCCACATCGACCAAAAAATTCTTGACTTTCAAACTTCAAAATAAACATTACCATCTCTCAAATTCCACAAAATCTCTATTTTTCCCTCAAAAACATAACATCTAAACATCAAAACGCGGTAAAATTCTCCACCACATGACAAAAATTAAATTTTTCACGAATTTTTTGTTGTAAAAAAATTCAGATTTCGTGAAATTTTTTCCTCTCATCGTCTTTCGACGGTTCAAAAATCTCGAATAGAAGAAAACGACTGTGAGATTATTTGAAAAACATGTTAAATCGAAGTTCGGCGCAAGATTCGAGTCGATACATCGAAAAGCCCGCAGATGGGATCGGTTTCGGCGAGTGGGGTACCGCCGGACCCCACGCGTTAAACCATGGCTTGATGATACTTTTGCGGCTGATTGTTGTAAGCCTCGTTGGAATTGCCGTAATGATGACCGAATTCCGCGGAACCCACGATTTGCGCCTGATGATGATAATTGTTGGACGCGGCGTGATGATGCATCTGGCTCATTCGCGCCTGATAATAATCTTCGGTCACGTATGGATTCTGATAAGCGGCGTTGTAGGCTGCTTGGGTGGCGTAACACTGTCCGGGATTCATCGTGGACGATGGGCCCCATGGGAAACGATAATCACCGTGATTCATCGAATTAGCGTGTGACAAATATGGAGAACATTGCGATCCAAATTGTTGAGAATTTCCCGGAGTTATCGGAGGCGACGGTGTGGCAATTGTTCCGATTATTCCATTATTGCTCGTGGTCACATCGAGTCTCGAATAAGTCGAATTCATTCCCATCGATGGCGAATTCGAAGCGTCTTTCGGTTGCATCGGTGACGAAGGCCCATCGTTCGTGATCATTTTTGTCGTTTCCAACTTGCAAGAATTGATTTCGTTCGGAATTGAAATTTCTTTTGGAGTTTCCTTCAATGACGAGGCTTGGTCCTGCGATTGCTGCTGATTGTTCGACTGATTGTGCTGTTGCTGCTGATCCTGAAGCTGTTGAACTTGCTGTCTGCACTTTGCTCGACGATTTTTGAACCAGACCTGCGATTCAGATGAGAGATTATTGTTGATTAATGAGGATTCGAATGGGTTTAGAATATATTTTTGAAAAATTTGTTTATGGCAATAATAATAATAATAATAATAATAATAAATAAAATTTTCTCCTACGATATTTCACTTTTTTTTTTTTTCGTTACAAATTTGATCGAGTTTTACCTGGACTCGAGATTCCGGAAGATTTATCTTCACGGCAATTTCCTCGCGCATGAATATATCGGGATATCTTGTTTTCGAGAACAAATCCTCGAGAACGTCCAGTTGGGCTCGCGTGAATGTCGTTCGTTCTCTTCGTTGTTTTCGCTGATTTATTCCTAATCAGAAAAAAAAAACAATACAAATTAAAATCAGACGTCATGGATTGAATAATAAACCGATGAAGATTGTGTTCCATCGAATCACTCGGCAATTTAACAATATAAAATAATAATAATAATAATAATAATAATAACCATTAAATAAAACTTTTTTCCCTTTCTCATAAAAGAAGTTTTTCAAATTTATTATATTCATTATATCAACATGACTATTCAACATTCATAAAAATAATCCAAGCAGTTCATTAAAAATTGACACAAAAATAATATAAAATATCAAATAATAAAATATTTTTACATAAAATTAAAAATTCACACAAAAATAACAATTTACTTGAAAAAAAAAATCACCCTCAATAAAACATTGATAAAAACAAAAATATTGATCGAAACATAAAAAAAAAAAAATGATGTGTACAAGCCGATGGGTTACCTTCGGGAAAAACGAGACCCTGATCCATGGGATGCGAATGTGGATGACCGTGAGAGGCCAGACCGAACGGTGAGGCCAGTGCGGAATGATGATCGGCCAAATGTGGCATCATGTGGGCATGTGGATGAGGCGGACCACCGATTCCCATTGGGCCTTGGGCACCCGGGGGATGATACTGCGCACCACCGTTCGGTCCCGAACACGTCGCCTTCAGATACTCGGCCATGTAACCCGCCAGACAAACCATCTCGCCACCCATCTGCCCAGCACCCTTGTTGTCGCACTCGCTCATCATCCCCGGACCGCCTTCGTGCCACCAAAGATGCTGCTGATGATCGTGATGCTGTTGCTGATTGTTCAACTGACGTTGCAAATCCTCGTAGTGACTTCTAGCACGATTTTCCAAGGTCACGCTGTTGTTGTTCGTGTCAATGTTGTTCACGAGACCCATTTTTGTATTTTTTTTTGGAAATTCGTCCAACTGTGGACAAAAAAACATTTTTTTTTTTTTGTGATGACCGAATTTTTGATATTTCGATGAGATAATTTTTTATCAGTGTTGAACTTTGAATTACCGATTTTATTTATTGAAATGTGAAATTTTTGAGATGCTGGTTTGGAAAAAAAACAATTTTTTTAGGGATGAAATATTCTATTTTAAATATTGATTAAATATTAAAAAGTAAATATTAATTGAGTTTCATCGAGAAATAAATATAGAATGATAATAATGATGATTGTTATTTATTTGATTTTTCTAATTTGAATTTATGTGGAAAATTGGTGAAATTAAATTTTGCGAGAGTTATATCGATGAATGGAGGGTGAACATTTTTGTTTTTTATTGCTCTCGCAGCTATAAAAATGGATCCGGCAGCTACTGTGAATTATATTGTGGTGGTCAGTTATGGCCGTCCGGGCCGGACGTGGCTTTGACGATAATGGAATTAGCATTTTTCGCCTTTCTTTCTCACTACGCCCCCGAAAGAATGGGTCCACCGAGGGCGGTGGACCGGACGAAACACCTGCACACCAACAAAATCACGGTGCACCCGAAAAACGTCGAATTCGAATGGCTTTGTGGGAAAAAAATTGACGGGACAACAAGAAGAAGAAAAAAAAATCGTTCCAACGAGAATTTCGTGACCTTCCTCAAAAAATAGAATAAAGTAAAATAGAATAAAAATTATATCAATGATAAAATGCAATACAATAAAATTTTTAAAAAAATCAATGATAAAATAAAATAAAATGAAATTGATAAAAAATAAAATCAAAGATAAAATTGAATAAAATTCAATATAATAAAATACCTGATAAATAAAAATCAAATAAAATTGAACGAAAGGGCTGAGGGACTCGGATCGATGGCTCCATTGTCAATATCAAGCTTAACTATAACTTCGAGGTTTAGTTTGAAAGATTTTTTTATTTTTTCGACGGTGTTCAATGTATCGTCGATAAATTTGAACATTTACCAATAAAATAATAAAATAAAAATGAAATAGGCCAAAGGACTTTTGTTTAAAAGAATTGTTAAAAAATTGAAAAATCGTATCAATTGGAAACTGAAGCAACATATTGCCAATAAATACATTCACTACTACTAATATGTACTCCTACTGAAAAATAAGGGAATATAAATTATGAAACGTCTTAACTCACCAATTAAACTGACGAATCCACGCAGTATCCGGAATAATGATATATGAATATCTTCACCAACTTTCCACACACTTCACAACAACAAAAATTATCACACAATCAATAAAAATAAAAATAAACCAAAAAAAACTTCTGTCAAAGTCCAATATTGAAGAAAAAAAACAATTTCAAAAATAATAAATATCTCCAAAATTCAAAAAAAAAAAATAATGCAAATCGACACAAATGCACTTGTCGAAAACTTGGACAACCGCTCGACGAAAATTTTCTATCGTCCCGTACGACAGAATGAAAAAAAAAAAACGTTTTGACGTGGATAAAAAAAATTCGTAAAATTTTTTCGGGGCACGATATCGCACCGAAATAAAATTTTTTCGAACCGAGAGTATTTCGAACGGACGGATGACGTTCGAAGTGTGATGGTCACAACGACCGACCGACCCTTAAATAGTTGATCCCCGAAAAATTGTTTTGGGAAGACGTGGGTGGTGGAGGGGATTCTTCTTTTTCGGGCCCTCGAAGGGTCCTGGGTGGGGGATACGGGCCCCACTCGTCCTGGGTCAGCCATGGGGAGAGGGGGGAAGGGTAGGAGGCGTGGTTCGCGCCAAGGAGCCAAAATCCTTGGGCTCATCATCATCGATAATCGATTATTGTCCTCCTACCGATTGTTTTCATTCCAGACATCGTAAAATCATCATCCCAAATTTTCTCATCTCTCTCTCTCTCTTTCTTTATTTTTTTTTTTTTCGTTGCAACGAGATCGTAAATTATGCATTTAGATGCACCTTCGGCGCGAAGCAATAAAATTTGTGTGTGTGTCTCTTCGTGAGGCCACCAAAAAATGTTCACCTAACAAACGACCCCACAATTTTCGTCATATAAATCTCAACTCCGGACTCGTCGATTATTCGTGCTCGAACTCGGTTGCACATGGATGGATGTGTCGGATGGGCTCCTCAACGACTGGAAAACCCCATCCGTTTTTAAATCCCGTCCTATAAACGTGGGCTTGATCCACGAACGCACTTGTTCGAACGAGACACACTTATGTGCACGACGATTTTTGGCCAAAAACATTTTTAATCGGACGGTAATATCACTAATTTGACGTTTTTCCAATTTTTCGTCTCACATGGAGATGAGACGAAAAAACATGTAAAATAAAAAAATTGTTGTGTGAAAAATTTAAGATTTTTAGATACATTAACGCATTCGTCGCTTTTGAAAAATTTTTCCATCTTAAATATATACACGTGATGATAATAGTTATTGCAAAAGGAACAAAAATCCCACGCAGCCATTTTTGACGATGGAGCTTTGAATCCGGGGAAAAAATTGTAGAGTGTTATCTTGTCTTTGAAAATGTTTAGTGAAAAAATTCTGTAACTCGAGGCAGTTTTGATGTACAGCCTTCGAAACTCATTTTTATATCAAAGAAAATTCAAATTACAAGAATGGCAATGGAATTCTCTACAAATCGCAAAAAATTGTTAAACATTTTTGATTGAACCGAGTATTCGTTGAATTATTTCGAGAAAATTGTTTATAGGTCGATGAACAGTTGTTTGAAATAAAAAGGGAGCGGAAACGACAATTATTCGATGATTTTGGGTTTCGGTCCATTTATTGCATAAACAATAAACTTGGACCTATATATAAATTGAGGTAGGCAGCCTGAAGAAGAATAGGTGATAAAAAAAACTTCAACTGTATATATACATATTAGGGTGGGTCAAAAAAATCGACTATTTTTTTTTTTACTTCTTTACCCGATAAGTAGGTTTCTAGACACCTTTAGATAATTCACAGCAAATTTGAGCTTTTTATTTAAATGTTAAGATCCTCCGCCACGCAGTTTTTCATTTTTTTTGCAGTATCAGAAGAAAAAATTCATATCGCTATATCGACTGATAGTTTGAAATAGCCCTCCTTCTATACTCGTAGGAAATTGTCCGCTCTACAAAAAAGATCTCTTACAATTTTTTCGTAAACCTCACTGTTTTGAAGATATTTACGGTTCAAGTTTGATCATTTTTAGACAAATTCCTGTTTTTCTTATGAATTTTGTAACTCGTTAACAAAAAATCATTATGGAAGGCGCAATGGTTAGTTTTGTAGAATGTGCGCTGCTCTACAAAAATGGTCTCTTATGAATATTCGATTGAATTAAGCGTTTCAAAGATATTCATCTTCGAACTTCAATGCACGCCAATTTTAACAGTTTTTGATTAATAATTCGGAAAATTTTAATTTAATTTATGAGTTTCAGGGAAATTTATACAAATTTGAGTTTCGATCGTAAGATTAACTATTATAGAAGTTCTTTGTTCGAAAATTTATTTGAAACTTTTGTTCTGATAATATTTTTATAAATTTAATCTCTAATAATTTAAAATGACGATCGTGATGTTATTTTATTTTAAAGCGTGTGTTCAGAACGTATTTCAAAACTTTTTTCTACATAGTATACATAGAATTTTTCGTTCTAGGGGATTTTTGCTTTGGATTCCATTAGATTCTAATTAGATTCTAATGGAATTCAAAGCAAAAATCCCCTAAAACGAAAAATTCTATGTATACTATGTACAAAAAAGTTTTGAATTACGTTCTGAACACACGCTTTAAAATAAAATAACATCACGATCGTCATTTTAAATTATTAGAGATTAAATTTATAAAAATATTATCAGAACAAAAGTTTCAAATAAATTTTCGAACAAAGAACTTCTATAATAGTTAATCTTACGATCGAAACTCAAATTTGTATAAATTTCCCTGAAACTCATAAATTAAATTAAAATTTTCCGAATTATTAATCAAAAACTGTTAAAATTGGCGTGCATTGAAGTTCGAAGATGAATATCTTTGAAACGCTTAATTCAATCGAATATTCATAAGAGACCATTTTTGTAGAGCAGCGCACATTCTACAAAACTAACCATTGCGCCTTCCATAATGATTTTTTGTTAACGAGTTACAAAATTCATAAGAAAAACAGGAATTTGTCTAAAAATGATCAAACTTGAACCGTAAATATCTTCAAAACAGTGAGGTTTACGAAAAAATTGTAAGAGATCTTTTTTGTAGAGCGGACAATTTCCTACGAGTATAGAAGGAGGGCTATTTCAAACTATCAGTCGATATAGCGATATGAATTTTTTCTTCTGATACTGCAAAAAAAATGAAAAACTGCGTGGCGGAGGATCTTAACATTTAAATAAAAAGCTCAAATTTGCTGTGAATTATCTAAAGGTGTCTAGAAACCTACTTATCGGGTAAAGAAGTAAAAAAAAAAATAGTCGATTTTTTTGACCCACCCTAATACATATATATATATAGGCTGCGCTTAATAAATAAATACATAAATAAATTAACGAATGAATGATAAGATAAATAATCCAATTTATTAAGCCCGATCTACGAAGTATGGTGGATCCCTGAAATTATCAAAAACAAGGTTATTCGAGGATAATTCGTGATTAAAAAAGAAAGAGGATAGACGATGGGTATCGAGTGCACGATGTGCGATAGGATTGCGTCTTATTACGAGATAAACTCTGCCTCCGATCGTTCGCCAGCAAAAACTATTTCAGTAAGTTTATCCAGTATTAAGATTTGTCAGTGAAAAAGAAAAAAAAAACAAAAAAATTATTCTTCCATCGAGGCATTGAATTCTATATTGAAAATTCGAATTTTTAAGATTTTTGTTTTTCTTTTCAACAACGTAGAAAAAATCTTGTTACAGAAACTAAAATTCGATCGATTTTCATCTGACGATGAGATTTTCATTTAGTTTTTCAATTCTACAAAAAGGATTTGGTCCATTTTCATCCAAGGATGAAAATTTAAGGTGATGCATTTTTACTTAGTTTTTTAATTAAAAAAAAAAATTCGGTCCATTTTCTTGTGAGGACAAGAATGTAAGTTTGATGCGTAACGCATAACTTTTAATGTTCAAAATATTTTTTTCTCGACCATTCAAAGTGTCTCTTTAAATTATTTCTCTTCTCTCTCTTTATTTTTCTCTTTCCACGAGGATTACGTGCATCGATGGATGGTCCGTCGCGACAGCAGACTGGGAAAATGGCCGCTCCGCGATATCCTCGCGAGGATTGGGAATTTCCTGAAAACCCGTCGTCTTCGCAATCACGACGACAAATCCGCGCAATCGTCGTTTCTCTCTCTCTCTATATCTCTATCTCTCTTCTTTTTGCTACGAGCCAGCTTTGAGCCACAAGGTTGTTTGACACCCTTTCGGGCATTAACCTAACCCATCGGACCATCAACATCGATTTTACGAGCGCGTCACCTCCGTCGTTCCTCAAACGGTGTTTCTTTTTTCTACTTTTTATTTTTAAGGTATCACAGGATGGATATAAACAATATCGGAAATTATTAAAAAATTGAGGAATGATAATTCTTGATGGAAGGATAATACATGAATTATATAAGAATTTTTTACTGAATAATTCAGTAGTTATGAACTGTCCTTTTCACATTGCCACAAGTGCGAGAGAGACAGCCGAATATTCGAAACCTATTGTTCTCCGTCGTGATTGAGCGTTCGGGTAGAAGATGAGAACGGTTGAACGAGAAAATTTCAAAGGCAGTCAAACGTTCTCGATCCTCATCGCGAAGATCAATAGTTGCTGAGAACAATGGTTTTTAGTTTTACGTAACCCACCGATCACATGACTTTGAATACTCGAAACTCGAATCAGGAGCGAGCTCGGGGGATCCATTTTCTTTCCATGGTACTTCCGGTCAAGAATAAAGACGAGACAATCGATGTAGCTACCAATAGGCCTCTTATCGTTGATAAAAATGATAAAATAAGCGAAGAAAACAGTAAGAAGGTTTGGCAGAAGATTTTATTCAAAATGGCGGCTCATCGAAAATCGTCAAATTCGATTTCGCGGATTTGTATTTACTCTCACAACGTGAAATAATCATCATCGGGCACTTGCCAACGGATATAACGAGTTAGTTCGGTTTAATCCGCGTTTCGTGTTCGATCGTAAAGGGTTTTGTCGTAAGCGTTTAATCGTAGCCACAGATCTCTCCGACCAGTTTCGCGGGGTCCGACATTACCGTGTGAGACAAACCGTCGGATTTTCCCAAATCAATCCTCGAAGTGCGTCAAACGTATACTCGCGTACACGTATTTTCTTCACCCTTTACGACTTCGTAATGTGGGCTAAATTTTTCGATGGTCGTGCCTCTGCAAGCTCAGGGGGATGACAATTACATGGCGCCAAGGCGATAATCGGTCTGTGGGTAAAGGCTTAAGACGAAGATGTTGACAAACCTCTCTCGCTCGTTTCCTCTCTTTCGCTCCACCACGAGCTTCGCTAGCGCCATCTCTCCCGCTCTCACGACGAGGATAGAAAGGTTTCGAATCGCCGGAAACTCACGACGCCTCGTGCCCCGAAGACACGGATCGGGGATGTCCGGAAATGTCGTCTGCTCACGAAGGGCCGACAAAATTTTGGAAAAACATTCTTCACAACGGTTGACAAATGTTTTCAAATAGTTCTAACGATTATCCGATGACCCGTGATCGAACAAGGTCACTAAACGATATTCGAAATATTTCCATGAAAAAGTCTCTCGTTTCGAAAGAAAATGTTGAGGATTGAAATTTTGAAGCAGAGAAATAATTTTTTGAACCGCCATTTTGAATGATGATGGAGGTTATGCAATTGTAAATCGCAGAATGTAATTTCTCGAGTATACAAGTTAAATTGATGCAGAAACGAATGAAGAACTTGAATTTTTTAAACTTTCAAGGTCATCTGGTGCTTTTCTGCTCTGTCGGTAAGTGAACGGTCGGTAAGAACGATATTTTCGAGATTACGCCATTGAGAGTGGGTTCAGTGGTTTAGTTTCCTCCCATCTGGGATTCATCGTCGTGTCTCAATGTGTTATCACGAGTGATAACCTTGATAACGTCTCAAATTCAACGGTGAGATAACCACAAATTTCTTCGATGACCTTTTTTCTTTTATTTTTTCTCGCACTGATGAATTACAAAATTTCTAATTTTTTCACACAATTTAGAATAATATTTTGCCGTAGATTTAACGAAGAACCGATCAATGTCATTGTTCTGAAAAAGATTTATTGCCAATGAGCTTGCATAACCTATCTTTGAAGATTATGATAACCTGAAAAACAAAATAACTCATTTGCAGGTTCGGAAGACTCGTGTCGCTGCTAGAATGTTAATTCGTCCGACACGACAATCCAATCGATTACATGGGACTATCACCGCTCTTTCGTAACATCCTCATAGGTGTTCCCGTCGGAATAACGTTTCTCGACACCGTCGGATACGTCGCCAGGGTCGAAGGCGTATCCATGCAACCCGCTCTCAATCCCGACGTCAAACAAACGGATTACGTATTTTTGAGTCGTTGGGCGGTTCGCAGTTACAACGTTAGACACGGCGACATCGTGATATTCGTATCGCCAAAGTTTCCCAGTCAAAAATTGATAAAACGAGTGGTTGGTTTGTCCGGGGATCTCGTGGCGACGATTGGATACAGAGTGCCGGTCGTCGAGGTCTGTAAATTCATTTCCATCGCTTTTCAATGAAATTTAATTGAAAAACGATCAAAGCCGGCTTCGAAGTTTTTTCGTTCGAACGTGAAAAAATTTTGTTCAGGTGCCGGACGGCCATTGCTGGGTGGAGGGCGATCACACGGGTCACTCCATGGACTCTAATTCCTTCGGTCCCGTGTCACTGGGCCTGGTGACCGCCAAAGCCACCTGCATAGTTTGGCCCCCCAGTCGTTGGCAATATCTCAACTCGGTCGTTCCCCAACATCGAATGCCGCTTCACGTCTCGCCCCTTAACACCTCCAAACCCGTTGCCGCGTAGTAACATTAGTCTTGCATGAAAACACTCGATGACATAGAAAAGAAAAAAAAAAAAATCAAATAAATAAATAATTAAATGAACGAAGAGGAACGATAAAATGCGGGCTGTGAAATTCGTGAAGCGTCTTCAATGGGAATTGCCGGGAACGGTTTTTCGTCACGGTTTGACAATCGGCGACGTCGACAACGACGGTGACAACGAACTCGTCGTCGGCACTGGCGAGGGTGATCTTTACATATTCAAAGTAATTATCATAAAATAAAACTGATAATAATAATAATAATAATAATAATAATCATCCCCATTTGGAATTTTTTCAAAAAAAAATCGAAAAAACAGGGAGTTCTCTTTTTTAAGTGAACTACATTTCTGAATTCAAAGAAACATATTTATTTCTCATTAACAAGATTTTTTCTTTATTCGACGATTAACTAAATACGCGAATTATTGATTATACACGTTTGGATTTGAAACAGGGTTCGGAAATTTGGCAAAAGATAACGGGATTGGGTTTGATAACTTGCGTGGCTGTCGGTGATATATTCAATTACGGTTGCAACGCTCTCGTTGTTATTTGCGGCGACGGTTGGGCCCACATATTTTACAGTCCACGTTCCGTTAATCCGAGCAACACGTCGCTTCCCACGATTATTCTACCGAGTGTCAAGAGAGATTTTACAACCGGAGACACTTCCAAGTTCAGTACGTTCTAGATCGCTAATCAATTTAAAATATAATTTTCATAACAAAATCATATTTTGATAATAAAAAAAAAAATGCAAATTTCATCTTAACGTCGATTTTAGCAACCGAGAGCAACGTAAATCAAACCGAGAACAATGAATTGTCCGGTAAAATGGAATGCGTGCATTTGCAAAGAATTCCGACAAACACAAAAGTCGTTCTCGTTGCCGACGTCGATCGTGACGGTTACAACGAAATGATAATCGGTCTGACCGATCGAGTTGTCAGATCTTACAGATGGTCGACAAACAATGATCTTGGCACGGGTAAACTCGTGGGACTCAACAAATGGGAATGTGCCAATCAAATTGGAACGGTTACGTTGCAAGTATGTAATTTTTCGAAATTTTACAATAATTTAAAAAAAAAATCAGACTGACTATAATGTCGTGACAATTGAAAGAGAGCCCGACATTTTTTAAGACGTCAGAAAACTTTTGCAAAATTGCAAAGTTCCGATGAAATTTTTTTTTCAATTAATCAATTAAATTAATTTATTTTTCACGTCTTCCAGAAAGAAATTAGAATTTTTTTTTCACTTTTTTCAAAAGGAATCACAACTTCTGAGAAATAAATTACAATTCTTTGCGTCTTTTGAAGTAAAAGGTAAAATTTTCCACGTCTTCTAGAAACAAATAAAAAATTTCTTACGTCTTCCAAAAAAGAATCACAATTTTTTAAAAATGCATCTTAATTCTTTGTATCTTCGAGAGTAAAAAAAAATACAATTATTTTTCACGTCTTCTAGAAGTGAATGAAAAATTTCACGCGCGTTCTAAAATAGGAAAAATTACAATTTTTTTCACGATTTTCTAATTTTCTAATAAACAAGAGACAATGACGATAATTTTCAGCACACCCGAGACGGTTCACCGACGTTGTTGGTCGCTCAACCGGGTGGCACGTTCATGCGGATAAAGTGCAATCCGGACGATCGTCCGGACGAAGACACTCGCGAAAGGACCAACGAAAAAGCCGCGAGTTGCGTGGATTATCAAACATTGGGAATATCGCGAATGCGCAATCCAAACATTTCCACGGAAATAATCGGTGATCTCGAACTGGGATCGTTTCCCAAAAATTCACCCATAAGCGAGAAACATTTGTCATTCGTGACGAAAGATGCCGCATCGATGGTTCACCGTTTGACCGACGACGATCGAATAGCCGCGAAAACCGCAAAAACCGGATCTCTGGAATTTCGTCGTAATTATTCCCAACCGGACATGCGTAAAAACAGTTTGGACGGTTCGTTTTACGACAATCATCGACGTGACGACAACAATCGTGGACGCGAACGTGCGAGATTTTACAGTCGTGTTAATTCACCGGAAATCGATCAGGTCGATGGCAATCTTGTGGGTGGTAATATAATAATGGGCGATTACGAATCGAACGTCGATGGAAAATCTTATTTTCCATCGTACGAAGATTTTTCGCGTGACCATAAAAAATTGTCGGAGGAGGACGAAGATTTGGAGATCGAACGAAAAACGAAGAAGGATGATTCTTCGATTAATTTGGACGACGTCGAACGTGGTGAAAAAAAAGATTTGGGTAAACCTTACGCTCTGGCTACTTTGGACGGTACAATTATGCTCGTCAAGGACGAAATTATTTTGTGGTAATTGTTTTTAAAATAATTTTACAACACTGGTTTACAATTATTCGTTGTTGTTTTTCTCTTTTCCAAGAACCTGATAAATCGAAGTGTGTTATGTGGAATATATTTAGAAAAGCCGATGAAGAAAATTGATTCGTTAGAATTTATTTTTTGTCAGGGCGATGCAAGTCGATCATCAGATATTCGCTCTTTGTCGTTTGGACGTGACGGGCGACGGTGCCGACGAGATCGTCGTTTGCACTTGGGACGGACAGACTTACATTCTCGATCAGCAACGTCGAAGCGTGCGTTTTCAATTCGAAGAACCGGTTCGAGCTTTTTGCACGGGCAATTACAGCGTTAAAACCGGTACATCCACGCCCTGTCTGGTTTACAATACTTTCGGTAACAAGGTAAACTTTTCATTTCGTCGTTCGCGATTTATTTTTGTGAAAAATTAAAATTATATTTACAGTGAGTGTATTTTTAAAATATTTTTTAATTTATTTTTCGTTGGTTTTTTTATTTTATTTTATTTTTTTATAGATTTTTTTGTATTTCGACGTGGTGCTGCCGAACATGTTGATAACTCCGCTTAATCCGCTGGAAGGTCTCGACCCCGAAGAGCGAGACATCGTCGAGGAAATGATTGCCTCCGAAACGGAAACTGAGAGAGAAGAAAAATTGCGACAGCTCACCGAACGGTTGCTCTATGGATTGCACACGTGACAATTGACGAATTTTTATGAATCTAATGTTGAAACAAATAAATGATATAATTTTTCGAAACCCGCGTTCGTCGGCCGCTTTTTGGTGTTTCAATCATCAACGTTTCGGACATTTTATATCATCATTTACGACCCGTAAATTCATTTTTATATCCCGATGATATATTTTTTCATTCGATTTTCCATTCTTCGAAAAACAAAAATTACAATTTTCTTCCATTTCCTATCTTACATCTATATTTTTACATCGCATCTCTTATAGTCCATCTTATTCCATCGCCTTATCTATACTCTTAATCGTACGTCGTTTAGCTGATATATATTTTTCATTCGAAATTTGGGTTTGAAAACAAATTACAAAAATCTTAATTCACGCTTACATACATTTTTCATTGAATTTCGAGTCTACGAAAAAAAAAATCATTAGATACCTCAAAAGAAGAAAAAAAAATCACAAAAACAAACTGAATTTCGTTCAAACTGTTATCGTCTTTGAAACATTACAACGATTTTCCATCCGAAACACCTCAAAATTCCAAATATTCAACCGTCACCAGAAAAAAATTTATATATCAAACTTCGAAGATCTAGAAAGTGGCGGACGCTTCGATCTTAAAATTCTCAAACTAAAAAAAAATACATATTAAAAAAAAAAGCGAAAGACTGCGGTAGACCCGACGTCCGGAAGAAACGAGAGAACCGTCCATTAGGACCTTCCAGTTCGAGGTGTCAAATAGACAAGATCACTTATCTGCCCCTCCCCCCCTTCACGGCAATCCGAGCTCCTCGAAAAAAATACCGCGAGGCATATGGAGCACGAGAGCTCTCTGCTCCACCTCCCAACTAAAAAAAAAAATATAATTCTACCTTCGCCACTAAAAAAAAAAAAAATTATAATCACAAACATTTTTTTATTTCCAAATAATAATAATTTACAGAATAAAAAAAAAAAAAAAACAACATATTCGTCGCTAATCCCACATCGTTGCTCAACACCTTTTTTTGTTTGTCGTCTTCTTCTTATTTTCTCTCATTTTTTTTCGTATCGCGCCTTAATTCAGGTTTCGCGTCGAAAAAATCGAAAAATTCGATCCAAAAATCGTCGACGATGATAAAAATATAATCAAATATACTCCATTAACCCTACACCGATATTTATACCGGATTGTACCCGTTAACGTTACACTGGGGTAATTCGTTACCCCAGGCTGTATTATCTCAGCCCTTATGGCCCAATTGATTACCGATTTAGTTACGAAAATAACGATTGAGCATGAGCTGGGGTAACGAGTTACCCCAGTGTACCGATTCAACGGTTGAAACAACTGTGCAAATGTCTTTGCTTGGGTTTGCGATGGTCCGGCAGGTCCATGACATGGTCAAAAAAAAAGAAATAAAAAAAATGAGAAAAATAAAAAATAATATTAATCAAGAAAAAAAATGCAAAAAGAAGAAATGGAGAAGAAGAAGAAGAAGAAGAAGTATCGAAGAAGAGTTGACACGTTGAGGCGAGAAAAAGACTTGGTGCTGCGCATCACAGCTTGAGAAAAAAAAAAGTATCAGGAGCAAGATCGTTCGGAGACAAAACTCGTGAGGTCCTCGTGAAGACTTTGCTCTTTCTCCCTCTCTCTCTTTCTCTCTCTCTCTCTCCCGGGAGGACCGCATTCCTACGTTTCCTCTTTTTTATATTTCGCACTTCGTTGTTGACGAGGGATACCGAATGTGTGTGTGTGTGTGTGTGTGTGTGTGTATTTGAGCATCCAAACACACACACACAGACCTGAGACTATCAACCGAAAGCCCATCTAGGTTATGATACATAAATTGGATGCGTCTTTTCGGAAGATCATCGATTTTGTTACGCTCATGAGTATGTAAGCAAAATGGCGGATTTAACACCGATGACGCCTCACACCGGTCAATTCGACGGCCCCCTCAATAATCATCCCCACAAAGCCACGAAATTCCCAAAAGTTAGAAGTCGAAAACAAAAACAAGAATGAAAAAAAAACATCTAAACAAGAAAAAATCTAATATGGCCGAATGGCTCTTGATTGGATTTTCAGGTTAAGACTCCGACTGCTCTGCAATATATCGAGATCGATTATGTACGGAATACGAACGAAAGACTGTGGAAAATCGCATTTAAAATGTGTTCGCGCAAGATGAGGAAATGACTTTTAGGGATTCAACCGAAGTGAAGTGAGCGATAAGTTGCGTAGGTCTCCCATGGTCGATTGGGTCCAGTCCCCCTCAAGACGCTAACTTCATCTCGGTTCCCGTTGAAGTTCAGTGGTGCTCAGTCACCTGCAATTACACACGAACACTTTCGATCCTTACCTCTGGTCTTCGTGTTTTGAAATTTGAAATTCGAATTCGTGTGTATGTTTTGTGTGTGTGTGTGTGTGTGTGTGTGTGGAAGGATACACACACGCCCCGAGCATCACAAAGCCAAATAGCGAAGGAAACGATATTGTCACTTTGACGAAAACGTGAATGTGCGACAATTCGACAATGTTCCAAATGTCGCTCAGTTGGTCGATCCCACGACTGGCATTGTCAGTCGTCAACCGGGTTTGACATATTTTTGACAGTTTCATCTGCGATTCGGTGTCGAGTGACACCCGGTAGACGAGAAGAGAGAGAGAGAGAGAGAGTGGAGGGAAGAGAAGCTAAGAGAGAGAGAGAGAGAGAGGAGAAACTACCTCCATGGACGTGGATCCAATGATCTTCGGCCTTCCACAACGTGCCCACGACCTTCCACGGGATTTTCGCGGTTGACGTCATACGCGATACATAAAACCTTGCATTTATATTCTCGGACAGATGACAAAAAAAAATGAACAGAGAAAGAAATACCCGTGTTTCGTACGAACGGATAAGATGTCAAAGCAAAGTTGCGAGCTTCGAAGTTATATTTTGTCTCGTGCGTTTTTTTCATTGCCATTGTCGTCCCCCTCCCTGCCCCCTGACCCCAATTGTGAAAGCGAACACGCGGAAATAAATTCATTTCGATTTAACGTTCAACAGCTCGGTAATTTAATTGAACGATTATTAACCCTGCGTCTCTTGTGCTCTAAAAAGTTAAATTATTTCCCAGAAAAATTTATTTTCCCACGATTTTATGAATTTTTGAGACATATATTTACCTAAAATTTAAATCCACATTCGGTTAGAATTATTTTTATGTAAACTGATTTTTTTATTTCAATTATTATCACTATGATTATTTAATTTTGAGGCAAATTGTAATTCATTTATTGCATGACCTTAACTTTTCACATCGCTATTGGTTTACAACGTGATTACTACGGGGAGCCACCATAAAAAGATCATTAAAATGTAAGGGTGAAAAAAGTATATACCTCATTGACCTCATTTCAATAATTTGCCATAAGCCAATTAACGAAACTACATCGAATAACGATAATAAACGATACAGTGTTTGATAATTCGTGGGTCACGAGTCAATAATCATAAACCCATCTGGGAAAACCCCCCACAATGGCCAATTGACTCGACGCCCGGTAATCCGGAAAAGGCGTATCGATGATTATCAACGCGATTAGGTCGAACCCATCAGCTCCATCTGTGTAACCGGGTTAATAAAAATGTACCGAAAAAAAGAAAAAGACTGCGAAAGAAGAGAAAAAAAAAACAACAACAACATATTTATATACATTCGTTCAAACGCCTACTGACATACAAAGGCACACCTACGAAACAGAAAAAGTATATACACACATATATATGTATATACACACGTGGAAGAGTGTGTCCTTGTCTTCCATTCACTCGTCGAAATTCGTCGGTTCTGACGGTCCCTGTTCCACAAACATCGACAAAAACCTTGTCGACGCCATCCTAACCTAAACCATATCCTGCACAAAACCCATCCACAAACCTATACCTCCATACAACATTGTACATGCGTGCCAAATGCATTTCGAATTCCCAAACCCGAGAAAAATCCAAAAGAAAAGTGAAGAAAAGAGAAAGAGAAAGAGAGAAAAGTTATGAATTGGCATGGGGGATAGGTTAGGTTAGGTTTTTTTCTTTATATACCTACGTACATAATGTAGCATGTACAAAAGCGCGAACGGTGTGGGATACGGCTTATTGACGACAATGCGTTGCCAATAGAGGGAGAGAAAAAGAGAGAGTGAGAGAGTGAGAGACGGGATGACAAAAATGAGCAAGAGAAAGAGCGAGAGCGGTGAGCGTCGCAGAGGGAGCGCGTTGTGCTGCCGCGCGCCCTCTCTGGGCGCATAAAAGCGTATAATGCTTCCCGCTAACGTGAAAATTATTCTGTCAAACATTCGACCGTCGGATTAGCGCGTCCCTGGCTTTCGGACGGAGAGCCAAACACATCCCCGTTGTCGACGAGGGATATGACACGAGGCACGGTTCGTTCCATGGCCCATCATGGTTTTCGTCGATCTCCGTTTGCTTGTCCCGCGTTCACCGCCAACTCTCTCTCTCTCTCTCTTTATCTCGTCAACCGGATGTGTCACCTTCATCGCGACGATTGTCACATCGTCAAATTCGCAACCTCGTTCTCCAAACCCTAAACGCATCAAAAGTTTCACCCTCTCTCTAAAAAAACCAACCAAACATCAAACAGAAATGTCACTGCCTTGAGAAGCAAATGAATTCAATGACTCGCAGAGTCATCTGGGAGCAAGTGTGCGCACTTAGAACTTCCAGGTTCTGTTAAACAATAGTGATGAAGCATATTAAACCGAATTTATGATATTTGGGTGAGGTGGACTGTCGAACAGTGAATCGTAAGCTACAACAGAGGAGGCATTATTCCTTCTGAATTAGTTCGTGAACCAAGTGTAAGATAATTCATTCGGATTGCGCCCACTTGGCCCCCGGTATTGCGGCCAAGTGTGGGGGCACCTACGAGGGGGCTGAGTGTACGCGTGGGGTATCAAAGGTTCAAGGTGGACCCCCGTGGTAAAAGAAACTGTGCTGAGGGCTTGAGTCTTGATCCGAGACCAGGATTCATCGATAGCCCAATATCACTGGCAGCAAAACTGTTTTACTTGTTTTGTCCTTTGCGATTGGTTGACTTCAGCAGCGGCAATTTGATGTTCGTAAACAGGGTTATGGGTCGGGATTCATCATCGTGTCGTCTGTACGCATGTTTCTATACGTACTGAAACGATGTACCAGTGATTGAAACCAGAACAACAGTATTTACGTACATGTGTGTTTCTATAGTCACGTGTTGATACATATTTCACGGTTATTTCATTCGTCAGCTGCTGATCTCGAATTTTTCTCGGTCGTCAAATTTTTCTTTTGCGATACATATATTTTGACGTGTCTTGTCCATCGTGGAAATGCACTATTCGAGGGCGAGAGAGAGAGTTTGTACAACCGGTGTTTTCTTTCCATTGAAATGATCCTGGGGCGCGACACACAGGCGACACATGTAGGCATGACGTACGTATAATATCTCGCCTTTGTTACAAATATATATATATGATAGAATATTCTTTCGAACGTATAAATATATATCTATATAAATACACTCGTTAGCAGCAACTTGTGATTCTGCAGAACTTTAGATAACACTATCAGAAAAATGTAGAATGTAAAAAATGTAAAATTTCCATTTTTTATATGTACCAAAAATATAAATGATAAGAGAAAACAATTTACTTCGCTCGTAATAAAATAAACTTTTGTAATATGAAAAAAAGAGACCTTGAATGTTGAGGATATTTTTTAGAAATTTATTTCGAACCGTATTATTTTCTGGAAGCGTCGAAAATAAAAAGAACCCGAAATAAGGACCACCCTAATATATAAAAATAGAGTAGTACAGAAAAAAAAAACATATATCATATTATGTTGAATGTACATGGTATGTATAATGTATGTATGGTAAAGGTAAAGGTTGACAATATAGCGACGGATATGTATCTACCCCCGTCCGTCAAACGAGACTTATTGCTCGTCCGCAAACAAACATAAACGAGGGCGGGATCCGTTCATCGTCGTAGTCGTCGTATAGTCGTCGTATAGTCGCGCGTGCATCCCTAACAACCCCGACTTCCCAAAACCGAGTATTCTATCCGACCCTCAACACCGTAAACTTGTCTCCGATGACATCGAATAATACAGAACGCTTTATACCTACAACCCAAACCTTCGTAACGTAACCGTATATGGAAACAGACGAAAACACGTTTCATTTTTTTTTTTTTGGGAATACGACGACAACTTTTTTCGGATGGCTAGCGAAGGGAGGATCTCTGTTACCCGGTAACGACTCGTAGAAGATGCTGTGATCCATTTTTTCCTTTTTATTTCCTTTCAACTTCTTCCTTTTGCTCGAATTTAATAAGGGGGCCTTTGATTGGGAGCGACTTTGATCGAGAAAAAAAGTTTTTTTAATATTCCTCTTCTTTCAATATTTATAAATGTTAACATTCGGTAAATTAAACATAGAACGCAAGATTCTGTTTTTAAAGATAATCATTCATTTGTTTCGACACTATTTTTCTCAACGCAAAAGTTTTTAGGTTATTCTGCGGTCTTTTTTCTTGTTGTTTTCCGTTTTTTTGATAAATATGTTCTTGTATCATTGATTATAAAATTCGAAAAGTGATTTTGCTTTCTCTCGATGACTGAAAACCTCGATTAAATTTCATAAGCCATTATATTCTCATTCCCCAGAACGTTCAACATTGCCAGAAGTCAATTATCCACGCTCGGTTCACCGACTGTCATGGCCGCACCCCACCAACAAAGTCGACCCGTAAACCACGCGAGGATAATAATAAAACACAAAACCTAGTTAGCCGACCATGTTCATAAATGCCTACAGATATACAACCCTCCACCCACACATATCACGTGCCGAGTGGCACACGAAACAATGTATATATATATCTATATATATACAACGCGCGGTGAAGTACAACGTCCATCCATCCGCGAGGCAGTGCATTAGACCCCGACATACACCCAGAGCCTCGTAAAAAATACGAAAAATAATAAAAAACCAACAAAAACAACAACAAAAAAAACTCCCCATAGTTTCCACCCTCTAGTGAATTTTTCCCGGAGTCATAGTAGAGCGCACGCGCAGTGCACGGGCCTGCGGCAGGGCCGGATGGGACAGGGGGTCCGAGGGGCCAGAGGGGGGCTCCCGTCTCATTTTTTTATTGTTTACTTCCATCCCGTCTCTCCTCGAAAACCCTTCTTCAGCCCTCTCGCCCCCTCCCCGCGCCGCCAGTCAAGTTTTTTTCCACTTCCGGAAGGGGGCCCCCCCCCACTCCCCGATCCGTCAGCATCGCGACCGTCGCGCCATCTCGCGGACCAACGACGCCCGAGAACCACTCGGCCACTCCCACTACTTTTTTTGTTTGTTTGTTTTTTCCATTCGCCAGGAGGGGGTGCGAGGAGAGGGGGGAATATTGGAGGGAGAGAAATGGAAAAGAAAGAGAGAGAGAAAGCGTGAACAAAAAAAGAAACAAGAATCAACGACAAACAAGCCATCGAGGCGAGCGAGTTACTTTATGGTGGTGGACCTGGGTAGCTCTCTCGACTGTTAAATATTTCAGCGGTTGGCGGGGAAGGGAGGGGAAGAGGTAGGTGTTGGAGTGGGGGGACGCTTGATAGACGGCGTCGTGCGGCGATTGGTCGGTTGGCGAGCCACGCCCCAGGTGGGGCTGACGGTCAGCCAATGGGCTTGCAGTAGCACGGCCATTTTGGTCCAACCGGAGGCTGCGCCGGAGACGCGTCAGATGAATTCTTCTGCCCCCCCCCCTCCTCCCGGCATCGTGTTTGATGTGGAGCGGCTACCGAGAGAGGCCACCCGATGCGCAGCAGCATCCCTCTCCATCGACGCGGGGTTCGATCGTTTGCCGGAGCTCACTCGTTCTCTTTCTACTACTCTCTCCGTCTGTCTCTGTCTCCCACTCTTGTTCTTTCTCTTTCTACTCGCTCGGTCGGACTGGCAACGACGCGTTTGCGACGGGAAACATCCGGGCAAAACGGGTCATCTAAGCCAAGCACTTTGAATATTTTCCGAGTGATAAATAAATGTGAGATAATTCGATAATCGAGAATGGGGTTCTGAAGATTGTTCGATCGGAATGTAAATTTTTATCTGGGGACCAATGGGTGAAACCAAAATGGCGGTTGATTATCACAAACAATATCGTGACTCGTTTGCCATAACCGCAAATGTTCATTTTATCAAAGATCACAATGTGATGTAATATTCTGTTGGGTGGTGATGAAGCGTCAATGCTTGTTGGAAATTATTTCGACACAGGATTAACTCAATCAGTGTCTGTACTACGAATGAACCTGATGTAAAATTTGTTGGTTAATTTGTCGATTCGACGGAACATTTTTGAGGCATTCACCGACCCAACACGAGTGAAAATAATTGTAAAGTCGATGAAAAATGTCAGGTTTACAATTTAAATTTACAAATTAGGTTATGTGAGATTTTGAAGAACAAAAAAAATGATGCGCCCAAATTGTGTCGAGGTAGTATCGATAATTATGCCATTATTATGCTCGAACATAGTTATCAGGAGAATCAAAGTAATCGCATTATTATTAGTATTACATTTATATTGTTATTATCATTATTATTATTGCACTTTTCTCAGACTTAAATATAACGTCTGGTGCTTTAGTAGAGCATTACTAAACAACAAATTTATTATTATTATGATTATTATTATTATCATACCTACTCTCTTCCATTCGAATAATATCTTAATCGTATGAAAACTCCCTAAAAATTATTTTTCCAGCTGAACAATCATCCACAGAGTTACCAACATTCAAACAGAAAGTCCAAACATTCAAACAAAACCCAATACAAACCCATATCCAAAAAAAAACGCCAAAATCATAGTGCCAAAAAAAATCTCCAAACTTTTTTTTTCCCTTAAAAAAAATCGTTTCGCAAGTTTTAGATTCCAATCAAAAACAAACATGAAAATCCGAACATGAACGGTCTGACCCTCGTTGCCCCCACTTATCTCGATCCGCGCGTGACTCCCTCGCGTCCCCCACCCTCCTCCCATCGCGACGGGTTTATCGAAGGACCGCGGGGTCCGTGGAGGGGGGCCGGGCGGGCGTGCGCGCGCGCGCGCTCGCGTCACGGAAACGACGGCGGCTAATGCGCGGGCGCGCGCAAGGGGGCAAAACCTATGGCACGAAAAAAAAAGAAAAAGAAAAAAAAAAAAACCAACACACTCCCGTGTCGTTGGGACGATCCGAGGACCGGCAGCGCTTGACGCGGCGGTACCAGGAATCATCGCAGTTGGTGGTTAGCTAACCAGCGAGAAACTCTGAAGCTCGCGCGCGCGCATCATTCGGCATCAACCTCAGAAAATCCGTGGGATACACATTCGTGGACCGTAAACCCGCGCGCACGCGTCCGGATTTTTACACACACATCTCACCCATAAAATAACATTTTTACTCTCCAGTAAAACATAAACATGTATGCAATAATAATACATCACCCTGTATAAAGTTTAACTAAACAATAACCATCGTCGAATACATAAGAACAATAAAAAAAAAACGCGAATAAAATCCAATAGTGCGTTTGTGATTCATGAAAAAAAAAAAAACAAATAAACAAACGAACAATCGTTTTCGCGATTTGAATTTCCCGGGTTTTTCGAGCTTTGGTTTATATTGTTGTTGTTTGATTGGTTAACTGTCGCAGCATCCGCGAAGGGCGCTGCTTCGCGACGGTTTGACGGTTGGCGGGCCCCCCGCTTCGCCCCCTCCCCTCCCGCCGTGGGTGACAAAGCGAGGGACGCGCGATGTGCGCGCGCTCTCGTGACGTGTGAGTTACCAACGCAACGGAGTCGAGACGTGTGTGAGAGGCGCGGGAGGGGGCCCACATCGAGAAGTGGGGAGGGGGGGGGGGCAGCGGTCTAGCAGACGACGAGCGAGAGAGCGACGAGGGAGGGGAACGAAGGATCTACGTGGATGCGCGAGTAAGAGTGAGACGGTGAGCCATTGGCCATAACCTCGATATTGTGGGTTAAACGGAGATGGACGAGAATTTTCGTACGTGCAACCGATATATATCGCGAGTCCTTTGACTCTCGAGGGGGCGGGAGGGTGGGGGGCACATTGAGTAACGAGAATATCGACGCGTCGCGGGAGAGAAACTGAGATAATAAATAAAGAGAGACGTATAGAGAGAGAGAGAGAGAGAAGGAGGGAGAGGAGGGTGAGGGGAGGGGGAATTCGATTCCGTATGCCCGGGATAGCCCATTGAGACGAGCCCCATACACACACTCGGCTTGTCCGTTCCACGATTTTCACCCGCGAACGCGCGGCCACACATTTCGTTTTTTTTTTTCTAATAATTGTTAATCCACGTTTTTAAACGTTTTAAAAACTCCAACAAAACCGAACCCACGGAAAATTTCAAATGTTAGCAAATTTAATTAAGTTATAAGCATAAAGAAAAAAAAAGGAACGAACGAGAAAAGTTATTAATTATTATTTTTTTTTCGTTGTCGCCGAAAAATTAATCGAAAATAAATTTAAAAAAAACGCGCGTGTGACAATTATTTGATAGTGAAAACCCTGGATTTAACGCGAACGGGATATTTGAAGAAATGAAAAATAAACGAAATTTCGATGAATAATGACAAAATAATACGATAACTGTAATTTACCATTGTGAATGAATTTGCGAGAGAATTTATTGAAAATTTGAGATTTTTTCCGGGAACTTTGAGATTCTTTTGAACTTTTTGTCATTTTTTTTCGTTATTGTTTCATTTTTATTTATTTTTTTTTGTGTAAATTGATTCGTGTGGGTTTTATTTGGTTGTTGTTTGGGCGAATGACGATCGAAGCGGGGAAATAGTGGACGAGAACTATCGTCGAAGATAAATCTCGTTGGAAAGACGTTTTTTTTTTTTTGGTTTAAAAAATAATTATTGTTCGAACGAGTGTGAAGATTTACAAATCCGGCAAAGCTTCGGGACCTTTGGAAGCTACGTCGGAATTATTATAACCGAAGAGAGAGAGAGAAAGCGTGGGACACGTGCTACACGGAATATTACGAACGAGATTCTACGTTATCGCCAATTATTATTATTATTATTTGGAATTTTCATTTTTATTTTTTTTTTCGTATCTCCATCTATCTCTCTCCGAGCGAGAGATAATTTTTCGATAAATCCTGTGGAAGATACTCCCGACGAGGAGATCGCGAGTGGTGAAGGTGAGTTTCAATTCGTTATTTATTGTTCGTTCATCGATTTTTTTTTTTTTTTTTAAGAACGAAAATATTTTTTGCAAATTATTTTTCTTCAATGAATATTTTTTTATTTCGCGAAAATAGTTTTTAATTTTTTCGTTGCTCCGATTGTAAAATTTGTGTGAAAAATGAAATTATATAATTTGTAGATAATCATTATCTTCATTACAAATTATTTGAGAATTATAAAATCGGTTAATCCAAATAAATATAAAGTTTTTCATTTATTTTTCGATTTTTCTACTGTAAAATTGAGTAAGATATAAATTTATACAATTTTACAATTATTGGACAATTTCACAATTACCCATATTCGATTCTAATTAGAATTAATATTTCGTTTGGAACGACAAATTATTATTATCATCATTATTATTATTTAATTTTTTAAAGTTTTAATTTCCACAGATTCGAATGTAAAATTTTTCTTAACTAGCGAGATAAGAATTTGGAAATGTAAACGTAATACGATAATACAATTTATTTGTATAAAGTGACAATAATAACGAAGGTTTACGGTGCGAATTGTTATCACGTTTGTACGACGTATAGTATATAGTGTGACACGATAGTCCGAACGAATTCCATTAAATGGAATTTATTACACGGTCGACGTGTACGACATCGTCATTACACATTGATCATATATACGTATACACAATCGTGATTCTTGGAATTTCGAATATAGCCGAGTTTCGAAATTATTGTGTATTGTTGTTGTTGTTGTTTTTTTTTGTCGGGCTCGACGAGCGTAGTGGAAATTGCATAGATTACAAACATTATGAAAATATATCATAATAAAGAGAGAGAGAGAGAATGGCGATCGAGATACCGAACTGAAACGACAATACACGATTCTGAGTTATTCATTGAATTATCACAAGACTCTGGGAGTTGATAATATCGATGGAATTATTATTCCACTTTGCAAAATCAATGAACCGCGTCGAAATAATATCACGACAAGTCGAGTTACTTAAAATACGAATTTTACGGATTTGAATATTTTTTTTTTTTCGAATCTGTAAGAGATTTTCGGATATCAAAAAAATAATGAAAAAAAATAAAAATACATATTTCGTGACTAAATGGCGAATAGTTGCAAATTTTTCTTTGGTTTTTGAGGAGAAGTAATTTTTCGGGAATCGATTGGTCGAGTAATAGATAGTCATGTTGATACGTCGAATTCAAATGAATTATATGATTATGAAAAAAAATGAATTAATAATTAATGAAAAAAAAAACACTGAAACTTGATTTTCAATTCATTCTAAAATTCGAACGTTCACGTGGATTTCCACCGAATTCAATACCAGAATCAATTACCCGACCGTTGATTCATGCGTACATCCGGAAGATTGAACAGGGCATTTTCAAACGCGATCCCCCCGCAGAGACACAATTTCAATCGTACCAAATAATTTTAATCGCAAATTATATAACAATTATTTAATTAATAAATGTAAATAAATATATATATATATATATTTTTGCTTCTACTGTAAAAATGATTGACAGATAAATTATACAATTTTACCATGTTTAAAAGTCGTATTCAATCACATTTGATATTATTTAAAATTGATATTCCGTTTGGCACGACGAATTGTTATTATTTTTATTATTTTTCATTTTTTTTAAATCCACAATTCTCATAGATTCGAATAAAATTTGACATTTTACAGAAACCGGAGTCTTCGACGTATCCTTATCAAAGACTTATCAGAGACACAATTTCAATCAACCCCCCTCCCCCTGCAAAATACAAACAACACCATCGAAACCCATATAAAATTGTCCAAAAAATGATGAGAAAAATATATACAAATCAATATCTCAAACATTTCGAAAATTTTTATCGTCGACGATTGTTTAAACAATTTACAACAAACTCCGTGCGTGTCGCGTTTAGGAGTTTCAATTCCAACGCCCCCGGGAGACCGAAGTACGAGATTCGTCCGCCGCAGCGTTACGGCGAGTTCGTTACATTAATTGTCACCGAAGCCAATTAACAAGTGTCGGGTGCGGGTTGTATGTATATATATATTCGTCGTGGACGATTAACCGTAAGTAGGCAAACCGTCCACTAGGCCATGCGCTAAACTATCCGCGTGAAATTATTAATCGTTTGACCGTGAACGTGTTACAAACGCGACTCGTAACTCAATCACACTTTACATCCTTTTTTCTTCTGCTACAAACGAAGAAAAAAATTAAATTAGACAACAACATCATTGTATTAATGGATTGAGGACACGATTTATCGTTTGTCACAATTTTTTTTCACATTTATTATTGATCATTACAATTTTTTTATAATTATTATAATTTTTGGGAATTTTTAAAATTATTTCAATTTTTGAAATTGTTATAATTTTTGGAATTTTTACAATAATTTCAATAATTACGAGAAAGGAATGACAAGGAAAGTGTCCGAAGAAGAATTGAAAGAGGGTGGATATATCCCGCAGGGTCTGGTGAAGAACGCGGGCGAACATTATTGGACAACAGGGAATGCCACTGTCGGACAATGAAGGGACAAGATATGCCCCGTAGAGAATCACACATTAAGACGTCATTTCGATTGATAGGGCAACGCGATTTGCGTGAGTGAGAGAGAGAAAGAGAAAGAGAGAAGAGGGAGAGAGGAGAGAGACACGGACGGAAAAACGAAAGAGAGGTGAAGTGAGCGAGTCAAAGAGACGATGATTGAAAGGGCGAAAGAGTGAAAGAGCGAAAAAGTAAAAGAGTAAATATAATCGAAATAGCGAAAGAGTGAAAGATCGAAAGATTGAAATAGAAAAAAAAGTGAAAGAGTGAAAGAGTAAAAGATTAAAATAGCAAAAAAAAGTGAAAGAGTGAAAGATCAAAGTAGCAAAAGAGTGAAAGACTGAAAGAGTGAAAGAGTGAAATAGTGAAAGAGTGAAAGACTGAAAGAGTGAAAGAGTAGAAGAGTGAAAGATTGAAATAGCAAAAAAGTGAAAGAGAAAAAGATCAAAGTAGCAAAAGAGTGAAAGAGTGAAAGAGTGAAAAATCGAAATAGCGAAATAGCGAAAGAGTGAAAGAGCAAAAAAGTCAAAAAGTAAAAGAGTGAAACATCGAAATAGCGAAACAATGGAAGATCTAAATATCCAAAGCGTGAAATATCGAAAAAATTGAACGAGTCAGAGATCGAAAGACTAAATAAAATATGTGAAGAGTTGAAAGATGGAAAGAGCAAAAGATGAAGAATAGTCGAAAGATCGAAGGATCGAGCGGGGAGCGCGGAGTTCGCGCGCGTTCCACCGACGCGACGGGGTCAGGTCAACCGGACCAACGAGAAAGCGCATATTCGACGTGCCGTCGTCCGGAGGACCGCTCGGGTCGCGACGACGCTCTCGCTTCCCTCGAGAATTTATTTTTTTATTTTTTCGAGATCGCGCTGTGCGCTCACACCTATATACGTCCAAATGCATAATACCCAGGACTCCGGCGGCATCTCGGACCCGCGGCGAGAACGCGAGAGCCCCGAACGTATACCCAGCTGCGTTCTCGGACTCGTGAGTCAGCGAGCTTTATGCACTTCGTGAACGCTCTTCTCCACACGCATTCCCCAAAATCACTTTTTTTTCTTCTGTTTCCAACTCACACGATCCAGAAAATCATATTCCCCATTTACGTCGATAAAACAGAACGTGACAATGACTACAAATAAATTTTTATCAGAATTTAATCCAAATTTATAAAAAAAAAAATCTAAAAAAATGTTTCGCAAACAAAAATGGACAATCTGTGTTATAAAATCTTTTTTTTTCAACTACTAACCAATCCTCGACGAAATTCGAAACCAAATTCAGAAACAAAAATTAATCGTTTCGACAAATTTGTAAAAAAAAAAAAATGTTTCGCAAATAAAAGATGGACAATCGGTGTTGTAAAAATGTTTAAAATTGCGGTTATTGTGTTCGGACACGATGTACCTGCTGCTGATGGCTACTGTCGTCGATATTTCGAAATGCAACGATCACAATGGGGGTGTGGAAGGGGTTACGAGGGGGGTGGGAGGTGGGGGTGGGAGGGACGGGGCATAAATAACGAATAAATCAGCAAGAAGCCCCCGAACCGGATTCGGATAAGCTTGGTGGTTTATTCGAAGCGCCAGGTGATTTTGCGCGCCTCCGTCGGAGGTTGTACTCCCTGGGCCTCGTTGTCGTTCAGCCAAGAGAGAGTGAGAGAGAGAGAGAGAACGAGAGCTTTACAATGCGGCCATAAATTAAACCGCAGACCTGATGCGTCCGTTATTAACGATGATTTATGACCGTTGAGTTAGTGCGGGCGTGTGACAACGACAGAATTTTCAAGTATTCGACAAGACATTGCACCGCGAACCTTCGTCGAATGAAAATTCATCGACGATTCACGATGCGCGTGCGCATCGAGCTTCCGTTCCCCTCGTTCGAGATAAATCGGCTGAACGATGAATAATCCGTGATAATCCACAAAATTGGATGACGTTTCGGTGTTGCCACCTGAAGATTGCACATTTATTCAATGAAAATTCACTTGAAACAATTTTTTTCAAACGAGTAATAATCTTTTTTTTATAATACGGTATTTTATATTGTTGAGTTCATTGAATATATAAAAGATACATTTATGAAATTTTTGGTATCCATTTTTGTGAATTATTCTTTCACATTTTTTCAATGAATTGTGAAAATAGTGATATAAATAAATGTTAAATTGATGTTGTTATCAATGATTGTTTAGTTGGTAGAATTGTTTCAAGTATTTCAAGTGCCTGATGAACATGCTTCAAGTGAAAGAAATATGCATGAACTAAATATGTAAAGAAAATGTGTATGAAGAGTTTTGCATATGGAATTGAATATCTACATATATATATATTTTACGATATTTGATAACTAATATGAATATCTTACGACATTCAATATCAGTTCATCCACATCTTTTCCACTTGGGGTGGTCCACAAGACATCTAGAAAAAAAAAGGGGTCCTACCTAAAAATCCAAAAAGGTCACACGATTAACACCCGTAAGAAAAAAAACTTGAAAACTAAAAAAACAACAACAACACGCAAACATTAAATAAATCACCTAAAAAAAAACAAATGGTGTGATCTTGTAGGTTGTTAAAAGAGAACCCATAATCACGCGATCACGAAAAACCGTACCGCAAAAGTCCCCCAGGTGTTTGAATCCGGTAAAAATTTTCGCCGACGGCTGTGCGCGATGCGCGAAGATCTCTTTCCCGGCGGGGGGATCCCCGACGATCTTCCCGCACGTCTTCAACTCCGTACCGAAAAAGCCGCCCCCCCTTAGCGTTTGTCGATGTTTCACGAAACCCGGCTAATTGGTGCCAGGTAACAAGCCGAGTTGTCATCTAAACCTCGGCCAGTTGGCGATGCGTCGATCCCTCCGTCTTCGACTGTTGTCCTGCACCCAGATCCCCCCAAAATGGTGTCTCGGCTGCTGCTGAAAGACCGCAAACAGCAGGCGCGCGTGCACATCGTCGTCAAGTCTGCAACGCCTCTCTGTCTGTCCTGGGCGCACAGTTCCAGGTTGGTTTGTTCGGTTATTTCGATTGTAAGGCGAGCGAATGAAGATAAGCCGAAGAGGGAAAAGGAAGAAGGTAGTCGTGTCCCTTTAGCCGCCCGTCGTGAGGAAAAATTTTAACGCGGGGGCCTGCGTCGAGCTGTTTTCGGTCCATGACAATGAAAACTGATTATTAGCCCGAGCGGGGAGTCCACTCGGTGTGGGCCCTGTCGTAGGTACCCACCACCTTAAATACTCGGCGTACCTACCGCCCTTGTTCCATCTTACCCGACGTCGCCTGTAGGTAAGTGTACTCGTGTATTATATTGCCGGTCAATGCGACCACGGACCCACCAACCGCCTTTGTGCGTGTGTGTGTGCACACGGAAACGGACACAGAGAGTAAATTCAGAGAGAGAGAGAGGAAGATCCAAGTAACAGCGTGATGTCGCACCGTTTTAGCGCGCGCGCCTTGCCGACAACTTTGCGGTTGTTACCCCTCCAAAACTACCCGGGACCACCGTCATTTCGCTCATTGATTTTCACAACACGAGGAGGTTTTTTTTGGGGGGAAATCAACGGTAAACATGAAGGCGTTGTTGTTGGAGAGGACTGATCCATCCTGGCGACCAGGATGGCATATTTTGGCTGATTGGAGGCTAGTGGAAGGCGAAGATGTTGAATCGAGGCTGATGATTAGATATTCTGGAACTGGAGTGGCCACTTAAGATCATTTGAGTCGACAAGCTCCAGAAAACTCTAAAGTCGTCAAAATTCGCCGAGAAAGCCACCGAGTCTTCATTGGACACAAAACAAGAATTTTCGACACGGATTTTGAATTCAATCCAAGTCTTTATTGATCCTGATATCTTGTAAATGACTTGAAACTTTTTTTCTCGACAAATCCTGTGTGGAACGAAGAATGCGAAAGGATCGTCCTTGATGGCTACACCACGCCATTTGCAAATTGACGTTGGGGTGGAATTTTGTGGCGAGGGATCAGAGCGAAGGGTGTCAACAATGTTTTTGACGATATGCTCATGCGGGCTTGTGACGTAGGTAAATAAGTGATTGCAAATATAAAAATCAGAGGTAACAAGAGAGATTCGAGCTGTTGGTTCGGGTAGCAACGGCTTCAGTTTCATCGGATATTCCTACAATATTGTAGACCGATCGATCAACCGTTGTTTGACTAACTGTTGTGATAACAAATTTTATTCGTAGCTCGTGGAACAATGTAAATATCGAGACAATATTGGTTCGGAAATATCGTACGTCTTTGATTCTCGGTAATTCGTTTCAAATGTATCATCGTGATTGATTCGACGAGAGATACGTGAATTTAGCATGACGACTTCAGGCCATTGCTTCTCGGTTCTCGGTTCAGCCTCGTACGCCTAATTACAAGCATCAACGCCTTCAGATTGTTAATAAATTGTCAGATTTACCTTTTACCGATGTAAATAGTCATCAACAAAGTGTGTTGAGTGAACAAGAAGACCGAAGTACATTTTTTAGCGAACGCAGCGGCGCGCCTCAATTCCTCCAGCCGCCGCGAGATGTCACATCGCCCTCGCCGTTTCTCGCAACCGGTCCACGCAGCCCTAAGTTATATAAGCCCACGACTTTTTCACGAAAAAAATTATTTTTCAATCCAAAAAATCCTCTTCGCGAATATTCTTCGATCGAACCACACCGGACATCTTCGTCACGCTTCACAAAAAAATCGACATACCTCAACCTCCCGAACGATTTACGACCACAACAAATCCGAACTGCACAAAATTGATTTATCTCGTGCATATCGATTGCTCCTCGCATTCCCAAACCTCACTTGATCAGTCGCCTCGAAATTTCTTCGTCTTTCTCGTTATCTCATTCGTTTTTTTTCCCCCCAACATCTCGAAATGATTCTTTTGGCATAAATTTTGCCGAACTTGGCCTTCCGTGAACTGTTTATACGCATGAACGTGTCACACAATTGCCCCGTGGCCGGGTCCCCGATGTTGATAGCCGTCGGCGCGTTTAACCACAAACATCTGGAAACATATTTCCTTCGCTGATCGCGTGCTCACGCCCTCTTATTTATTTTTTTTTTTTTCTTCTTTCGTCTTCTTTCTCCGTCGCTCACACACGATCTCAGCCACATCCGCATTCCCCGTAACCTTCCGAAGAATTCGTGGAGATCTATTTAAAAAGAAATCCTTTCAATTCACATTCGAAAATATATATTTCTTCTTCTTTCATTCTTTTTCTTATTTTGATTCTTATTTTTTTTTTTTTAATTCACGTTCGTCGTGTCTGACTCGTAGCTATTATACAGGGGGAGAGGGGGAGGGGGGGAGGCAGTCATCCAGAAAGGACCCGAAAAAACGATATCTCGCGCGACGTCCCGGGGTCTTCTCTCATATTCGTTCGAATAGTAGACTGCGTGGCATCCTCGTCGAGTTTGGGACGTGGGGGCCCCACCGTGTGGGCTCTCCCTTCTATTTCTGGGTCCCCCCCCCGGGCTTCTTCTTCTTCTCTTCGTTTATCTCTCGGTGGATATCCATCTCTCGGTACGATAGCTGCGCGCCAATGACTCGGGTCAAATTATAAGACGAAAATGCTCTCTCTCTCTCTCTCTGTTTGTGTTTGTGTGAATGCTTTGGGAGTCTGTGGCTGGTCCACCGTGATCTTCTCGATTTGAATAAGTGTTGGCGGAGTTTGCAGGTGTAGGAGAGGCAAACCCATGTCACCGGGCATCATGGGGGAGTCACGTATGAACACACACACAGACACATGAGACACACATACGACCACAAGTGCACGTGGAAGAACGGAGGACACCTCAGAACTGCCAGTAGGTAGAAGAGGAGGGGGGGGGGGCGTTGCGGCATATTTCATCCATTGTCGCCCCTCAACTTCGTCGGCGGCACTTTTCAACTTTTTTATAGAGATTTTTATAACGCTGTATATATGTGGATGAAGACGAAGCGAGGAGAAGACCAACGAAGCAACGGCAGCATAGTTTTTTTTTTTTTTTTTTTTGGGTGTGTGTGTTTGTCGGTGTGTATGCATATTGTGGAATAGATGTTTGACCGTCTTTCTCTATTTATTTCGTTCTCTCTTTCTCTTTCGCGCTACTCATCACTTATGAATACCAAAAACGAAAGTATAATAATGAAAACGGGTTTTTCTAAAAATTTTATTTTATTTAATTTTTGTTATTTTTTTTTTTTCATATTTCTTTTTGGTTTTTTTTTCGTCATCGCGTTTGGCCTCGATGTCGCCCTCGCGTACTTTTTGTAGTTTTTTGCCGTTTGTCATTTTTTCTTATATGCGGAGACTGGGATCGAATTCTATTAATGTTATGGAATTATTTTGTAACCAAATGTTATATTATAATGGTTTTGTAGCATAATGTTAAAGAGAGTTTGATTGATTGATTCATTGATATTCATTATGACTCAGTGGCTCTTTGGCAATAGTGATAGATAATAGCACAAATGAAAATTAAACAATTGAAAATGGAAAATAAAAAATAGAAAATGGAAATTTAAAGATTGAAAATGGAAAATAAAAATTTAAAAATGGAAAAATAAAGATTGAAAATTAAAAGTTGAAAAATGAAAATTTAAAATTATTTCGTAAGAACGTCGTCGTGACCACATCAAACATTTAGACAGTGTAGCATACAATGACAATGAACAAACTGATAGAAAGACAAAAAAAAAAAATCACGCAGTCAACGATAAATAAAAATAAAATACAAATCACGCTCGTAACGCACGAACGTCGATCCTTTAACGATGAACATAATACAACGGTGATTTGGCCGTGCCAACTAGTTTTTCGATATATTCGATCTAGCTCACGGTTCGCGAAGCGTACATAATACCCACATCGACCGTATATACGCGATTCCGTGGCCTTTTCCGTCACCTCTCGCGTTGCTCATTATAAACGAGCAAATATATACACACACACGTGTGTGTGTGTGTGTGTGTCACAATGGCCAACCGGGAGCGGTAGCACACGTTGGATTCGGTCGAGAAATCGTATTCTGTCTCTTTTCTTCTTTTTCTCTCGCTCTTCCTCTCGATTACAAAATTTTCTCTCTCTCTCTTTCTCTCTCTCGAACCGCCGCTTTGTTGTCGCCACCGTCGCCGCGTCGCGACCGTCAATGGTAACGTAATTAATGCCCGAAACGAAATTCCGCCATGCGCCGTAGCTATATCTCTCTCTCGGATCGCCAGACGCACAATACGCATGCGTGTACTTATATGGTAAACGAAAAATTGATTCACTTTACGAAGCGAGATAAAAAATAAAAAAAAATAGAAAAAAATAATAACAATAAATAAACCTTGGATCGAGTCGTCTGCGTTTACTTTTTTTGAATATCATTTTTTTCCGTGACATATTCTGGCATCGCGACGAGAAAAATAATCGAGACGTTGAATGGATGATAATCGTCTACGAGCATCTTCGAGGCGTGGAAGATGATGATGTGTCGCAGACGGACGGATCGCCGTGAGTGCGAGAGAGAGACCGCGGCTAGCGGCGAACGCCAACGATCGACAGAGACGAACATATACTTTGGGGACAAACTTCGTCAAAGTTATAATTGAAAATTTAAAAAAAAATCTGTTTCAAACGTTGACCAAAAAAAATGCATATCAATTTATTGACTCTCGGAAAAATATTCAATTTCGAACCCTATTAAAAAAAAATAATTTCGATTTATCGACTGGAAAACAAACGAAAATAATAATAATAGTAATGACAATCCAATTTAAAACGTACACCGACCTTCCAATCAACCACAATCTATTCTAACAGATCCGATAGCAAAAAACCAGAAAAAAAAAAAAATTACCAGAAGGCAAAAAAAAAAAAAAAACTACCCAGCAATAATAATCGGCGGCAGCATCCGTGGTCCATCGCGTTCTCCAAACGTTCGTGGAATGTCGTGCACAAAGGTGTTGAGGTGGTCACCGCTCGGGCACGACACACTGTTCCATCTTCAATTATTTATTATCATTTTCTTTTTTTTTCCCCGTATTTCTTTTCTCTTTTATTTATTTTATTTTACTTTTATTTTTTTCGGTACGCATCCACAGATCGCGCGGAGTTTAACGTCGCCGTATATACGATGCCACACATAAAGCGGCCGTATATTGGAACGTTGCTGGTGTGTGTGTGTGATCGCGATGGCGAGAAGAGCGAGAGGTGAGAGTCGCCGCGGCAGAAGAGAAAGAGAGAAAGAGAGAGAGAGAGAGAGAGAGAGAGAGAGAGAGAGAGATAGACATTACTATTGATATATATTACGGAGGTTGGGTTGTCGGAGTGTATCTGGGATAGCGGTGTCCCGATACGATATAACCCGGGTGTTGGTGTGAAAGGGTGAAAGGCCGGGACATATTTTATATTTATGGGTATTCGCCGCTACTGTGCTCTCGCGCAACGGGGCAAAGGGGGCGAGGGTGGAGGGGGGCAGGGGGAGTGGACCCCGAGGACGCGATGGAGGATCACGAGGAGGAGTTGACCGGTGTGAAAGACAGAGAGAGAGAGAGAAAGATAGCGAGATATGGAGAACTCAGAAAGAGGAAGAGAAAGAGAGAGAGAAAGATAGCGAGAAAGAGAGAGAGAGAGAGAGATATGAAGAACTCGGCGAGAAAAAAAGAGAGAGAGAGAGAGAAAGAGTGATAAGCGAAAAATAGAGAACTCAAAGAGAGAAAGAGAGAAAGAGAGAGAGAGAGAAAGAGTGATAAGCGAGAGAGAGGGAGAAAGACTATGGGACACGGTCGGGTTCGGACTGAAAAACCAGCTTCGGGCATACATGGAGGACTCGTCCGGGCGCACCGAACCGCGTTTATACCTTGGGCAACCCATGTGTCATCTTTCCCCGTGTCTTCAGCAGCAGAAGCAGCAGCAGCAGAAGCAGCAGAAGCGGCGGAGGCCCCCATTTCGTTTCACGATACGGCCCCGAGGGGCCCCTCGCGCACCAACTATACGACCCTCACTCTCTCTCTCGATTCGCGTTCCACGTACGCGGCGGCGGTCACATTTGTGAATATATATAGATATATAGATTAGAGTGGTCCTTAACAAGACTCATTTTTTAATTAAAATTGCGTAAATTTCCACATAGGTTTGAAATAATAAAAAAAATATACATTCAAAAGGTCCTGTTAAAAAACCTATCTCAATATTTACCCATGCTTGTGGAATTTTAATTCGTTTAAAACTATATATATATATACCATGAAATGTTTATCAATTTTAATCATCATAGCTAAAATATCTACGTAACGACAAATTTGCTCAATGTATGCTTTCTTCATCGAAAAGACGCGTATTTTACTTGAAAAATATATTTTAATCCGCGAAAATAAAGTGTCGATCATATCAGTCACGCTTTTTTTTTGGGGCCACGATTTTTCGATGGATAATCAAAATTTCCTTTGGCGACTTATAATTTATCGTTCGTAATAATTGATCGATCAAAGAAAACGCGAAATGCATTTTCTTTATTTTCTTCTTCTTTTCCCTCTTCTCGTTTCTTGCACCTATAGATACACGTGCATCGTGGTGCAGCTCTCTGTCTCTGTCCAACTCACATAAAAAAGCTCTTCGTCCTTTTCTCCGAGCTGTCTAACCATTTTTTTTTACAAATAAAAGTTTCACTTCTTATTTTATTTTATTTCAATTTCTTTTTTTTCTCTCTTTATTTCGTTCTTTTTTTTTATCACGTAAAAAACTTTTATCATATGTATACACATATATAAAAGTTTGCAAGGAAATATTTATGAGTTTAGGTCTCGCTACCTCTCGGCGAGTCCTCCACCCCTTAATTAACGATTGTGCCACTGGGACTCTCATCTCCACCGCTCGGGGTCCTCGCTCCTTCGCGGTGGCCGGAGGGGGGGGGGATGATATCTCACATTCTCTCTTCGTCTTTCCACGCGTGAGTTTCGTGGTGTTCTTTTTTCTTCTTCGCCGCCATTTTGCGGTCGTAAACACCGCGGTCAACTCGTTTATTCGATTATGTCCGTGCGGGCGAACCCCACAATGGCCTTGACCCTGTGACTTTTCGCGCAGCAACATTTTTTTTCTCATCTCTCTCAAATTATAAAAAAAAAAAAAATTTTATTCGAACGACTGGTGCGAAATATTTTTTCTGGCATCTGTCAAATGTGTCAGACGTTGGGTCAAGATTTGACCTTAAAGCTATTTTTCTTCTTTTTACAAATAAGCTGATAGGGGTGATTATTTTTTATTCAACATTTTTTCCTTCGAAATTCATTGTTTATTTGAATTATTTGTTAAATATTGAAAAAAAAATAATGAAAAATTGTCAAAATAATCGTGGGCTCAATTGTTTATCGTTTATTAAAATTCATCGAGTCGATGGGGTGTCAATAAATAAATAGTGAAACTTAAAAAATATATATATAATGTATATATTTGTATAAATATGTTAACCATAATATTTTATGATAAATATGAAATTGCCAAAAGATATGTCGGCTTTTCCCGGGGTTATCGGAGAGGGTGGGTGGGGGGGGGGGGGGTTGTCTCTCGCCGATGGTGAACGCAAGCAGCCGTGATGAGACCGACGGAGCGTGAGGCTGTTGCTAATGCCGCCTAAAAGCTTGCTTCGTGCCGATGCCGCGATGCTCGGTGGGGTGGAGGGGCGTGGGGGGCTGGCCCCCTCGAGCATTCCTCAGCCGCGTTACGTTCACGGCCCGTCCGATGCCATTATCAACATCATCCACGCCCCCCCCCCCCCCCCCACACACACACACACAAAAAACATCCAAAACGAAAAGATAAAAACACTAAAAAAATCCCTGCATTTTTCTTTACACCTGCCCATCCAAATACTGACTAAACAACGCTACATAGCCCAAAAGTTCACATGAACAATGTTGCAGAGAATCGAATTTCCTACAAAAAACGTCATCGACGTCGTACACCTTACTCTGATAATAAACGCGTGGGAAGGCTCCAAAGTCCGGAAAACGTTGAATAGTTCGCCGCAATGTCATTTCGAATTTTTCTACGATTCTTAGCAATGTCATTCGACGCAGGGACCGTTCCTAAAATTGCACGGTCGAAACATTGCCCGTTTGGAATTTTCACCCTTCCGAAATTTGCTCGTTCTGAATTTTCAGCCTCGTCCAAAAAAAAAATTGCCAAAAAATACATCGAAGCCAAAAGAGAATTTTTGGGGTTTTGGTTTTTTTTTTTTTTCGGGTTCTCTTTGGGTCGTGGGCACGATGAATGAGTCCGGCGAAGCGTTAAGGCGGAAGATCGACGTCGGCGGCCCGGAGACGATGATGTTCAACTACAAAACGTTATATCGAAGGGGGGGGGGGGAGGGGTGAGCGTGTTCGTGATGGGTTTTGAGTAGCGAGCTCGCACCGCAGGCGTCGGGTGTCAAGGGCCACTCGGGGTAGATCTATCTGTGGCAAAATGCAATGCGCGGAAGAAGCATCGTTGCCCTTGCACATCCGAGACCCATTTGTAGCGACACGATCGCGGCACATCTACCTACCCACCTCCCCCCTTCTCCCCCTAGGACTTGGAATTGAACCCGAGAACCCAGAACACAGATGTATATCTGTGTCTCCGAGACATCTTCGAGACCAAACTCTGCGGCTGGACTCGGTTACGACTTTCAAAGAAGCTCACTTCGACAACTTACATACTGGGTGGCTAAGTTTTTTTGGGTTCTTTTTTTATTTTCTTCGTTTCCCTTGGAGCGAGGAACAGAAAGGGATTGATAATAATTTATTCGGAATTGGCGGGGCCAATGGACATTGATGACGAAGAAACGGTCAACTTCATGACAATGCGACTTGGGGGATGATTTTTCACAATCGACTTGGGGATGATTTTTTACAATTGTTTATTTTATAATTTTTTTTGGGTGCTAGGTAAATTAGAATTTTGGAATGGAAAACAAAATTGGGTTTTGTGGTTTGAGAGAGGGGGATGATTGAATTTGTTTTTTTTTTCATTTTTATTTGGGGTGGATTTGAAAATTCCCCGGATCGTAAAATTTATTGGTTTATTTTTTTTTTGTAGTAATTTGTTGACACGTGAACATATTGCTCGTTGTATTATTTTTAATTTTGAGGGTGGAGGGGGACTCGATCGGACAATGCAAGACAAATTTGTGCACAACCGTTATTTTCGCATTCGCAATCGAAACATTAAAAAAAAAAAACAAAACGTAGAAACGACACTTTCTTTTTTCTTTTCTAAATATGTTTGTTTTTTTTTTTAATTTTTTCATTTTCAACTTCAGACCCCGGCACGGTGTTTCGTCCATGGACTTATCAAAGAACGCGCATATATACATCATCATCGTAACCCGTCTTTCGTAAATTTCGACCGTGTTATTTTTAAGGTCAACGAAGAGAATATTAGCTGGCGGCCATTTACCATTGCCGAATATATATATATATATATTCGGCCATTTACCATTGCCGAATATATATATATATATTTGTATATCTCTCTTCTCCGTGTCTTTCGTTATATCGTCGTCGTCTCGACCTTCTTCGTCCTCTCTTTCTCTCTCTCTCTCCCGCGAAAAACCGGTTTGATAACCCGCTCATCAGAGATGCCACGACAGCTCGCATTCGGTAGCACACACGAGAACATTTGCATACACATACACGCGACGTACCAATCGCCCGTGACAAAAAAAAACAAGAAGCATCACCTCGAGTGTAGGAGCACGCGCTCAAATTTATCCCATCATAAATTCTTCCCTCCGCCCCTCGCTCCCCCCCCCCTCCTCCCGCACCTCTTCTGCCACGGTGCGAGATATGAATACCGTCCTGTCTTCGCTATTGTACCGAATATTCTCTCGATTCCATCTAACGATTTCACATTCGAATCCCCGAATTACTCGTCCGGTATTATATCGATTGGATTCGGCAGAAGTGCCGATATACGTATATCAGCCTCTTCGGCCCAAACTGCTTCGTCCAAAACTATATATTGATCGGTGTCCGGAAAAGTTTGCGATCGTTATTGTCGTGAATTAAACAATTTTTGGAACAATTGAAAAATCGAGATTGTGGCAGTCTGCCTTCGGGCAGTTCTATATGTTTCCCAGTTCTGCCTTACCCAGTTCTACTTTACCCAGTTCTCCTTTAGCCAGTTCTGTTTTTCCCAGTTCTACTTTTCCCACTTTTATTTTTTCGAGTTCTATTTTACTCAGTTCTGTTCATTTCCAGTTCTACTTTAACCCGTTCTGTTTTTTGCCAGTTCTGATTTTCCCAGTTCTTCTTTACCCAGTTCTACAAATTCTACAAATTTTACAAATACTTTTTTAGAAATTCTACAAATAAATTATCCAACCAACAAACCAACAGCGAGTTAGACTGGGATAACCAAGACTGTCCGCGAAGGCAGACTGCCACCATCACGAAAATTCGACTGTTTTCAACGTTGCACATCGTTGTACCGAGCCATGATCATCCCGGCGATGGTGCACGAGAGCCATGGGCAACGAGGGTCATTTACGAGGCCCCGGAGAAAAGCTTTTTTTTTCTTTTTTTTCGGGCATATGCGCACTCGCACAGACTTCAGCCCGTGGCCGGGTGAAAGGACTCTCGGTCGATGTCGATGCTATGAATGGAAGCGCTCATTCGTGATCGCTATACGAATCTCATGTACTCGTTATACATATATATATATATATAGTTTACATTACGTTGAAGCTTTCAGTTCTATGTACTGCACACACGATGACGTGCAACGTGAGTTCCAACCAGATCTAGTTAGTCCCCGGTGTAGCCGCAGTGGGTTAGATATGGGGTCACACACATACAAAACCTCGTACACACATCTGCTCTGCTCAACATCTCGTCTCCGGGTTCTTCAAATATTCGACATTGCCGAAAAAAAAAAAGAATGGGCCCGTCAAAAACCCTCCATTCAACGGAGATGGTCACGCCGACTTATTACCCGACACAACATGTATATATACATGTCAACGAATTCACCATTTTCTTTTTTTTTTTCTCTCAATAAGGGTAATCCACCTCGGTCAATTTTCCGGTTACAATTTTTTCATCGTGTTCGACGAATTTTCCACAATTTACGTTGTGGTGAATGAATTTGTGGTGAAACACTTTGGTCGATATTAATGCTTCGAACGATATTAAATTTTGATATCGTTTGAAGAAACGAAAAAAAAAAAGTGCGAGCATGTTGATTCTCATGTGTGAGGATACGTGTGTTGTATGTTACACGTGTGTCAAGAATGAATCACGATATGGTGGCTGTGTATAACAAAGTTCGAACAAAGTTATTGAGGGAGAAGCGAGGGTGGCATTGTATGGAATAAAAGTGATTCGAAAGTGGGCGGATTTATTTTGGGGCCTCGAAGAAACTTCGCTGGGATGGATTTTTTTTTTTTTTTTTGGATGAGCAGGTGTTTGGAGTTCTGGCGATGGACGACCAATCTTTTTTTTTTTTAGGTGTTACCACGTTGATTTCAAATGAAAAAAAAGTATAACACTTTTCTTTAAGTCCAAGTGAAAAAATGTCTAAAACTTTTTTTTTAGTCCAAGTGAAAAAAAGTGTAAAACTATTTTTCAATTGGACTCAAAAAAAAAAAAAAAAAAAATCAACAAACCCAAACCACCAATCAAACATCTTCGTCATTCAGTGCTTGTTTCATTTTTTTTTCAATTTCTTTTTCCAGATATGCACCAAAAAAAAATGTGTCGATGATAAAACCAAAAAAAAAATATATCGTTCGATAACACGTATCCTAAATCTCGATTTTATTTATGTTACATCTTCGTTGGGGTTTGAGAATTTTCATAACAATCGTCAAGATGAGGAGGGGGCAAGACGGGACAGGAAATATAAATTAATTCGATGACGGGGGTGTGTTGTTGGGGTGAAAACCGTCTTGCGGGTGAGAAACGGTATAATGCCATTAATGGTGCAACAGTGGCTGCACACAACGCACCGTGCGATGCACCCGAGCGAGGGAGGATAAGGTAAAGAAGAGGGGGCAAGTAGGGGTTAGGCAAAGATAGAGCGTGGAACCGAGATGCGGCTACATCGGTTCATCCGACCGATTCTTCCCGGGACAAAAAAAAAAAAAAAAACGTGAACGAGAGAAACATTCGGAAAATCGTTGCATTCATCGTTTCGGTCCGGTTCAAGAAAAAAAAAATATATATATATATATATATGTCGTCGTGCGTTATTTGTACGATAAATCCCTCAAACGCCTTTCCCAAAAAAAAAAAAAAAAGAAATCATCATTGTCCCGAAGTCGGACGGGGTCCCGTCTAAGGTGCATATAATATACATGTGTGTGTGTGTGGTGCTGCAGCCATTGCACATGCGTGCGTGCAACGGCGGCACGACCTTTATTTTTATTTTTTTTTTCATTTTTTCATTTTTTTTTTTCGTTCGTCGGGGCCGCACGTTAGCTTCGCCGTGTATGGGTAATCGTGAGAACCGGACGTTCGGGAACGACCACAGAAAATGATTTGAAATTTATTAAATTCCGTACCGAGCGAGGGAGAGTGTGAGAGAGAAGGAGAGAAAGAGAGATGGAAAATCTTTGGACGATGAAAAATCCCGAAAATTTATGGAATCAAAATGAAGAGAGAATAGAGAAAAAAAAGGACAGTGGTCTGTGGCTTTGTCACCGAAGCGAGAGAGTGAGAGAGAAAGATCTAGCGAAATTAAAAGCGATAGAGAGAGAGAAAGAGAAAGAGATGGAAAATCTTTGGACGATAGAAAAATAAAAAAATAAAAAATTATAAAATCCAAACCAAGAACGTAGAAAGAAAGTAATAACGAAGAAAAAGAAGGACAGTGGTATGTGACCTTGCCACCGAAGTCATCTTCACAAATAATAATAATAATAACAATAATAATAATGCTCGAGAAATAATTTAATCCCATAAATTATTTCGTACCTATACGTCCATTGATATATTATATCCAGATGTTCGCGGGCATGATATATATCACACGTATCTGACCACCCTCCCCCCCCTCCTCCCCCCTCCCCTTCTCGCGACCACAACGTTACACTTTCGTTTGTAATTGATTTATGTGTGAATAAAATTGATCGAGATATTAAAAAAAAAAATACATGTATATAAAATAATAATAAAACAGTAAGTAAAGTAAATAAATAAAATACATACACAGCGGGTGATCTGTCGAGAACACAGTCGCTATGTGGCACATGATATCGATGTATATATTTATATATATGCTCGTTATAACATGCACATCGTGATACTGGTTTTTCTCCCAACGCGAACGGAACGGAAACTCCATAAATCTCGACAAACCGTTGAATGACGAACATAAAGGAAGAAAGAAAACAAAAAAAAAAAGAAACAATTTGTATAATCGATTGCAAAAAATTCGATTAATCCACACGTGAACAAACTGACGATAAGAAAAATTTTCCCACAGCATCTTTGAATTGCAACAACAATAAATTTTTCGATCAATAATACTAGTTTGAAAAATAATGTTTGTGAACATGTTTCAAACTATTTTCTACAAATGCACATTATAATTATTACGGAAATGTGAAAATATTGATTAATGCATGATAATTAATCATGGTTAGGTATTTGTTTTAAAAAGTATTTGAAATACATTTTCATCGAATGCCCAGCATCCCTGATTGAAACAAAGGTGAAAAATTGGACTCGGTATGTGTCATAAATCTATAAAACTTCATCTCGTGTGCTCTCGCGATCGCAGGAGGATGAGTGAGGGGGTTGGGGGGACGAGGGATGCGCTTCGTTGGGTGGGTGAGCGAATATGTATAGAGAGATAGAAATCTGTCGATTCTATTAGCGCGGAGAGGCCCCGCGGGATTCGAGGCATGGCTGAGAGATGCCTCGCCACCGCAGTCGAGGGCTTTTGGGAATTATGTAGGTGTACATGTCTTGGTACATATATCTATATATATATACACGTGTGTGTTAGTATTGGTACAGCGATAAACGAGTCGTTTGCCAGTGATTAGGCGAGATGGGGGTGAAAAACGAAGGGTGGACAGTCTCTCGGGGTTACATAACCGTAATACAGCGAAACCCCCATCGTGCACATCCACGCACATTGCTTGTCGATTTAATCATAATAATAGTTATCATAACATTAACACAGATCTGTAATTTTATTCGCTCAAAAACAATTGAAGGACACGAAAAAAAAAAAAATTTCAAAATTTTTCGGTGATTTTCAAAATGCTGTAACTCGGCGAAAAATGATTTTAGAACAATGATAAAAAATGGAAATTGAAGCTCAGAGGTTCTAGTTTTGAGATCCTTATTTCATATATTTTTATCATTGACGGTTTTTGAGTTATCATGAAATAAATAGCGGTAAATATTTTTTGTAAATTTTCGCTTGTCTTCTGAAAGATCTGTAGATCTTGATGATTTTTTTTTATTAGAAAATCTATCTCAGAGCACTTTTAGATTGATTCTTCTTCTTCAATTTGAGCGGTTGGGAACTTATGTGCGATGATTCGTTGCTGAGTTATCAGCTGTCGAAGCAAAAATGACAGGTTTTGACTTTAACGACTCATAACTCGGGCAATAATGAGTCTGAAAAAAATTCAAGTATGGTTCTGAAAACTTCAAAATATCCTCTATAAGATGTTCTTATCATTCTTTGTAAAAAAATAATTTTTTTGATGAGAGAAATTTGATTTGAAAAAAAAAGGTAAAAAAAATTTCACCATTATCGACATCTCCCCGAAATGATGGATGAAATTATTTTTAGGCGTGGAGGTGCGGATAGTTAGGTGACACACACACACACACATACACACACACGAGCTGACGGTGATTCGAAGGGTGAAAAGGGCCGAGGGACGCGAGCTAATCTTCGTTCTCGCACGATCCGAGCCTTTGCTGTATCACCGTTGCCGCAAAAATTTTCCCTGCTTCCTTTCCACCCTTCTGTCCACCCCCACCCCTCGATAAACGCACGAGTAAGATAACGCGCCGGATCATGGAAAATCATCGTGACTCTTAGATTACGTGCTTGGTCGAGCAACGTCATGCGAGCACAACAACTTTCCCGATGCTTCGAATCGTAATCCGGAAAAAAAAAATTAATTTTCTTGTTATCGACTTTGGTGTGGCATTTATTTGACCGAATAATTCTCGTTATCGTCGTCGTCAGTTATTGACATTCATCGAATCGATATATCGTCTTTGAAAAATATTGTTTCTCAACGAATAAAAATTGCGAGTATGTCAAAATAACTCATTGATCAAACTTTAGTGAATTATTAACGTTTTTTTTTTAATTACTATCGACAGAATTATTTTTACAAAAATTTGTGACTATGTTTCTAACGTTTTTTTTTCTCTACAAGTAAAAATTCTTATGATAGTCGAAATGTAATTTTTAAAAGGCTAAAAAAAAATCTTTAAAAAATCTAGAAAAGGATCTTTGTTTTTAATGATTTTTTTGAAAATGATTTTTATAGACCACGACCGAAAATTATTCGATCGATGGCTCAAAAAAAAAATAAACAATAAGAAACGAAAAAAAAAAAAAAAAAAAAATACAAAAAAAAAATACAAAAAAAAATTCACCTGCGCATTACTCTGCGCCGATGAATATTCGATATCGAGTCATCCGGTGGCTTGATCACGAATTAATATCGACCAGGCGATCAATCGATAAAAGCTTTTTCTGGTAACCAGAGAAAGAGAGAGAGATCAAGAGGGATAGAGAGAGAATGAAAGGAAAGAAAATGACAGAGAAAGAGAGAGAAAGAGAGAGAAACAAAGACTCCTCTTTCCCAAAAACGCGTTCTCGACATCAGCAGATTACGAGAGCCAAAACTCGAGAATCTAGTCTCTCTCTCTATCGACCGGACTATTATATATAATACATACACAGTCTCTCCATTGTCGGCCATCGCTCTCTCGTCACCGTCAAACTTGTCACCCCGCCCCGATGTCATCGATGACGGCCAAACGTGTGCTCGTCTCGTTGACGTTTTACCATTTGAATCAGATAAAAAAAAACAAAACGAAAAAAAAAAAAAAAACAAAATTAAAAATGTCTGCAGAGTCGTTTTTCGTGGCTTATGGCTTTGCTTCTAAGATCGTTGGGATATCCTTTCTCTAATCTTCTATCGTGGGGTCCGACGATAGACGGAAACGGACCCCACGACTTTCTCAAAAGTTTCTTACAAAGTATTCTACAAAAAAAAAAAAAAAGAAAATATACGTAACAAAAAAATGAATGAAAACATAAAAATAAGGGTAATTTTTCGTTCATTCATGCAAAACTTTTAATTTTCAATTGTCAATAAATAATCTGTTTGATTCGTGCAACACAATCGTAAATATATTTTCATCGTACAGGCGCATCCAAAAATCGAAGAAAAAAAACATTAATTGTTTTTTTTTAATTTATCTCGAACCAGAGAGTTGAAATGTATCAATTCAAATGATTTAATATAATCGATAAAATTAAAAAAAAAAATAATAAATAATAATAACAATAAAAGCTGATAAACAGATCTCTTCATTTTCAACATACATTGACGTTAAAAATCCGTGGGCCAAGAATTTTGAGTCAACTGTCAAACCTCCGTGAAATCCCGTGGAATCCCCCATAAACATATATATATATATATATTCATTCTTCGATCTCGCCTTTTGAGTGTCAAAAGTGTCTCACGTCGAACAAAAAAAAAATAAAATAAAATAAAATAACGCAAGATTTCATCTCGGGGTTCGCGCCCGAGCCAAAAAGCCCATTGGGCGATCGTCGGTTGATGCCTCGGTGACAAATGGTTAAAAGGCGACCGGCTCATCGATGCCTCACCGACCATCGCCACAAGCCCTCCTCGCCCTACGCGCCTCACCCTTCCTCCCTCGTGTCCATCCTCGTCCACCCCCCCCCCTCCCTCGAAAAACGTTCTTCCCCAAAACCTTCGACATTCTTTCGCTCTAACGTAAGAAACTTGACAGCTCTGCGAGGCTCTCTACGACTTCCGTTAAAACCCATCGATACTCACCCCCACTCGTCTCCTATCGGGTTTTCTCGCCTTCGCGGAGAGACACCCATAGGGTTCAACTTTAGCCCGTACCTGTCGCCTTCTCGAATTCCTGAAATCATAATAATAATAATAATGAGATACGAAAAAAAAACGGAAAAATTGTCACGACTTTTGGAATTTCTTTGAAACATTCTTTTTTTTTTCTTTAAGGTATTCCTGTGGTATTGAAATTGTGTGTATGTGTCCTCGTTACAGGGTGAACTTACACCGAATGGACAATTGTTTAGTGTGTGCAAAATTCATAAAGTTGTTGAATTATAATATATTATCGATTTTATCGATTGAAATGTGGATTTAATTTTGTAAAAAAATTTTATTTATTATTCGATAAAAATTTCCGTAAAAATTGTAATTATTAACCATTCTGCATAGATACATAAATATATATTTTTATTATTATTAAATATTTTTCATGTAATATATTTCAATAAGAATATAATATTTTTCAATAAAAATTAAATATTTTTCACCAAACAATAATTCAGAATTTTCATAGCAATAATTAATGAATCAATTTTCACAATAATACTAATTAAACAAATCAACAAATATTAAACTTCCAATTTTATTGAATATTTCAAAAAAAAAAAAATGTACATATTTTTTTATAGAGATCATATATGAAAAAAAAACTATAAATTTTCCACACAGTTAATAAAAATATATCCATATAAATTTTCGTCCCTCGGGGCGTAACCGAACGATCGGGAACGTCGTCGTTCCGTCGTCAAACGTCGTCGTGTTTCCATTCCAACGGGGGAATACATATCACGAAACGACAAGTTACCCGATGCCGGACGGAGGGTGAGGGGGAGGGGGATGCACATTATTAGCGTCACAAAGTTGTGCAGGGGACTGACATCTCGTGCATGTACCTGTCGCAGTCGCACAAACGACAGGTAGACGCGAGTCCTCGGGGAAACAATTGTCCACCCTGCTGGCTCTGGCCTCCTTTCCATCCTTTTGCCGTCCCTTTCCACGTACCAACAAAAAAAAAAGCCTTCTTTTCCTCTCACCTTCTCTCGCGTAGTTTGTAAAATAAGGTACAGACGTTTTCTGATCTGCTTTTCATTCACCTGTTTTCCCCAAATTTTTCCGAAGAGCCTAAAGCCCGAAGGGTGAAAGGGGTGGGGGGGGGGGGGGGGGGGGTAGAATATCTGCGGTTTCGTCTTCCGGTGATGATCCGCTTCGCGTGAGTTCGGGTAATAAGCCATTCTTCAAACACGATTATCATTGTTGTTCGATCTTTTCCAAGTTTTGGGATATATATATATATATATGTATATAATTGCGACAATGGACGAGTTAATTTTTTTTTTCTCGAGGATTTTGGAAAAGTTTATCGAAGAGTGAGATGAGCTCGAGGTGTGGGTGAGAAATTGACGAGATTGAAATTTGAGAGTTGGTATCGAAGTTGTTTTTTTTTTTTTTTTTTTTTTTTGCTTGCTGAAAATGGTCGTGTCAATGACTGATTCGACAGTCTGTGATCAGCTGAGTTTAAGGTACGAAGATTGAATGAAAGTGTTTGGAGCGATTTGCGAAAAAATTGGGGATGATTGAATATTTTGAGGATCATTGATGATACAATTTTTTGGCAATTTCAATCAATCAATCAAATCTCTGTCTCTATTTCAAAAAAGTTTGTGAGACACGAAAAACGTATCAATCTCTCGTCCTCACCCCCCGTTCCGGAAATGAAAATTTGTTGATCTTCGAGCCCTGATCTTCCCCCTTCGAAAGAACCCAGCGAAACCTTCCTTCAGTCACTGTTGCACCTAGTACACATCATTTTTTTTCTTCTTCTTCTCGCACAATAAACGCGCACCGGGCATCCCATCCATTCACAATGACGTGCTGACGTGTTTATACAGCGATCCTGCCTCCCATACGATTCACCACCAGAACGTCATACACATTTTCCACCCTCCCCTAAAATAGAATAAAAAAGAAAAAAAGAGAAGAGAAGAAGAAGAAGATGAAAATAAAAAATAAATAAAACGGAAGAAAAAAAAATGGATGGATCCAACAGAGGCACGAACAGACAGGAAGAGAGACTGACTGACACGGTAAACGTGATCTTCACCCGTGTAATTTAGTTACATATCGGTTTGTTACAATTTCTTCTTCTTTTTTTTTCTTTTTTCTTTTTTTTTTTTTTGTAACAAAGTTTGCTCACCGTGCGTCCGGACCCAGCGCGCACACGCGCACAAATGTTTTTTGAAAAACACGGTTTGTGTGCGCAAGCGTGTTACGCGCAAAGTTTGCTCAAGCCCCCCCCCCCCCCTCCCTCGCTCCCCTTTCACCCCTTGGTCCTTGGGGCGCGTACAAACGATGATGGACGAGTGTAAACGTCGTTTGTTTAGGCCCGGAAAACTTTTAACCGCCCCACGCGCATTGTCCGACACCCTCCGATGACCCTATTTCGAACCTACCGAGTGTCCTTTTTTTTTTTTTTTTTATTTCTTTTTTTAATATCGCAACCTATGCTTCACCCGTCGTCACCTTTTTTTTTGTTACTGTCTCCTCTTCTCTCTCTCTCTCTCTCTCTCTCTCTCTCTCTCACAGAGAGAGTCCTTGTTCTGTCTTTTGCTTCGTCTTTCGCGTTAGTTTTTGTGATACTATATTTTTAGGTTATGTACATACAGACGGCGCACACGTTCCCCGGTGGTCGGGCTTACGAAATTTCGAAAATTTTTCGAATCAAAGGTGTTCAACGTCGGATGTTTTCGAGATTCATATGGATTCCGGGGACCGCGGATTATGGTTTGCCAGGTGTTGGTTGGATGATTAGTGGGTTTCGTAGTTCGGTTATTTATTTTTATTCAAGGTTTTTCGGATGACTTTGTGGCGAAACTTTCAAATCTCGTAACAAAGAATTTATTTTTTTTTTCCAAGTTTTGGGTGGCGTGAGGTGAAGGTTGAGAAGGGTTGAATAACCCTTTTTCGACGCTGCTCAGTGTCTTTCAATTACTTTTTTCTTGTTGAGAACCTCTGCTTCGCTCGTTGCAACGATTATTCATAATAATTGAAATTACATTGAGTTACCTTCGAATGAATAAAATTACCAATAAATGTAGGGACACACTTATCACTAAAATCCATTGTGAAAAACAATAATTCATCTCATTCTCAATCCATTTATAATTATATTTCATTCGAATGATTCAACCAAAAGTCAATCGAACACTTGAGGATGAATCAATCACGTTTCAAAATTATTTGACAAAAAAAAAAAACATTTCAAGGATATTTTCATTGAACGAGCAAAGTTCATCCCTTTCAACAATGTTGATCCTGGTCGGATTTTTAAACTCATTGACTCGCCATCAGTCAAGTTCCATAATTGTGTACGAAACTATATTTATATAAATACATACATACATAAATATATATGTATACATGGTGTATCAACACGGATTGATATTCCATCGGTTGTTTCCCATTTTCGAAGTTTTCGTTTGCCGATTTTTCGCAGATACATGTATATGTATATATGTATATATTATTTTTTTTTCCATCGTTCAACACGAGGATTTAACAAATTTTCCCCATTCACAAGCCATCCAAGTACCGGACGGGGACAGAAAGAGGGGTGGAGGGGGGTTAGGGGGTAGGTTAAGCCACCCGGGATTTGCGGCTACGGTTCGGTGGTGGTTGCTTTGCAAGCACCCAGTTTCGAAAGGTCGTGTACCGCACTACAACCGTGCCGACAATGTCGCTCCGTCGCTACGGTACGAAAAATCCGTGAGATTTAACTGTTTCTCGGGCGACGTGTCGGTTCGGGGTGCTTGAACATTCGTATACCAACCACCATCACACCGTCGCCCAAAAACTCACGGAGTTGAAGCGATGTGTATTAAAAAAAACTAGGGAATTAGGATCTGTTCTCGAAAAATTTTGTCGAGCCTCGCACTTGCAGTTGAATTTCGTACCTGTGGTTATGTTCTTCGGTCTCCGTGTGTGCATGAGACCGATGTGGAAATGCAGTCATTGTTGAAAATCTGCATTTTTTAACAACGTCACGAAAAAAATTGTGTTTTTGGTCATTGTTGAAAAAATGCATTTTCGAAAATGGGCGAAAGAAATCATTTTTTTTTGATGATTGTTGAAAAGTGCATTTTCAACAATGGGTGGAAAGTAATAATGTTTTTTGGTGATTGTTGGAAGAGTGCATTTTTAACAATGGGCAAAAAAAAAAGAATGTTTTAGATCATTCTTGAAAAAAAAGCATTTTCAACAATGGGCAACAAAAAGAATGTTCTTGGTGATTGTTGAAAAAGTGTATTTTCAACAATTCGTCAAAAAAAATAATGTTTTTGATGATCGTTGAAAAAGTGTATTTTCAACAATGGGCAAAAAAAAAATACATTTTTGATAATTGTTAAAAAAATGCATTTTCATTAAAAAAATTGCAACAAAAATAAAAAATAAAAAAATCACCCAAAGAGGCCTCCGAATAAAATGGGTCAAAACTTAAAGAACGAAAAATAAAATGGTCGTCCATCGCCAAATTTCTAACCAACCGAACAATCACACCACGTCCAAAGATATGCACGAATAAAATAAAGAATAAAAAATTCTGCCATCCGCGTTTTCGTCGAAGCAGCGAATATATCGGACGAATCTCGAACGACACGTGGTATATATATATATATATATATATATATATATATATATATCTCTCATAGATCAATGAAATCCCCGGCGGTTTTTCACACTCGAAAAGTTATTGCACACGTCAAGTGAAATGGAAGGAAGAAAAAAAAAACGCAAAAGGGCGTTTTCATGGGCGTGGGGTATCGGTATTACAAACCCCCGTAGGGCGAGAGACCACCCTTGCGACACGACACTCTTTCTCTCTCTCTCTCTCACTCTCTCTTACTCTACCCTCGACGTCTTTTCGACATTCCGTCGTACGCAAACCGCAAACTATACGCTTGCGGACACTCTTGTGCGGGCCCCATTGGCGAACCTCTCTTACACGATCACGGATCGTCCCGATAATTTTACTCGCACAATGGACCCCATTTCGTTCACTCGACAAACGGAAGCCGCCGCGCCGTTGAAGTTTCCATCGTGGCTATTAATGATGGGCGGTACGCTTCGTGGCTTCACCGCAACGATCTTTTCCTGCTGTTTATTTTTTTTTCCTTCTTATTTTCTTTTTTTTCTTCCTGTTTTTATTTTTTTTTCCATCGTATTCTCTTTTCTTTTCATTTTCTATTTTCCTCTTCTCATTTTATTTTTTTTCTCTTCTTATTTACTTCATTTTCTTTCATTTCTTCATCGTACTTTCGATTTTTACTTTTTATTTTAATTTTATTCCTATTTTTAATTTCAATTTTCAAAAAAAATAAAAAAAAATAGACAAGGAAAGAAGCAACAGTGATTCATCGATTGTTTTTGAAATGTTGATGAGATCCAATGGATTATAGTTAATTAGCTCATTCGTTCTGATACCGATCTTCAACCTGATTATGGAAGATCTGATCGGTATCTCATCAGATGGACGAATAACAATTTTTTTTCACTCTATTGTAAAAAAAAAAAACAGGTGACGAGGGTAGATGGAACAGCGACGGGATAATCGTTTCAAAATTCTCGTGAGATTCAATGGAACGTAGCTAATTAGCTCATTCACGTTCATCCTGAGACTGATGATCAACCAGATTATGACGATCTGATCGGTAACTCATCCTGTAGACGAATAACTTATTTTAACATATTAATTATTCGCCAATAATCCAACACATTTTTTTACATTGATATTTAAAAAAAAGAACTGAAATACCCAAGTCCCTCGACGACTCAAAAATTAATCACCAAAAAATTTCAAATCATTGTACAGTCCGCTCTAAAAATACTTCATATCTAAAAAAAAACAAAGGAATGAAAAAAATAGTTTGAAAACTTTAATCATATTCAACAACGTGCCCCCTGTGTCATTACGTCCCCACCCCTGAAACCGTTTGCTCCACGCAACATAAATAACATCGTCCATCGTGTCTCTCTCTCTCACACACACACACACACACACACACATCCAACAAACACATGCATCGTCCATATACAGACGTCGACCGCGAAATATATGTTTCTAGCGAATATGGCGAGCCGTCGGAGCCGGATATTTGTGGTGAATATGTGATGCTTAACCGGTGCCCCTCCCCATATATATATTATATATATTAGGGTGGTCCTTATTTTGACTTGTTTAAAATTTCAGCGCTGCCAGAGGATAATATGGTTCGAAATAAATTTGAAAAAATATCCTCGAAATTTGAGGTCACCATCTCAATTCTTAACCCTGCCGCCAGCCTCCCGAAGTTTGCCATCTAAATAACAGTGTTTTTTTTTTCATATTTCAGAATTGTCTTTTTATCGTGACTGAAGTACCGCAACAAAAAATGTCGAACTTCATGAGCTTTCTACAAACTGTATTAACAATACCGAGAATTTGTTATGAGAATTGAACAACAATTTTTTTCGATATTATCAATAATAGAAAAAAACTCTATTTTCAATGCAGAACAATTCGAAAGAGATAATCGTTCGTAATCAACAACGCACAACTTTATTCATAGCAATAAGAAAAAAAAAAAAATTCTGAAAAATAATTAAAAAATCGTGTAATTCAAATCTCAAACTTCGTGAACAGAGCGGCAGAGTTAAGAATTGAGACAAAAACCTCAAATTTCGAGAATCCCATTTAAAATTTATCCCAAACCATATTATCCTCCGGGAGCGCGAAAATAGAATTAAAAAAAACAACACAAGGACCACTCTGATATATATCTGTATATATGGGGCCCCGAAGCCCGAAGCAGAAGCAACGTTGGGGGGGGGGGGGGACGTGTCGGCCGGTTGATTGCGAGTGAACAAGCCGGCGTTTCAGTAGCACTCGGTGTTTCAGAACGACTCTTTCGTGAACGACGCTCAAAAAGATATTCCTCCGGAGAACACGAGAGAAAGAAAAAGAGAGAGAGAGAGAGAGAGAGAGATACCGGGGCCTCAGTCCCCGAGGGTGGGGGAAGGTTTGTTTGCGTGTGAGTGCGCACAACAAGTCGTCGAGAAGCGTGTTCGTTGGATGCTGACGTTGGTTGGGTTATACATTTCTATATCTATATATACATATAAATATCTCTTTATGTTAGTGTGCATATATATATGTAGATATATATAACAGAGAGAAGAGGCCCAAGCCCAGTTGGTCCCTCTAATGATGATCTACGGTTTGGCTACCGCGCACAACTTCCATAAGGCTCCTAATTTCTCCTCTATAAATTCGTCTGCTCTTTGCTGCCTTCTGCAGCTTCTCTCGGACCCCCCCCCCCCCTCCTCTCCCTCCTGGGCCCGGTTAGGTTCCACGCCTCAACCATTTCGTTTCTTCTCGCATTCAACGTTTTTTTTCCATTTTTTTTTTCTCAAAATTCATTTTTATTTTATCTTATGATTTTACGATTTTTGTATTTATTTATTTATTTTTTTTCTTTCTTCATTATTCTTCACCAGGGTTTCTCCGGTGTCTTTCTGGGTCCCCGCGTAACGACCTTGCGGTCCTTACAAGAAGCCAGCCGAAGAAGAAGAAGAAGACGCCATCTTTCTTCTTCCACCTTCGCGGCATCCTCTGTCTCTCTTTCTCTCTTTTTTTTGTTTCTTTCTGTTTGTCTGTCTCTCTTTCTCTGGCTCGGTCCACGATTGCCCGAGATCGCCCGTGCTGGGATCACGGACGCCTCGTAAATATACAAATGTATTTGATATTTATGTATATGAATTCGTATCATTCGTAACAAGCGAAGATTTCCTCTCCTGGTTGGACACGGGGAACTATTCGAAGCTGCTGTGGGTTCGGCGTGTTAGATGGATGAGTCGATGGATATATGTGAATAGATGAATAGATAGATGTAAAAATAAATATAGAAAGATAGCTAATCACATAAATGTACATATAGACGAGATGATGAATAAATAAATAGATAAATATATATATACCTATCGATATAGGTAGCTCGATGAATTATATGATTGTTGATATGAATAGCTAGAATCGATATATAGGTAAAGATAATGATAATTACCCAAGTAGATAAAAAAAAATATCTACATACAAATATAAATAGCTGAATATGGATTTTCAAAGATAAAAAGGTGCAAAGTAGAACCTTGCACATTGCTTCCTCATAGTTTTGTACCGTTTTCAAATTATTGAGATGTGAAGTAGAACCTTGTGTCGATCAATTTTGGCTTCCTCATAGAGGAAGCTTTGGCAAATGTGTAAGAAGATAATTCATGTGAAATTTGAAAAATTATAATTCGCATAAAATCTGAACTCCTTGTTAGATTTTATCCAAATTCAATAGGAAATCCCTTTGGATGATAGTGCAACTTCGTACTAAATTTCAGCCGGATATCTAGAAAATTATGGAAGCTAGAGCACATACATTGAATTTTGGAAAAATTTCAAAACGACATAAAATCTGAACGTCTTGTTGGATTTTGTCCAAATTCAATACGAAACCTCTTTCGATGGTAGTGCAACTTCCTACTAAATTCCAGCCAGATATCTCAAAAATTATGGAAGCTAGAGCAGTTACATTGATTTTCGGAAAAATTTCAAAACGCCATAAAATATGAATGGCTTGATGGATTTCGCCCAAATTCAATCGGGTTTCTCTTTGGATAATTGCGCAACTTCGTACCAAATTTAAGTCCGATATCTCAAAAATTGCTCCAGTTAGAGTGTAAAGATCGTTTTTTTCACATTAAAAAACGCTTTAAAAGTAAAGCAATGCGTGGATTTTTTCCAAATTCGGTATCGAGCATCTCCCTGTACTCGTACAACATTATACTGAATTTGAGCTCGATATCTCTAGAATTGTGGGAGCTAGAGACCAAAAATAATTTTTTGAATTTTGAAAAAATGATGTGAAAACAAAATAACTTGATAGATATTTCCAAAAATTAAATTGTGCTATGCGCCGTGAACCCTTCACATGTGTGACAAATTTCAGCTTGATATCTCGAGCTGTTCTCAAGTTGTGAGCGGTCAACCATGACTACACACACACACACACACACACACACACACACACACACATACATACATCCGGACATTTTTTCTTAATGTGTTTTTTAGGTGTTTTGAGACATACTGAACACGTTTTCATGAACATCTCGAAAAAAAAAAATTTCACGAAAACAAAGCTTCCTCTATGAGGAAGCAAAATAGGAAAAAATAAAATGAAAATAAATAAATAAAATGGAGATGGATCAGCAGTGCCAAGAGGCATGAAAATTCGACACTCTTCGCAGAAAATCAAAAAAATTATTGATTGTTAATAAAAAAGATTTTCATAAATAAAATAAGAAGAAAAAATAGAAATAGAAGACGAATGCTTGGGTTTCGAAAAAAGCCCACCAAAAAAATATATGAGAGACAATAAATAAAATAAAAATCTTGAGACCCTGAAGCAAAAATGAAAACACACCTAACCGTAATTTTCATCAATAACTGATGTACTTGGCCAATAGTCATCTTCAGTTTATCTACAACTTGGTTATCCTTCAGCCAAGGCTCGCGTTTCCGAATAAACATGTTTCCCGTGGGAATTACGTTAATATATAAATATATATATATGTGTAAACGTGGTGCCGCCATCGGTGCGGACACCGAACGGGTTTTTCAAACAAATTGGATGATCGCGAGTTTCGAGCTTCTCGAGTTCCGCTAATTAGCCGATTATGTTATACCGAAGCGGGAATTAACCGCGCGCGATATTAATTCCCGTGTCCCGTATATTCTTACATTTGTGTGTGTGTGTGTGTGTGTGTGTGTGTGTGTAAGTGTGTGATGGTGTTGCTCGAGTGTTCATGGCAAATACGAATGAAGAGTGACCCGTCCGATTGCCCGGGAATGTTATCTGAAATTCCGACAGGTGTTTTGCCACCGCACTTGAATCCCCACGGGGTTATTTATTGGATCAGCTTTTAATTCTTTCGGTTTCCTCTCATTAACGATCTGTTACCGACCGAGTCGATTCACGTCACCCCCGACTCTGTCTCTCTCTCTCTCTCTCTCTCTCCCTCTCTCGCCGCAAGGACTTTAATCCGTTTGCTCGAGACGATCATCCTGGCGCCGCATAAACATCGATGCGATAATCACATTGCAGAGGCGCATACACTGCAGTTTGCAAAATGGCAGAAGGAAATGTGATAAAAATCAATTTGAAAAAAAAAAATCAAATAAATTTTTGAAAAAGATTTTAAAAAATTATAATTAAAGCTGATGGACCTCGGTCGATGGCCTATCTTTGATATTGAATGCAATTTTTGTATACTTTTTAAAAGACGTATATATATTTTTTATTCAAACTATTTTTTTCCAATGTTTTGGTTTTTTTTTTAAATATTATAATATTGAATATTGAAATGGTTTGGTTCCTCCGGTGGTAACATCGTGAGTCATGCAGAAATTTATTTATTTATTTATTCATTTATTGAATCATTGATTTTCAATTAAAATTTATTTAACTATTTATCACTGTAAATCTATTTGTATTATCATCAAAAAAACAATTCCAACTTGTTTTCCAAAATGTACACACCGATGTTTCACAAACCATCGAACCATCTTCAGAAAGTGAAAACGAAACGGGGTTCGCAATGTCAATCGAAGGTACCCGAAGAAGAAGAAGAAGAAGAAGAAGAAGAAAGAAAATAATTCGTTAATCTGATTCTCCTTTTGTCACGGTTTGGATCCTTTGGGGTTTGGATTATCGAAATGTTGCTTGAAATCTGCGGCTTTTCTAACTCGGATTGAGACCTATTAGACCTGTCTTAAAGATTACAATGCAAAGTATTATTCTAATGTTTATCTCATTCATGGTTCGATGAGGCTCTCGAACAAATGACAATCCTTTTGTCATTATTGGATCCGTTCTATCGTGGATTACAATTTTTCACAATCGACAAGTGAATGTCATCGAATATACGCTCGCGAGACGAAATACGGTCCAGAGTCGACGTTTACGAAAAGACATTTCACATCTGTTCGATCCGAGATGCGTCGATTGATCCATTCAATCGTTTACAATTGTTAGGAAAATTCAATTTCGTGTGAAAATTTCATAACGAATAACTATTTTTATTTTCCATAGTTTTCTTTTTTAATACAAATCTTTTAGTGAGCGTTTTCAACAACGGTAAAATTGAGGCAACAAGGTCGGCCGACGCTAGTTCCATAGTTTCATAGTTCCATAGTTCCATAGTTCCATAGTTCCACAGTTCTATAGTTCTATAGTTCTATAGTTCTATAGTTCCATAGTTCCATAGTTCCATAGTTCCATAGTTCCATAGTTCCATAGTTCCATAGTTCCATAGTTCCATAGTTCCATAGTTCCATAGTTCCATAGTTCCATAGTTCTATAGTTCCATAGTTCCATAGTTCTATAGTTCTATAGTTCTATAGTTCCATAGTTTCATAGTTCCACAGTTCCAAAGTTCCACAGCCATTCAAATAAATAGATAAACAAAAAAATAAATATTTCAAAACAATTAAAAATCGAATTTATAAAAAAAATGAACAAACAGCACACGAAAAAAAAAAAAGTAATTTAACCGTAATTTCGAGTTATACCGATGGACGATGACGACGAAATTTCCATTATACGCGTGAAATGTTTGTTTCATCAACATCGATGATCGGCCTGATCGTCGGGTGTCTCTCTCTCTCAAGGGGTACCAGATTTCCGAACAAACACACAGTCCCTTCGAACCTTCGCCTCGTTCGTGTGGTGTCGCTTTGACCGGTTGGAACGCGCGCGGGCGCGCGCGCGACGCCCTCATAATGATGTTTACCGATGGTTATAGTTAATACCCGGTGTAAGAGTAGAAGGTCTCGAAGTGACAATGGAGTATCCGGGGGAGAGTCTCGCGTCGGCCACCGAGTAGTAACAAGTGAAAGAACACAACCGTGCGACGACGAACAACACGGACGAAGCGACCGAAAAACTATATATTTTCACGGAAAAACGTTTGTCGTCGTCGTCGGGCATCGGCTCAGGAATTTCCAAATCCTTGTCCGCACCTACTCACCAACTTTGGCAAACTATCTTTTTTCTTTTTTCTTTTCTCTTTTCCTTTTTTTTTTTTTTTCAACAGTGCGTCCCGGCGCTTTTGCCGCGGGGGGGTCGTCCTGGGGTGCCTGTGGTTAAACGCGCGCGCCAGGTTCTCGCCCCCCCGCGACGTTCGACGGCTCACCGACCGAAAGTGCGCTTGCGCATGCGCATGCGCGCGCGCGCCCGCTCGGATGCGTCGCAAAGAGCCTGTGTCTGTGAAACGGATTGCAGTTGAAAATCTTAAGGACCTTTTTTTTTTTTAACAATGAACGAAAACGAGTTGTGTGTGTGTGTGTGTGTACACTCTAACGAAGCCACTTCATTTGCACGATGAGCACCATTGTCCCATCGAGTATCGAATGCTACTTTTCAGGAGGCTCGCGAAACTAAACTGTGCACAAACCAAATTGTACTTTTGTCACACAAAAATTTGATTTTGACCAAGAAAAAAAAAAAAAATACTCGTAAATTATAGAAAATATTTTTGACCTCAATTTTTCCATTCTTAAGCTTAAGCAAAAAAACATTTTTTTTTTCATAATTTCATATGAAACAGTAATTTTGATTTCTTTGAGGAGGACTTTTTTTCGGGGAGGGGGGAGATGCACTTGTGCATATTTTGTCCCATGTGCACTGTGGCGAAGAAAAGTATGTGGGTGAAGGGCGTTGGGGTGCGATTTTGGGATACTCGAGGCTCGTCGTGGTCGAAGGGTCTCGATTTAGGGCTGTCGAGGGCGTGGTGCAACGTCCGGCTCGTGTGCGGTTCCAATATATATATATATATATATATATATATATATATATACAATTATTATATTACCTTCGGTCCTTGTCGCTCTCACCGCCCCCAAAAGATTTTATTGCACGAAGTTTGTAACGAAATAACAAATTACAGGTGAAAAACTTTTATACGTGGAAGTGAAAATGGTCGGGAAGTAATAATACAACCAGGGAACATACAATTTGGGACGTTTAAGGGAGAGGGAGTGGTGGGGGGGGATGGACGATTGTCCAATGAGTGGAGGTGGGCACATCGATTATCGTTGGTAACGAGCGAAACGAATTTTTCCGTCGACCCTGTGTCAAAAGGGGAGGAGGGGGGAGGGGGCCCACGAAGATTGTTCGTGTGAATGGTGTGAGTGTTAATGGTGTCACATCACGGTGTCAAAAGGTTGCACGAGAGGGATCGGTGTTGTTGTGCGCGCCCGCGGGTCATTTTCGGCGGCTACCGTGCGGACCTACCACGGGACCTCTGCGCACCGGGCAAAACCAAGTCCAAGTGCAACGATGAAACTGATTTTTCGGAGGCGCTGTAAAAATCGCAACCCTTCGGACTTGTGTCATCAATCGTTGACAGTTTTGGAATTGGTTTTTGTCGTGACGTATAAGATATTTGTCCAAGTTTGTGGCGATTTTACTAGACACAAAAATTAGAAAAATTGGAAGATAAATCAGAAGTAACCAGGGGGAATCAGAAAAAAATCAGAAGATAAGTTAGAAAAAAAATCAGAAATAAATGAGAAAAAAAATCAGAAGATAAACCAGAAATAAAAAAAAAAACAGAAAAACATCAGAAGATTATTCTAAAAAAAATCGGAAGATAAATCAGGTTAAAAATCAGAAAAATCAGAAGATAACTCAGATGCATTATAAAATCTGCAGATTGGAAAAAATCCGTTCCATGCTCCAGATATTTCTATGAACAATCTGACTCGTTGATTCATTTGACACAATAGACATCAAAATGATTTTGGCACTTTCTGAAAACGGGGACATGGAAAATGTGAAATTAAAAAAAAAAACATACACAGAGGCCAAATTAAAATATCGTGTGACAGAAAAGATTAAAAAAAAAAAAATTAATTCACGATTGCAAAACGGCACATTCGTTCGACCGTAACACAACAACATCCCCTCGACGGTATATATACATACATATATATGTATATTATATATACGTTGTTCGATCCGTCGATAAGGGAAACAGTTGTGATTGTGAAAGTATGGTAATCCACGTTTCTCGTGTGTTATCTACTCAAAACCGATAATACCCACACTCGGTGTAGTACATAAAACGTGGTATAATTTTCCAAACGCGTTTATTTACGATATACATATATAAATATATATATATATATATATATATATATGTGCACGTGTATGCCGTTATATCCGGATGATCGTTGAAAATTCGTAATGCACTCATTCGATAATGGCCGCGAAATTTCGCGTGTCGCACACGTGGTGTTTGCGCCAAGTGGCGGCCTCGGACGTGCGAAAAACTTTGGCGATTCTTCGTGCCACGGGCAATGCAGAGAACTGTCGAGTGTGCGTTGAAAAAAAAAGCGGCAACGGGTGAGAAACGAACGTTCGCGACAGCCTAATCGGTCAAATCACTATCACTCAGCGCCATCTTTTCTTTTTCATTCACATTCGTGGAAAAAAAATATTCTTCAAATTTCCTTTCAAGTGAAAAAAAAAAAACAATTAAATTAAATTTAAATAAATTAAATCATCCCTCCGATAATAATAATAATAATAATAATAATAATAATAATAATAATAATAATAATAATAATCATGAAACTATTTAGTGACCAAAACGAAACCAACAACAAAAATAATAATAATAATGATACAAAATAAAATATTAGCACACCAACCAAGTCGCCCTCTCTCCTTGCACTCTTTGCACTCGTGTTATCGTTGCAATGTTTTCGTTATTTTCGTTCCCGAAGCACCCCAGTAGTACCGACATGAGCCACCACCGCAGCAGCAGCAGTATCAGCAGCATTAACATCACCGCACCGTCACGCGAAGTGTCCTCTCCCGCTATCTTTCGCTACTCAATTTGAGCCTCATCCGTCTATAAGCGGATCGACCGCCTTTGGCCTTTTAATGGTTGCCCACGTTATAGTTTCTCTGGCTCTGGCTCGCTCACGTGACCACGCGGGACCCCGGGCCGGGGGCAGCCGCGAACCCCATAACAAACACCATCCGCCATAATGCCCCCGTGTAAACACACTTACACACACTTACACACACACACACACTCACAGACCAAAAATCGAACCACGTGCTCAGCTCCTCGTCTGTACACACATACATATTTACCATTGCCATTATCACACGTACCATTCTCGAAAAAAAAAAAATTTTAGAAAGCGACTTTTTTCCACTCCTGTCTCACCCTTTGAATTTTTTTTTCCAACCCCCACGTCTTTCGCGGTCTTAACTCGTCTCACGTGCAACGTTCGACGATCATCCCTTCGAAGCTCTTTCACGTGTTCTTACACACACACACACACACACACGTTTGAGTACTAGGTGCTAATAAGTCGAGTTTATTTGGTCGAGCGTTTAACGGCTCGGTGGCGGCACGGTGCCGTCAGCCCCCGGGGGGAAAAAGGAAGTCGCAAGTTTCCGATCCTCGGACCGCGTCGGATAAGCCGACGGCTTTTCGGCTGCACGCACGCGTTTCCGGTTTAGCACGCGACCGAATTTTCTATCTCCGTCTCTCTTTCTCTCTCTCAGGCTCGATTCAACGTTTGCTCGGATAATTATCGTTTTGAATTATTATTATTTTTTTTTGTTGTAAGACGGAATTATCGACGAACTGTTGAACCAACTTTGTTAATCCACTTGTCAATCATTTATTTCAATATACGTACAATTTATTGTCGTTTTATATTATTATTTTTTCGGAGAAGAATAATCGACGGAAAGAATGAGATTACGAGATATTCGTCGAGGGATGCTGGGTTGGTAGTTCAAGTCTTTGGAGATAAAATGTTTGTACTTTTAATTCAAGCCTACAAATTAGGTGGTTTTTTTTCATTTTGAATATTTAACAAGTGTTAATTGTGATTAAATTAATAGTGTTGAAAAATGTTTATTTATTTTTTTCCAATTTTTCTATAATTTATTTCTCTCCAATTTATTTAATAATTTTATTTTATTCATTCAACGAAATATTTCGAGTCTTTGGAGATAAAATGTTTGTCCATTAAGTTCAAGCCTACAAATAGGGTGGCTTTTTTAAATACATTTGCAAAGCGTCAATTGTGATTAAATTAATAAAATCTTGAGAAATATATATTTTTTTAAATTTTCTATAATTCATTTCTCTCGAATTTATTTATTTATTTATTTATTTTATTTAATTGATTTAAAGAAATATTAGAATTTTTCTTGGATAGTTTCTGGGTGGATGTGGATCCCGGCCATTCGTACGAACCCCCCGCCCCCCCTCTCTTTCCGAGTGGCCTTACCCGTGTATCTATGCCCCCACCCCCCACCCGACGGCCCAGACTCCGGGGTCCGGGCGCCTCCGCTCCGACGGCCCACGAGCACCAATCCCCACCCCCGTTTGTTTCGGGAAGGGATTCCAAAACCCGAACTCGGGGGCCTCATTCTCTCTCTCTCTCTGTCGAAGGGTCCCCCGGTCCCGGAAAAACGCTGTTTACTCGCACCGGCGGTGGGGGCACAGGTCACATTGTGACCGAGTAGTCCATCCCCGCAGTGCTCGGAGTGTGCTTCGGTTCTTCATATCTCGGTGCGTCTCGCACCTTATTTTTTTTTTTCCTCACCAAAATTCGTTTTTCGGACAAACGTCAATTCGGCAATTTTAATTCTCCAAAAAAACAAAATTTTTTCAAAATGAAACAAAAGGAACAATGATAAAAATAAAAATCACAAAAGTGTCGGTTAATCGTTCGAAAAATTAATTGATTGATTGATTAATTAATTTTTTTCGTCAAAGTGTTTTGCAATTTTTATCGTGTCGATCTCATTCCGAATTATTATTATTTTTTTTTTCAACCGGAACAAATTGTGAAAGGGTGCAATGACATTTCGTGTCACGTGAATAATTATTATTGAAAAATAATAATTTAAAAAAATAAATAAAATTATATTCGAATGTTTATTTATTTATAGTCAAACTTTTGAAGATTTGTGTGTGTGTGTGTGTGTTTCGTTTGCGCATATTGCACGCGTGGAATACGAAAAAAAAAAAAAAAAACAAAACATGTTACGACGAATTTTCATGGAATATTCGAGGGTTTAACGAATAAAATCGGTGAGTCTGGGAAATTTTTCTAAAAAAAAAAATTAACAAAATTCTTCGTCGGATTTTTCATTTTCCTCAACCTTTCGTTTTTTTTTACAACAATGTTGAACGAGGCACAGCCTCTTCCGGGGGGGGGGGAGCATTGTTGCGAGGGTGATTGTCGGGTGGGCCATTGGGCCGGTTGTGGGCCCGAAATACGGTCGGGGGGCCCCGCCGTTGATGTCGTGCATGGGAAAAAGAATGCCAATTCCGTCATTGTCACGGGCACGTCCGCGACGGACACCGTTGCTCACCACGGATCACGTATTTCACTCCCCCCTCCCCCCCCCGTCTTCTTTCTTTTTCTTCACGACGGCTGACGAATAATACGCGGTTGAACTTTCGTACGTTTCGTTGACTGGCGGGGTTTTTCTTTCGAAGGTTTTTCATCGACGGCACGGACGAGAGATCAGAATTTCGTTCCGTCGGCTCGCGAACGAGCTTCTTCGAATACTATATTTTTTTTTCTTTTTTTTTGGAGCATGAAGCGATCCGACGGAGTGTCGCTTCAAACCCGAAAAATTCCATTCGAAACCAACAAATTACCTTCAACAACACAATCTCAAAAATTCCATTCCAAACCAACGAATCGCTTGAAAAAAAAAAACAAAAAAAAACAAAAAAAAATCTCATAAATTCCATTCCAAACAAACTGAAAAATTACAATCCGCAACATTCTGCTACCAATGTTTCAGGTGGAGGAATACGAGGATTATTACGTCGGCACGAGGACGTTCAGGCTGAAGGAGTCGTCGTCGTTGTCGTCGGTCGCAGCAACGTCATCGGCGCCGACGTCGTCAGTATCTGGTTCACGAACTACCAACAACAACACCACCAGCACAAACAACAACAACAGCAACAACAACACCATCAGCACCACCACTACCACCTCCAACAACAACAACAGCAACGTGATCGGTGGCAATAGCATAAGACAGCAACAGCGACAGCAGCAGCAACAGCTTCAGGAGCATCAGCGTCAACTCCAGCAGCATCAGCAGCAGCAACCGCAACATCAGCAGCATCAGCAACATCAACAACAACACCAACAGCTTCAACAGCAGCAGCAACAGCATCAGCAACAGCAACAACAACAACAACAACAACATCAGCACGAACAACAGCAACGTCAACAGTGGTGGTACGAGGGTGGTTACGGTGGTGTCAACGACAGTGAGAGAGATAAGGGTGCAGCGGTGGCGGGTGAGCTGGCTTGCCTCGCGGGCTACATGGCGGGGTATCTGAAGGCGGCGGGGGCCACATGCGCCCCGACCGGAAATCCCCAGTACCATTCCCACAGCCATCCGGCAATGGGGGTTGGACCGCATCCTCATCCGCACTCGCATCCCCATCCGGGCGGACATCATCCGGGACTGCCGTCGCCCTTCGCTCTCGCCACTCACGGACATCCACATCCACATCCTCTCGATCATGGTCTCGCTGCGTTTCCTCAAGGTAAGCGTTGATTTTGTGATTTTACACCGAACGAGGTTGTTGGGCAAAATGGCTAATCGTAAGAATACCGCAAAGTTTAGATACCAAGTATAAAATACATTTTTTTTTGTCGGATTTGTCTTGAGGTGGGAGAACGAAATATAAAAGTATTTGTCCAAGCTCCAAGTATGGAGCATGAAAGTATTTGGCTGAGCTCCAAGTACAGAACATGAAAGTATTTGGCTGAGCTCCAATTACAGAACATGAAAGTATTTGGCTGAGCTCCAAGTGCAGAGCTTTAAAGTATTTGTCCAAGCTCCAAGTACCAGAGCACAAAAGTATTCGGCTAAGCTCCGAGTATGAATAAACAAAAGCATTTTGTACTTGTCCTAAGCTCCAAGTACATCGGAGAAAAGTATTTGTCCAAAAGCTCCAAGTTCAAATTACAGAGAGCAATTTTCTTGCTTCGTGTAAGCTCCAAGTTCAAAGTACCAAAGTTTTTTCGTGCTTCGTCAAAGGCACGAAAAAACTTAACGAAATTATAAAAGTATTTTTCCAAGCTCCGAATTCAAAGAACAAAAGTATTTTCGTACTTTGTCCAAGCTTCGAGTACAATTTGTGAAGATTATTTTGCATTTGTCTTCAAATTCATCTCGTTTCCGTGATAACCATGACGGTTGTCAACTTCACGGTGCTTACGGAAACAAGATGGAGGTGAAGTTGAAGGAATCGACGAATCGACAGAAATACCACTCCCTCACCCCGCCCCTAACAATTTATTCGTTTATTCATTCGTTTATTGTTTTGTTTGTTTTATATTTCATATTTTCCTTTGATTCAATTATGAATTATGATGAAATTCATTAGTTTTCACGTGGTTCCCGTGTATGTATGTATAAAGTTGGCCGACTTTCGTCGTCTCATCGATCCACGAGGGAATCGATGGATCGATCGAAGCCCCATCGGTGCCAAGTTTACCCATCGGGGCTTCTCGCGACGGTTCGCCACCTTTGCACGCTATCCCAGACATTTCGTTGCATCGTCGAAATCGTACACAAAAAAAAAACAAAATAATAATAGTATTAATGAACAAAATATAAAAACAAAAAACAACAACGATAAAGATTTTCCTACTGCGGACTTTCGACAATCATCCGAGAACGCAAAGACTTCACAGTGTCATTGAAAAAAAAAAAAAAATAAGAGAGAGGCGGGGAATAAAAAGCGAATCACGTTTTCGTTTCGCAAGATCACGTTCAACTTGGGAGGGTTGGCCGGAGCTTTTTGTGGCAAAGAAAATTCGAGAGGGGGATGAAAATTCACCACCGTCTTCTCAAATCGACCGCGACGCTTCTTCGCCCGTTCTCCAAGCTTCTAACAACTATTTCTTTCTCTCTCTCTCTCTTTCTCTCATACGCACACCCACGTTGTTATAATACTTTGTCCATCCACGTTTTTTTTACGCTCGCGTTTCCACATTTTTTTTCAATCTTTTTTTCCTCCTTGCGCCCTCGGAGGGTCGCGAATGGGTGGCTTTTGTATCGCTACGATCACGACTACACGGTATATATCAGGGTGGTCCTTGTTTTGGCTCTCTTATTTTATTTTCCCACTCCCAATTTTTTTTTCACGTTAACTCAAAACAAAAAAATAATACAAACCTCCATTTTCAACGTAGAATAACTCGAAAGAAACAATTCTTCACAATCCACAGTATTATCTACCCCGCAGAATTCACTCTTACAATAAACGAAAAAATGTTGAAACATGAAAAAAATTAAAAAACACTGTGTTATTTGAAATGTGAAACTTTGAGCGACTGGCGGCAGGATTAATAATTAAGCCAGAGACCTCAAATTTCGTGAATATCTTTCAAAATTTATTTCGAACCATATTATCACCCGGCATTGCGAAGATAAAAAAAAATCCAAAACAAGGACCACCCTCATGTCTATATACACATAACTCGGCACTCGACACAGCACTCTGCCGACGGCCAGAGAGGCCCACCGGGGGTGTGGGCAGGAGGAAAAAGGTAAGGGCAGAATAAGGAAAGTCGAGATAGACCGTCGGGGGTTGCGCGAAGAGGGTAGAACGAAGAAGCGGGCGAAGGGGGGTGGGGGTAAGGGGGTGTGGACGATGATGGGTTGGCAAGAAGAGGGATGTTGAATCGCGAGGGCGGCGAGCCGCGAAGCGAAGGGAGTGAAAATCGCGGAGAGAGAGGGTTTCTGGTTCTTCGGGTTCTCCGGTTCGGGCCGTCAGATGGCGCCCCCGGACGTGTTTCACGAACGAACGGGGCGGCGGAGAGGTGGGGAAGGGGCAGGGAGGGAACAAAAGTGAACGAGAAGGGCCGGAGTGAGATCCAACGAGGGTCGTGAGTCGGCGGGGAGGGGAGCGGGGGGGGGGGCAGGGGAGAGGAATGTCGAGAGAAGTGAAGAGGAGAGTGCCACGATGGTAAGCCGCTTATCAGGGTGGCAGCAGACCCGTGTGGCAGGACCAACCAACGTTGAATTCGCGAGAGCGAGAGAGAGAGAGAAAGAGAGAGAGAGAGAGAGCCCGGCGCTTCCACGAGAGTTTCCATGGAAACACGAATCCGTTGAAGCGCGCCAGCGCGCGTTTACTTCCATCTCTCTCTCTCACTCTCTCGCTCTCTCTCTCTCTCTCGCGCTTTTCATACTCGCTATCCCGATGTGTATTACCTTCGTCGACGTTATATCTGTATGTACCTATACGTATATAGATATATAGATATATAGATGTGTATATATGTACGATAATATAGATATAAAGATGTTGGCTCTTGTGTCAGTAGATTCAGACAGTACTGGCACGGCTCGTTTCATGGACGCCATTGTAAACGCCACGGGACACGCGCGTCTCGATTACGTCCGCGATGATGCATTGAAAAAAAAAAAAAAAATAAATAAAGAAATAAAATGAAAGAAGAAGAAAATATATTTTATTGGAAACAGAAGAAGAAGAAGAAGAAGGGAAACAATTTTGTTGAGAAAATGAGGAAAAAACAATTTCATTAGAAAGAAAGATGGAAACAATTTCAGTGAAATGAATGAGGAAACTATTTTATTGAAGAAAAGAGGCAAAAATATTTCATTGAAAAAAAGAGGAAAAAATAATAACATTAGTAGAAAAAGAAGAGAAACAATTTTATTAAAAGTGAAAATGTAAACAATTTTATCAAAGAAAATAAGAAAAACAATTTCATTGAAGGAAATAAGTAAACCACATATTTTATTGTATTATTATTATCATTATCATTATTATAGTGACACTTTTTTCGATTTTGATTTATCATTCGAACAATTTTTCCATCGACTCGAAGTTCGAACGACGATACGATTCATTATTCGCATTTTTGTTTATTTTGGACGACCGAGAGTCGAACGACGAGCCGCAAGAGTCACGAGACGCGCGATGGGGTTGATTTTTGTTTTTTTGGTTACGAGGGGTTGTGTGGCATTGTCGCCCCCGGGCCACGATGAGCCTTCGATGTTTTCCATCCGGGGGTTTCTCGGCCACCGTGAATTCGTGTTTTGCCGGGGGCGGAATTTCGCGAGACAGTCGAGAGAGTCGGCTATGCCCCCTTCCCTCTCCTCCTCCCCCTACTCGCAATGTGCCCCTGGCCCATTGCCGTGGGAAAATTCGCACTTGTCGCCGATTGTGTTACGTGTTACGACACCGACGCCGTTACATAATCGTTGTTATCTTTGTCCAATGAAGTGTGGACAATCCATTTCACACATCCTCTCATCCACTGACACTCACCAATGGTTGCGACAAGCCCATTGTGTTCGATAACGGAAATAATTTCACAAAATTTCAACGAGTTATATTTTTTTTTTTTTTGCAAAATTTTCATTTCGAAGAGTTATTTTACTAAAAAAAAAACCAGTCAACTTGAAAAGTTATTTTACCGATTAGTTGAGGTACTCAAAAAAAGTTAATTTGCTTGAAAAAAATAATTACACGAAAGTTAAGTTACTCGAAGAATTAGTTTACCCAAAAATTAGCTTACTCTAAAAAATAAAAGTTTACTCAACAAATAATTTACAAATAAAAAAAATATTCTTCAAAAAATCACCTCTCTCTTATTCTCTCACTCTTCCAATTTCTCGATCGTTCCAAAATCATTCGTCCAAACTCTTCCGAGTTCTTCGAAAACATATATTTTTTACAGACCACGAAAAACCTCCAAGTCCCCAAAAATCATTGGAATGAAACAAAAAAACAGAAAACACAGAAAACCGAGAAATTCGAGCACCCTAAAATTCCATTTCCAGCGGCTCAACCACCGAAAGGAGCATCGAGGGTGCAAAGTACATCCTCCCTCGTGCTTTTTTTCGTTTCATTATTTATCGTTTGCCACGGCTAACACGAGTCCCGTGCAGAGTGCCATAATAAACCTGTCGAAACGCGATGGAGCTTTCAATCACTCAATTAACCAGTCGAGGAGTTGAGGGTGACGCGTGGCGTCGCACGTGTGTGCCTCAACGACCGAGAGAAATCGTCGTTGAACACACGGGGACGTGAAAAGCCACGAGTCAGAGAGAGACAGATAGAGAGAGAAGCCTCCGACGGAGCGTCGAGTGACCGCACTCGGAATGCAAACTGCAAGCAAAAGACCCCAAACGCGTGCCACGCGTAGATGAGTGGGTGGGATTGGTTCGTCCGTTCGTTGGTTGATTTTACCACTGGAAGAGGGAGAGGAAGAGGGTGTCGGTCTTGTCGAGTGCGAGAGAGAGAGAGAGAGAGAGCGAGAGGGCAAACCATGTGGACGATAAAACGCACGGAAGAGATACGGGAAACTCAAACCAAATACAAATCCAGGCCTAATTGCAGGATAAACACTCGAGACCGAGTGAAATGTCACGTACCCCACGTGGCCCCGAGCTCTACCACCCCACACAACACGGAATCACGTTTTTACTCTTCGTTCTTACTTCGCGGTGTCCGTATCAATTTCCAATGTTTATACATTGATCACCCTTTGCATTTGCTTTTTTTTTTCGGTCCTTTTCTTTGTTTATTTATTTGTTGGTTTTTGTTTGTTCGGACAAAAGGCGAAACACGGAATCACGTTTGTGGTGTCGATTTGATGTCCGTATCCATTTCGCTCGAGAGGGCGGAGGGGGGGGGGAAGGCTTGAGAAAATTGAATGTTTATTTATTGGTCACCCTTTGCATCTTATTTTTTCTTACTTGTCTTAATTTATTAATTTATTAATTCATTAATTTATTAATTTATTAATTTATTAATTCATTAATGCATTAATTGGGTTGATATTTTCGAATTGCATCTAAATAACAATTATTCCAGTCACAAATTTCAATCAAAATCTCGATAAAAATTGATTCGCAGTAGTGAATCTCAGCATTGGATCAGCCCCTTCGTCATCGACCGATAAACTTTACGATCGACCGATTTCACACGTTTCAAAAATGAAATTAAATTGAATCGAGCAAATTGGACGAAATTGCCGGGGGTGAAAATAACAGTCCCCGGACTGTTAAAAATTATTTCTCAATAATTCCAAGTCCAAACGCACAAACACACATATATATTGGTTCACCCTCGTTCTCCACGAGTCAAACGAGACTCGTTCGACTTTGGAAACTCCATTACCCATCCAAATATGTCCATCAAACGTGGAAAACCAATCGTCCATTATTCCCACGAGCATAAGCGTTTCGGAATTATACGACGAGTTGGAACGAGTTAACGTGCTGGCAAAGTTAAGAAGCCGGTCGGTTATATATATATATATATATATATATATATATCTAATTCTCGGGGGCCCGTCGTACGAGGCGTCGGTTAGCCTCGTAACACGAAACTCATCCGATTATACATACTTTGCCGTACACACACACACACACACACACATATACATACTAATGCACCCACCCACATCGACACACACACACAGACACAGTCAGGGACCGCAGTTTAGTTATGTACCTGTGGCAATGTATCCGTTGCATAGTTTCATCGTTTCTCTCTCTCGCTCTCTTCGGGTTTCCTCCACATGTGTTGGTATTCGGTTACTTCTCGGGTCGGTAAAAGCACACGAGGCCAATAGCAAAGCGCCGTCAAGAGAAGGCTCCTCTTATTGCGACAAAGAAGCCAAGAAGTATTTTTTATCTTATTTTATTTTATTTCATTTTTTTTTTTTTTTCACATTCCGTTCAACTGTCCAGCGCCACACCCGGCGTTTACGTAAATTCTTTTTTTTTATTCGTACGACGGTTTTCTTTATTTATTTTGTATTTTTTTTTTACGTTATTTAGTCGTTTTTTTTTTTGCAGCCGACCATCCGATTAATTTGGTCTCACACGTTGCGGTCGACGCACACGAGGCGACGCGTGCGGTCAGAACAGTATTCTCTCCCCCCCCCCTCCCTCTTCTTTTTGACCCCGTCTTATCCCTCCCTCCCGACCCCCTCGACGTGCTATGGTTCGGAAAATGAAAATCGATGACGAAGAAACCGAAATAAATTAATACACAAATATTAATTAATCGCGATTGATAATTCATGAAAAGGCAGAAATAAAAATCACCGCGTCGGTTAATTCATTTAAAAAAAATTATAAGAGAAAAAGAAAAAGAAAAAATAAAAATTAGTCCCGCTTGATAAATTCATGAAAAAATCTTAAAAATTCGTAGAGCTCGATAATTCATGAAAAAAAAAAATCGTCGCGTTCAATAATTCATTTGACAAAGTGAAAAATAAGAAGAAGTAGAGGACAAAAAAAAATCTCATCGTCTCCATTGCCTTGGGGAATTGCGATGGACGTCGAGAGACCCCGTAAAATATCTCCATTCCATAATTAATTTTTATTCCATTCTTCATTTAAAAAAACTTAATCCTCTTCGTCCTCGATCCCACTTGATTGTCAACAAATTGAAAAAATATGTCCGAACAAACATTCTTTCACAAAATTATTACACAAAAAAGAAATAATCAAACCGTCTCAAAAATTCGACTGCTCAAAACTATTTTGAGATATCCGGAATTATATTCCAATCGACATGTTCAAAAATTCAAAATTCACAAGACGCGTATAAAAAACTAAAATAAAAAAAAACAAGCCGTCGACCAGTTACATCGTGTTGCTGATTGCCACGCTCTTTCCTGTTCCACAGACGCAAACTACCCCCCTCCCCCCCCCCCCTCACCGCCCCCAAATGTTGTCGTAGCTGATGGGCTTTTATGGGCAAGGAAAGATATCCCCGCGTGAGTGGCACGAATGAATCGTGAATTCAGCGAGAATGAACACAGAACCGAAATGATTGTGCTTCGTGCACGTATTCTGCCGGGTTTGTGCCGCCAGCGCCCGTGTCAGACACGACGACGACGACGAGACCCCCCTTCTTCATCTCTCGGTTGGGTCAACTGTCGTCGTAGTTTCGCACGTGGCCTTCGTCCCACGGCCCCTCGGGTAATCCCAACAGTAGCAAAGTCCTATGGCACTCTCGGGGGAGGCTATGAACGAAAAAAAAAAGAGAAAAAAAGAGAAAGAAAGAGAGAGATGGAGATAGACGTGGACGTAAAATTTCCACTCTCGGTTGTTCGTTGTGCCACGACGTTCGTTCGCATTTCAGCTCTTAATTAATTTTCGATTTTCTCGTTGGACCTCGTGCCTCGCTTTTCTCCCCCGGGCCCCCGAGGGGGGCGAGGGGCGAGGGGCCTGGGGGGGGCGTGGGGGATCATTCGCTCGTGCGACAACCTTCTCGAGCGACCCGAGACCAGACCAACTTCCGGCCTGTTCCCTCCACGACCGAATATCCTTTATACGTGTATATTGTATATATATATATATATATTTTTTTTTTCTCTTCTTTTTCGCGTGTCTCGTATTCTATGAATATTTAAGAAGACTCTGTGCCCATCTAGGATTTCTCTTTCGCGAGTGTCACGAATTTTTTTAAATAAAATTATTCAATTATTTAATAAATAAAATTTCAAAATAATTGAAATTTATTTCAATTATTTTTTCCTCTAATTAATAAATTATATTTCTAATTTTTTCATTGGCATTTTGATACAATAAAGTTTGATCATTTTTACGTAATTATTTTATTGGGGTATTTTCAGTAGGACACACATATATAAATATCAATATATATAACAAAACAATCACCCTCGAAATTTCCTCAATCGCATCACCCACTGTGTCACATGGCAAATCTGAGGAAATCAATCGGTCAATATGACGCGTCGTGCCGTGAATAATTCATTCGGTCATACGTTAACCCCCCCCCCCCCTTCCTCTTCATGGCCCGTGGAGAAGAAACATCCGTGAAATCTACTTACAATTAACCGTCCATTGACTCTCTCACGGATCTCGTGACACAATCGCTCGTCTTGCAATGTACTTCACACACACACACACACACACACACGTGTGTGTATAAGTGAAAGCTAGTGAGTGGGTCGGGTTATCGGATGGCACACTCGCGCCCTCGGATAAAGAATCCAATAAACGTAAAAACGAATTTGCCATTAGATCGTAAGCGTCGTGGAGGGGGCGAGGGGCGAGGGGCTAGGGGCTAGGGGTGATGCCGTGTCTGATGTCGTCACAGGCCAATGAGCCAGACGAAAAAGTTTTACTCGGAGTTTTAGTCGGCGAGAGTATGCCATCAGACGAGTTATACGATCATCCCCTTGTCGTCACTCTTTCTCTCTCTCTTTCCATCGAGTTCTCCTCGTCTGGCCAACGTTCGAGAGAGCAGCCCTCGTTGACGATAATAAATCGAATCATACTCCGGGGGTATAACCCAGCGGGTGTTTGCCAAGGCATTAGGGTTGCGCACCCGTGAGTCCGATGGGCTCTCTCTTTCCCCTGCGAGCTACCGATACACACTGATATATATATATATATATATATATATATATATATGCATGTATGTATATACAACTTAGCCAGTGGCATGTAGCTTCTGGCTTCTCGCCGTCGCACAGTCAACAACCGTGGCACACTAACGAAATTCCTTCGAGCCTCATCCTCCGAATCCGTAACCGCCCCCCCCCCCCTTACTCCACCCCGTCAATTATTTCCGCGATTTATCACGCCTCGGTAAATGCCGTTAGCCCCCCCACACGGAGTGTATCGCGTTTGGTAACAATCCACCCGGAGGGGGATGAAACCCGGCATCCCGGAATCAGCGTGAATCTCCTCCCATTAGCCATCGCCATTTTTTTTTTTTTTTGAGGTTTCGACATTTCATCGGTTACCAGGTGATGCAGTCGTTGTTTTTGTTTTTCTTCCAGATTGTCGGTTTTGTTTTTTTTTGTGGTTTTTCTTTTCGTCATTCAAAAAAAAAACACAATAATAAAATAATAATAAAAAAAAGTATTTGTGATCGTCATGATCGGTGACGTCGTGAATATGGATCATAGAGATCCGATGACCAACGACCCCAGCCGACAATGACAAAAGTTCGAATCAGGCCGCCTTGGTAAAAACTCTTCCTCGTTGCTTCCGTCGGTCGCGCCCACAAAATTCTATTTCTCCGTGTCACTCCGTGTCACTCCGTGTCCGTCGTTGCATCGTCGCAGCATCCTCTCTTCAATCCCAATCAAACAAACCCCCACATCCATATCTATATACATATATATAAATACATATATATTTATGTTTATTCGTTTTTGTTTCCTCCGAGGGCGGTCCATGGAGATTTCAATCTCGAAACGAGATCCACGCGTGGATACTCCCGTGCGTCCTGATTGGGTGTCTCTCCGGGGGCAAAGAGTGAATCCGCGACGCGTTGACGATGATATTTCGTCTTTTTTTTTTTTTTTTTTTTTTTTTTCTCATCGTGTCTCTCGATGCTTCGAAACCGTGTTCCTCAACAATGTCCGTTCGCATACTCGCCGTATCCACTCGAAGCCCACTCGACCGGTTCGTTAGTGAACGACCATCTCTCTCTCTTTCTCTCTCTTTCCATCTTTCTCTCTCCGATGCTCAAGTTTTCTCGCTTTATCACGTTTTATCGTTCTGTCTCGCTTGCTCTCGACCTCATCCGGATGGCTCTGTCTCCCTCGCACTCACGACTATTCAACTCATCATCTCCAAACCCTTTTCTTCATCTCTTCTCTCTCTCTCTCTTTCTCTCTGGTCCGTATCAGTTGTCCGTATAACACGCGCCCCACATGTCAGTCACTCTATCGGCGCGCAAGCGCACGCACATACATATACATACATAACATGTATATCCGTTCGACGTAATAATAGTCCATCGCATAATCTGTCGACTCTGTTATAATGACGCGCACGCGCGTGGGACGTTTCATCGTCCATCTCTCTCTCTCTCTCTCTCTCTCTCGTCACAATTTTTTCTTTTTTCTATCTGTGATTTTATTATTTGTTAATGGGCATTTCGATGGTATCGCTCGACTCGTTAGTCGAGCTTTACGAGTTGAGTCCTAGATTCGGATCTTAGGTTAGTTTCGAACCGCGGTAGCGTGAAATAACATTTTTTTTTTTTTAATTCCTATGAAATACAATGGAATTATTCCGAATGCCAGTATATCTGAATATTTTTTTGTGGGATGTTTGGGATCATACACAGTTGATATCTAATCTATGTATAAACTAAATATATAATTATATATAGACAATACACAATTTTCTTACTCGGGAAGCTACCGAAATTTCTTTTCTTTTCTTTTTGTTGTTTTTCTTATGAATAATCGGTGATTCTCATACATTCGAGAGACATATATCTAGCACGGGGATTAATCATTCAATAAAAATACGTTTCAAACACAATGCACAGTTATATATATATATATATATATATATCTATATACACGTGGCAATACGTTCTCAGCGCTCATGTGTGGGACAAATGGTCTTTATGTGTTTTCGGTTGTCTCGCGACTGACGTCGCACAGTTAGGCCGCATAGAATAACGAAACGCGACCGAACGCTACACACACACACACACATACGATCATGGGTGCAGCTGTGGGAATGACGATACTAGAGCTACAGAGAGAGAGAGAGATAGATAGATACAGATAAAGAGAATAAAAACCTATCGCGTTTTGCCCTCTCGCTCTCGCAGCTTGCCAATGTCGAGGGGGAGGGGGGGGGGGATGTGCGTTTCACGTTGACCCTCTCCCCCGAGCGTCCCCCCTCGGGGTTCAGCCCTGTCGATCGTCCGGGCGCGTAAGCGGATTACGTGGGTCCCCGAAACGAGCGTAGACCGACGCGACCGGAGAGCGTTGGAGAGCTTGTCTCGCGGTGGTTCTGCTGCTGCTGCTGCTGCTGCTGCTGCCGCTGCTGCCACACGGTAACGAAAAGCGACGGCGTACTACGGATCGGTTTGCGATGAGGGAAAGGGCGCGGCACGGCCTAACCCTGATGGGCTCTCCGATGCCTTCGTTCGTGATGACGATGATGATGCTCGAAAACTATCGCTATCGCGGCCTCACAACGATCCTGCCTCTGTGGCGGCCTCTTGCGGAGACCACCCGCCGTATTCGGGGTACAGAGAGAGAGAGAGAGAGGTGGATTTGTTGTCCCAGAGAAACAGAGAAAATGCTCCTCTCTGGGACAATGGTGGGACAATTAATGTGTGCCCCGTGGAGAACGTGAGGGACATGAAGACGTTGTTTGAATTGATGGGGCAACAAGAGGCGAAGAAAAAGCGAGAGAGAGAGAGAAAAAGATAGAAATAGAAAGTAACGAAAGAGCAAAACGGTCAAAGAGTGAAAAAGCGAAAGAGTGAAAAAGCGAAAGAGTGAAATAACGAAAGAGCGAAAGGGTCAAATAGTAAAAGGGTTGAAAGAGCGGAAGATCAGAACACTCGGAAGAGTGAAAGAGTAAAAATGAGAGAAACAGCGAAACAGCGTAATAGTTGAATAAGCAAAATATTAAACGAGTGAAAGAAAAAGACAGCCAAACATTTCTGCCTGATGTGAGATGCCATCGTGCATATCAATCCATGCATTCCCTCATTCACTCCATTCTCCAGTTCTCCAATCTCCACTGCTTTGAGCTGATACCACCCCAACGTGCCTTAAACCTAGCAACAACCCCAATAAGTCGTGACGAAATTACACTCAATCAATCGCAAAACTATTCCCCAAAAGAAAAGACAAACTAACCTGACATAAATTTTTCTTTCTGTTCGTACGTTGATAACAGGAATGAACCAGCGTAAACAGCGCAGAGAGAGAACGACGTTCACGAGGGCCCAGTTGGACGTGCTCGAGGGATTGTTCTCGAAAACGAGGTATCCGGACATATTCATGCGCGAGGAAGTTGCGATGAAGATAAGTCTTCCGGAATCCAGAGTTCAGGTAAATAATCCAACCAATCAATCGATAATTTCAGAAATCCAACCATCAAGACTTGGAAAAACTTTGATCCTAAATAAATCGTCATTGATGCCTCATTCACAACGTTACAATTATTTTCCCGTATCGCTGGTCCCATAGTTGTAACGAAGCACGTTCACGATCGGGGATTTTCATCGTCCTCGCGGAAATCTTTTTTTCATCCCTTATCGGTCGATGGATGAAAAGGACGCGAGTGATTGTCAATCGAATTCATCGCGTGACTTTGCTACATTGTCGGCAGAGTCCGTGTAATTGAGCCAGACCTCGTTGATGTGTCAGCTGTGGGCCTGTTGTGGGCTTTGTGTTGATACACCGTAACGCGTATCCTCCCTTAACCTCCCTCTCCAACTTCCCTGTGGCCACCCCAGCCGAAGAAGTTCGTGCTTCCGCAAACGCCACCGAGATTTAAGGTATTTACACGACTCTGCGGATAGTCGCGAAACCCGGCACCGTCATCAACCACCGCAGGCTTGTATGCGTTCCGTCGGCGGAGGGTGGCGCACGCAACCCTCTTGCCACACACTCGAGCGAACGAATTTCTCCCTCAGACAGACGTGTGTGTGTGTGTGATGCCAAAAGCTCCTGCGCGAACTTTGATAGATGCCGGATGGCTCGGTGACGTTTTTATTGCATCGTCCTTCATCCTCCTCCTCCTCCTTCTCATCCCCAATGGTCCAACCACTTTTAACATCTTCATCATCCACAACTGCGACTCTTTGACACAAACATGGCCGACGAATACGTGCGAACTTCGAGAATTTTCGTGGCTGTGAAGTTTTTCGAAATAATTTTATTTTTCTGTTTTTTTTTTTCTTCATTTGTTTGGAAATGTGGAATATTTTTGATGAATCATTTTCCTTTGTTTTTAATTTGGCATGGAGAAAGCTGTGAGCGGATTGAAAAAATTGGAGACTGTTGAGGCGCAACGTTCGAGCTTGGAATTTTTGTCGATAACGATTTTCGGAAATTTCGAATTGATTGGAGAAATTAAAGTAAACTACCAAGTTTAAAACTACAAAAATTACCAAGACGGAAAAAAAAACAAAAATCAATGCAACGCACCCCTAAAAAATGTAATAACGAAATCGCTGGTCGAACAACAGAAAAAAAAACAAATTCGACCATCCAGAAAATTTAAACCATGGTGACCTCTGAACCCAATACAACCATCCAACAAAACAACTTCCCAACCATCATTTGTGATTCGCATTTTTCAATTCGACCGAATAAAATTCAGCTGTCTCGAAAAAGTAAAACGGAAAACATTTTATCGGTTATTTATATCGTTTTCACCTTTAATCCGCGGAGTCGAGGAAACAATTTTTTTTTTTTTTCTTTCATTTTCACGTGGACACGGGGCGTTTGCGGAGAACCGTGGAGACGCGAGTAACAATTGTCGAGGGGTGGATCGGAGGAGTAACGGAGCACACGGGGCGAGGCGAAACAGGGGGTAGAGAGGGTGGGGGGATGAGGAGGGCTAGAGAGAGGCTAGAGAAAGGAGCGTGGTGATAGGACAAAAGCGTTGATATTCGGTTCGGTTCGCGATGGAACGAGAAAGATGGAGTTTCGAGGCTGGGAGTTAAGCCGTTGTGAATGGTGGGCAACTAGAAAGGGTAGATACATGTATATAAAACACACACACACACACACGTGCATAAACACATACAGGGGTGCATTGAAAGCTACATAGGACTTTGGCACATATATTCCATGTGCCCATTCGAAACGTTTGCGAGGGCAGAGGGTTGCAATCGCTACATGTCCACACATATACACGCTACATATATGTATATGTATGGATTTGTATATACAGGGTGTCTCAAAATAATTTCATTTCGAAAAAAATAGGGGATGATTTTCTTCTTTTCGCTTCGTTTCGAAGTTATAACGGTTTTTTTTATTATTTTCACTCCCTCTTCCTCCAATTGGCTTCATCTTTACACATTTTATTGTATTGATTCTATTTTTGTTGAATTTTAATTTTTTTTTTTTCGTTGATAACTTTTTAAATATTAATTTCTGTGAAAAAAAAATGTTAATTACTTTCGTGGACGATCAATTGGTCCTGCCACATCGAGTGAATAAATATCCACCTTTATGACATATTTTTGCTAAATAAAGAAAAACGTAAAAATAAATTTTTCAAAAATTTGTCAAGCTCAAAAAATGTTTTCAAAAAATCTGTCTGACGATAAATTGCAGGAAAATCGTTCTCCTCGTAGGAAAAAAAAAAGCTTGAGCCAATTGAACAAAGAGACAAACCAAATCATGTAAAATCGTTGTAACTTCGAAACGAAGCAAAAATGAAGAAATCATCCCCTAATTTTTTCGACTTTAAATGATCTCTGGTACCCATGGGTATCGTTGGCGGTGGTGATTTTGCGACACCCTGTACGCATATATAAACATATACATATATATATATATATGTGTAAAGAGAGAGAGAGAGAGATGTTTTGATCGTGTGCGAGTTTTATATCTGCGACTGGTGTACGCTATAAGCGGGACGCCCGGACTCGGATATATAATATCGAGGGTCGAAATTTTCATGGCACAGCGCGAATGCGCATGCGCACATGATGGTGTGCGGCAAAACCGACACGGTAGTGTTGCGCTCGGTCGCGCGCTCGAACCCAGGAGTTGATTTGTTCGTGGATTATAGCCCCTCCGGTTGCCGAGAATATCGTGAGCCCGGTCGCGTTCTCCGCTCGGATCCGGCTGTATATTTCGCGTTATTCCACGCTTCATACGCTTCATACCCAATTCTTTCACCGCCGTCGTCGTCCTCTCGTATATATATACTCTCGTATATATATATATATATATACGAGACTGCGGCCCACGAACGCGTTCACGCAGCTGCGCACGAAAATTTTACGATACCCCGTGCTCGCGAAATAACGCGAAAAAAAAGATACAAACAATAATAATGATAATAATCATCGATGGGGTTGATGGACGAATGATGGGATTTGAGAATTTTTTTTTTTAAATAGAAAAAAAAACAAATTGATGAATAAATGGAGATGGGAATTTCGTAATGGGATTTAGAATCGGAGGACTGTTTTTTTTTTTTACTATTTGAGGATAATTTTTGTTTTATCAGTTGATAGCTCAGAGCTGAGGTGGATCCCGAAATATTATAAAATTGTATAGATCGATGAATTTCAAAATAAAATTCATGAATACATGAAAATGGAAACTTTGGAATGAAATATGTGGAGTCTGGAAACTTGAGAAAAAAAAAAAATAATCATCCGACAATTGATAACTCAGATCCTAGGTAGACACCAAAGTATTACGAAAAAAAAAATAAATTAATTTATAAATAGAAATGCAATTTTTCGAATATTTCGAATTTACCAAATGAAACAACTTTGAAATAAATTTAAAAAATGGAAAAAAAAAAAATCATCCAGCGTTTGATAACTCAGATCCGGTTAAACTCCAAAACGTACGTGTTAGGAAAAAATATATTTAAACATATCTGCTGTACTGCATCACCTTGAAGAATAAAAAATGAAATCTAATGAAAACAAAAAAAATATATTTCAAAGAAAAGAAAAACAAGAAAAACAAACATATGGATATTCCTTCGGACCTTCGATGTGGTTATGGGTTTGCCCATGTAAACCCATGGTCAACGTCGTTCCTTCGCCGACGATTTTACACCACAAAAACATAAATTCCCAATATTTTTCAACACCTATGGCCCGTCATCGCGACAATGCCTATCAAACATACAAATACACACACACATATACATACATACATATATATATATACATACATACATATATATATATATCTATCTATATTTGTCACAATAATGTCAACGCAGCTGCCGTTTGATCCTGGAATCTCGTCATCAACGCTTCGTACAAACCAGATGTTGGTGCAATTTGCACCTCTGTATCAATCGAGCCCGACAAACTAGAGAGAAAGAGAGAGAGGGAGAGAGAGACTATTTGTGGAGGGGTAGAAAAAGATTTTTTTTTTCGTGTGTTTGTGTGTTTGAGGGGTTGGTCGTCGGTTGCTCATTCGTATCGAGGATCGTTGGTGCCCCCCCCCGCGGGCGGTTGGTTTAGTTTTCGGGGAAGAGGGGGTTGTTCGTGGACGAGCCACCCCTGGCCCTCGCAAAATCGTTCGTCGAGGAGGGATGGCTTTTCGGAGATTGGCACCGTGGCGAGGTTGGAGTGGACCCCGAGACACAAGGGGTGTCGCCTGTGTAAACACGGGGTGGTAATGGCTCCTCTCTCTCTCTCTCTCTCTCTCTCTCCCTTTCGTAGGACACACACCCCTACGAAGGATCATTTCTCTTGCGGTTGTTACGTTACACGAGCACACGACGAGCCCACCACCTTAGTCAAAGTGTCAGCCACTCTTCTGCCTCAAGGATGTGATTTCGTGAATGATAAGATCCAGTGGCCTGTTGAAAAAATTTCAAAATTACGACAATTAATATTATCACTTTCATATTTTGTCATTGTTATTTTTATTTATCTATTATCATATCTTTTTTTGCAAATATTATAATTATTTCAATGTACATGTTTCTTTTGATATGACACACATACAATCCTAGCCAAAAGTATGCTAAACTGAGAAACTTTGAATTCAAGTGGTTTGCGAATGCCAGAAAAAATGCATTATCGTAAAAATTCGTAATATTAATTTCTAATATTGAAAATTCACCGAAAAAAAATGGAACTTTGTTTTAAATCTTTTTTTTTTAATTATAAAAGCTGAGCTTGGCTGGGAATGTATTTGTCGTATTAAAATGAATATATATATATATTGAAATAAATATTAATATTTGAATATTCGAAAAAAATAGATAAATAATAATAATGATGATAATAATGAGAATAATAATATTAAAGTATCTTTAGGCGTGATGGGTCCGGGGGCGCTTTTTAACTCCAGGCATAGATTCATAGAATCGCAACCCCTCGCCACATTGTTCCGGAATTACAGGGGATGCGGGTGAGGTTACGACGTCCCCGCATTCACCCATCCACACACACACACGTACACACACACACACGTGAAAAGAATTGTATCATTCGCTGTATAGCTGACCGAGGGGACGAATTCAGTTTCTTTTTTTTTTTTTTTTTCGTATGGACTATAAGTAGCGAAGGGCGAGTACTGGCAGACGAGGATGTTTGTTGTTACAGTAAGGCAACTGCGTGGGTATAGGTGACGACGACCCTTCGTCTTTTTTCCATCCCTTTCTCTCTCTCTCTTATTCTCGGGGATGGTCGAAAGCTCGATGCATCGAGACTTTTATTCTCTACTCCTACATTTCACTTTTATTTGTATATTAAAAAAAGAAAATAAAAAATATAGAGTTATAAAAAATATTCATAATTATTGAAAATTATTGAAAAAAAAAAAAAAAAAAAAAAACAAAAGATGCAAATTTGAAATTTGCAATTTGCTTCCTCCGAATCTTATCCTCATTTAACATTTCTTCGATAATTATAAATATATTTTTTTTAATGAATCTTCAACCCCATCGATTAAAGCAAACAATGCAACTCCACTCGATCATAGTTAATTCATAAAAAAAAAAAAAACAAAAAATAATAATCATAAAATTTCAAAGTCTTTCGTTCTCCCTTTGTGCGATATAATACACGGCTTTGATTCTTTATGCAACAATTTTTTTTTTTTTTTCATGGTGGGTGTGTATGTAGAGCGCAGTAGGTAGTGGCAAAAAAAAAAAAAAAAAAAAAAAAAAGAAACGGGGAACGACAAGGAAAATATATTCCAGGAGTGCAGTCGGGCGTTCCACCCGAAGAGAGCTCCGTAGGGTGAGATATTTGTATATATATATAGTATAGGGGGTGTAAGGTGTGCTGGGCCATGGAAGGGCTCGTACCCGATGTTGCTTCTCGCGAGCATAGTTGGGAATTCTGTCGATTGTCGTGATTCAATGAAACGTTACGCCCATCCGCCCGCGATTACTTTCCCATTGCGACGATTAACTCCCCCGTTCTCCCCGACCGCCATTCCCCTCGAATGTTTTTCCGCCCTGGTTTTCGCGTCTCTCAACCGTACACACGTTCTTTTGGGATCACCCAACGATGCCTCACTCCGTGTCCCTTTTCCTCATCCTCGACCGATTGTCACTGTTGCCACATCGTGAAACTTCTCTTTTCCCCCTTTTTTTTTTGTACTCTTTGACAACTGTCTTCTTATTTTATTCTTGAGAACTTGGTTTGTTTTTTTTTTTCAATCTTCGTGTCCTTGCGATCCTTGAATCGGTTGAATGGTCGAAGCGTATCTCTAACCAAGCGAAATCGAATGCGTTGTGAAAGATTTTCTTTCTTCGAATGTAGTTTGATGTTTTTTTTTATGGTTAATTTTATTTATTTTATTTATTTGTTTATTTATTTATTTATTTATTTTATTTTGAAAATTCAAAATCGCTGTCAAATCCAAGTGGCTGCATCGATCATCACAAAAATTACACGCAGCATTGACATTATCGTGGACCAGACGTGTGCAAAGTTTGACCAATGTAGCTCAAACCGTTCTCGAGTTACAAACGTTTTCATATTTCAAGGTCATCACACCTTCCTCGCTCCCACAAGCTCGAATATCTCCCTCAAACCTAATTGCCCATTATTTCCGAACATTGTCAACATATCTCCATCAAAATCACGTCAAAAAATCATTAACAAAGACCCACAGTCACCCAAAATCCAAAATCTTGTTCACCAACTCATCAAAAATTCCGCAAACCCGAAAAACCCCAAAAAAATTCACGAACCCATTGAAAATTTGTGATTGCAGGTGTGGTTCAAGAATCGTCGGGCAAAATGTCGACAACAATTGCAACAGCAGCAGCAACAACAACAACAGCAACAACAGCAACAACAACAGCAACAAACATCAACGCCAAAAGTTTCGCCTCGCGGTAGTCAATCGCAAACGAACAATTCGACGAAAATGTCGAGTCAGACAAACGCGAGAAGATCGTCACCCGCATCGCCCCCACGTGGAAAAGAAGCGCCAATATCAAATTCACCATTGTTGCCGACCAACACGTCCTATCCGAGATTGGGTGCAACGCCGACTGGCGGAAGTGGCGCTAGTAGCGCGTTGACGACACCGTCGCCACCGGCCACACCCGGTTCGTCGCAATTGGCACCGTCGTCGTATCCACCTCCCATGAATCAGATACATCACGGCGATTACGGTTTTCCATGGACGTCCGCGTCGCCCGGTTCCGTAAATCCGAGTCAATGTTACGCCGGACAAACGGCTTACAACGCTTATCAGAATCCATACGCGACCGGTGATTATTATCAGTCGCCGATAAGTCACATGCATCACAGCCCGCAGAGCAATTATCATCATCATCATCCCCAGTATCATCACAATATGACTTTGACGTCGTCGATGTCGCATTTGGGACATCATCATTTGAATGCAACGTCGGCGAATGACATGATTGCTTCGTCACCCGGGGACTCGTCGGACGCGCATTATATTCTGCCTGATCAGAAGTATCAGGCGATGGTTTAGCGGAATTTTGGGTGAGATATCGAGTCGGACGAGAGAAGAAGAAATATGTTTGGACAGAATGAAATGATTGTTTGTCGATGGTGAAGGTTGTTTTTTTTCGAGACGGGGGCAGTTATGACGTATTTTTTTTTTTTGGTGGTTGATCGGTATCAGGGACACGATCTTGAGAGACACTGAGCCGGATGGACGGATCGAAATTTTATCGGGCGATTTTTTTCGGCGACTTTTCTTGTGAGGGAAAAATTTGAAAAAAATTGTAAAAAAAAAATCGAAGGTGAATCGTTTGAGGAAATCTGTTTGTCTTGATCGTTGGTATCTCGAGGGTGTTTCGAGGTATCAGGTGTATGATCAGATCGAGTCGTTCGACGAATGGCAACTGCCTCCAATTTTTCGTTTGCAAAAAAACGAAGACGAATTGTGAAATTGAAAAAAAAAAAAAGATAACAATATTAATACCGATTTTCAGACCGACGGAAATTTCGACGATCACGTGTGTGTGTATATACATAGATGTCGCACAATGTGTGTAAATGCTGACGGGAAATTGCACATTCGTAATTTTTTTTTTTCGCGGAGAAAAACAAAAATTCCGAAATATGTGAAAATGAAAAGAGAGGAAAACGAAAAATCTATTGATGCGCGTATCGGAGAGTACGCGAAGATTCCGTTCAACATCTACAGATCATTGGTGAGAAGAAAAAAAAAACCAAGACAATTGGAAACAAAATCGAAAAAACACGTATTTCGGTCGAGAAAAAATTCGATCGAAAAATTTCGATCGGTTCGAACGATCGGTCGGAATCGGTATTGCAGTTTGAAAAAAAATTCGTCGGGCTTCCCGACCCTGTAAATAATCCCTAGATGCACACCATTTTTTTTTTTTACATTTCCTTTTTTTATTTTTATTTCAATTTTTTTTTTTTTGGATCTAAAAAAATATTTTTTTTCGTCGAATACCCGGAGAGTGGTAACGACGAGAGAATTCATGTTTTTCTATATTTTTTTTGTACTTTATTTTTTTTTTTGTTCCAATGTTCGAGGATCATCGTGATTTTTTTTTCCACTCGTTTTTTTTTTTCAATATATGTATGTATATTTTTTTCTATTCCGGTTCGCTGCGAATTCGCGACCCGCGAGATTTTTTTGCCCCTTATTCCCCTTCCCCCTCGTCCCTCCAAAAAAATAAAAGAATAAACAACGTGGTGAAATAAAAAACAACGATAAAAAAATGAAAAAAAAAAAAAAAAAAAATTGCGAAGCCCTTCGGAGCCACTCGTTAGTGTTGCTCGATAGTCGCGGTCGTCACGGGGATTCCCCTTGCGCTTTTTCATTCCCGTGTCCACTGCGACTGCGCGTGTCTCCCAATGCGCACGAGCACAGATTTACAATCATATATAGATATATATATATACATTTATATATTTAGATAATTATATATTTGTATATATATAAATATGTATACACATACGAGGTGTATAATTCCCGCCTAAAAAATTTGACCGTGGATCTGTATTTAAAAAAAAAAAACTTAATTTTTTTTTACAAACAAAAAATTATTGAGTTTTTATTATTATTTTTTTTTTCAAATTTAACATCAGACGTTACGAAAAATCCTCCCACGTACGTCGTCAAACGTTATCACATCGAAAACGCATTCCACGAGTCACCAAAATCCTCCCCTGGCGCATTATACACACAAACACACACACGGACAAATTTTCATCGTGACCCCGAAGGGCTCGAAGAGATGGAAACCGCAAAAAAAAAAAAACAATTGAAAAATTCGCGAAAAAAAAAACATCGTCTCGATGTTGCACACAGAGACAAGAGCAACCATCTAAAACCATATCTCGCGATGATCCTCGAACATCGCGAACCAATTATTCGTAATTTTCTTATTATTTTTTGTTATATCTGTTTTTTTTTTGTTTTTTCCTTTTATTTTTTTTCCGGGAAATCGAATGAACTCGAGATGCATTCTTCGAACGAAAAAAAAAAAATCAATAAATGACAATCGATCGATATCATCGAACATTCATCAATTTTTATCATCACCCACGTGACGATATCGAATCTAATTAAATTTCCCCATCACCCTGCCCCCCCTCCCCGCCCCCAACTCGCGAAAATTTCGAAGAACCGAAATTATAGTCGAAAAGAAAAAAAATCTTCACTGCGTACACAGTTAAGACCGATTTCATTATAATTTAATAACCCGCCGAAAATGAATTAACGAGAGAAGGAAAAAAAAAATACTAAAAATAATAATAGTAATAATAAATTAATTTCGTTTTTTTTTAATTTTTATTAAGATAACCGATTGTATTCCCAATTCCGTTTAAATGTGAGATAATCAATAGGTAACGTCTATCTCTCTTGTGTATACGTGTGTGTATATATTTATTACTATATCGTTGCAATTGCGGAAAAAAAAAGAACCAGATCTCGTTTTTGTCCCCCTCGTTTATATTTTTTTCGTTAGTTTTTCGTTTTTTCATTGTTTTTTTTTTACCGACTCTCGACGAACGTCGTCGAATTTTATTATTGAACAACGAAATGAAAAAAAAAATTATCGATAACACACAGACACACTGACACAAACACACAAACACATTACACAATCAAAAACACACGAACAGAATAAATATTAGTCATCGATATCGTATCAACTACTACTTGTATGATTAGGATTATTATCATTATTATTATTAATATCATTATTATTATTATCATTATTAATATTATTATTATTTTTATTATTATTGAACTATTATTATGATTACTGTCGTCGATATAAACATTGATAATCATCCATATCAAAAAAACACGAGTAAAAAAAAAAAAAAAATTAACCGTGCTTAGCCGGATAAATAAATCGAAATCTGTAAATATACATTTTATCGTTAGACCATATGTACGTACGAAAAAAAAAAAACAATAATAATAATAAAATAAATCAAATAATAATAATAATGAAAAAAAATAAGGACAGCTGAGAAAAAAAGTGCACGAATAATCGAGTAGAATGAAAACCGACGACGACGACGATGTATATTCGAAAAAGGGGCTCGCGTGGAAATAGAATTTTGTGCGTGTATCCGTTGTGAGATTAAAGAAAATAGAAAATCGGTAAGAAAGAGCGAGAGAGAGAGAGAGAGGCTCGAGAGTGTTGAAAATATATAAAATTAGTGACGATTGAAATTAATTAATTTTCTTTCTTCTTACAAACGACTCTCGATGGCTTTCGCTTCGAAAAAATAAAAAAAAAAACGAACGAATAGTAGCAAAAGAAAATAATTGAAAAAAATAAAAACAAATAAAAAAAAGAATTTAAAAAAAAAGTTATTGCGAATGTTTCGTGTGCTCGGTCCTCGGTGGGCACTGGAAAAGTGCCCTGCATAACCACCAGAGGCTCTGCCATCCAGTTTCCACGAGCGACGAGAATAATTTCATTGAAACCATTCCGAATAACTCTTTTGATTTTTCTTATTTCTATTTTTTTCAATTTTTTTTCAATATGTTTTGTTTTTCCGGTGCACGTGTTTCGCGAGTGTGACCGTTAGTGCGCATGCGCGTGTGATCAAGTGCAAAACGATGAAGAAAAAATATTCGAAAAAAAAAAACGATATCAACGATTATTTCACATGGATTGTACGTGAGATGATTGATCTTGTGTGTAATGTTTAATTTTGGAAGAATGAGAGAGAGAGAGCGAGAAACACGACGTACGGACGTGTGTGAGAGAGATGAAAACCTGTAATCGGTATATCCACGGTTTATATTAATATTAAGTGTATATTTCGTGTATACAAACCTATTGTATATTGCTATGATCGTGGCGAGAGTGAGTGAGACAGAGAGAGAGAGAGAGAGAGAGTGTGTATATGTCCGTGTGTGTGAGAGAGAAAGAGAAAGAGAAAGAAAATACGAAAAGAAAAAAATTAAATAACTCGTCACATTCACAAATTTTTCGACACATGCACACGTATCCAAAAAAAAACAACAATTAAGAAAAAAGAAAAAGAAAAACATTCCGAAGGTGTACGCGTATATTAATTATAAATATATAAATATCATATGACTAGACGGATAACGGCACAGCCATGCGAAAAAAAAAAACCACAATTTTACGAAAGAATAAAATAAAATGATAAAAATAAAGATTAAAAAAAAAAACAAAAATAAATTAACCGAGTCAATTGTATTTATACCATTCGTGCATCCTTCCTTTTTCTATTTCCTACAACTTACAATTAAATCCGATCCATTTTGTAGTCACTCTTTTCGACTGCATCTTTTCAAAGGGACACCCTGTATATACGTATATTCATTTTTTTCCTCTCGTGAGTTATAGCCATCGGACGAGGGGCGAGTTAACGATTTTACCGACTAAGGTCGAGCTGACGATTGGGTTACACACCCCGAGTCTGTAATTACACACTAATCACGAAAATACCTCACGGCGTTATCCGCGAGAGTGCGGTTATGCGGCTCGCGTGCAATGTGCGAGCCATATGCAGTTCCGGATGCGATAATGTCGTGCCCACGTGGAATATTCGGTTACAAGTCGAATCTACATCGCGTTGATACCATCAGTACATTTTTTTTCCCCCACAAATTCCATAAAAAAAAATTCAATATTAACTGGAAACTTTTTTTTAAATCATAGAAAATAAAATAATTTATTATTATTGTTATTAGTATTCTGTTAAAACGTTGAATACAAATAGAACAATAAAATTGAGAATGTAAATAAAATTTACGAGTTAAATTAAAATGGCACTTTATCAAAAATTACTTTTTCTTTTTTTTTTTTTTTCATTTGTTTCTTTTTGTTTTTCATGGAATGAAAAGTGCAGTTCGAAATATTGTTATTTTTCGGTATTTACGGTTATGCAAGTTGCAACATTGTGCACCGTGGTTTTGATATCAAAGTGATGACAATGAGTGGGAGAAAGGAAGGGGGGAGGGAGAGTTTGGACGTCATGATGATGATGATGATGATAACGGTGGCGAGATGACAAAGCGGACGACAGTTAAGCTCGGAGGTTTCCATCCCTCGTCGGGTTAATTATACTGATGGCCATGGCTCACACAGCCCGAGGCGTCAATTCCGTTAATGCAGTTGCAACACCGCCCAGACAAATCTACAGTTGGGATATTTGTTCACAGCTCGTGGAGATCGTCCGTGTTCCGTATTATCGCACAGCCGGGCGACTGTGACCTCCGGTAGGTAACATCACCGTTGCTTCGCCAATTAACAATGATCGTTGAGTGATTTTCTTCGTACATATATATGTACATATAATACATGCGTATATTGGAGTGGTCCTTGGCAGGGATCATTCGTTAATTAAAATCGCGTAACCTTCCAAATAGGTTCCAAATGATTTTGAAAGAATATTTGCGAACTTTCTCCAACCTATCTCAATATTTACCTATGCCTGTGAAATTTTTTCTTTTATTGAAGCTCTGAATCATGAAATTTTAATCGAGTTTAATTATCACAGCTTAATCATCGACACAACAAAAAATGTTCTCAGTATGCTTTCTTCGTCAAAAAGATGCGTGCTTCACTTCACAAATATATTTATCATCGGAAACAAAATGGCGGAACTGAATATGGCCACGATTTTTCTTTTCTTATTTTTTTAAGTACTCTATTACAGAATTTTAATATTCTCACTTTCAAAAATTGCACATAAGATGATAAATAAACAAAATAGAAAATTCTTCAGATAATTGAAGGTGAAAAAAAAATGATAAACGATTAAGAAATGGCTAAAAAGAACATTCTCACACTGTTTAAAATAATATTTAAAAAAAATATTATTCCCAATTTAATTTTCTTCTTTTTCATTCTTGCAAATTCTTTATTTATTTTTTTTTTTCAATCACGATGACAATCAGGATAACTGATGTTAAATCTCGTTCGATCGTGATAAAGTTTCGAAACGAAAAGAATAAAAAAGCTTCCCTTCAAATTCGTCCAACTTTTTCGTTCGATTCGTCGACCATAATTAGCCCTTTTCGTTCGGTCCCCGTTTAACCCCTTACGCCGTGGATAGATAACGACGATCGTGCATCACAATCACGACTATTACGATCCGACTATCATCCCCCGTGTGTTTCGCTAATAATAATTTCGAATGGATCAAAAAACACAAACGTCAAAGCCGGAAAACAGGGGATGCTCAACGATACGAAAGACCCCATACGCACACACAGAAATCTCCCCACCGACCGACAAACCCCCGGCTTTCATCTCAAACATGATGATCGGGGGCACAAGTTTATCTACAAAGTCCCGGATGGCCCATTAAACCTGTGCAGGTGCGTATCGAAGGGTGCGGGTGGACCAGTGGCTCGCTGATCTCTCCCAGCCTCCGGGGGCTCGAACCTACGATGGTGTCCCATCGTGGTGTGCGTTACCAGGCTGTCTATTCATCCACCTATCCACTCACATGCACCGTGTGTCCCAAAAGGTTCCCCAATAATTTTCATATTCTAAAAACGGACCCAGCAATGACCGTTTGATAAATAATGCATAAAAATCAATTTGAAGTCAGATCAATCGTGAATATCAACTCTTTTTCAATATCTCAGCCACAAGTATTTGACCCCTGATTTATAACACGAGATCGTCGTCTCAAATAATTTTTTTTTTCCAAAATAAAATATATTCTTCCTTTTTTTAGGAAAATAACCCAATATTCCCAACCCATTGTTCTCCGGCCCGCAGTAACTTTCGGACAAAAACCGAGAACGATTGACTGCGGAAATTCCAGAGCCACGCAAACGTTCTCGAGTCTTATCGCCAACTTCAACAGTCACCGAGAACAATGGTTTACAGTTTTCCATTACCGACCGAGCACGTGAAAATCGCCTCGCAGAGCGCTTCCACAAATCTCGCTGGTTCTCTCTCGCTCGCCGTCGACCTCGGATGACTCTGTCTCTCTCGTACTCATCGCAGCCAGGCATCTGTAGTCTCATAACCTCAAATAATTCCGTAACTTTTGCCACACACCGTGTACATCACTGTGCGCACTAACACACACACACAGGTAAGTCCACCATGAAGATAAAGAGGTGAGTTGGCTTTCGAGAATGGGACAATAATCATCACAGAGGTTGTATTAAGCTCGCCCGAGGATCTGGCCTGTGCTGTCGTGATGTACCTAAGTCTCTTCGTGCGTGACGTATTTCATCATCATCGTTTGCCCGGTGGTGTGGGTCAACGTTAACCCCGTTGCCGTTTGCTCGTAAGCGGCCTAAACATCATCGGGCCAACAAAGGAGAGAAGGCCGAGCGATATGGCGGCGAGACCCAAGCACACTGATTGTAATTGTGTGTGTGTGTGTGTGCGTGTGTGTGTGCAGGCCCTATTAGGGCATTGCGCGCGATAGGAGAGCGCACGAGCCTCGTTGCGCTTATATGTATGCCTATAGATATATATATGGGTACTCGGGAGTCGTGTATTCCGGTCTAATTGGACGGATCGCCTGTTAACGCGGCGCGCACTTTTTGACGGCGTAATCCACCCTCTCTCGACTTGTGCCTCGCCCATAGGCCCTTGCCTCGACGTTGCTCGCGATGTTCATCGAAATAACGAGGGCCCATGTGTACATATGTATATATAGATATATGTGTGTGTGTATGGGTCGAAGCACGGAAAGTTTTCCGGGTCGGAGTACCGTCGATTGCCTTCGACCTGTCTTCAAAGTTTTCCTACAATCAATCCCTTCCAAGATTCTCGAAAAATTTACCGGATAACCCAACACGAAAAAATACACATTTCCTGTGAAATTTTCTCAGCTTTACGATAAGAGTATTGAAAAAATTGACAAAATTTGCGAAACGAACGAAAAACAGGTTTTTACGATTAAAATTCGTTTTTAATGGATTTTCGATGGTCAAAATGAGAAACTGATATTTTCATCGAAAAGCTGAGACAATTTCACGTGTAAAACTGATTTTTCATGTATTTTTTTAACAGCGTGAACGTGTGAAAAAAATTCATGAAAAAAAAAAGAAAACTCAATGAATGAAAAAATACTATAAAACTTGATTTACAGCTTACAAAATTGTATAGAAACGAAAAATCTGAAAAAATTTGGGGATTTGTTTTTGTAAAATGTGCTTTGAGCTGTGTAAATGTCATAAAGGTCCCAGATAGTGAAGCTCAAATGATTATAGAATGAAAGAAAACTCAATGAAAAAACATCCAGACCCATTTGCAACATGAATGTATAATACACATATACACATATATACATATATGTATGTATGTATATGTATATTATTCGAGAACTTGAACGTCCGTCGGGGGATATTGGCGAGGCGATGACAATGGCCTTGAACTTGGCCGTGTGGAGTAAACGAGTGAGACGCACCGACGGAACCAGAAGCAACAGCCCAACAGTAGCAGAAGCAGCAGCAGCAGCAGCAGCAGCAGCACCAACACCGCGGCTTCGACGCGCGGGGGCACACACCGTCGAAGAGTTAAAATCGGCTTGCGTTTAGCCGGATCCCATTATAACAACTCGGGAGCCGCCGTAAGCTCAACAGCTCGGTGTTCTCTCTCTCTCTCTCTCTCTCTCTCTCTATCTCTCTCTCTCTGTCTCTGTCGGTTTTGCCTTCTCGCGCGAGCGAACCAAACGACCTAAACGCTTACTGTGTCACCGGGCTAAGCCCGGACTTACCTCCAGACCTATCCTCGCTCGCGCGCGACCGGCTCGCGACGCTTCTCCGCGAGCTTTTCCGAAGCTTTTCCACATTTTTTTTGTTTTGTTTTTTCCATTCACTCGTTCATTCGCCCCTCCCCCCCCCCCCCCCTGCTGCTGCTGATGTAGTCACGGGTCTTCCCTCAGTTTCAATTTCGCAGGACGAGGAACCAACAATCGCGGCGAATTTTTTTGACTGTATTTGATTTTTTTTTTTTTTGTAGAAATTTGTTCGCTTCATTTTATTCATTTTATTAATTTTATTGCTTCATTTCATTCATTGAATTAATTCCATGCACTTTCGTCCCTTTCGACGATATAAAAGGGGACCGAAACGAACGTCGGCGAGGATCAAAGAACCTTCTCGGTCGTCCAGAGTCCGCGAATAAAAAGAAAGAAAGAAAAGACGATAACCAGATTTATCTGGACGAAAAATTTTTGCGATTGCTCTAAATGCCTGAATCCGGAGGTTTTATAATACGCTGAGGGGTTACACGTAAGAGGGCCGATTTGAAGACGTGCGGTTTTTAGGTGGAAAATCGAATCAGTCGACGTTTCCCGCCCGGGCGATGACGTTAAATTCAATTGTAAAATCTGCGCAGTCAGATTTCACTGTTGCCGGTGATGCTGCTGCTGCTGCTGCTGCTGCTGCTTGCTATTTAACCGCATCATAACCCTCTGATACGCGCAGTTTTCCTTTGATCTCCGAAGGCGACTCGTGGATTGTTCGAGTCTGTGTGTGTGGCTAAATATCTATATATATATATGCATATGAATATGAGGGTGATCGTTCAAGATTAAATCTTTAACGTGCGCCAATAAAAAATTGGTCTTTTGTAAAAGAAATCGATGACTTTTTTATTTTTTTTTCAAAAACAATGAAAAAAATTTTTAAAAAGAAGCCGTCAATCATCATCAAAGTTAATTTTTTAGATAAAATTGCAATTTTTTTGGAGATATTTCATGAAATATGGAAATTTAGAGATAAAATCACGAAAATGATTGTATAGGAAATTTAATTTTCCATAAAAAGCTTCCCACCATTTTTGTTTGTGTTACAACTGTCGATAGTTCGAAAAAAAAAAAACATTTCAAAATGGTTTTTGGATGCAACAAAGTATCAATGCTTCGATCACAACCATTTCCGGTCCCGAAAAAAAATGAGGATAAATCAACAACATATTTAATAGAAAAAAAAATGAATAGGTGGAAGTAAAAATGAAAATAGGTAAAGAAGATCATATATATATTTGAACGTAGGTGGGTATGAATGGAATGTAGAAAGGACGTACCGCCATCAGAAAGTCAAGAGATCCCTCGGAATGAGGAATAAAAGCGCGGGGGGAGGAAGAAAAAAGTTTGAAAGAAAAATGAAGAAGAAGAAAAAAAAAAACTGGCCAACATCCTCTCGAAGATTCAATCGAGCCTGCGTGCCCTCGTGAGAGCTTTGTCGAGTAGTAGCCATCGACCGGAGAATAGAACCAGGGATCAAAGACCACTCGATCGCGAAATTCCGGGCAATCAAGCATCTAAGAAAATCTTCGTCTTTTTTTTTCTGTTAATTTTTTTCCTTGCTTCAATTTCCTTTGTAGAATTTTTTTTCGTTGGAGAAAAGAAAAAAACGTGAAAATTTCAAAACGATTCATCGCGAGGCCGATTAATTTGCGTTTGATACGTCAGCGCATGCGTGAAATCGATGATATCCGGAGAAATTGTTGCAATCGAGAGTTTGGAAATAAAAATACAATCGCAAAAAAATGAAATATCTATTCAATCCGATACATATATTAATATATAAATAAAAAATCATTTATGTTTAGTCTGTATACAATCTATATATGCCAAGTCCCTTTTGAAGTTGATATATATATATATAATTCTTTTTCTTGGGACACCCATCTCTCAAAACTCGCACGACATTCACCGAATGATGTCCCTCATCCACGTAAACTGCTTTTAAAAAAATAAAAAAACCAAAAAAAATAAAATCCATCCCACAGCTAGATAATTTATTTTCAAGAAACAAATATCACAAACAACGTCTCACCGTCCGACCAAGCAGGAAGCCGAGGCAGGGTGGTTATGGGGACCGACGGATAAACGAAAAAAACTTTTTTTCCGAGTTGTTCCAAAATACTCTGAGTTGATAATTTATCGCTTGATGAGACTGAGTAAGAGGGGGGAGGGGAGGGGGGTGGATCAGAAGTCACCGGGCGGTAAATTCGTCCGTACCGGAAAATCAAGCGAGGGGGCTATTGTCAGAGACCCCCTTTCGGTACCTACACCTATGTCATTCGGATATCCCTCCTCCGACGGATTTCCACTTTCCTTTTTTTTTTATTATTTCTTTTTATTACCAAGCCATCACAAATAATTCTCACTGCGACATTGGGAAACCGAGAAAACCGGTGATGGGGGGAAAACAGAGAAGAGAAGGGAGGAGAGTGAAGAGCGAGAGGGGTGGGTGGGGGAGTGAAACATGGATATAGGAAGAGGAAGAGAGTGGCATTTTCCGGGCGGGCGTGTAAGAACGATATATGCCTCACGATTTCCCGCTAGAAGCCACACGCGTAATCCTAAAAAATGGACCGACGGTTTCCGCTTCTCTCCTCTCTCGCCTTCTCCTCTATATATCTATATATATATATATACACGTACATATGTGTGCACTCGTGGCATTCCTCGCCGCGTTCCCTGCTTCCACACGTGTTGCAATGGATGGCTGAGGTGTTAGTTATTGGATGATGATGATTTTTTAATTCATTTTGTTTTTTTTTTGGTTCCAGTGATTCGATTGAATTTTTTTCGCCTCCGATGTTTCACAACTTTGAAAATTGCAAAAAAACATAAAAACGCTGAAACCTCAGCCTCCAAAGTATCGGGAACTCTGATCAATATCGTGAACCATCGGAAAAGTCACTCGGAACTATTCCAACGATGAATCGTTTCATTTTTGTTCATATTTGGATTCGACTGATTTTTCTCATCTTCGATATATTCCACAACTTTCAAAAATCGTGATAAAATGTTAAACTAAAATGTAAACTCAGCGTATGAATAATCGAGAACTCTGGCCCATACCGGGAACTATCGAAAATGTTCACTCAGAACAATCGAGACAAAGTATCTTCTTTTTCTCGTCTGCATTCGACTCGACTATTTTTTTATCTTTCATCTTACAATACAACCCAAAAATTCCATCCAATTTCGTCCGGTCCCTCCAAATCGATACATAGTTTTTCAATCCTTCACCCATACGCAAAACCACACGTTTCACAACTCCAGACATCATCGACTCGTGTGCATCGTCCTCGATAGTCGTTTTTTGTTTCCTTCATTACTTTTTATTTCCTTTCTTTACATTTTTCATCCTACTTTCTTCCATCTTTCTTTTTTTTTCAATTCCACGTAGATTTTTTTTTCTGTTTTTCACTTCCTCTTCTTTTTTTTTTCAACGTTGCTTCTTTTGTCTTTCGCTACTCGACGCTGGCTGAGAGGAACTACCGGGCTACCCTCACTTTACCTCCTTCTGCTCTTTTCATACACCCACACACACGCACATACACACAGACACACATACAGAAGTACATGCAATGTAGCACAAGAAGAACGCGAGAGCAGCTCTTCTCTCGTAGCTCTCATTCTCTATTCATTTCAAGCCGTTCCTTCCATATCCGCCTCTTCCCATCCTCTCTGCACTCCCCCCCGCCCAACCTTCCAACCTTTCTGCCTCCCCCTCTCCCCCCGTCCTCCACTTCTCCCCGCCGCTTGTTCCGTCGCGTAACTGCGAAGCCGTTTCCTACTACGCGATCCCCGTGCTTTTCGCGTCTCCTCTCCTGAAGAGGACCGCGACGACTCTCCCTCCCCCCCCCCCATCAGCTTCCGTTGCCACTACCGTCATCTCTTTCTCTCTCTCTCTCTCGCTCCCCGCTGAGGCAAAAAGCGGCAGAAGAGTGAGAAGCAACCTCCTCGCGTTGCTAGCGAAAAAAAAAAAAACAGAAAACCGTTTCTCTCTAGCCTCGCGTCTATCTTCCTCGCTCTTTCTTTTTAGGGTTGAGGTATATATAGTACCCTCCATAAGAGTAGTTCCTCATCAGATTTTCATTCAACTCGGCATACTCATCAGGTATCGATAAGAAAAAAGTTCAGATAAATTTTCATGGCTTTCCGGAGTGCGAGAAAAAAATGATATCAACACTTTTATTTTTCACACGTTTAAAACCGAGCCTTATGGACAATCACGCTCAATTCGATACAATACAAAAAGTCCTCGTCAGATTTTAATGAAAACACTCGAGCTGCAAGTTGCATTATTCGGACAACATTTTGGGGCACTTGACAGTAGAGATCGGGAGACTGTGATGATAATAATAAGCAAACAAACATCGGGGAAAATACATTTTATATGAGAAGAGTTGGTCGTGATCCAGTAGACATGGCAACGTTGCGCGTTTGTTTCCCATCTTCTCTCTCTCTCTCACTGATCGACATCACAACACGCGACGTTGTCACATCAAAGTACCACGTACCTCGATCAGAAAATGGTATATCTTAGGCTTGCTCAAGGTAATGGGCAACGTTTTCTCCCATATCCTCCGCCACCCAAGTGCGAGAGAGACAGCGCTATAGGAATCTCAGTGCAGAGCGACGAAGAGAAAGATGGAAAACGTGATAGAAACGTTGGGCATCACCTTAACCCGATGGCCGCGGGTCCGAGAGGAGCGCGACGACGATGGCGCTGGCGTCCGTGAGGAGGAGGGAGGGAAAGAGAGCGAAATAAAAGACGGGGAGTGAAGGGCGGAGGGTGTGAGGAGGTCACGACGACGACGACGACGACGACGACGGGGTCGCCGAGTGTGTGCGGAGCGTCGGCGGCGTCGGTGGCGAAAGCGAGGACCGACCGGGAAAGCTACCGGCGCGGAGGGTTGTCGGGCGGAAGAGCAGCGGGACGAGGAGAGGGTGGCGTGGGGGGTGAAGCAAAGGGGGGTTTCGTAAGCCGCTTACGCCCGCCGACCGGAGAGAGCGACTCCTCGCTAATTATTTATAGGACCCGGGCTTTCTCTCTCTCTCTCTCTCTCTCTCGGTCTGCGAAGAGCGGCCCAGCACTCTCCGCGCTTTTTCTTCTCGAGCTCGACCGGGTCTGCTTTCTTTCTCCGTCGCTCTGTCGGTTAGCGAGACCGAGACGGAGAGAGACCGACGCGTTCGAGCACGCGGAATATATATATGTGTGTGGGTGTGTGTGTGTGTGTGTGTGTGTGTGTGTGGCCCAACGTGGAAACCCCTCGCGTATGAAAGTACCTACGCCCTCTCGCGCACTCTGCGAAAGCGATGCGACCCGACGACAACCGACCAACGTAAATTCACATATATGTATATATATATATAAATCGAGGTTACATTTTTATATGTATATAGATATATAGATGTAAACCTCGTAGGAAACGGTGGAGCAGAATGGTCGGAGAGGATTTTTCACTTCTTTTATTATTATTATTATTATTATTATTATTATTATTATTTCTTTTGTGTCTTGTTTTGTCATACGTATGGACGATGTACTAGTCGCGAGATGGTTACGCGATCGATCGTTGTACGCGAAGAGCAAAGAGCAATAAACGATGTGTGCGAGGAATAATGTGGCGTTTCTGGAAAAATTGATATCCACATCATAATTGCTTTCCGAGCAATCAAATTGTTCTTTTTGTTTTCTTGTAAAATTTCGTTTCAATTATTCGTTATTCGCTTCGGGATATTATTGCAATGCGATGGAGATTCGGAATGCTTGAGTTTGCGCATTACCACATATGATTTTGGTGATCCTCGAACGGGGCGCGAGGGATTGGGGGGGCTGATCGGCTATCCGATGACGCGGGGGTCCCGGGGAAAAAAATTTGTTTCCACGGCACGCGACTGATGTGTCGTGAATGTGCCGTACTATTTAGCGGAGCACAACCCTCGTTCATTTGTGACGTGCACAGATATATCAACCGTGCACATCGGGCCTTGGCACACGTTACTGGTCCCCGTGGAACGAGGGTTTGCAACGAGTTGGAACGAGACAGAGAGAGAGTGAAAGAGAGAGGAAGAGAGAGAGAAATAAATAGATATCGAGTTTCATCGTTTGTTCGCCTGGGTGAGAGAGAAAGAGAGAGAGAAATGAAAAATATATAGTTTCTTCATTCGTTAAATAAATGTATATAGTTGTTTTCTTCGTTCGAGAAAGAGAGAGAGAGAGAGAGAGAGAGAGAGAGAGAGAGAGAGAGAGAGAGAGAGAGCGCAAAAGAAAATATAAAATCATATATACAGTTCCATCGTTCGTTCGTTCGTTCGAGATAGCTACAGAAATAGTTATATAGTCCCTTCGTTCATTCGATCATCCAAGTTATTTACAGAAATAGTTATATAGTTCCTTCGTTCATTCTTTAATCCGAGTTATCTACACAAATAGTTATATAGTTCCTCAATTTTCTTCGATTCATTCGTTCGTTCAAGATAGATAAATAATTACTTAATAGTTCCTCGATTCATTCGTTCAAGACACATATTAAAATCTATGCACATAGTTCCTCAGTTCCTGCGTTCATACACGTTCCTTCCCATCTTCGACGAAGAACCATCAGCGACGACCCGATATGCAGAACGAAGAAGACACAAACGCGTGGAGAGCGTCGCGGAGCTGGTGAACGGGTGGCGGTGGCGCGGGGTGCGAGGGGTGAGGGGCGAGGGGTTACAAAGTGAATCTCGGATTACCGCGAGGCGGTCTCGCTCAGTCTCTCGGGACAGCCGCTAACGCAACGGAAACCTTACACCCGCGCCGCGGCCCTCGTCGACTTGCCCTCCTCCTCCCCCAACCCCCAATCACCCTACGCACACACACACACACACACACGGGCGCACTTACGAGCGAGATATGCACTATGCTGCGAGCATACCGCGTTTGGTCTATATCGCCCGTCGCGTCTCTCACGACGGAATCGTGTTTCGATTCGACGGGGGTGGCTCGTCGTCGTCGTCATCGAGTTCTGGGGTCCGACTATAGTTCTCCGTATGACGGCCCGCAAGACTCTTCCATCTCCCTTTTCGCGAATATTTTCGTGCTCGCGAGCTTCCAACGAGCCCCTGACCGTGTGGCCCTTGCGAGTTCCACCCCCTCCCTTCGCTTCCATCTCGGTTGGCTTCCCCCGCGACGAGAACAAACGAGGACGCTTTATTAATGGCCGCGTAATAGCCTATTTGTGATCGCTAATAGCCACAGCAGCGGGCGGGCCGGATCGCGGGATGCGCTTTTACCCGTGCGTACTTCGTCCCCTGCCTCAACCACCCCCACCCCCCTCGGCGTCCTCGCGAAGCGACCTCATCGACCAAGGCCCCCGGGGAAATCTCGTCCGACCTACACCCCCTACACGGCCCGCCACGCTAACGGCACGGTGCAGCCCCCGTCACACAAGCAACCGATGGAATAGCGAAACCATTCCTTTTTCTTTTTTTCTTTTTTTTTTTTTTTTGGTTCGGTTTTCTACTCTATTTTTATTTTCTTTTTCGTCTCTTACGGATCCTCATTTGTTGTTGTTGATTTTTTTTCTTCTTCTTTCTTCATCTCGGATTCTATTTCATTACTATTATTATTATTATTATTGTCATTATTATTTTCTTCTCTCTTGGATTCTATTTCATTGTCATTATCATTGACATTATTATTATTAACATTTTCATCAATATTTTTCTTTTTTGATTATTTTTTCCACGTTGTTTTCTTCGTTTTAACTTTTTCTTCGCCTTTTTTTAATTTTCTTTACGCGAATGAAAATTTTCGTTGGGGGTGGGAAAAAGGGGATGAGGGATTTTCCGGTCACCTCGCGTTCCCACATTCATTACGACACATGTGGGCCGGACATGGCCGATGGTCCACGTCTACGTTTACGTCTACGTCTACGTCGTCGGTAACGTCTTTCGAATTTTCCTTAACGAGTTTTTCATCGTCCGTGTCGCGATCGTCGGTCGAACTTTTCCGGTCGCACGACCACGCCGCCATTGTGTCCGAGTTACGACCGGTCAGACCGCACTTTGCACAATAATGGGGTACACACGACCGTGGGTGGATTGCGCACGCGGTGCAGCGGCGCGCTAACGTATAACGCTTTCGATCTCTACCTGGCGCATCCCCCGCTCGGTGTTTGACTTTTCACGTCGTTTTTCCAAACGTCCATGGGCCGCTTCCTTTCCCCGGCATTGTCAACCACGTCGTTCTGGACCAACATAATCAGGACACCGTCCGCCGGACGTGAGAGATTTCCGATTTTTTTTTTCGTTTTCGTTGCTTCCTCTGGTTTCAAGATTTTTCCACCCTCGCACCACCGAATTTTTCCGACGCAAAGGTTGTGAAAAATATGAAGAAAATAAAAGAGAGAGAGAGATAGAGAGATTAATTTTTCATTTTTATTTTATTTTTTTATTTATCTATAATCGTACATAAAAAAATGAAGAAAATTATAACCAAATAATAATGATGAATGAGTTGTAAATAATAACCACAATATATTAAAAAAAACAATAGGAAATAAAATGTTAAGTAAATAAAATATAAAACGAGATAATTTGTAGGTGAGAGAAAAAAAAAGAAAATAGAATAAAAGAGCGAGAGGGAGGTGTGGAAAAAAAAAGAAAAGAAAAGGAAAAACGTTTTGAGAACCATGGACCACATCTTCCCCATCCCCTCGGACAGTCCGGGTCACCTTCGAACCGGTCATGTGGGATGAATGAATTTATACTTCCGTCGACACGTTTCACATTTGTGTCGAATTTGGCTTTGACGTTTTTTTTTTCTTTTTTTTTTCCGGGAGGCACCCCCGGTGCGAGAAATTTTTCAGGTGTCTCATTTTCCAGCCCTCGGTGCATCGTTTGTGGATTGCGTGGACGTGGGCGGATGGAGCTGAAAGACCGGTGAGACAATTTTGTGTCAATGGTCCAAGTATTATTTCTCGCGTCAGGTGAACCAGTTGATCGTCGTCGAATTATTCGCTTCACGGTCTTCGATATATATATATATGGATTGTGAAATTTACGGGGTCCGAAAACGAGGGTGGGCATCTCTTTGTGTACCCTCATATGTATATATATATATATATATATATATATATATATATATATATATATATATATATATATCGATCTGTATGTGTGCTTATTGGAAAGTCCGAAGTTCCGGCTGGCCACGAAAAGGATCCCACGAAGCTTTGCGTGTGATGATATATAACATTTATCGTCACCCTTGTTGCGTGTATTGTATTACGTCGAATTGTTTTACAACCCCCCAAATACATAGTCCCAATGAGATGCGAAAAAATTCACATAAATATTATACAATAATAATAATAATAAAAATAACAAATTTATCATACGTACGTTAAAAATGAATATAAATATATAAATATTATGCAACAACAATAATCATCGATTAATCAAAATTCGAATGTAAAAAAATGAGAATTAAGGAATAAATCGGGATAAATTAGAAACCAAGAGTCAAATAATAAAAATACAGTACATTAAATATGACAATTCGAAAATTAAAAAAAAAAACCAATAAAACAGTAAACGAAAATTGTAAATTAATAAAATACTGAAATAAAAATAAAAAGTGAATAAAATATAGTAAAGTTATAGTTATTATTTACTATTCATAAAAAGAGGAATAGAGGAAGAGAGAATTCGAAAAAAAAGAGAAAGAGAGAGAGGAACAGAGAAGCCACAAGTTCCAATCAATTCCAAAAAAAAAAAAAAAAAAAAACCGATCGTAACCTAAGATATGCAACGCGGCCGTCGAGTGTCCCGCGAGTATTACACTGCAGAAACGTATGAATGGAACTCGAAATTCGGGGCACCCTGTAGAGGGGTCCCGTGTGTCCGTTCTCGGCAGCAGCGACCGACAAAACACTCGACCGATCGCTCTCTCTCTCTCTCTCGCTGCTTCGGAAGCATAACACGCGATAATCGACACGATCCCTCGAACGTGATTCGTCTCGGTGACAAATGAAATTATTTACCGATCGTCGAGAGACTCTGCTCCCGCAGGATTTCACGATATCGCCGCAGCCGCTCCCCGAATTAAAATTTCCAAAACCTTCCTTCAGCCTCCCTGACCGACAAATTCCGTTTGAGCACTCTTTCGAAATTTTTTCATTAACTCAGACTAACCTAATTTCATCAAACACATTGAACACAATCTCACACACACACACACGTTTAATCATCGTAAATTAAAATCAATCAAAGATTGGATAATAGATTTTTTTAAATCTTGGAATAATAACACGAAATAGTGTTTTTTTATTAGTAGTTGATTGAAAAGTGTGCAATCCTGGACCATCGTTCATCTTAGAAGTAACCAGGATGAGAAAGTAGGCTCAGAATTTTTCGTTTCACATGAAAAAAAAAAAAAATTTGATTCTCTTCGATTCTCAAGAGATTTCGAAAATCATGAGGTGCAACCAGAGACACAAAAAAAATGTCCATTGACGTGGTGTCTTCGTTTCGGTTGCACCTGTGGACCAAATGTTGTGACCATTCCAACGATGCCCAAGTCCCCAGAGAATATTCTTCTTCATCGTCATGACCGGCAAATTTATCAACAATGGATTTATATTCGACAAACAATCTCACCATCTTTTATTACAATCTTTTGTATCGATGTATCGTCCTCGGGTACCGAGAACTCCCTAGCTGCCCCGGAAAGAGGATCGCTCGATCTCTTGGTCTTGGTCGTGTTATTCATTTATCGATCATATACGATGTGGGTAGAGTCCTCGGGAATGACGTGGGCGGGGGTGTCACATGAGAATAACCCAGTCCATTGATACAGTCAATCGGATCTTCGTTCTATCCCATGTTCCAACAATACACATGTATATATATACATGTATATACCATCAGTCACTTGACGATCATTCGCTCAATTCGAACATCATTTTCGCACCCACTCGATCGGGTCAAACAGTCATCGTGACTCGAAACTTTTTTTTTTATTTCATTTTCAATTTTTTTATTCTTCTCTCTTTTTTTTCGTTTTTTATTTATTTTTTTTTCTCGTTCGTCACGCGGTTTTTTTTTTCACGGTCGTTTCAGGAGTCGTTCTCACGAATGAAATTTCGATGCATTATTTTCTGTGATTCATATTTTATAATATACATTAACCAAAAATCATTGATCCAATATCGGATGACAAACCTTCGATCACGCGACTGACTGCACTCTTCAAGGACGTCGAAAGACCCAAATGTTTCCCACCAAAACACAACTCGACTGCAGAATTAATCCAAGCAACGGAATTATAAAAAAAAACACACACACACAATAAAAAAATAATTGACCGTAAAAAGAGTGAAAATATTGTGACGAACAAGCGAGAGTGTGATGCGTGGATGGAGAAAAAGAGAGAGCAGGCGTTAATGCTATCGCACATCACAGCCGCTAAAGCGGTTATTGGCAGAGCTCGTGTCGGTTCCGCGGGTGCGCACACGCCATCCACGTTCCCCACACACACAAACACACACACACACACACACACACACACACACACACACACACTTAGTTGTATCCACCACCATCGCGAAATTTGTCTCTGTGTGGGGGCACGTGATAGCACGCCGTTTACTATAGCTATAGGTTAATGGAAGCAAGCCGGTTTTAGCTACTCTAATAGTATAGTAATGCGGGCTGATCTTTTCGAAATCCCGTAAGAGCATTAACCGCTCTCGCACGTGAGCAAGTTAAATTGCTGTGTTGTGGCTGCTGCTGCTGCTGCTGTTGCTGCTGCTGTTGCTGTTGCTGCTGGGTGCCGGCTGGTTATATTGGCCACGGCCTGAAACTCACTGCACCCTGGTTTTCTGTCTGTCAGTGTGTGTCTGTGTGTGTGTGTTTGTGTGTGGACCTATCACCTGGTTGACGTTGTGTGTGAGCTGCTTAATGCAACTATGTACAGATACATATATATTTATGGATAGATTTTTTGTGACAATGCCGTGGACCCATCGAAAGCGCAAAGCCTGCTCCTCAATTTAAAAGACAAACTTTTCGAAGCGTGTAAAACATTGATATATGTCAAGAGCAAACGCAAATTTTGAAACCGTTGTCCGGTTATTAAATTGTGAAAAGGGAGGGAGTTGGGGTCGTTAGTGCCCCGGTCGAAATTTTTAAGCCTCCTCACACCCTGGAAGCGGAATGAGGGCTTGAGTCTTGATCCGAGATCAGGATTCATCGATATAGCCCAATATCACTGGCAACAAAACTGTTTTACTTGTTGTCCTTTGCGATTGGTTGACTTCAGCAGCGGCAATTTGATGTTCGTAAACAGGGTTACGGTCGGGATACATCATCGTGTTATCTGTACGCATGTTTCTATGCGTACTGAAACGATGTATCAGTGATTGAAACCAGAACAACACTATCGAGTTATAAGAGGTCGGAAAAAAATTAATTAGCCAACCACTTGCAACCACAATGCACTTGATTCTTGTTCGTTTGTATTTGATTATCGATATTTCACATTACATCGTGTTATATTAATATATTACATATATATTCATATACAAAGATCATCAGAAGTGACTGTTCATACATGAAGCAGTCAATATCTGTATTTGCGTTCGTTGATGCATATATATATATGTTTGCATACATCAACGTACCTATATATATATAGACGATGCATGTACATCGAAAGGGCTCTCAATATGGAAGCCCCGCAGCCTCTGCTGTAATATACCTCATCCATCCATCCATCTATCTATCCGTTTCTCCTCCCCTCCTCTCTCCCACTTTCCGCGAAACCTCCATTTCCCTCTCGCACATGCCCCTCTTTCGAACTGCCAGCCGCAACATCGATCGCGTCAGCTGAACACGTCGACGTCAACGTCGACGCGCGTATACCTCAGCAGGTCCACGCCATCGCGGGCCTTCGTTCCGAGAGCTAGAGGCCACGAATCATGAAAATAATACACGGTAGAGTTTCATCGTGTCCACCATTGCCCGACGCGAAAATTCCCCAATTGGGCAACGTCGAACATTTTTTCCACGACTTTCGTCGACACTTTCCCAATTTTTTCGAAGAATACAAAAAATTAAAAAACAAAAACCTTCTCTAGCATTTTTCAAATATTCGCAAAGATAGTTTTTTCATCAAAATATATGAGAAAATATTAAGGGATGTTTCGTGGAATTTTATTGGAATTTCATTCAATTCATTTTGATTGGAATACACTATACAGTCTCAATTACAACATTTATTCATATTTCTATTAATCTTATTCCTCATGCTTTAGTTGGCCTGTTGAATTTGTTACATGTTAAATAGCCACGTTAACCGTAACATTCAATTATTCCCACAATCCACAATAATGTCATGCAAAATGTCCTCAAAATACAATAGTCATTGACTGCGAAATCGCAAACAAGCGATGTTCCACAGTCCCCCGGAAAACTTTGATTCCGTCCCTCGGAACAAAATAAAAAAACAACAAATTTCGAAATCCCCCCGGAGAAAAGCCTGAACTCGTCCGATGGACCGAGGGGGGGGGGGGGGGGGGGGGGCACATGAAATAATCATCGAGAACGCCTTGGCGACTCGTCAGAGTCGTGTTACCGCGGGTTGCGAACACGGACGGATGATGAATAGTCCCCCGCCACACGTACAAACAAGCCTCCCCACGCACACACTCATGCATCCATCGAATATGCGAACCCCACCCCTCCGCAAACACATTTACACGCGCGAATAACCATCCGCGATGATAAAACGCGTGCGCAGCCACGCCCGGAGCGCGTTCTGGCGGTCTATTGGCGCCCCACCGGCTTGGCCGGTGTACCGTGGCCCCGCCCACGGCGTGGCCGCGCCACGCCCGCCGCGCCGAGCCCACGCCGCCGTGCGGTATGGCCCGCGCCACGCCGCAGTCTCCACGGCCGCCGTACCGCCACCGCGCCACACAGACGTCCCCCCTCCCGTGCCGCCGCACGATCCCACACGCCGGAATATCCAGCCCAGCCGAACGAACGGCAAGCCTACCGTGCGCCGGAACGTTCCGTGCCGCGCGGGCGCGCCACGCCGTGGAATAATCGGGAGGGGGTGGTCGCAGCGACGGCGGAGAACGATCCACGGCGTGGCCGACGCCGCGCATCCCCCAAACCCGGAGACTATATGACAAACAGAGAGCGCAATAGTCCAGGGTTGGAAAGAGCGAAGAGCGCGAATACGCATTCGTACACATTTATCGCCCCGGGAACGTATAAAATATATATTCACGTGTGCGTGTGTATGTAAATATATATATATATATATCTGTATATTATCTATACGTATATGTATATACGATGTGACATATACGTAGAAATCACGAGCGAGAGATATTCGACTTCGGGGGTTCGAGGTAACAACCAAAGTTGCGGAAAGTTGAGACGGTACGGCTGGAATCGCTCGGCTCGTTTTCCCTTCCGATCGTTTTCGCGTTTGTTACACACCCCCCTCCACCCCGATCTTCGCCCCCACGCCCGCCCCTTCGTTTCCGGGGGATATTCCTACGCCGCGAATCATAACCGCGATCGCCCGATTAGAGCTATCATCCGTGTTTGCGTCGATGCGGGTGACAATTCAACTGTGATATTGTTATATATTCATATTATCGATATAGATATGATATATGTATATTTTTAATTTTACTTTAAATATCGTGCTAAACGGTGCGTCGATTTCTTATTTTTTTTTCTACCGATCGCGATATTCGTCAATCTTTGTTCTTCTTTATTTCTTTTTTTTTAATTTTGATAAGGTCATGAGATTTATATAGTAATTTCCGCGCTAGCGAAGCAGACTATTTTTCGTGAGTGGGAGCACGCGCAACTCTCGCGCGTCTTCTTCCGCAATCCGTGCGTATGCGCACCAGCGTGCATGTCTCTGTATGTGTGTGTGTGTGTGTGTGTGTGTGTGTGTGTGAGTCGGGAGTAATACACGTTTGTCGCGTGTGTTGAAAAGTTCTCTCTCTCACTGTATTATCGTACTCGGGACGAACGGAACCCCGGGCAACGCGCACAACGGGGCTTCGTCGTGCTTCTCATTGTTCATCGAACGTTCTCTGTCATCGTCGGCGATCTATTAACGCTTCTCTCTCTCTCTCTCTTACTCTCTTACTCTCTCTTAGTCTCTCTGTCTCTCTCTCTCTCTCTCTTCCACACTCGGACCTCGATGCAATCGATCTCGATGCATCGTCGCGAATGACGTGAAAATAAAAAAAACCTTCGGAAGAGTCACGTCTCGCAACTTTGAATACGCGACAACCAACGGATCATTGTTTCTCTTTTATTTTTCTGGTTTTGTCGAAATTGTTTTTTTTTTTTGGTTTGGAAAATAGTATTGGACCGCTCGATGGGTCGTTGGTTCGTGCAAACGCGATCGTGAGAGGTGCTCGTACGTGCGAAAAATTACGTTCAAGTGTGTGTGCGACTATTTTTTTTTTATATACATTTTAATACATCGTTTTTTCGTTTTATTTTCTCGGTCCGTCGTTTTTATTTCATTTTTTTTTTTTCGTGCGGGTGAAGAAGACTGGCTCGACGACGAAAACAGTGAAAGACAAATAATTTGGACGTTATCCGGATTGAAATAAACAATAACGAACAAAAGTGTTGAACATTATTTTTTAAATCAGTGAGCCTTCGTCTTTTTCCTGTTTTTTATTTCGAAATAAATCTATTATTTTGTTTATTTTTTGAAAACTGTTTTTTCTTCGCTACTTTGATTTTTCATTCGTCAGTTTTTCGCGATCCGGAATAACTGAGGTGGCATCACGACAAATTTCGAGTGAGTACACATATTCATTATTTTCCATTTTTTCCCCCAAATTTATTTATTTTAATATTCTATTTTATTTATTTATTTATTGAATGTTGAAAAAAAAATTATTTTCGGGGGTGAGATTGGATAAAGGGTGGAGAAAGGACTACGCGAAAGAAAAATAAAGATTGTCGATGGTGAACGAACGTGCAGATCCGCCGCAATGTGCAACGACACCGAATAAGTTAACTGAAATGTCGATCAAACGTTTATAGTTTTGATTATCGTTTCGGTGGGTCGTTTGAACACGGGATTTATCGAACGATACTCGCGGTCTGACGGAACGCCTCCCCTCTATAAACACGTACACGCACACACACACACACGTCCGACCGCCGAATGTCCGATCGTAATCGACGGTTGATATTTTGCGGTTAAGGGGGTTCGGTTGCAATTTTCCGGACCCCGGATACATGTCACACGGTTCATCGAATCCAACCGCTGCGGTTTGTTTCGTCGGGTTATTCATTGGCATTTTTCTTTTCATTTTTCTTGTTTTTTTTTTTTCAACTAGAAAAATTGGAGAAATTCTGATGAAAAAATTTTATGAAAAAATAAGAACAAATTTATTTGAAAAATATATTGAGGAGAAAGAGGACGAATGATGAAGGTTTGGTGCGTGGTTGTTCATGTTCATTGGCAGTCGTTAATAATAAATGAATTGAAAAAAAAAAAAAAAAAAATTGATTGAAAAAAATGTAGAAACAATCGATCAATTTGATTCAGAAGAAATCAGGGATGGGCATCCGTTCAATGAAAATGTATTGAAAATACTATCTAAAACAAATAACCACGATTAAACATCATGAGTGAATATCAATATTTTCAAATTTCTGTAATAATTATGACGAATTAAAGTAAATTATTATTTTTACAATGAATTAAAATATTTAACAAATCCGATGAAAAATCCATTATTAATTTAGTTACGAAAACTATTTGAAATACATTTTCATTGAATGAATTTCCATTCCTGGAAGAAACATGGCAACAAGAGAAGAAGAATGGTAAGAATAAGAAGATGAAAATGACAAAGATGGAACATTTTTCGCAGTGTCGCATTTTTCATTGACAGTGTGATAAATAAAATAAGAATTGAAAAATAAAATCACACAAATTGTTCACAAAAAATTATAGGAGCAAAAAATGAAGACGCAAAAAAAAAATGGTGGAATGGTGAGTGATCGAATGAGTGATTGGCCAAATGACGTGGATTCTTCAGGGTGAATTTATAACGATGGAGAGAGATGGGGAAGAACGATTTATCCGTTACTTATACCGAAGATCTTTATCACGTGTGAATAGGCAGAGTGGCCTCCGGGATCATCGGGGGCAATCTTTTTTTTTTCTATTTTTTATTGTGGCCCATTGATATTACACGGTAGTGCAAAAGTGTGCGTGTGTGTGTGTGTGTATACATAATATGGATATTGAGAATGAAGAATAGCAGTCATAGAGACAGAGATAGAATGAGAGAGAGGAGAAGAACGAGTGAGAGACGTGGCCACCCAAAAAACTATCGACGCCGCGGGTCACATCTTGCGTCCTCTGTTCCGAAGTGATCCCAATAACAAAAAAATAAAAAAAAAAAACGTATCTCGATATTGCCTCCGGGAGTAGAGTGATCCCGTCGGCGTTGATCGCCATCGGTGAATCGGTTTCTTCACGTCGAACCTTATTTTTCTTCTGAGGGGAAGTAAAAAAAAAAAAAAAGAAGAAAAAAAAAGAACGATCGGAGACCGAAGATTTCGTTGGTCGTTGGGCTCGTGTGCGACGCGAATCGAACGAAAACGATGCGACGAGGGAAATAAAAATTTTTCGAACGAAGGGAGAGAAATAAAATGGCGAAATAAAAAAAAAAGAGAGAATGAAGAGGGGAAAATTGAATTTTGTGGGGATGAATATGGCGAAGAGGAAAAATTGTTGGAGATACAAAGAAACGTAATAAAAAGTACAAATAAAAAAATTAATTAAAAGAAACATCTCGTGAACAGAGTTTAAAAAGAAATGAAAAAAAAATACAAATGAAAAATGAATTTAAAGAAAAAAACTATTTTGTGCACAAAGCGAAAGAGCGAGGGGGTGCAAAATTGCACGGGCAACCGTGTAAAAGCTGCGTCGGCACGAGATTGCGAGATGGGAGATTCCAGAGAAGAGATGAGAAATGAAGAAAATAGAGAAAGAAAGATAGAGAGAAATAATAAAAAGAGAGAAAGCATTGGAGAACGAGACTCGAGCATTACCAACTGATATCTACCTCACTCTCCCTTCCATTTCCCTACCGCGAGAACAACCCCAAGAACGAACAGAAGACACGGGGATGTTACCAAAACCTATACATAACTGATGTGCATTACACTGTATATAGGTGTATATAGGTGTATACTCATTCGGTCTCGCCTTGTACTCGATATTCTCGTGGTATCAAAGTCCATAGCCATATATATATATATATATATATATATATATATATATATATATATATAGTGTAGGTATATACCCTCTGGCGCCTTTGGTCGTCACGAAGCACACCATCACCGGTGTGTGTGTGTGTGTGGCTCGTGAAACTTCGAACCATGAGAATTAAGTTTTACGCTCAATGAGTTCACGACAAAACAGCGGTACGCCTGTGAGCCACCGGCGGGGGGATGATGATCTTTCGCTACCGGTTATATAAGCCAATTGTGCATTCGGATCTGTATTTCGAAAAAAAAAAAAAAATCGTGATTTTTCGAGGCTTCGAGCCAAGTTACGATATCGTTGGATCGTTACCCTCCGGGCCATTTCTTTTCACATTTTCAGACCCATGGACCCAACAAGATTCCTTTCACAATGGAAAATAGAAAACAGGAAAAAAAAAACAACGAAAAAAAATATAATAAAGGGCAATTGAAGGCAATCTTAAGATTTAGGCAACTATCTGCTGTACATTATTTATTTTTTATCTTTTATACATTTAATCGTAGAATTGTTTATTTGATTTTAAAAATATATTTTTCATATATTTTTTTTCCATTCTTTATTTGTTTGTTTTTCTTTCTTTTTTTTTCGTTCCTGTCATTTTTATTGATATTGTTGATATGTATTGTAATAATGATGATAAAAATGATAAAAGAAAAATATTAACATATATTATTAATTATTTTCTTCATTATTATTATCGTTAAACACATCGTTCATTATGCATTACTCTCAACACTACAAATATCATTACAATTTATTTAAATATTTTATCATTCAGTCATTCGTCTTAATAATCCCTAAAACTACCCGAGCTGATTCCACCATTTCAAACATTTCCTTTATAAAGATCAACGACTGAATGTTCTCGAGCGAAATTCTATATTGCACGACCGAATAAAACGTAACCAACCCCCTTCCCCCTATTACATCTCATTATTCTGGGTTTTGAAAATTCGTGCTTGATTTTCACGAATGCATGTTGAGAATTATATTTCCGAACAAGTCAGAACGTTCGTGAAGAAGTGAATTTCGCTTCACGAGTTTTCGAGGGTGGGGAAAGGGGGTACGTAGTTTCCGTCGGTGAGTCGTCGGAGGAACGAGTGAAACGGGGAAAATCGTGACGCTGTGCTCGGTCGGTCGTGATGCGGTCTCCCGCAACCACCTCGTGAATCTCGTGCAAGAGAGCCCTTATCGCGAACAATGCGCTTGTGTGCAAACACTCGTGGAAACAATGCTTCATCCTGGGCCGCCCCTCTCTCTCTCTCTCGCGAGCCCGGTTCGTCTCGGAAACTTAACTTTCTGCGATAGCTTCGAAATCTGTCGCTGTCTCGCTTCGTCTCACGTGCGATATGCCCGAGGATTTAAACGTGAAAACCGTCGCGAGAATGCAACGAGACTCCGCACCCACGCACACACATGCACACGAGTGCACACAAGTGTACAAAGTACGTCTGTGATTTGGTATCAAGAGTAGGCGATTCACATTTATCGAGACGATGAATTTTTTTTTTATGTTAAACCGAGTCGAAATTATATTACATTTATTTTAAATTATTTCGACGTCATTTTTATAGGGTGAAGGAGGTTGAAAGTAGGATGAAGTTGTGTGGGCAATTCTTGTTTGCGTTTCAAATTTATTTTCAACGGTTGGATGTTTTTTTTTTTTTTTGTATTTTTTTTGTATTTTTAAAATTTTTTATGGGGGAGTCATCATCGTGTGTGTGTGTGTGTGTGTGCGTTTTTTTGTGTAAAGTTTTCACACTGATATCGTCATGATATAGTTTGGACAAGAACAATTGTGAAAGAGTAATTGACGCGCGAATTACCGAATTACTTCGTCACTCGCGAGTCACTTGGGAAGTTTGGATAAGTAACTTTCGAAAGTGTTTAGTTGTGGGGACGATGCCGTTGAGTCGACCAACGATTATGCTTGTGTGTGTGTTTGTACGTGAAGAATTATGGTAACAGCTCGTTCATTATTTACATGTCTATGTGTATATTATTTTGTGTAAATAAAACATTTGTCGTGTCGATAAAACAATTTTTTGACCTTGATGAATTATCAATTCAACGTTACAAAAAAAAAGTAATTTCTCGGTTACTACTGTGTCTAGCGTACATTGAACACACGTAATAATGCCACATGCACTGTTCATGCACCGATAGTTCGATGCACTTGACCGGCTGGCAATCGAAGAAAGAAAAAAAAATTATTAAAAAGTCAAAAAGGCTTCGATATGTTGCTCGCATTTGTCTTTTTCACAGTCCAAAAGACACCGCAGATAAAATTAGAAACCAGCCCCTTCTGTGTGTGCGCATGTGGGGTGTGTTTGGGTGTGCACAAGTTCTCGAAAATTCACGCATGAACTAGTTTTTTTCAATAAACTATTGTTTCACCCCCGCGTGACGATTTAAAAAAAAACTAATAAAAGAAAGTGAGAGAGAAGAAAAAAAAAGAAGAAGAAGAAAGAGGAGAAGAGATGAAAAAAAAAAAAAAAGAACCGTCGAAGCCTCTTCGCGAGATATTGAAAAACCTGTCGCGACTCAAAATTCGAGGATTTAAATATTTGAAGAAAAAAAATCGAATAGAGAGAGAGAGAGAGAGAGAGGGATTCGTTTGTAAATTGTTTTTTTTTTTTTTTTTTCAAGGGTGCAAAACAAGTCCAGAGACTGGTTGCTCAAAGAGAGAGAAAGAGAGAGACTGGAGTCCCTCTTTCTCCTTGCAGCCTCTCGTGGACCAATCGAACCGTGGATGCAGACACTCGTGAACTCTTCACTCGCCACACACGTTAACCCATACACTGTGATCATAAAAAAAGGAAAAAAAAGAGAGAGAGAGAGAGAGAAATCAAATAAAAAAAACTGTCGCGACCCTTTTCGCCGCCTCTCGTCGAAATGTTCCATTTTCTTTATCTTTGTGCAACACCCAAGCACCCGAAGAACTCTCAACCACCCTCGCGATTCGCACAATGAACGCAACCCCCTTACCCTTCCTGAAACCCAAATTTTCCAAAAGTCACACACTTGTGTGTGCATTTTTTTTTTTTTTGTGCGCAAGACATTCGGCTTCGGGGACGCGAAAAAAAATAAAAAGAACCGGTCAAGTGCGAGTTCGACTGGCGCGGAGAGACTTCCCTGCCATATTCATCTCATATCAATTTTTCCAACCCCCTCTTCTCATTTTTTTTTTTGCGACAAGAATAGAGCAAAAGACAAATCGAAAATATTTGAAAATAATAATAAGTTTGTAAAATTAATTTCTAAAAATCTATAAGACCCAGGACTTTCGTTACAGGTTGTATTCCCTGATTTTTTGAAAATCTTCGATCCCCTAGTTTCGGAAATAAGAGGGGGAGGGGAAGGAATACTCTGATATCTCATATTTTTTAAAATATCCTTTCAAATATGCCGTTCAAAATTACGAAAAAAATATTTTCGTATTCCACATAACAAGACCTTTCATACGACTCCCCACATGACATATAAAATTTTTAAAAAAAATTTCAACCACGCCATTTGTCCTCTCTCCAAGTCCCACGAGAATATTCCAAACTGTCAACCAGTGCAAACTGTGTCGATGAAATTAATGCATAACTATGCTAAATTCGTCAACTTTCCACGTCTCTCTCACGTCTCCAAATAAAAACCAATCGTGACAGACGTACAGACAGACGGACAGACACGCCAGTGATCTTACAAGGGTTCCTTTTTATTTTCTTCCTTCAAAGAGACCTCGAAAAAGGACCATGAAAAAAAAAAAGAAAGAAACACAAAAAAGTCAGAAGGACCTTCGTTGGAGGGACGAATCGACTTTGGGGGTGGATACTCGATTGGCCCTCGAGGACCCTCGACCGAACCTCGATGACCCTACAACGAGCAGTGGGATGCAAAAAAAAAAAAAAAAGAAAAGAGAAAAGAAATGGTTCTGATGGTCCATCGACTGGTTCTTCGCCACCAATCGATTTCGCAGAACAACCCATTGCCCATCATCGTCATCCCCCCCCCCATACTTCCACCCCCGCGGGGTTGCGCGCGTGTATACATATATCGTTGAGGGGGTGCAAACACGAGAGCCCACATTGCAAACACTTTGTGTTACCAATAGATTGATATGCGCCACCGTCCCTAATGACTGCTAAATCCCTATTATTACGTTCTCCTACAGACCACCCTCTTCCACCCTTCGTGCCCTTCAATCGCCATGTAGGCACCTACGCAGATTCGCGTTTCGAAACACACATATAGCTTCGGGCCAACATCACTGATATGCGCAACGATTTAGCGATATTCAATTCTATTTGGATACGATGCTCGTATTCGTGTCTGCGAGGCGATGATTGACACGTGTGTATGTGTGTGTGTGTGGGGATAGAGAGAGAGAGAGGGGAGAGGGTTGCTCGAGCGAAGAATTCGATTTGGGGAACTCTGTATCTTCGGTTCGAGTGAGAAGCCTGGGGGGAATGAATTCGACCGATCGTTTCCTCATCGTCGTTGTCGACGTCCTTGTTTAAATACCCTCTCACCCCCAACCCCCTACCCCCACTCACTCACCCACCCCATGACGGAGATTAACATCGCATCGGTGGACCGATTACCCACCGCAGAATTTTCGAAAACGTGTTATCAATTTTTCGAAGAGTGTATTTTTTTCGTTCAATCGTTTAATATTCCATCGTTTTTTCTTTTTTTGCCAGTGGAAAAATATGGATGAGTCTCGAAATTTTTCTAGAATTCTAGAACCGATTGATTCGAGAAAAACTTACGGAGAACTTAACTCGAAGAATGCATATCTCTTGTACAAATTTTCTCAGCTTTCCGATAAAAGCAAAATTTGAGCAATGGTCGAGAAACTGGTTTTCAAGTTTCGAAATTCGATTTTAATGGATTTTCGAGAATCGACATGAAAAACTGATATTCTCATCGAAAAGCTGAGACAATTTCACGTGAAAAATAGATTTTTCATATGTTTTTTTGACAGCATAAGCGTAGGAAAAAAAAAATATTTGAAAGAAAGAAGAACAAAACGAAATGAATGAAAAATAACTTGGCAGTCAAAATGATGGAAAAAAAAATCTGAAAAAAATTTGGAATTTCATTTCTGACATCGCAGCTTCTTTTTTTTCCCATCTAAGGACAACCGACACGGTGAATTACGTATCGCAACGATCACGGACGTATAGATGCGTATGAATCATTAAAACTCAAAACCGAAGATCGCCAATGGAATCTTCGCGGAATGTGTATCATCAATGTACATAAATATATATATACATATATATTTTATTAGTGCGCAATATGGAATGCGTGTATTATCCGTTCGCAACTTTATGCAAATTTGTTCGAGAAACTTTTGTCAAACGGATAAGCTCAAAAAAAAAAAAAAAAAAACAAACAAACACGTCACTTCGATCGTACGTAAGAACGTCGAACGAGACAATCGATCCACGTAAATATATTCATATGTATATGTATATAGATATATGTATATATATGTGTTTATATACCAATGGGACACATGCTGATTAAACGTTCGAGCGATTAAAAATGACTCGGGGGATAATCCGAAACATGTGGCACGTTGGCCCCGAAGAACAATGGCGAACGCAAACTAGCCTCGAGAAAGAGAGAGAGAGAGAGTCCATCCTTGTTTGAAAAAAAAATGTTATCGTCATTATTATTATAATTATTAAAATTATTATTCTTTTTTGAAGGTTCGGCAATTACGACCAAACTTCTTTTTTTTTTTTTTCATTGCTATATTCTCAAGTCTTCATAATTTATTAATATTCAAATTTGGTTCGAATTAAAAAAATTAGCACTACCGATTTTATTTGCTGGCAAATAATTTTTTTTTCTTCTTTCTTCAATGTCCTTTGGAAATAATCAACGAAAAAAGTGGAATCATCGATTTTTGTTCGAATTAAAAAAATAAATCGTAAAAAATATTTTTGCCACAGCTCAGAAATTATCATTATCATTATTATTATTTGAAAAAAAATTAGAAGACGTTGTCGATCGTGGCGAGTTGTCACGTCGACGAAACGATCTGCGTTCCAGACCCCCAGAAATAACAAATTAACCATACGGAATAAATTAATTCGACGAATGACGAAATATGCAAAACGTTATGAAGGATGGTGAAAATAATAATAACAATAATAATAATAATAAAATTAATAATGATAATGCGTGAGCTAAATATGGCGGTAGTTTTGAGGGGGAGGTAGTTATGGAGAGAGTCGAAGAGGCCGAACCGCGACGATGTTGGTCGTTGGCGTTTGTCGGGTAACCCGAGAGGATAATACACCCGGCTTAGGAGATCCGGGAGACGCGAGAGAAACGTTGTCCGGTCTCGCGGTTCCCCATCGACCGGCAAAACTCACCCAGTCCAAAATTTTCAGAACCTCCGTCCGATCCCGAAATTTTCACTTTGCATCACGAAACTCATTATTCAACTTACACGTTCGAATTAGAAGGTAAAATGAAGTTCTGACATTTTATACTCACCTTCGTTTTACCTTTCGATTGAGGGTGACATTTTTTTGGGTCAAACGGACTCGATATTTCAAAATTCTTTCAACCGATTTTCATGAAATTTATATCACACATTCCTTGCAATATTATCGACAATGTAGCGTAGATTTTTTTTCGATCGGACGCCACCATCATTTTTTATCAAATTTTTCAAAACTCAAAGTTTTGGTGAAAAAATTCTGATTTTTGTTTTTTTTTTTTAAACAAATGTAATTATTAGAAAAAAAAATCTTTTAAAATTATTTTACCTTCTTTGGATCATAATATATCATCTCACATTCAATTTCGAGACGAGACAAGTTACCTGACGTCTTTTTTCCCCCAAAAAGGGATTTTCGTGATATTTTATTCTCGCCATGAAAATTTTTTTTTTCTAATTGTTTTTCTATTTTTTTTTCGGTTCGCGGTTTATTCTCGAGTTCCACTTGGACACGGCTGCCGTGCGAGTTTCGTTTTTCGGGAATTAGTCTCGAGTGAAAGAAAAAAATTTAAAAAAAATAAAAACAACCCTTAAGAGAAACAAGAGATGGTGGAGGAACTTATTATTAAAAGTCGTTTTTTTTTCTTTGTGAGGGAAGTCGAGAAGATCGGTCGCTCGTGTGTATTTTAACGCGTTGTGCGCACGTGTTTAAATGCGTGTGTGTGTGTGTGTGTGTGTGTCAGTGTGTGTATGAGTGCAGATGCATCGTCGTCGAATGTACATCCAGGACGGTCGCGACGAGGAGTCGAGTTGCACCTTCGGATTATCCATTCGCGCCCCATCGTTTAGTCACTCTCGGGACACAGCTGTCCAAAGAGCTCGTAAATAATAATAATAATAATAATAATAATAATAATAATAATAATAATAATAATAATAATAATAATAATAATCATAATAATCATAATAATCAAAATAATAATAATAATAAATATATTTTTTTTCCCCGAACGTCTTTCGAGACGTGGAACACATAACTCTGCCACTCCAACTTTTTTTTTAGCCCTCTAATTAGGTAACGTGACTTTGTATCAGTTTTTTTTTTATTCGACCGACTAAATTGAACGTCTACGAGATTAAAACAAATTCTATTTCATGCTTGCAATCAATCGAAATGAATTTTTACCGTAAAAAAATAATTCTATCGAATATGTTTGATTGAATAATTCGACAATTAAGAAAATTAATAAATATTCTTCAATGTTTGATCAAACATTTCCACGAATGAAAAAAAAAATGTTGATAAATATTTTGTTCGATCGATAATTTCGATAAATATAATTTTGATTGTAATGTTTTGTTTTGTTTGTTTGTTTGTTTGTTTGTTTTTCATAGGATTCGTGTTCGGGACGTCGATAATCGACGTCGGGGTGTTTCTGCGGGGGCGGAGGCCGAGGCCGATAAGGTTTCGTGGTGGAGTCGGTGGTGATGTGGCCAAACAGTCTCGGGGGAACGTCGGGTTGCAGCGGGGGTGCGGGAGCCGCGGATCTAGGTGGGTTAGCTGCATCGACGACCTCCGCGAGCGAACTGTTCGGTCCTGCGGGGTTCGGCGCGTCGGCCGCCGGACCATACGGACCCCTAAAATCCAATCCTTACGTTAGCGCTTTGACCATGCCCCCCATCGAGGCTCTGCACTCGTCCATCGGATATCCCGGTTGCTCCCCCGCCGGTGAGTCCTACTACTGTGAGTGATACTAACTATTATATTTCATTCAATTATTTATTAGATCGTCATACAATTATATTACATTCCATCATAATTTATTTATTTAATAAATAATGATTTAAGATGTCCTACCTCAGAATGATCGTTAAAAATTGAATCTTTAGCGTTCGTTCGTGGAAAATTAATTTTTGGTAAAATAAAACAAAGTTAACTTTGTTTTCCTTCACCAAAGTTAATCAAAGTTAATTCTTTTGAAATAAAATTTCACTTTATCAATGATATCTCGTAAAATATGCAAATTTGGAATAAAAACCATGAGAATGATTCTGTGGGGAATTAAATTTTCTATAAGAAAGGTTCTTGGTGGTTTTTTCGAGAAATGTATATTCGCAAAGTTATTTCGAAAATAGTATTCGTAGAGTTTATCTATAGTCATCATTTTGAGAATTACGAATCTTTATAAAATATTTATTTCGTTCGAAATAAATTTAAAAAAAAATAAAGTAATTATTCATACGTTATAACCACAATTTCCTAATCAATTTATTTCGACGGTTCTCCAACAATTTTCATTGATGAAAAAAAAACAACAACAAACAAGAAAGAAGTAGAATTTGTGAAATTGAGTCGAGGTAAAGTCAAAGTAAAATTCGAAATGTAATTCTGTCTCGGAATTCAGCGTTGCTTGAAAACGGATAGTTTCGAGTGAGTTCTGGCCAAGGGTCAGGTGAAACCTTACAGGATCGTTGTAACCTTCGACGACGCGTGGCATCACACACACATACACATACACACATACTGACATACACTAGAAGGGGCGATAAGATCGAGGCGATGGTAAATTGACGTGTTAGCGACCGACGGTCTGGCCTACAGAAACAAAACCGTTCTCAACTTGTCCTCAAAGTTTTGGCTTGTATTTAAGAAAAAAAAAAAAAATAGCAAAAGTGCAAACATGCATATACGATATGATATGTGGGCCATATACTTGTGATTAGATTAGATTCATTTATTTATTTCTATTTTATTTATTGTCATTTTATTTATTTTTATTTTATTCATTCTTATTTAATTTATTGTCCGCATGCAAAGCGGTATATATATATATATAAAGAATGGTCTGTGCGATGACGTTTGTCGATTCGGTTTCAGGGTTTCTCGAGACCCAGACTCAAGGCACTTATTTAGGAAGATTTACGATTGGGATTCGGGTATTACGTTTACGACTCCAAGTGAATAACGCTATAGCCAGGCGCTATATCCACACAGACACACACACACACACACACACACATATATAAATAATTTATTTATCGTTGAAAATGGATCATTCGTTTGATAAATGTGTATATTTTAATTTTAATTCAACGATCCACGTTTAACGACAAATATATGATTAATTTCATAAAATAATAATGGATGAAATGAAGATGCGATATATTACAAATAATCATCGATCACTCTGACCTGATCAAAGTCCAACCAAGGCACACTCATTGTTTCAATGAAAATAAATAGAGATTAACAAAAAAAAATAGGTTTTAATTCCTCTGAATGTCGCACAGAGTCCATTGGTGCAATCATCGATGTGCATGAATTTATTTTTCGCGTTCAAGGCAATCCGAGAAAACAGCGACGTGAACGTACGACCTTCACCAGGGCCCAATTGGACGTGCTCGAGGGTCTGTTCTCGAAGACGAGGTATCCGGACATATTCATGCGCGAGGAAGTCGCGGTGAAAATTAATCTGCCGGAATCCAGAGTACAGGTGAGTGACACACATCATCTATATCTTCCTGTGTATATATACAGGGTGGCTCGAAGAAAAATAATTTCAGGGGTTGTCCCGATTATATAGTTTATATATATAATTTATATATATATATATAATTGTTTCACTTGCGAAGATACCTTTGATAAATCTATATATAACCTATATATCTCCAATCTCATATATAGTTTATATATATATATATATATATATATAGACTATATGTATATATAATATTTTTACTTGAGAAAGGGCACGAAAATCTGAAAAATAGTTTTTTTTTTCGAGCCACCCTGAAACACATATTGTCACACATCTATCCATCTATACCTACACAAACAGATCTAAATACACACACACGTATGAATTCTACTTGGAGGCTTTCGTAACAAGAACAAAATAGCGAGTTTCGATTTTATTTTTTTTTTTCTTTGGGCGTTTGTCGTACGTCCCGTCGAACGAGTCTCATTGTATCTGCATTGCGGACTCGTGTACTCTCACGTGCTTCCACGTGGGGGGGGGGTGGGGGGGGGGTGATGTGTGGCAGGGCACGAGGTGGAGGAGAATGGGGAGGGGGGGGGGGGGGGTTGGGTAAGGTAATCGGAGAACCCGGGATCGTCGGGGTATATGGATATATGGTTTCCCGTGGTCGTCGGATGAGTAAAGAGCCAATATATACATACATACATACATACATACATATATATATGTACGAACGAAATGGAAACTCGGACTCGATTTCGTACGTAAGAACTCCGTTCCACTTTCAATTTGCCACGAACCCCAGAAAATTCCTTTTTTTATTTCCTTGCAATAACAAAACCCCCGAATTATCATTACAATCGACAATTTTTCATGTCGACGATAATTTTTTTCAAAATTTCCGCGGGTTCTGACAATGATCGCGTCAAATCGCTATTCGATTCGGTGTCGAACTTAGGTCGAAAACATTGCAAAAACTATCCAACGATTCGTAACTTTGACTTTTCGTTCCACTCGCTGTGTTTGCACGTGCGGCGAGGTCAAAGATACGAAGCGACGAGAGAGTTTCGAAGTTCTCTCGCACGGAAGGACGACGCGTGCCTTCGCATATTCCGCCCTCATCAGCAATGCGACGAAAAAAAAGAAAGAAAGAAAGAAAGAAGAAGAAGCAGAAGAGGGAGAATAAAAAAAATGAAGAAGAAGAAGAAAAGGGCGCATCGCAATTAGGTTTGGGTAGCCTAGTACGGTTTGGTCACACCTGGCCCTGGGTGATGGGTGATCTTCAACATCCCGTGCGGGGTTTTCATTAGAGAGAGAGAGAGAGAGAGAGAGAGAGAGAGAGAGAGAGAGCGAAAGGTTGACGAAGAAATGAATGAACCTGACCGGGGGGACCGAGTGACTCGTAACGCTCTGTGCGTTTTCCTTGGGCACGATAGTCACGCACACGTTTCACCGGAAAACCGTTCTTCATCGGTGATGGGAAGAGGGGGAGGGGGAGGGGGAGGGGAGAGATGCATTCTGATGCGTTTTTCACTGGGACGATGATTTTTTTTTTTTTTCAATTTCAAAACGAAAGTCAAATTTATTTATTTATTTGTTTGATTTATTTATTTATTTGATTTATTTATTTATTTATTTATTTATTTATTTATTTATTTATTTATTTATTTATTTATTTATTTATTTATTTATTTATTTATTTATTTATTTATTTATTTATTTATTATGCCACCGACTGTTTTTTTAATCTGATGGATTTTTATTTGCCCAACTTTCTGAAAAAAATTTGTTTAAAAAATGTGCCAAAGATTGTAAAAATCGCAGTTTCGCAAAAGTTCGTTCAAAGCTATATATATCTACCTGCCTCGATTTAACGATTGGGATTCGCTCGCCGAAGAAATTGGAGCATTCGGACGACGGGACGAATGAGAGGGTGAAGGAGGGGGTGTGTCGGTTCACCAGGTGGCGGCATCGACGGGAGGAGAACCGTCGACGTGATAGCGTCGTGGACGCGGGGCGAAGGAATAACTCACGCGGCCGGGGTCGCGTGTGCTCGGGCGGGGGTGCACACACAGCCCCCGTTCGCCAGCAAAATCCGGAGAAACCCAAGCTAGCTAGCTCTGCTCGCCACTCGCCCAACATTGATCGCGCGGGGCTTCTCAGCGGCTCTCCTTCTCACCCCGTGCTCTCAACTCACTCTCCAATAAACACACATTTATTTATCTCATTTTTTCATTTATTTTTTTCACACCTGGCCATTGTTAATTAATTCAAACAACGAAGAAATAAATTTAAAAAATGAAAATTATCCAAAAATGCAGTTCAAGTGCAACTGCAATATGTTTTGTCATACTTTTCATTCCTTCGAATAATTTTTTCCATGATCTTTTACCCCTCAAAAAAAATTAGCTAATTTTTTTAATTTCCAAAATACTGGAAATTTTATTTGTCAGAGCAATCATTTTTTTGAAATATAATTTTTATTTCTTCATGATTGAATGACATTTTTTTCAAAAATGTATTTGTTTGGATGGATCGTGAGCAGGTGTGGTTCAAAAATCGAAGAGCAAAATGTCGCCAGCAACAGAAGCAGCAGCAGCACCAACAGGACAAGACACCGAGATCGAAAAAACCGTCGGGAAATTCGGTCGGAAATCCGCCGCCCGGAAAAAGCCCGTCCATTGCGACGACCCCGACCCCAACCGCGGTGGTACCGGCCACGACGCCCTTGTAAGTTTTTCGCATTGATCATCAATTTTCGCAACCTCGATTGACTCCCAATCGCGCACACAGGGTCTCCCCGACCCCCGTGTCTTCATAAAAGCTTTCGGCGGAGTAAACGAATTGATTTTTTTTACTCGAAAAAATTTTCATACATTATTTGATACTCTCTTCAAGAGATGCCATAAGCCATTTGGTTGGAATCCAACATTTACTCTGCAAAAAAAATGTTGAAAGTGAAAAAAAAGCTGAATTGATGATTTTCGACGACAAAAAAAAATCGTAACTTTATCATTTTTCCTTATTTTGATCTGAAAATTGAATTGGATACTCTCGAGATGATTTGCTTTGTTAAAAAAAATAGCCCGGTAGTGATTTTGCTTGGGGGTCATTTGGACCCCAGTGGGTGAAATGTTAAATTGCGTAAATTCGAATTTTCTTTATTTCTCTGCCATTTTTAATTATTTAAAAAAATGGTTAATTTTCCTAAAAAATCGTTTATCACATCTAATTTTTTTTCTATTTTGTTTTTTTTCTATTTTATTTCAGAAGCGGCGGCACGAGCGGATCAGCGGCTAGTTCGCCGGCTCTCCTGAGGGACTCGCCACAGTACAAGCCCGCGGGCAGCGCCACCAGTTTGCTCCTCGCGGCGAGCACGACTCCGCCGAGTGTGAGTTACCGACTGTCGCGTTATATATCTCATTCGACCATTATCCCTCGAGATAAATCGAAAAAGTTGAAACCGGGTCGAGATAATTTTCTTTTTCCTTTCAAATCTCGAAATAAATTTTTTTTCCGATGTGATAAATATAATGGCGTAACGATTGTTGCAGTTGGGAGGCACGGTTTACAGCAGCGGCGGAAGCAGCAGCAGTATCTGGAGTCCGGCGGTAACGGAGAACGGCGGAGGATTTCCGGGTGACCATCAGAGGCTAGCGTGGACGACGACCGCGTCCCAGCAACAGTGCTATCAGAATTATTCGTCGTATTACACGAACATGGATTATCTGTCGCCGACTCCTCATCAATTAAATGTAGTGGTAAATCGGCCTCAAATTCCACAATCCAAAGAACAATACAAAACAAAAAAAAATGAACCAATTTTTTTTTCAAACTCAAATGACATTTTTTATATAGAGATAATTCTATTCTACCTTTTATTCATGTTTATCCAGATGTATGTATATTATCTTTTATCCATTTCCATTCCAGATGAAATCGTCTTATCTTTCATTCAGTTTCATCCAGATAAATTTATCCTATCTTTCATCGACTTTTATCCACACAAAATGATCTCAAATATATTTATCTCAATCGAATAAAATGAGTGGGAAAAAAAAAAATACTCAAAAGAAATTCCCAAAAAAAAAAAATATCATCGCAAAATCTGATGATCCGTGACGTGTTAATTGTAATTGCAGGACGGCGGAGGAAGCGGACTCGACAACACGTGGAGCAAAACAAGAGACGAGAGTGCGTCATCGTGGTTTTACAACAGTGCCGGTTGGGGCGAACGCAAGTGAACGGGTTACGCCATGCGCATGCGCCTCACTCGCCGGCAATCGTTCGTGCATTCAAATATACTCACACGTATATATATATTTATATATATATATATATACAAGTGTGTGTACATATATGCATATAAATATATATGTGCAGGTAGATATTGAGTGAAAGGGTTGGAAAGCATGGTGAAAAAGTGTGACATATCATCGATGGAGAGGGTTGGGACGCATAAACCAAATTAAAAAAAAAAAAAAAAAAAAAAAAACATATCACCGACGCGGCCACGGGATCTCTCTTCACTCCCCCTCTCCTCTCCCCCCCCCGGATGTAATTAATCATTGAACGCGAAAAAGCCAACATCGAAAACACGACTGTGACAAGTTTCTTGCGTCCCATCAGCTTCCAATGCCACGTAAAAATGTCTAAAAGTGTGATGTGCTGGCTTTTTCGCTCGTCCGATGTCCGCCACGAGTGGGAGAGAGATAGCGCTCGCGCCACTCGCTGCAGACCAACAGAGAAAGAGAGAGAAAAACCCGATCTCTTCAACACAATCTCGTGATCTCTGCGAGACCAGTGCCAAAGTAGCCCGCAATCGTTCGCCAAAGAATCGTACACGGGAAAATTCAATGAAAAAAACAAAATAATGAAGTAACAAATCAATCCAAAAAAGACATATCCAACGTTGGATCTGGATGAAAACCGGATGTGACTGAATTGAGCAAAAATATAACTCACGGAACGAATGTGAATTAACGTATTTGCGAGAAAAGAATAATAAAAATTTTGTGGAATAATTGACATTGTCATTGCTGGGACTTGGAGATGCTTTTTTTTTTTGTTTTTTTTCGGAAGAATGTTTGGGGTTGAATTTCAACGAATGAGACGATTAGTGTAAATAATATAAATAATAAGATGAATTACGTACGAGTGAAAGTAAATTGACCAGGTGACATTTTTTTTCTTCCAATTTTTTGTCGGTTCGTTGTTATATATTCTTTCGGTGATTTTTATTTAATTTTCATTATTATTTTGTTTTGTTTTTGTTTTTTTTGTTTCATACATGCATATTAGGCTGTGCGTATGTGTAAAAAGTCGAATTTTAGATCGTGAATGATCGTGAATCGTTCAATTCGAACGTATGTATGTATCATAATCAGCGATGGTGAAAAATATAAATTTGAAAAAAATTTTAACAAATTTCTAGACATGTAAAGTACAGAAGTTATACATAATTATTTGAATAAATAAAAAAATATTAAAAAAAAAATATATATATATACATATAAATGCGATATACATATGGATGCGAGTATATGACTGTTTAGATTGTTATTATGAATCTCTTGTAAAACATTGATAATCATGATACGACAAAAAAAAAAAAAAAAAAAACAACAACAACAACAACAACAAAAAGCGATACAACGAGAACGTCTGAAGATATGTCATAATGTGTACGAAATAACGATAACGATACATATACATAAATATATATATATATATGTATACACGAAATATAATTTTTATGAGAGAAACGATTTGTCGAATATGTGACTCTGTGTAGAAACCGCTTTGACTATTTTTTTATTGTTCTAATTCACAAACGGAATCTCGTTTTGGGCCTTGATCTGCAAAATTTTATTTACATCCGTCGATATGACGGATTCCTGTAATTTAAGATTGTTTTCCTTTTTATGGCAATGCAGTTTTGCTTCGGGGATGATTGACTGGTGAGACACCGAAGGTCGGTAAGAAAACCGGCCGGAAGCTGATCGACCTTCGGTCGGTAACGGAGTAAACTGTAGTAAAAATCACGACCCGCCAAAAAAGACGGTCATTTGACCATCGCAGCTCACAAAAAACCACCGAAACGCTGAATCGAATCCACGATGCATAAATGACGGTCACTTGACCGTCGTAACCCGCAAAAGAACCACAAAGTGCTGTTTTGCAGTTTGAAACATTTAAATCTATGGTCATATGACCGTTTTCTTTGACGAAAAAACCAACGATGCGCTGTTTCCAATGCACTCACGGTAAGATGACGGTCATATGACTGTCTCTTCAGCCCTCGGAAGAAAAAAATTCGGCAGATCCATACGCAGGCGCTGTCCACCCCTCCGGGCAAAGTTGCCAGCCGCCGCATTTCCCCGTTCGTCTCCGCGTCCCGACCATTCCCGGCGCAAGGGCGGGGGGGGGGGGGGGAGGGGGATAGAGGGTTTCTTCGTTTGACACGGCGTGGGTCGGTCACCCGGCTTCTGCCGATCTGTCCGCCAGTGCCGCGCGTCCTTTCGCTTCGTTCGGTCGGATCGAATTGTGCGCGTCTAAGATTTTTCATTTATTTATTTTTTTTATGGTCACCCGCACATTTCACCCAATCAGTCATCTTCTTCATCGTCGTGAATTTTTTTTTTTCGTATTTTATTAAATCCATTCAATGATTATTTGGATAACTATAATCAATCGATTGATAAATGAACAATGACAATGAAGTTTGAGTGAGACGTTCGATGTCTCGGTGAAAAAAAATAATTGAATTTAAAACCTGATCGCGAAAAATCAGTGCGGCAACATTTTTCGTTGTTTTTTTTTTTTCTTCTCCGGCTGTTATCGGTTCGTTTGTTCGTTGATTGATAATCGACCGGATTGTCATTGATTTTTGTTACCGTCGTTTTGTCGGGGTTCGGGTTTCTCTCCCGCGAGAGGAGAGAGAGAGAGAGAGAGAGAGAGAGAGAGAGAGGATTTCCAATCGCGAAGGATGCGCTTCCTGGGGCGGAGCCTGTCTCTGTTGTTTTATCTCGGTTCTATTATCGGTGAGAATTTTCATTATTCACATTTCAACTGCTATCAATTTTTTTTTTTTAATGATTGAAAGTTTGTTTTCCTTCGTGTTAATTTTTTTCTCTATTTGTTTTTATTTCAAATACGAATTGCTAATTCAGATGATTTCGTGATTTGATGTTTCGCACTCCGATGTTGAAGATATATAAATTTCTGATAAAATATATTTTCAATATTCCAAGTAGTTATAGCAAAACAAATTTTCAATAGATTACTGACTAAAAGAACCTGCTGTAACATAAAATGGAATCCCCGAAAAGTACTCCAAAATTTTTTTCACATTTTTCGGACGTTTTTTACATGAATAAAAAAAAAATATATATATATATATATACAGAGCTTTTTAGGGTCAGTGCACAGACAGAGGGTTGAAATAAAAAAAAAGTTTCATCCCCAAGATTAAACATGTATATATTTTACACACACACAGTATGCAATCTATGGCTACCCAATTTATGAACGTTTATCATATAAATGCAAAACATTCGCATAATGTATTTATATTTGCATCTGATAAGAATTTATCATAAATAAAATAACAACGATAATAATCGATGTCGTGATACTAAAAAACAGGATCTAAGAAAGATGAACAAAAATAAAACAAACAATTAATTTGTTCGATAATATGTTCGTTAAAAATTGATTCATCATTCAATTTGTCATGAATAATACAATAATAATAATAATCACAAGTCGTTATCATTATTTTATTCATCGTAACAAATTGAATGATAAATTAATTTTCAACAAACAATTACTGTAACAAATTAATGGTTTGTTGTTTTTTTAATTTCATCTCTCTTCTGTATATATTTATATATTTATATTCATCGCGACGAGCATGTAGCGTACGTAAGCGAATTCCAGGACGATGAGGTTATTCTCCCCGCGTCTGTGTTGATACCCCAACCGCGGAGGTCTTGAACTCTCCGTGCGCGGCCAACTATAACGCGCCGTTACTACTTATTCGCATAACTATATCGCGGGTTATACACATCGCACACACCGCGTTGTGTTGTGCTTCGGGCTTGATGCGGCGATTGGCTCGCGTTATATAGCGACCGAGGGGGATGAATCACGATCGGATTTACAGACGAGAACCGTGCCGAATCCACTGACCCCTCCGACGAACGATTGGCCACCCTTATTAATTTTTTCGAACCCCCCCCCAGACTCTCGTCTCGCACATCTTCCAGCACGTTCGATTTTATTTTTCTTTCATCATGCGTTCGATTTTTTGTTTTTTTTTTTTTTTGTTTTTGAAGACGATGAAAATCGCTGTGAGACTGATAGTAATTTTTTCGGAGCAATTCTGTGAGACTCGAAACATGAAAATACGATTTTGGGCAATTTTAGAAGATTATTAGCTTTTTTTTAAAGACTCGACGATTTTTTTTTTCTTCAAATTTTAATAAACTAAAAGCCCGAACGAAAAATTACCGAAACAATGTGGATTATCATCGTACAAGCATTTGCCTCAAGTGCCACGGATTTATTTATTTTTTTTTTCATGCCGATGAGCCAAAGAAAAATAAATTGAAAGACAGCAAAGTATTTTTTCAAATTTTCTTTCTTCATTTTATTTATTTTATTTCATTTTTTTTTGGCGAATAACGTAAATATTGCGTTAGTGAATACACACGCAAATAGAGATATGTATATATGTATTTCCAATTGAGGTATCGTCTTTCCGAAGTTACGGGGATGAGTCTGTGGGAAGCCGACGCGGCGACGACGACCCAGGCTCAAAGAATATACCGTGGACGCGGTAACGCGATCCTCGAGTTTGTTCTCGCCGAGCCGACCGATGAAACGGATGGCGGGAGGGGGAGGGTGGGGGTTAAGATCTCTGAGAGACGAGTATGTATATATATATATATATATATATATAGAGGCGCAGCGGTAGCGTAGCCGCGCAAAATTCGCAGCACGTGTCGAGACCGGTCAACCGGTTTGACGAGTATTAGTTGTGCTCCGGACTCTCGCAAACGTAAAAAGAAAAGAAGAATACATATATAGATATATATGTATATGTATATAAGCATACACAGATAACGTTGTATGCGTGACTCAATAAAGGGTTCAAAATTTTATTAACAAACCCATCTCTCACATAAATATATTATACGATTCATAATAAAATAAAAAAGAAATGTAAAAATGTAAAAATGTTTCTTAAAAAAATGTTAACCCTTTTTTTAAACATTTTTACATGTCTTTGTATTATTTAAATTGAAAAAGAAATGTAAAAATGAGAAAAAAATATATGTTAACCCTTTTTTTTTTACATTTCATCATCTCTGAATTTTTTTCTTTTTTATTAAAATAAAAAATAAATTCAAAAATAAAAATGTAAGAATATGAAAAGAAAAAAAAATGTTAACCCTTCGAGGTTACCAGGGGGTCAGAATGACCCCACGAGCAACTTCAAGCAAAAAAGAAATAAAAACATAAAATTCATACAATTATGAGAGACATTATTTTCAACGATTTTCTTTCTCAGCATTTTGGAAATTCGATAAGAAAAAAATTCATAAATACAAAAAAAAAAAAAAAAAAAAAAGTCTCTTACAGAAACGTTTGCCCAAGCCTTTTCACACGTCGAAACCCCTGAATGGAGAATATATTATCCGTATATGGTAAATATATTAGCCGTGGCGTATTACGAAAAGGGTTGAGGCGCGATGATGCTCGTACCTCGCGCCACATCCCGGCAAAGGGGTGAGGACGATGATGAGGGGCAAAGGGGGGCTTACCGACAAACCGGGTAGACCGATTTCCACAACCAGCGATTCAGCACCGTTGTGTACACACACACACACACACACATAGGCTACATAGGCGATCCTAATTACACGTTTCGAGTTACGAAGCCCGAGGAAACGTGGCCCAGGGGCGGATGGAAAGGGGTGGAGGGGGTAACAAAGGGGAAGGAGCGGTTTCCCAGAGAACTATGCGGGGCACACTGTAATGGATACAACTTCACGAGATAGATACAGACACATTGCAACATCCCCGACACGTTACACAAAGTCGGAAAGCTCACAGATTACATACATATATATATATAATGTGTGTGTGTGTGTGTAGATGTAGATATAGTTGAAGGATCGTTGGGTCGCGTCGGGTTCGTGTCGTCCCGCCCAAGTTTCCGCTCTGTCACGCTCGCGTGCAGCGAACCAGGTACGCGTGAAGACGTTTTTTTGCGAAAAAAAAAAATAAGATGGGAAAATAAAAATGTACGAGGAGTTAAAGAGAAAAGATTACAACTCGTTCCGTGTCTGTCTCTCTCTTTCTCTATCTCTCTCTCTCTCGAAGTACCGTCGCTCCTTTTTTTCTCTCTCTCTCTCTCTTGCTCTTGCTCATCTTCTCGTTTGCAACGTCTTCCCTCCTTTTCTATTCTTTCGGTGCTTTTCTCTGTCTCTCTCGCTCTCTCGCTCATATTCTCGTTTTCAATGTTTTCGCTCCGTCTGGAATCTCTCTCTCTCTCTCTCTGTCTCTCTCATTTTCTCATTTTCAACGTCTTTGCTTCATACGTATTTCTTTCTTTCTCTAGCTCATTTTCTCGTTTCCAATGTCTTCGCTCCTTCTTCCTATCTCTCTCTCTCTCTCTCTCTTTCTCTCTCTTTCGTTCTCGTCTGTGCTGACTCCATTTTCTCACCGTCCACCGTGGTCGCTCCTTCATTAAGACCTTCGGATCTTCGTTGCGAGAAGGCACGCGAAAAAAAAAAAAAACGGGCGACGAGAGAGAAAAGAAGAAGAAGAGACGAAGGTAGACGAGTTTGAGATCGTGTAAGGATACGACGAAAAATTAGACGAGGACACGATTATAACGAGAGATTCGAGAGAGTGAGATAAATAAAGTAAGAGAGACGAAGAAAAAATGAGTGAGAAAGGTGGATGAGAGTTCGAGATTCGCTGCGAGAGTACGAAGAAAATTAGACAAGGACAAGATGATAATGAGAGACTCCAGAAACTCAAGAGAGAGAGTGCGAGAGAGAAAGAGAGAGGAAAGAGATACGTCTTCCTCGTTGCGAGACATTCGTATTACACGGTCGTGACTTCTTCGGGTTTGGCGAAAAAAAAAAATGTTCGAGACACCGTGAAATTTCGTGCAGGCACGACGGACCAACGCGTCTGATCCAATCCTGACTTTTCCACTTGTTTTATTTTCATTCATTTTTGTTTTATTCATTTCTTTCTTCTTTCTCCATTAGCTTTGGCAATCTGGATCAAAATCCATACGATTTTGTTTCTTCTCATTTTTTTTTTTTTTTTTGCACCCCTCCACGTCCCACATTTTCTATTTCTTCTCCCCCTTTTCTATTTCCACGTCATCTTTCGTCGAATTTTTTCGTGATTGTTACAAGCTTCCATGAATTTTCAATTTGTTTATTGATTATTTTTTTTTAGCTCGTAGTCGCGGCATTTGGATCTTTCAAAGAGGGCGCTGGTTCACTATTTTCATGTCTCTCTCTCTCTCTCTTTTCGTTCGCTCTTCACTCTGTATATACATATATATAAATATATATACACACACAAAACTCGCGCTCACGTCTTTCGTCGCTTCGTCGGTTAGACACACGACAAAGATCTCGCGTCTCGTTGTCGATTTTCTCAAAGCTCGAACCCTCCAAAAAAAAAATAAAAAAACTGTAAAAAAAAAGAAACTCTGAAAAAAAAATTAAAAAAAAAAAACTACTTTAAATAAAATTTTTCAAAATGTAAGACGCAGTAAAGTGAGATGGGGGTAACGTGGGGCAAGGCCGGAGTTCGGATCTCCGGCATCGTCGAAAAATCTTTTCCGACGGATAAACAGAACAACTTTTACGACCCACTACGACGATTGCTTCCCCTCTCTCGCTCTCTCTCTCTCTCACTCTTCAAAGCTCACTCGTATCCACACACACACACACACGCACGTGGGTCTTTGGTCTTTTTCTCCGATCCGTAAACATTTCTCTCACCGCGGACCGCCCTGCAACGGGGCCAGCTGGTTGCAACGAGATGAGACGAGACGAGCTTGGACCGTGTATACCATCTCCTTCCCAACCAAATTTTATTGCCACGTTATTTGCGCGAGAGCTTTCCCGGTAACGTCGCTCAGACCGTTTTTTTTTTGTTTTTTTTTTGTTCGGCTCGAGCCTCGCGCGAGCATCTGCACGGAAAAAAAGTTTAACGTCACGAGATACTGCACCGAATCTTTTGTAGATTTTTATCGTTGACCCGGGAACTGTGAGACGGGGTAACTCGTTACCCCAGCGGATTTTACTTTAACGAATGAATGTTTTTTTTTTGTAATTCGTACTCTGGGGCTAAAGCTTCTTAAGAGTATCATGCCCAAAATGAAATAAAGCCAAAAAACAAAAAACAAATCGATGGAAAAGATGCAAAATGAAATAAATGAAATAAAATAAAGATTGGCAATAAAAATGAGAATAGAGAATGGAAAAAACTTGAGAGGGGGGGGAGGAGGAGAGGAAGAGAGAGAGAGAGACGAGATTAGATGAAAATTCTCTTAATGAGAATTTAATGAGATGTCGGCAATCAGAACTATTCTCGGTCGTGAATTATTTCACGTGTAATAACCGGCGTGTCATACGCGTCGCCGGTTCCCGAGGAGTGGGAGGGGGTTCTCAGAGAGAGAGAGAGAGAGAGAGAGAGAGAGCAGGGTGAGGGATGATATTCCTCAAAATAATTCTATTCATCGAATCCATGTAAAATTATTATATTCAATGTAATAATCGTCCAACTGCATTTCTACAATATCACTCAAAATTATTCATTAATCATTACAATTTATTCAAGCAATTCAATACAATTTTTCCATTGAAAAAAAATATATATATATATAATTCTAATTTAACATCGTCTCGAGGGGGTGACTCACTCCCACTAAATTATTTTGTAAAACAGAAAAATATATATATTTTTCTATTACACGTTTACAAGCTAAATAAAAAACTCTACACATGAAAATCAAAAAAACATATTGAAATGATTATATTTTTCTTTCTATTTTTTTTTTCTTCTACATTTGTTTTTATTTCACGGTATCGAGTGTCTGTACGATCGTGGGGCTATTATTTAATCGCGACAACGAGTAGGTAGGCAAAATACACAATGGAATAAACGTTGGAAATACGCGTTGACAACGAGGCCTCGCGGATTGGTTGGCGAGAGGGTGAGAGGCGGCGGTGGTGGGGGAGGGGGGGGGGATGAGTTTCGTTTGTTCTGTGTGCTCGGCTGGAAGTTCGGGTGAATTCACTTCCCTCGCTTTGTCTCTGAGCTTTCCAGCGTGGCTTAAAGCCACAGCGCCAGCGGGAATGGGGGGGATTGGGATATAACACGAGCACAGAGAGAGAGAGAGAGCGTCGATATTCGTGGCGAGAGAGAGAGAGAGAGAGAACTGGTGGCAGTCGCCCCTGAAGAGCGGCGGAGGCGCGGCTCGTACCTCGTCGCGTTTTCCAATCCCCCCCTCCACCCATCCGGGTTAATTGGCTTGACGAGATATCGCCCCCCCCACCCCCCTCCCGCACCCCGGTAAACATTTATATATACCCGATGGCCGTTAATCATTTTCCGGTTTCACGGTGAATAATCGTATCGGTAATTAATGGAAGAAAAAGGAAAAAAAAAAGAATTGAAATAAATAAAAAATGGAGAAAGCAAAAAAAAAAAAACGGGAAAATTGGCGACGAAGATGGGAGAAAAGGGATGAGGAAGGATTGAATGATGGATAGTGGCGTGGATGAGAGAGAGAGAAGGAAAGAAAAATCTTTGTGACGCTCTGCTGGCGCTTTGAACTTGTCTGGTGGAAGCTCGTGCTTTGGACGACCAATCCCTCACCCCCCCCCCCTTCTCTCTCTCTCACCCTCTTTTTTTATTTTTTCTCTTCGAGATCTTTCACCGTGTTTCGCGCGGTTCAATTATGCAGTTGTGCAGATTGAAAAGTGTATCGAAACACCGAGGACAATTGGGTAATCGAGAGAGAGAGAGAGAGAGAGAGAGAGAGAGAGGGATGCCTGGTCGGTTGGTTTTATTTTTTAATTTTTTTTTTGTGTTTTGTTTATCATTATTTTTTATGTATATATATTTTTTTATTCGATGGGTCGAAACCCTCAACCCTTCGGAAATGGTCGACAATGTTTTTCGTCATGTTGTGTTTAACCCAAAGACATCCCCTGATTTTTTTCAACATTTTTACATCACCCCATCGCCCTTAAAAAAAATTAAAAACATCATTATACATTTTTTTTTTTCGATTATTCTGTATAAAATATAAAAAATATATTAACAATTTTTTGTAAGAAATTTTATCATCGAGAAACAAAATATTGCAAACAAATATACATTTTTTTTAAATGGCTAACGATAAAAAATGTTGGTTTGAACAGTCGAATCGATTCCCTTTTTTTGGGAATTGGATTAATTTTTTTATTTCTTAAAATCTTTTCCTCGGGCAAGTCGACGATTTGAGGGGACTTGGAAAATTGTTGAAGCTCGTAACGAGTGATCGTTCGAGTCGTTTCAACTTTTGTGTCGAAGCCATTCTGTGTAACGGTCTTGGGGCCGGAGTTTGCGATACCTGCTTGAACCCTTTTCGCCGAAGGGCCAAAAGAGAGAGAGAGAGAGAGAGAATTTAGGCGGGGCAACCGAGGGACCGCTGCTCTAGCCTCGCGACGAGCGACGAAGCCAACGAAGACGAAGACGAAGACGACGAGCGATATTCCCCAAGACAAATAAAAGAGAACGCAATGCGCGGCCGCTTCTGATGGATTTATGGGTCGAGCATGGACGCCCCGAGTTTAATATCCGAACCGGCAACGTTGCCGCCGCCGTCGCCGCCACCGGCACAAATCGACGGCCGTGCCCAGCCACACGCCGACAACCGTTTTTTTTTTTTTTTTGTTTTTCGAGAAAAAAAAAAGAAACAATCATAAACGAAAACAAAGAAACAAAAGAAAATGATTGAAAATAACAAGAAAGAAAAAAAAAACAGGACCTCATCGTCGAAATTCGAGATCGCCAGTTAGGAATTTCCCTTTTCGACTTTTCGCACACTCGATAACAATGTTTTCTTATGTTTTTGCATAACCGTAAATTTTATTTATTTTCATTTATTTCTAATCATTTTTATTCATTTTTTATTTTTTTTTTCTTATCTCATTTATTTTGTTTCGTTCGAGAGATTCAATAAATTGAAATGTGTTTGAAATAATTTTACAATCGAATGACGATCAATCGTAAAATAATTTAAAACAAAATTGGAAAAAACAATCTTTGAGTCATGAAATAAAATTTCAGAATTCATTTCTATTGAATGAACGCCCACCCCTCATTACGTTGAATCATTTTTTTTCCACAGAATCTCAGATTCGGATTTAAAAAAAAAAAAATTTCCATGAAATATTATTTTCTTTTATTTTATTTTTTTCCAAATCGAGTCGAGTTCTTTATCGGTGAAACCAGTCGGACAAGTGTTTCTTATCGCTGTAAAGCACGGAATCACGGAGATAAGAAGGTGGTGTGCAGGATGAAGGAGACCAATAAAAATGGGTTACATGAAAAAAACAACAAAAAAAAAAAATGTGAAAGGTTACGGAAAATATTGGATGAGTGGATAAGCCTCGAAAAAATTGGCTGCGGCAAAGAAAAAAAAAGCAATAAGGGCAAATGGTTCTGTGGGCTGGAAAGAAAAACAAGGCAAACAGAGAGAGAGAGAGAGAGAGAGAGAGAGAGAGAGAGAGAGAGAGAGATAGTGAGGGAGTAAGGAAACGTCAACGGAACAACAATGGGTTATCACCGGAAGTCGAAAATCGAAGGGCTTCCCGAACGTACATTGCAACCAGACGGTGGAAGAAAATTCGAAGATATCGGGATTCGTAGTCGTGGGGGGGTGGGAAACAAAGAAACGTCGATAACATCTTATCCCCGGAAGACCGTATTCGATATATATATCGAGAGACAAGCGGAAACGAAAACAAGTCCGGCATGTGCGGAGACGGAGATAATTAAAAAAAATATATTTCTCATCGAGATTTCAAATTTTGTGGGCTGGATTTTTTTTTTCCAACCCACGTGTGTCTCGAAATAAACTAGAATTATTCGTCCCTCACTCTTTACTTTCATCGATGACAATTCGAATTTTAGGGATGTGAAAAATTTAATTTATTTTATTATTTTTACTATTATTAAACGAGTCACTCGATAAATTTTTTAATTTTTTTTTCTATCACGAAACTTTTCACTCAAAATATGTATGAATTTTTTTTTATTACAAAAAGAGCGACTCAAAAAAATATATTGAATTGTTTTATCATTATAGAACGAGCGACTGGAGAGAATTAATCACATTTTTTTTTATTACCAAACGATTGACTCAAAAACATTTTTTTTTTGTTTTTTTAACGCCAAGTATTATTTTCATGAAACAACATATAGCACAAGAGTGCGACTATAGATGGTGTAGTAGTGTAAGGTGAGATATAAAGGGATGGGGGAGATGTGAGGAGAAAAGACGAAAAGTGGTTTGCAACAGTTTTTGAAGAAACCGTGTAGTCACATTTCAGGATGAGAGTTCTTCGAGAAAAATAAAACACGTCTGTTGCATCTAACCAACCCTTCGTCTTATATATAGTAGTTACTCGTTCTTATATATATATATATAAATATATATATGCAAAATACACACACCGGTAGAAAGTGAAACACATCCGGGCGTCAACGCTGTCGGAAAATTATGCAGAATCACTCTTGGGAAATATATTATTTACGGGTAGCTTCTGGTGTCGTATAAAAAAAAATATATAAAAAATAATAATGATAATAATAATAATAAAGCTCAACCCCCGGCGTGTGAATAAAAGAGACGTCGGAATGTCGAGTGTATATATGATGTACAAGAGACAGGTCCATTAAATGAAATTCGTAAAGTTTTTTTTTCCGCGCGAAGCTTTTTTTTTTTCTCGTCCCGGGAGACTCCCTCGCGCGGATGGAGACGAAGAAAATTTTGTAAAAACAAACCTCGGTGAATGGGAGAATGTTACTTTGTGATAACGTGACAGATGTTGTGATAATGGATGTTACGAATATTTTTTATAATTATATATGTCGATGAAGATACGTGTGATGAAATTTCGATGAATTTTGTTTTATTTTATGAAATTTAATGATTTTTGTTTGTATTTTATGAAATTTGATAAATTTTAATATTATTTTTATAATTTTATGAATTTTTATAAGCCTTGTCTTCGATGAAATTTTATGGATTTCGTTCTCAATTAATTTTTATGAATTTTCATTTAAGATAAAATTTGTCGATGAACTTTGGTCTTTGATGGAATTGATTATTTTTTTTTTTCATGATGTCTTCTAAATTTGTCTAATTTTGTTTAATCGTATTTTTTCACAGTGGGAACGGTGAATGGACAACGCGAGGGTGATCTTTATTTTTCGGTGAGTCCGGCCGATCACACGGTCGTCGAGGGTTCACCGGTGCGTTTGAGATGCGAGACCCAACCGAACTTGGGTGTGCAGTACTCGTGGACGATCGAGGGCCAACCGTTGGCACCCAGTCCGCGAAGACATCAGGTCGGCGGTGATTTGTACATAACTCGTGTCAATAGAATTTTGGACAGTGGCAATTTCGTTTGCGTGGCTTATCACGAGAGCAGCGGTCACATTATCGAAAGCTCACCCGCCAAAATAAACGTTCAATGTGAGTACATACATATTTTTTTTTCATCACATGAAAATTCAATCTTATTCGATGGTCAATTGGATTTTTTCAAAAATGTTTTATTCAATTTTCTCGAATTTTAATTTTCAAGTGAATCTTCTATTCGATAATTGTGATTGATTTGTGACATGAAAAATAAAAATTTGAATTTTTCAATCACGTTTGAGTCTTAATCAAATTACTGGAATTTTTTATTCACATGATTACCATAAAGTTTGATTTTCAAGTGGATCATTAATAATAATTAATTAGTGACAAGTAATTCATTCGTTCTCACATGAAAACATCAATGATTCAACATCATTAAACCTCCAATCAACTTCCCATCAATTCTCCAATTCAATCCCTTCACTGCGAAAAAAATTCCACATCAATTAGTGAAACAAAAATTAATTTCTCTCAAAAAAAAAATATCCAATAAATTAAATTTATCGTTCAATTCTCACAAATCTTAATTCACGATCCAACGATGTATAATTTATAATTGCACTCGTCAAACCTGCAGTCCTCTCGAACTATACGATCGAAATAAATTACGTCATCGTTTCACACCCCGAATAATCAAACTTTTCCTACTTGGTGCAAAAAAAAAAAAACGTAGAGGAAAAAAAATTGTAATAATTTCCCACTCTTGAAAAAAATGAAAAAAAAAGCATGGAGAAAAAAAAATAATAATCACCTTGATCACTCGCGTTACCACCCGCCAATAATAACGAACACCCCGACATCCCCCCCCCCCCCACCCTTGCTCCTCGCTACCCTTGCCTATGACAAAATATCGTCGTATTTAAATAAATACACCGCCTCCCCCACCGATAATAACGAACACTCTCACATTCATCCCCTCCCCCTCTCCGATGCATGAAAAATATAGTCGTACGAAAATAAATACAACCCCCTCCCCCCTCCCCCCGAAAAACCATTGAAAACCATCCGTGAATCGCTGAATCCGCGTGAAAAAAAAAAAACAAAATAAAAACCAAAAAAATGTTTTTTTTTTTCCCGACACCGAACCAATTATCGCGCTCGACGAGACTGCCAAACGAAAATTTTCCGAATATCCCGAACGTTTTCAACATATATACATACACCACGTTGAAAAATCGCGTGTATCCAATTTCCTGCGTAATTCACGAAATTCCGCGACGATTCTCTCCGCGCGTTCCCTCATTGCACACCTGAAGCGTCAGACCACCCTCGAGGAGGGTGAGAGGATGACGGAGGAACGGAGTGAGAGAACTTGATATATTTTTAATGATTTAAAAATGTCGAGGACCCGTGGAGTCGCGAGTTCGCGATTAGAGCGAGAGAGAGAAAGAAAAACCTCCCCGTGCGCGTCAATGACGCGACGCAAACTACCCCCTACCCCTCCCTCACCCGCCAAGCTCGCAGGAAACGAAATACCTCGTTGGCTCTTCGTCGATTTTCCTTTTTTTACCTTCGCTCATTTTTTTTTTTTTTTTTGTTTTTTTTTTCACATTTTTTTGTATCAGAAAACGTCGGAGGTGTTGACAGCATTCAATATACATAACGAAAGAAAATTCGAGTGAGGCGAAAAAAACGAAAAAAAAAATAATAAAATAAATGATATAAATAAATAAATAAAAAGAAATAATCGTGCACATGGGATTTTCTCGTGTGTGTGTGAATTTTATGTGAAAATGTACATATATATGAATTTACAGGGTGATATTATTATTTGATACGCGTCAGAGCGTTATGTGGAGAGCCGTGCAAGGAGGAGGAGGGGGGGGGGAGGGCGTCGTTAGCGCCCTTCGGTGTGTGTGTGGCTTTACTCTCCGCGCCCTGTTCACCCCACACCCCGACCCTCGTTATCATGTATCGTTTTCATAATTATTATTACACGCGTCACAGCCGAGTGCACTGCGAAACTGTGAGTGCATTTCGCATATGTTTATAATACAAATATATATATATATATATATATATGTGTATAAGCATATTTATAATTTGTGTGGATACGAATATAAATATAAATATATATATATTTATTTATTTGTATAAAATTTTTGAGTGTGTGAATGTGAAATTTTTCATTTCTTTTTCATTATTATTATTATTTAATATCACGAGTCAAGGTAAATCCTTCGATAATTGGAACTCCCCGACACGTTGCGGAATGTATAATGAAGGACGAAAAAAAAAAAATAGAAAGAAAAAATTCTCCATTAAGCGACGTACGTTTTTTTTGACCTATTTGCACTCAATTATTTGAGATGAGACGTAAATTCATCTCAATATGTCTGAGGAGAACGAACGTGGAATGTTTCCCTTCGACTTTGGGACATCTCGTATTCAGTGCCAGACACTGGATACGACCTTCCCCCCTTGCCCTCCTTTATTTTCCGCCTGCTTCGTGCGTGAATTTACGCGTGAGTGCAAAAGCCCTTATCCGCGCCCGGAATACGTGATCGACCAACGTCTCAGACTTTACGTCAAACTATATATATATATATATATATATATATATATATATATATATATATATATATAACACAAAAATTGGCATTATAAGAATGTAATTGAAATTCCGATTTTGCAGATCGATTTTTTATTGGTGAAAGAAAATAATTTTGTAAATTTTATTTTACGACTCTCTGCAAATATTTTCATTTGTCTTTCTATTTTATTTTTATATTTCGAAAAAAGAAAAACTATCGCGACGCTTTTCAGTGAATTTTCTACTCGTGGAAATAAATCGGAAAAACATTACGATGCATTTTGTTTTCGATAAGGCTAATTAAATTCAACAGTCTCGCAAAAGTCGAATGCAATAAAAAAAAAGAAAAAAAAACATTAAAAATCCACCTGTGGTACTTTGATAGATACTCATTCACCGGCCTTGGAATGCCATCTTTCACTTTACATCCGACTTTTTTGTTTCTCTCTTTTTTTTTATTTCTTTTATTCGAGCCCACACTATCCGATCGATCGAATATCCATTCATGCGAAGCTTCGTAGATGGTGAAAAAAAAAAAAAAAAAAAAAAAAAACAGAATTCTCGCCAATTAGTAATTACCGTTCGTATTTAAACTCACCGTCGCCTTTTCCCCCGAGGGATTCGGAAAGGGGTAAGGGGACGAGGAAAGGAAGCGCAAGCTCGGCTTGCGATTCATCAAAGCTCTCGCACAGACATATTCTACTTCTCTTTCTCTCTCTCTCTCCCGATTCCAACGATTTCGAGAACGTAATATATTCCATTCAATTCATTCTATCGTGATTGCACGTGCCTGTGGCCTTTATTTTTCAATTACAAACCGGAAGAAAAAACAAAAAACCAAAGAAAAAAAAACGATTTTTAAATAAAACTTTTTATTTTTACATTTTTTTTTCAGTTTCTCGATATAAGAAAAAAAAATTCTGTTTAGATTTACAGAAAGTGGGGCTTTTTATTTTGGTTTTCATTACGTTTTTCAGAAACTCTTATCAAAGAGGAAAGGACGAAAAAAAATATATACGAAAAAAAAAATTCTTAAAAAAAAAAAGTCTTTAAACTAATTTTTTTTTTCGTCTGTTTTTTTTTTTGGGGGGTTCGTTAATGAGAAGGAAAAATTCTTTTTGGATATAAGAACATGAGTTTTTCGGCTTATATTCAAAAGAATTCATTTATAAAAAAATTAATACATTTTTTTCAAATATTTCTGTTTTTTTATGAAAAAAAAAATATAAATAAATCCTCATTAAATATAGAAAAAAGGTTTTTTCGTGATATTGTGTATTTCGTTATACAGATTATTCCACCGAAAACGTGGCCAAATTAGCATCCTCGTTATCATAGGGCACGTGTGTGTGTGTGTGTATGTAGAAGTAGTGGTAGTGAACTCGACACGATATAAGCATCCGGAGTTATGTTCGACTCGGTGGCTCCTGTATGTGTGGCTTATGTAAATTTTGGCAACCTAAATACGCCAGTGAGGGAAACACGAAACACACACACACACACACACACACTTAGAATTGGTTACATCGATACAAATGCAATGCGGAACATCCGACAACGATGCAGATATTATACATCTCTCTGTGCGGTTTGCAGCAACAGAAATATATGTGAGTGGTCGCGATGCCATTCATTATGCCTTAGTTTGATTTTTGGCAATTAAGTAAACAATAGTAACCAAAAAATCAAATAAAATAAAACGAAAATACTAATTTTGAAAAAAATTTAAAAATGCAGCATAATCGTGATTTAATATAAACGAAAATAATAAAAAAGCAAAATAATAGAGAGAAAATAATAATTAATTAAATGATAATAAATAGAGATAATAAAAAATTAAAAAATCGAAGGAAAAACAAATAAATAAACAGGCAATTTTTTTTTCAATTCCTAAATAGACAAAAAATAGAATTTTACGAGAATCCACGATCACAGATCCTCAATTTTCAATCGTTCGGGTCAATTATTCATTTCTGCAACAATCCAAATCGCAATTCTCGTGCGCAAGCGCAATCGTCCCCCCCCAAAAAATAAAATAAAAAACCAAAACGTTCCATACAATCGCGCACGAATCTCTCGAGCGATGGGTAAAAAAAAAAAACATTATTACAAAGAGGAACTCCGTAGTTTTTTTTCCGATCGACAATACCGATTTCTTTTTGTTTTTCATTTTTTTTTCACAATCTCCAAGGGGTTGGTAACCCTCGCGGAGGATCCGGAGGCTTTCGCGTCGCAAACGTCGCCCCCGCGACTAACGGTTTCGCGGCTGATGACGGCTGGTAAACGAGTGGCGAGATTGCACGCACGCAACATTGCATTCAATATATATTTTTACATCCTTCTCTTCGCTTATTTGATTTTTTTTTATTTAATTTTTTTATTTTTTCGTCTCGTGCACTCTCGTTGCTTCGTCTTTTTCTTTCGCTCCTCTACTCTCTCTCTCTCTCCGAAGCATCGTGGCAATGATACTCGAGAGTGGATGACAGAGAAAGAGAAACAGACAGAGAGAGAGAGGAAACAAAAAATCGAGCGAGAGAAAAATAACCCTCGTGGAAATAAAAAAAAAAAATAACATCTCCCCGAGTGCGAACTCGACCGGCATTTTATATTACGGTGCCTATATATATATATATGTATGAATGTATATATAATATATATGGATGCTATATATAGTCGAGGTTTGGCTCGATTCGAGCGTCTAGAATGAGAATAGTTGGCGTTTTCTCTCTGTGTGTGTGCAACAATGCCCATGGAAGTTGGTGCAAGCCTGGAACCCCGAGAGGACCTTCGTACTCTCCGCACATTTCATACACGATTTTTCTCCATTCTCTCTCTCTCTCTCCCCTCCCCCTTCGGTGCTTTATAATTGCGTTCCTTCATTTTTATTTTCATTATTTAATTTGTATATATATATTTTTTTTGTTATTGCGGTGCTTGTCTGGAAGGAACTTTTCGGTCCTGGTGCACCGATGAACAATCCAATCCTAATTTCATCACATCGCTCCTTCTCTTTCTACATTTTTCTGCTTTACAATTATATTCCATCATTTTTTTTTTTTTTTTGATTTCTTTATTTTTTATTGCTGTGCTCGTCTCGGGTGAACTTTTTGGTTCCTAGTGCACTGATGAACAATCTAACACTATATCTAATCTAATTTTATCTCATCCTCCGTCTCTCTCTTCCGCGCATCTCATTTCGTCCCTTTTTTTAATTTATTTTTCATTTATTTTTTCTCTCTTTCTTTCTTTCTTTCCTTCATCGTCGTCGTACACCAGAATGTACTCCAGAAACGTTGAATTCAATTCAGGAAGGTTCCGCTTGCATTTTCATTGTCTCGGCTCTCTTCCCATTGCAGCTCGTTGGTGCACGAGGGCAAAAAAAAAAACACAAAAAACGAAGAAAAAAAAGCGAGAGAGAGAGAGAGAAGAAGACTCCTCTCCATGTGCGCCACACGCATATATCTGTATATAGACGAGCTATAGTATTTCTATGGGTGAAGGGTGAAGAGTGAGGAGGGGGGGGGGAGGTTACGTTGCCTGATGCTGTTTGCACCGGGAGAGTAAGCTAATCGTTGAGTCTCAGCCCTCCTCCCCCCCCCCCCTTCTTTTCTTTCTCTCATCGCTCTCATGGCTTGACGTACACCTGAAAAGCCGCCCTCCATGCATTTTTTAAAACACACACAAACACACAGACACACACACAAGGCGCAAAAAATTGAGCACAGTCCCATTGTGAGTCGTGAAAAAAAATTGCCCGTGTGAGTTTATACATCCCAATGCCAAACTTTTGCTCCTTCGAATGCTATATACATGTATACAACTCAATATACATGTATGTATGTGTGTGTGTATCCCATCGTACAAAGTGAAGAGTTGAACTTAGGTCGAGGAGTGGGTGCCTGGCATGGGCGACCTCAAAATGCTTCGAGAAAAGAACAAAAAAAAAGGACCAAGCGTGATATTATTTATATATATGTATACAGGGTGTCCCAACATCGCCAACACCAACGAAAACCATGAGTGACCGAGGTCATAGGAAATCGAAAAAATCATAAAAATCGTAACTTTGCAAACGAAGCGAAATTAAAATAATAATCTCCTAATTTTTTCGACTTAAAAAAAGGGTATTCGTGGGTTTTCGTTCGCGACGATGATTTTGGAACACCCTGTATATATATATATGGACCCAGGGAGCCGTACCAGAGCGCACCCTTAACTCACGTACGTCAACCTACGGGGGTTAACTATGGGAGAAACGAATAATGGAATAGGTGGCGGACTCTCGAGCTTACTTATTTCTTTTTCCTTTTTTTCCTTTTTTTTCATTAAGAAGTGCGACGACAACGACGACGGAGAGAAAGACGATGAGGGCGAGGAGAACGTATGTACGAAGAAAGTTCTCGACGTAAATATATGTAGACATTCATTTTGTTCCCAAATATAAATATATATATATTTTTTTCAAATAAAAAAAAAACTATGCAAGACAAAAATAATATTTTAATAATGTGGCCACGTGGAAATAAGGAGAACGTTTGTAGAAAGAAAGTTCTCGACGTAAATATATGTAGACATTCATTTTGTTCTCAAATATATATTTTTTTTTAATAAATAAAAAAAACTATGCGAGATAAAAATAAAAATGAAAAAAATCCGTCCACGTGGAAATGAGAGTTATCTCTTTATTCGAATCTAACGAGCGGGCTCTCTCGAGCTCACGGTTACTCACACCTGTGATACTTACACGTACGTGTACTCACACACCTATATACATACACATATATATATATTTATATACGTATATGTATATAGATATATGTACGTAAAGCCGAAAGGCGAAGGTTTAGGACGTTCTTGTAATCCTCCGCACCGTCGTCACTCGACTAATTAGCGAAAAGTGAGTTAAAGTTAATTAGTAAGAAGCGTAATTAATTCGAAGGTTGGGAAACGTACGTTCTTCTTCTTCTTTCAAAATGTTATTTTTTTTTTCTTCATTTTTTTTCATTTCTTTTTTTTTCGTTTTTGTAAACTTTTGAAAAATGTTCCATTGAGGGTAGTCGCCGGCCGGGCGAATGCGAGGAGTCAGCCCTTCCGGAAATTTTGTCCTCGCCGAAGCTCGGCTCGTCGTCGTCGTCGTCGTCGTCGTCGTCGACGATGGGAGCAGTCACGTCGACTATGCACGAACGTTAATGCGCGAACCGTGAGAGGGTTCAACGACGATACCCACTCACCCCCCCCCCCCCTTCCCGGGTCCTAACAGCCAACCCCTTTTTTTTTGACGCTCTATTAACGACTGAGCTTTCCTCTTTTCACGAGCCTCCCCACCCCCTCCACCCCCTGCCCCTCTCTGCGCCACTGACAAACCACCTTTAGCCACCTTCTCGTGGGTGGATTAATAGCAGTGTGTCTATCTCACGTTATTTTTCAATGGTTTAGAACAAAAATAAAGAATAATTACCGAATATATATTTATATACATATATAGATGATATATGTTTTGTGATGATCGAAAGCACGATTATCTTTTTTTTTTCAGCCGACGAAAAACGCGGTGAATTATTTTGGAATTAATTGTCACGATTATTCAACGCTATTAGCTTGATTACATTTCTTTTGGAAGAAACAACAAAGTTTATTCATTTACAAATGAATAATTTTACATATTTTTTTATATAGTTTCATATAGTTTAATAATTTTACATCGTTTTTAAAAACATAGTTAAAAAATTCAATTTTGTTAAAATTTTATTTAATCATTTTTTTTTCTTCATTTTATTTTATTATATTTTTCACTAATCATTTGTTAAAAAATGTAATAAAATAAAATAAAGAAAAAAAATGATTAAAGAAAATTTGAGAAGGCGCGTTTTTCACATCATCATGAAGAAGCAGAGAGAGAGAGAGAAAAAGAGAGAGGTTCAGAGTTAGAACGACAGAAATTAAAAAACAACCAGCGAACAAATCTAACTCGATCGAACAATTTAGAATTCGACAATGAAATATTCGCAAATTGTTAAACTCGCAGACGACGAATGAGCAGACTTACAGGACGATCGAAGTGAACGAACCCTCGTGCAGTCTGGAGCAACGAGCAACGAGTCCTCGTTAACGACGGATGCTCGTTGCCGTTGGTACACGAATATCGCGCACATAGTCTCTCACACCGTTCATCGTTGACAATCGATATTCACGCGGAAGATCGTTTTTTTTTTTTTTTTTTTTCAGTCGTGGGAATCGTTATCCCGTCGAGCTGTACCATCCTCGCTCGCTCTTCCACAGCATATCCGACCATTTGCCTCACGACCGTCGCATCGTTTCTCTCATTTGGCTCCTTTCCCACATCTCGTTATGACGATTCCCATTCCCGAGAAACCTCAGAAACTCGTGAGATCCTCATTCATCCCCCTCCCCCGCAATGAACCCCAAAGAACTCGTTCCAAAAAAAAAATAATGTCCAGAGCGGCATTTTGGACCCCAGCATCCATCCCATCATCCCGATGGTTACCCCCCGAAAACACGTCCATGATTTTGTTTCTGCCAAGTCAGCCACGACTTTGCCGGAGTACATCACTCGGTGAAATTACATACGAATTGCACTCCGGCTTTACATCCCGCAAAATGGCGGAAAGTGAACGATCGGAGTGTTAAAGGGTTATATTATATTTAAGTATTTGCACAAAAAATTGAGAGATTTTTTCATGATTTTTTTTTCAGCCACGTGAACATAATTTCAGTAAAAAAAAAAAACTCTACAGTATCAATTGCACAAAATATATTGAGGTAATTGTGTGATTTTTTTCATGAAAAAATTTTAGGTCAGGGAGGCTGAAGGAAGGTTGAATATTTCGAGCGAGGACGTCAGTTTAGCTCACGTCGGAGAGATTAGGCAAGTCGAGTCACATCGTGGCAATGACCACACCAGATGCAAACCGAGAATAATTATTATTATTATTTTTTTTTTTTGTTTTTTTTTCGGTGAAGGGTGAGTGAGGGTTGAAATCCGACGGAGCGTTAAGTCCCAACGTTATCAGGGCCGGACGAGCGAGGCGAGGTAGCGAAATTTCTGCACGGTTGGCGGTTGTCGTCGCGTGTCGCAAACGTTTGCACGGTGTCAACGCACACACACACACACACACACACATATATACACGTCACACGGTCGAAGAGCTTCGAGATGCCTCGTCACATGCAAATCAGAGTAGAAGAGAGAGAGAAAGAGAGAATTAGAGAGAGAAAGAAAAAGAGAGATATAAATATATAGATAGAGAAAGAGTGAGCGAGAGAAAGAGTGATAGAGACAAAAAAAAGACAGATAGATAGACACGTAGATAGAACGAGAGAGAAAGAGAGAGAGAGATAGAGGAAGGGGTTGAATATATAGGAATCCCTTTAATCTCGAAATTACGGTGACGAGGCGCACTCGGCGTTGGCGTTAAGCTGCCACTGTACCCACCGACTGCAAAAGACCATGTCCACGCGATAAATTCAAACCCCAACCACACATCTACTCATCCCCCACCCCACTCTCGTCAACATTTGGCAGCGTCTCGACCAAATGGAACGAAAAAAATAAACAAACAAATAAATAAATAAACAAATAGACGGCAAAATAACCAAAAAAAATGAAACAACATTTACGATATCAGCGACGATGGTGTGAATCGAAGAAAATTTGATTTCACGAGGGTCGACGTCCATTCGAGAGGGTGGAAAAAAAATAATTCATCGAGTCGTCGCGTCGGGAATACTTTTCCGATGTTTATTTTTTCGTTGCGCCTCCCTCTCTCTCTCTCTCTCTCTTTCTCTCTCTCTCTTTCTCTATAGCTCTGCTGCAATCTCATTCTTTCACCCCCGACTCGGACAAACAAGGAAAACAATTAAGGGTGAAGAAGAACATTTTCAATCATTAATCACGTCGCTGGACATCAAATTTTTTTACTTCAATGCATTGTTTTGTTTTTTTTTTTTTTTTTAATTTATAAAACCCACTGACGAATATTAAAATACCGAAACAAAAGCTGGAAGTTGAAAATTCCAATTTGCTTCCTTACACGTTGTGGACAAAGATTCCTCTATGAGGAACCCATAGATTAAAAAAAAAAAAGAAAAATGAATTTGTCATAGAGAAATCTTGGTTTTGCTATTTTTAGCTTGCAGCTTTTTCATTTTTTTCGCACCAAGCTTTCCCGAAGAGACGTACTCACAAATCACACATACATATACACATTCATCATGCATATATATATATATATATATATATATATGAAAAAAATTGCACCCTGTGGCTTGGGTTTCGCGAGTTGTGGCCCCACTCGTCGCGACTGGAAGATGCGACCGGGCTCTCGACGACGAGACCACTACCACCATCCTCGAACCGCGACACCAAGAGCCATTGTCGTTGCACGCGGTTGGTACAACCAAGTGTGCACATCTATATATATATATATATGTACACGCGTAGCAGCCCAAAACACATGTAATAATTGGCTGGAAGAGTGGGTCAGCGAAAAAGACGGAGGCCTCGAGAGAGTTTCCCCACCCCTGAAAATCATCTTCAACACCCTCATCGCGCGTACTTCCCCTCCGCGCGTTTACCCCACGGGGGCTGGCAACGTCACCCAATGCGCACCAAAAATTTCAGCCGTGTCTATATAGTCTCGCAAATTCACCAGTCACGTACAGTCTGGACGACGAAAAACGTTTTCGGTTTATTTATTTTCATTTATTTATTTTCAAAAACTATTGGAGATTTTTTTATATTTTTTTTCTCAAGGTTTTTCACCTCCAGAGAAGGTTAAGACTTTCTAACAAGACTTGCAAGGACTTGTACGAAGACTTTCGTGACTCATTTCAATTAAATTCAATTTTCATACAATAACAGTCGCCATTTTGAAAAAATAAATAAAACGTGTGCCAACTCACCCCAAGTCTGCACTCAAGTCTGCACCAAGTCTGCACGAGAATTTACTTTCCTGCAAAAAAAATAATAACAATAATAATAAACTTCCAGAGTTTTCGAAAAAAAAAAAAAAAAAAAACGAGTAACGTATTCTTCTCGAACCGACTGTATATAGAATATAGATATAGATATATATATCGATCCATACATATATCTCTCTATTTCGAAGTCATATATTTGTATATATATAATATCCATGTATATAGATATACGAAGTCACGTGTGAGGACGCAGTGTGAGGGTTAAGGGTTGATGGTGGCGCGGGGTGTATTGCGTACGTGCCCCGAGCACCAAGAGGATCCTTGAGGAGCCATCAACCTGCTGCTACCGCCCTCCGTGCCACCAAGAATACGAATACGAAAAAATAAAAAAATAAAAAAAATAAAAATTGAAAAAGAAAAAATACCACCACCTCGACGACGAGGAAGAGCGCCCCATGTGCTCTGGCTGCTCGTGGTAATTATTTTCCAACGTCGAAATAACCCACGGGTCTGTCGCGGAACAAAAAAAAAAAAAATCTCGCCTCACCTCGTCCTCGCCGTGAGGGTGGTTGGTCCCCGTGGTCGCGGGGGGGTTGGCGAAGTACTCGGCGATGAAGTGCTTTTTTGTGGAAGAATGTACACGAGCTCGGGGATAGCGATTTTGGTATCGCCAATGATGGACGAGCGATGAAGGGGTGGGAGGGGGTGGGGGGTGGCGACAGGAAGGAAAAATCGAGGAAACGGCCGGATGACGAAGAGACGATAATATATTTTATGTTTCTCGAGAACGTTGTCCCCGTATCTCGTGCACAAGATAATAACACAAGTTCAACATGTACGCCCACTTTTTTAAATAAATTTATTTTAATCGCTTGTGTTGTACGCGATATGCGAATGTGGGATATATATGTGTGTGTGTGTGTGGGTTTTGTGGCAGGGGGGGGAGGGGAGGGGAGGGGAGACCCGAGGATAACGAGAAAGTCCGGAGTGTGAAGATAAGAGTGGACCGATTCGATTGTTGCTCATTGTTTGTCTCTCTTCTTCTTTCTCTCTCTCTCTCTCTCTCTCTATCCGTCCATCTTTCGAGATGAGATGTTTTTTTGGAGACGAGGCATTGGCTTGACCATCTGGTTTGTAATCTCGTTATCGTGTTGCTTCCGAATCGTTGATTAGTGATTGCGAAAATTTTAATGAGCCATCATCGCTGACTGAATAAATAAAATAAATAAAATAAATAAAATAAATAAAATAAATAAAATAAATAAAATTTCTCGATAGCTCAAAATTAACGTTATATTAAAAAATAACAATTTTATGGTACGTCAATGTCGAAAAGACTGTTAATATATGTAGAATGAAAAAAAAAAATAATAATGAGAAAGCTCGAAGCTTGAATCGTGCAAGCGGCTCAAGCATTTCATACATTTATGGAGCTCGAACTATTGGAAATATTCAACCCTCACTCCGTATAGATACACACACACACACACACAAATTCATATTCAACCCGAATATTTTCCCATATTCAACGATTTTATATGAAATAAAAAAAAATAATACCAAAATAAAAATAAAAAATATCTAAAACGAATTCAAATGAAAAATAAAATCGATGCATAAACCATAAATGCATAATGCACGAGGCAATAGAAAAATTATAATTACCACATTATCGGCACGATAATAAAAATAATAATAATAATAATAACAATAATGTCACTCTCTCTCTCTCTCTCTCTCGTTTCAACGAGCATACAGTCGTTCTCCCGTTCCACATTTTCTCCATCCTCGAAAGTTCATTTTCATTCGTTCAATTATCATTATTATTATTATTGCTTCGTTTCTGGTTTTTTTTTTTTTTTTTTTTCATTTTATTTCGTTGGGAGTCAGCGGTAAATACACACCGCACACTGTCTGTATTAATAATTGCAAGAATATGGGAATAACGACTGCTCGTTATTCCGTGCGGAGTCGAGCTTTCGCTTCATCCCCCGTTTTTCATCCCTCTCTCTCACTCTCATCCACTCGCATTATGTGCATCGGCGGAAACCGACCCTCGAATTTTCAACATTCGTCGTGATTTTGGGCTTCTTGACTTTTATCCCCCTTCCACCCTTAACCCCCTGCCACCCCCTGCCACCCCTCCTCCGGCACTCCACATCACGGTACATTCATGCATTTTGTACCGCGATCCTCGCCGGCCGTTGAAAAGCTCATGGCTTTTCTTTTCGTTGCCGTGCGCACGCGAGTGAAGCATTCTCAACGCGATATGGTCTGTACCCCGAACTTTCTTCTCCGTCGCTCCCTCGCACTCGTCACGAAGAACGAACGAGAGCACCTTTAAGGGGTTACGGCCACTCTGGTGCCAGCAAAAATAGACATATTTATTCCATTTCGTTTTTTTTTTTTTTTTCACCACTACCACGAAATAATTTGGAATTATACAACTTATGGTTTTATATAAAACAAGTATTGAACTGTGAAAAATAATTATTTATTTATTTATTTATTTCATTTTTTCTTTTTTCAAACTGGTGCACTATCGAAAAAAAAAACAACCAAAAAAATCAACGTTTTAAATGCCATGGAAAAATCGTCGGAAAATTGTTTTTAAAAAAGGGAACTGTGCGATATTATAAATAAATTCCTACGTATACTAACGTGAATAGTCATCTGATCAATTATAATAAATGAGTTTTCGAAAAAATGATTGTCGTTGAATATTGTCGTCGAAAAAAAAAATGATTGTCGTATAATCCGGAAAAGCTAGTCCACGGGGGCCAGAGAGAAACCGGGGTCTGGAGAAGCCGGATGGCTGCTGCTCGTGCTGGTGCTGCTCTCCGGAGTAGTTTCTGGCCGCGCGGTGTTGGCTGCGGAGAGCCATAAAACTTTATGGCGCGTTCGCATCGACCGTGGAGACCGCCTAGCAGAGAGAGAGAGGCTTCCACCATCGGGCAACACAACACACAACCAACCACCGACGTTCCAGAACCCGGGTTACCATCACCACCACCCTCCCAACCTCGTGTGTCGTAATACCCGTCCCGTCGCTATGGCAACCACCCAGCTACCTACCCCCTACGAACATCCAACGTAAAATATATAACTCCATTTATACATATATATATATATATATATATATATATATATATATATATATTATACGTATTTTATATATATATGAACATATATAGATTAGGGTGGTCCTTGTTTCGGTATCTTTTATTTTTTTATTTTACCACTGCCAGAACATAATATGGTTCGAAATGAATTTTTGAAAAAAATATTCTTAAGATTTGAGATTCCTATATAAATTCTCAACCCTGCCGCACAGCCTCCCAAAGTTTGTTATTTAAATAACACTTTTTTTTCTATTTCATTTTTCAGAATTTTTATTTATCATGACTGAAGTATACTGCAACGAAAAATGTGATCTTTTCACCAGCTGTGGCTGCAATACCGAAGAATTCCTTGTAGAATACTGAACGATAATTTTTTTTTCGAGTCCACTCAAAATTGAAATTAAAAAAAAAAAACCTATTTTCAATGTAGAACGGGTCAGAATTAATAATTGTTTATAATCTACATGATCATCAATAGTGCAGAACATGATGAAAAAAAAAAAAAAAAAAAAAAAAACACTGTGTTACTTGAATGGCAAACTTTGGGAGGCTGTGCGGCAGAGTTGAGTATTGATACAGCGATCTCAAATCTTGATGATATTTTTCAAAAATTTATTTCACCCCGTATTATCCTCCGGGAGCGGGGAAATAAAAAAAAACGCCGAAATAAGGACCACCCTAATACACATACACACAGACATATACATCTATACGTATGCATACATATATATGTATATTTTCCCCTGAAACCGGTATCTCACTCTCCAGCGTCTCGTTTCCCCCTTGGCCTCTGCTACCCCAACGTTTGCCAGTCTGGCAGCGTGGCAGCAGCCCCTTCAACCCTCCCTCCGAACGTTCCCGCTGCCTTTCCAACCCCCTCGCCATGGACTCTCCCGGCCATTCCCGCCACCCTCCTCGACTGACTGCCTATATCCCCTTCTCTATCTTTATACATCTATCCATCTCTCTCTCTCTCTCTGTCTCTCTCTAGTTGTCTATGTATCTATATCTATATCTCAGTCTCTCCTTGTCTCTTTATCCCGCACCCCTCTAAAGCCATACGAGCGGCGCACGTTCGAGTTTTCGCTCATTTGCCACAGGCACCAGCACCAGCAGCATCAGCAGCATCAGAACGACGACTCGAGAGAGAGAGAGAGAACCAGAGAACCTCTCTCTCTCTCTCTCTCTCTCTCTCTCTCTCTCTCTCTCTCTCTCTCTCTCTCTCTCTCTCTCTCTCTCTCTCTCTCTCTCTCTCTCTCTCTCTCTCTCTCTCTCTCTCTCTCTCTCTCTCTCTTTTTCTATCTCTCTCGTAAAACTTTCCTTATCTTGCTCACAGAAAAAAACATACTCTCCTCGATGTTCTCTTGCTTCTTCTAATTTCTATCATTATCATAATTTCTCTGTTGATATTAATTTTTCGCATGTTTTTACGAGTTTTTCGATTTTTTTTTGCAGTTTTATTTATTTTTCATCTTCGTGACTGATCTCCGAAATTCTCTTGCTTTATCTTATTTTCTGAATTCTTTTTTTTTCTCAATCTTGCGGAAAAAGGGAGACAAAAACTAGAAGAATTGTTTGGACAATTGTTTCGTTCTTGTTAATGAGAAGAAGGATTGGGGGGAGGGGGGGAAGGGCTATCTCATTTATGCACAAGGTACATTTTATTCAAATAGCACATTTTCACAACGATATTATACACAAAACACACACACACACAAACACACACGCATATATATATATCGATAAAATACTGAAAATTCGTGTACACGTTATATCGTCCAGTTACCCGAGAGGGTCGAAAAACACGAGGTTTAACGGTTCGTGAAAATGAGAATGGAAAATACATGCTCCGTGCAACTTCACCATGGAAAACGGTAGCACCGAATTTTCCACACACACACACATATATCTATGTGTGGGATACAGGTCTAAACGAAGTTGCATGTAGTACCCATGAGATACTAGTCAAAATGCAACGAGATAATCTCTTCCCAACCTATATATATACACCTCAACCGTTTTACAAGCGCACCCTCTGTGCGCGCTGTGTATTTTCATACAAAAAGTGAAATACGCGGTCCATGAAGCACGCAGCTCTGTACCCCAATTTACATACACATATATATATATAACTATATGTGCATGTGTGTGTGTTTACGTATAAATATAGTATACAGCTATGTAGGTGTGCGAGAGGTAGTTTTGCTTGTTTGTTCTCATCTAGAATAAACAGTCGTGGGCAAAATGATTCAAAGTCTCTCTCTCTCTCTCTCTCTCTCTCTCTCTCTCTCTCTCTCTCTCTCTCTCTATCACTCGCTAACATTCTCCATCTCCCTCTCGCTGTTTCACATCCCCATAACAGTCTGACACACGCACCGTGATCATGCTACTCGGTTTGCTTTTCACAGTGAAAACTCTCCCCCAAACCCTCCCCTCCCCCCCCCTCGCTTTATCCCCGACGTCTGCAATATAACGCGACGACGAAGCGTAGAATAGCCCAAGCGAAGCAGTTGGCCGAGTACGTAGTAGAAGCGAGCCCCCCCCCCTCCCCCTTCTGCTCCTATACAAGAGACTCGGTCTCTCTTGAATGTGCATCTTGGATTATTCAGATGATTTCCTGGAGTACGGAGGAAGAGGGTGGAGGAGGGATGAGGGAGGAGGGATGATAACAACGGTAAACCCCTGGCGTCAGGTGAGGGCGAGATATATGGATAGGTCGTGGGTGCGCAATTTTGTGAAGAGTCGACAGTTATATATATATATATCTGTATATAATATATTTAGGGACGAAACCGAGACAGCGTGACATTGGAACGAGCTTATTATTTAGGAAGCTTCGAGACAGAGGCTTGATTCGTCGTGACGAAGGTTTTCCATCTGTTTGCAAAAAAAAAATCATTTGCAATTTTTTTTTATATCGCCGCGCAAATATTTTTTATCGATCGTAAAAAAAAAAATATATCATTTCACAGTCCATTGAAATATTAAATATAATTGCCACAATCCACAATGATTTTGTCCGGAAAAAGTATTCAAAACACGAACCTTCGTTTTACCAAATGCTCTTTTCCGCATCGAAAATAGCTCGACTCAACGTAACCCGCGATAAAACGTTTCCCACGAAGGTCCTCGACCTTCATTCGCAACACGCATCGTCAAAAGCTCTTTTTTTTTCCTCAACTACCGCCGAACGACATCGAGCTTTCATACCCATCCAACCGACCGCGGCTAATTTCACACGAAACCGGGTTTCAACGCGTTTCCGTTTCCCACCGCCCGCGTCAACCCGGTCTTTCTAATTTTACTCAATTCCACGAGTTTGGCGAATGGCGCGGGACAAGATTGCGAGTTATGGGATAGTTTCGAACATTTCAAAATAACATATTTCCACGACATTGAAAAAAAAACATGAAAAATCGATCAATCATCATCAATTGAATTTTTTTTATTCAACGAAAAATTCGATAAAATATATTTTTTCACTTTCAATAAAATTCCATTCTTTCCTCTTCGGACAAAAAATACCCACCCCCTTAAAAAAAAAACCAAAATACAATGGAAACAAATAAATTTCCCACGATTTCCGGTCACTGACTGGGACACGACGATCGTTCAGTTCCCTCAAAAACCTTTCTTTCCAATTTTACTCAATTCCACGAGTTAGCAATTGCTAGGTAAAAGACGTGAGGCTTCGTAGGGCTGTTGGGGGGTGGATAAGGGATAACCAGATACAGGGAGAGGGTGGGGGGTTGTTGACTGTCGCTCGAGATGGGTAAAACCGTATAATGCATTGCGCGTGGCACGAGTGGGGCGTGCGGGTCTAGGTGTTTACACGGAAATTAATCCCGCGTTACCTTCGCAAGCTCGAAGCTCCGACCAAGCCGTCGGGGGCGAGGGGGGGGGGCACAGAATCGCGGGAAAGGAGTGAAGGGGGCAGGGTTGATAATAATAAACGTTCCTCTCGCTACCCCGGTTAGTCTGACACTCTGGCCCTCGGGGCCGGGTAAAGCTGGTAAAGCTCGCGTTCGGCGAGTCCGGGTCCTTTGATCTCGCGCTTCGTTTGTGCGTTTAAACACGAGCTTTCCGAGTAGAGCAGGCTTGTCCCCCCCTTTTCCCCCTCCCGGTACAGAGGAAAAGCACCGAGTGGCCGCAAAAGAATCTCGCGGGCGTCGATGGCTCGTCGGGTGGAGGGGGGAGGGGGGGGGGGCAAGGCCGGCGGTCGCCCCCGCGCGGAGACTTCAACAACCGAACAAGAAACATCGGGTGAGAATGAAGAGCCACGAGGGGGGGGCAAAACTCTTTCTTCGGGACTTTCCTTCCACGAGCTTTTCTTTTGTTTTTTCTATTTTTTTTTTTTTTTTTCGTACTTTGTAATATCCCGCCAGGACACTAGCGCCCTCTACCTTTTCACCATCGTTCTCTGGTGGTGTCTTGAATGCGGATCTTGAAACTCCTCGAAATGTCCGGTGGTGGGTTTAGGATCGGTTGAATAAAATTTCGTTGTTTCTCGAAGCGGCCGCGAGTGTGGCGCCACCGGAACTGAGGTAACGCGGGGGGGGGCGTGGGGCGCGGATTAACAAACATAACCTTCGATTCCCGTGATAACCTCGTGGTTGAGCCATCAACTGGGTTCCAGCTTGGTCGATCGACACCTTTTCACGGTTCCGGCTAATGTCACGCGGAGGTTATGTCACATTCGACGATGGGATCAACGATGCAACGTGGCGTGCTTTGATATATTGCTTCAAAGTCGTGAAATCCGTATTGATTCGTACAATGGGGCTTTTGGGTTATTCGTAAAGACATCGACGATCCGCTTCCGTCTCTCTTGCCCCGCGTCACCTCAGCTACGGTGGCGCCGTGCTCGTGGCGGCTACGAGAAACAACGACGATTCATTCGTTACCAGCCCGCGAATCGTCGGAGTTTCGACAATCTCTGGGTATAAGAAACCGTGTTTTCTCGGCATCGCGAAAGCGCGAAAAGATATGGCGCCACTTCGCTCGATTACAAACGCTACAAATATCCAACGAGGCAAAACCCCTTTTGTTTTGTTTTTTTTTACGGGCGCAAGTTCTCTGTTGGTGTATAATAGCTCTCACGTGGGCTAAGACGAGCCATCCATCCAACTATGGGCTCTGCCACTCTTTATTGTCACATTGTCTTTATTGTCACACTCTCGCGTGCGGACTCACCCCCTACCACCCCCTCTCTCCTTGTACGTTGCGCCACTCTGTGATTCCCTCAACCGATTCACTCTTCCGCGTGATAAACTCGTTCTCCCGGCTTTTTTGCCCACTTTTGCCAGTTTTTCTCTTTGAGATTGTCTTTTATTTCATTTCTCTTTTTTCTTTCTTTTGTTTTGTTTTTTTTTTTTTCGCTTTGCTTTTGACTGCGTCATCTCGACGATTTTTTTTTCTCTTTTCCGTGTTTTCATGATGCAACTGATGCCACTTGTGGGTCGGATTAATGGGCTTTAATGGATTTCCTCGAGCGTGTGAGATTCCGACGAAGCGAACGATCTCCTGACACATCACAGACATTTTGTTAATTTTTTTTTTTTCCTTTTCTTTCGTTCCTTTTATTTATTTTTTTTTTTTTTTTCCAACGAGAGTCTTTGAGGCGTGAGGTAGGGTGATTATGGGACGGGGGAGGCCTTATTATCGAGGACTCGTTGTTCGGACGATCGTGTTTCACAAAAGGCGAAACGTTTTTTATTTTTTTTTTTTATTCACGATCTCTGATGGGTGTCGTTTTTATTTTTTTATTTTTTTTTCCCGGTCCAAACGAATATGTGAAATAATAACGTATCTCGGTTTTACAAGAGAGGGAGGAGGGGGGGAAGGGATTGTGGTTCGGTTCGCGGCTTTGAGGACGCGATGGACGATGGACGAGTTTGGGGACACACGTCACGGGGGCGAGACACGCGTTTTATTGGCTTCGTTTGGTCATAACGGGGAGTTTAACGAAAGACGAATCGCCACGCCGTCGAGGGGAGGTGGTGGAAAGGGAGGAAAGAGGGTCGATGGAAAGAGAAATGGAAAAAGAGGAAAAGAGACTGAGAGTTTTTCTATATTTCACTTTTTAGTTAAAAAAGTTACATGCACACACATATATATATATATATGTATATGTAATGTGTATAGAGTGAAGAAATATATATATACGTATATGTATTTTGCTATGAGCTATGAGCTATATACATAGATGGAGAGAGAAAGAGAAAAAGAGCTTTTTTTAATTTCACTTTTCGCTTTTGCTCATTCTCTCTCTCTCTCTCTCTCTCTCTCTCTCTTGCCTCGAGTGCTCGAAACTTTTTCAAGTGGACGTCCAATATTGCGAACGTTGACGCACATTTGTGTGTGCACACGTATTTGTGAAAGTAACTGCCCGCAAAGACCAAAAGTGCTTTTATTATTATTATTATTATCATCATTTTTTTTCTGCCCCCAAACTTATTTTCCAGAATTCACAATAACGTGATTAAACAGTGCAAGCTCGCAGACGTGATACTCACTCGAGTTTACAATTTTTTTTATTGATAATCGAGGTACGAGTAATTGTTTTTTTTTTTTTTTTTTCAATTTTTTTTATTGATCGAATTTTGAGAGACTGTGTTGAAATCGATGCTGCAAAAATGCTCGTCGAGACAACGAGGAATCTCGTTCGGACGTTTAGACGCTGCGAAGAAGAATGACGAATTCCGTTTGCGTCGAACCGTCGAAGTCGTCTCGCAGACGAACAAAAAATTGCAGACGGGGGCCTATTCGTCGTCGCCCAGTTTCGTCGTCGTCGTCTTCGTGGTCCCTTGATTTCTCTTTCCATGGCGTTTTTGGGCGAAGACGAGTCCCCGCGTCATTGAGAGAAAGACAGAAAGAAAAAAAAAGAGAAAAAAAAACAGGACCAGATTGTGTCCGGATGCGTCGATCGAATAAAAACAAGAGAAAGAGAGAGAAGGATAGAGATTCATATTTTATTGTGATCTTGTACGATTTTATAAAAATGATGTATAAAATCTAAAAATTAACAGGGACTGAAAATATAATTAATTATATTTATCAATTAAATAAATGCATTTTCTTTTTATTATTTAGTTTGCAAGAGAGAGAGAGAGAGAAAGAAAGAGAGAAAAAGAGGTTTTGCTCGAATCGTCGTGAAAGACGAATGCACGAAAAAAAAGGGTTGAAGGAATCGGCCAGGATCTCCGACAAACGTCAGTCCCATCGTCCTTCGAATCCCTTTTTTTTCGTTCCTTATTTTTTTATTTCATTTTTTCAATCTCATTATTTTTTTCTTTTTGATTTAGTTTTTTTTTTCCCCGAAATGTCTCTGGTCGGGGCGCGCTTTCGCTTGATTCGATTAAATCTGTCAGCGAATCTCTCCTGCCCATATCCCGACGTTCCACCGACGGACGAGACCGACCGTGTCTAATGGTCACCACTGTATAAATCACTAAAATTTTCGTCTCTTTCGTTTGCCGCGTGTGTGTGTTTCAGGGATCAGCGATGCGAGCGTGGGTCTTGTTTCACCGAAATTCGGATCATTGATAAAAATCGGTGACGAGGTCGAGATGCGTTGTCACGTTGACGGATCCGGCGACATGAGATACGAGTGGTTCAAGTGAGACTATTGTTATTTATTGTTATTTAATTTAATTCAATTTTATGTAATTGTATTTATTTTATTTCATTTATTTTGCATTTTAATTTTCAGAAACACGGAGAGTCTGGCTCGCAACGAACGCGTCGAGATGAGGAAGAACAAAAGATTGCACATACACAAAGCAAGCACTCAGGACAATGGAATTTACACTTGCGTCGCGAGAAACGAAGCCGGTTCGTCACCCGTCAAAGAAAGTTTTCCATTGATAATAAATGCCAATGACACGGCCACGATCAAAGTCGTTCCGCAAAATTTGATCGCCAAACGCGGTGACGCGGCAACGTTGCATTGCGTTTACGAAAATGCGGATACCACGAGTTGGTACTTCAAATCGATCGGACCTTTGGAATCCGACGATGAGAGAATAATTCACGACAATGGAACTCTGGTTATAAGATCGGCCGAACATCGCGATCAGGGAATATACGCTTGTCACGGGATCAAGGACGATGACGTGCAGATATACACCGCGGAATTGCAAATTGCATGTAAGTGCAAGATTTAAAAAAAAAAAATTCATTTTATTTAAAAATTTTTTTTTTTTCGTGATCATGATCATGATTTTTTTTCCAGGATCATTGTGATGATTGCATTGATGATATGAGATGCATTTTGCATGGCACCATCGTATCGAATTTATCAGATTTGTTTGCTCGATTTATTTTTTAATTGTTTGTTTTTTTTTTTTTTTTTTTTTCTAAATTCCAAAGATCTGCAAAATTTGTCCGGAGCATCTTTCGAACCTGTGCTTCCCGATCAATTGGCGATAGTCGGTGAGGATCAGGAGTTGCAGGTGAGCTGTCGCGAGCCATCGGGGCTTCCGACCCCCCGCGTCTACTGGAAAGATCCCCGTGGACACATAATCAGCGACGCCGGTCCGGTTCGCGTGCAGGACAACACCCTGATCATCGCCAAAGCCCGAATCGACGAGGACGGTGGAAATTACACTTGCGTGGCGGAAAATCTCGCGGGAGAGACCGAAATGATAGTTCAAGTCGTTGTTTCGAGTGAGTTTCGCGTGGGGTCCGGCGAATCCCACTCGCCAATATCGCACCCATCCTCGTTCTATTCAACGTAACGACTTGAATCTCGCGGCAAACTTCAGTTCAACATGTTTTCTAAATAATCTGATAGTTGCTGTCTTCTATTCACGATTTTTAAGCAGTCAAAACACGATAAGAAACAAAAAATATAAAAAATCACGAAATCTGACTTTTTACAAAAAAATTCGTGAAAATTTTAATTTTTGCCATATGGTAAAAAATCTTACGCCATTTTAATCTTGAGATGTTATAGTTTTATGAAAAAAATAGAGCTTTCATGGACTTTGAAAAAAAAGTAATATTTATTTAAAAATTTGAACTCAAGACTTTTGGTCGATGTAGAAAAGTAAAATTGCGTACATTTTGATGGACAAAATAATATTTAAAGAATTGTATTTTTATTGCATCAATACCATGAAGAGTTGGTCCGGGGTCCAATGGACCCCAAATGACCGCAAAGGATTAATCATAAAAACGCACATAGCCAAAAAATCAATTGTTAATTCTTGCCCTCACAATTATTTTTTCAATTTTCAGGTCCAGCAAGTCTAACGAGTTCGCCGGAGCCGTTGGAAGTGATGGAAGGCGAACCGGTGACAATGACCTGTTCTTATTCGGGAATGGAAGCCCCGGTGACTCACGTGCAATGGTTGAAAGACGGCGAGGCACTAAAAGAAACGGGTGGCCCGACTAGACACCGAATAACCGATCGTCACGGAAACGTAACTCTCACATTCAAATCCGCGTATCTCACGGACAAGGGAAATTACGCTTGCGAAATAATCACCAAAGGTTTTCCACCGTTGATATCGGAAAAAGCGGCCCTTATCGTTCGCGAAAAATTAAAATTTTCCCCGGCCCCAGTGGACAAGATACTCGAACTCGGTTCGACGGTCAAAGTCTCGTGCAAGGCTCAGGGAACGACAAATCCGACCGTTCGATGGATCAAGGACATCGAGGGCAAAGAATTTCCAAAACACGTGCAAGACGTTAATGGAACTTTGCACTTCAATGGGGTCGTTCAGGAGGACAAGGGACGTTACACTTGCATCGCTTCGAACGCTCAGGGATCGATTAATCATACAATCGACATCGAAGTCGTCAGTGAGTACAAAAAAAAAATTTTCAAAACGAATCCTAAGGCATTAGGTTGTGTTAAATGTTCAGAAATCTTTTTACAATAATTAATCTAATGAATGACCAAGGAATATAATTTTTTCCATTTTTTTTGTGCAAATGGAAAGCGTTCGAATTATTTTTTCAGTGTAAATTTACGATTTGTTTTTTATTTTTTTATTTTTTTCAATTTTTTTTATTTTTGCTATGAAAAGAAAATTTTTTGACAATTGACGGATGTTTTCAGTCGCTCCGAAATTCACCCAAATGCCGCAAGATCCGTCCGAGGCGACCGAGGGCTATCCGATAATGCTCCACTGCGCCGCCGAGGGCGATCCGACCCCGCAAATACAGTGGGACAAAGATTCACGATTGAACAATCTCGACGATCCGAGACTGCAGGTATTGTCGAACGGCAGTCTTTACATTAAAGAGGCTTATCTTAGCGACGAGGGAAAGTACGGTTGCACAGCGGGCAACAGCGGGGGTCTCAAGAGGATCGAAGTACAATTGAATGTCAAAGGTACATGACACGACAACCTAAATTTCATTCCGCAAATGTATTATTTGTTTTTTTCTTTCTTTCTTCACAAACAAGTAACTTACTCGTTATTTCTTCAAAATCTTTATTTTATTTGATATTTATTTACTTTTCAAAACTTTTGAATTTAATTTGCAAAAATCACGTTGTATTTTTTTTCGGGTCAAAACTTGAAAATGAAATTGAAAATTATTTTTTTTTTTTTTTTTGCAATAGCCGGCGAGGGTTACAGAACGGATTTGGACGTTGAGGGTTACGACGGTTCGATGATGACGAAAACATTTACGATAACGTTGAGCGTTACAGCGGCGTACATGATTCTCGTGGTCGGACTCATGCTCTACTGTCGTTACCGACGCAGACGCAGGAAGGCACAGTACTTGCAGGAACAGGCCGAAGGTAAGATTACAATATCTCATAAGACGTCTGAAAAAACATTCGAATCCTGGACATCATGAAAAAAAAAAAAAAAAAAAAAATCTCAAGTTGTGCTCGGTCGGTAACAAAAACTGTAAACCATTTTTCTCAGCCGTGAATGATTTTTCGAATAAAAAACGAGAACGATTGCCAGGACACATCAATTCCTCAGTCATTCGTTCTCGTGATTTATCCAAAAGCTCAACAATGGCGACGAACAACGGGTTTCCATTGTAACGAAAATCCAAATTCATTTCCAGAAAAATTGGAAAACGGTGATGTCCAAGAGGAGCAAACCGAGCTAAAAGGTACGAATCACAACAAGACATCAACCGCAACGGGTGGCCCTACCTCATCAACGAAGACCAAAGAAAATCGTGATTCCCACAAGAGCGACGGTGCGGAAACGGCTCAGAGTCAGAGCAGCAACCATTCGAAAAAATCAAAAACAAGTTACGACAAATTAGCCGTATCGCGAACGAACCTGCGCGACTTAAAACCCCTGGGTCGCGGTGAATTCGGTGACGTGTTCTCCACGAAGTATCAAATCGACACGGAAAAGGAACAAGTCGTGATGGTTAAGAGTCTCACAAACACCAAAGACGAGACTGTACTGCAAGATTTCAAAAGACATCTCGATCTTCTTTACAAACTTAATCACGAAAACGTGGTCAAATTGATCGGTCTCTGTCGGGAGGAAGAACCGGATTACATGATTCTCGAGTACACCGATTGGGGAGATTTGAAACAATTTTTAATAGCCTCGAGAAAAGAATCAACCGCGAATTCCGCAAACGGCACGAGTCCCAATCACGAAACGAAAAAACGCGCTCCACAATTGTCGGTCGCACAAATTTTGTCTCTTTCCAATCAAGCTGCACGCGGTCTGAAACACATAGCCGACAATCGTCACGTTCACAAAGACATTGCCGCGCGCAATTGTCTCATAGCCAGCAATCTCACCCTGAAAATTTCACTCCCATGCATGACCAAAGAACCTTATCATCAGGAATACACGAAACATCGCAATCAAGTTATACCACTGAGATGGTTGCCCTACGAAGTCGTCTACGAGGACGAATATTCGACCAAGAGCGACGTCTATTCGTTCTCCTGTCTAGTTTGGGAAATTTTTCATCAGGGCGAATTGCCGTTTATCAAATTGAACGATGATTCCGTGCTCGCTCAATTGAAATCTCACACCCTCACCTGGAAAGCTCACAAAGCCGCTCCACCCGCGCTTCAGGAATTGCAAAATTCTTGCTGGTCCACGGATCCACGCGAACGACCGACTTTCGACGATGTTGTCACGAAAATTGGAGAAATTGTCGTTGACAGTTGCTTGTAAAATATTTTTTTTTTCGTTTTTTCGAGAATTTTGAACTTTGTTTTTTCTTTTCTGTATCAATATTGACCGGAGAACGAGTGAGAAATGGCAAGAGCGATGGAGATCGTGATGATCCGATTGAATTTTGCTTCGTCGTCGATGGACAATTATTTTATTTTTATTTTTATTACTATTATTATTATTATTATTATTATTTTTAATATAATATATATCACGGTGGTTCAATTCGAATCGAAGCTCCCTAATATATATTTAGATGATTAGATGACGGTCCATCGTATGATGAAAAAATACGAATTTGTTTTTTTTTTTTAATCAATTTGCCAGTCGACGGATTTTAGATTTCGACAATTAACCGAGTGAGAGACCCTTTCTCCCTTTATCGTCGCCCACGTTGTCGTCGAGTAGTCGCCGATAAGGGTGAAGCAGTTGGGGGGAGCGGGGGGCAAGTCAAAGGAACGTCCAATTTATCGTCGGTGTAACGACGAGATTATTCCAAGGCGTCCATTAGCACTGTAAGCAGTCGTCGTAGCGTTATTTATTATTCCGATGAGAATCGTTAACGCGCTATCGGATAAAACGAAATTCTTCGCACGCAACTCGTTTCGAATCGGATGATTCGGGCCTGAAATCAATGGGCCCGGAAGTGACGGTCCATTCATTCGAGAATCAGCTATGGACTAATTCTTTTGATGAAAATGGATTTTAAATACTTTTTCGAACAAATAACTACGATTAATAATTATCATTGAACAATTGATATTGATACAATTGTTCGATGATTGACGAATTATTTTGAATAATTATTCATTCACAATGAATTTTTCAATGAAATATAAAATAAAATTTAATCATTCATGATAAATTTTGATATCAATAATTTGCAATAATTATTCATTTACAATGAATTTTGATATTACAAATTTTAAATGCATTTTCAGTGAATGAATGTCCATTACTGTCGCCAATAAGACGTGTGCCAGAATTAAAAAACAAGGTGGAAGAAAAAAAAATTAATTTCAAAAAGTGAAGAGAAAAAAAAAGTAAAATGACGATGAAAAAAATATTAAAATGACGATGAGCGATCGATGATGATTGCATTTGCATCGTGTGTAAACGCATTGTATTGGTCGAACCGCAGAGGGGGGGGGAGGGGGGTGAGTTGGTAACGATTATATTATTAGCTGATTAAGATTCGTCGCGCCGACATCGAACTTGCATGTAATAACTTCGTAGACTGTAATTCACGTAAGACTTGTATCGACATATACACACATACAAACACACACACACAGACGTATAGCGAGAGAATGAGAAATCGACGAAATCAACGACCCAGTTTCGAAGGACCGATTTTTCAAAAATTAATTATCAAGTATTATAGAATAAAAAATAAATAATAATAATAATATTTCACGTCTGTAATCGAGTTGTCGCTCCGTGTAAAATCTTCGGCTTTTGTTCGCAAAGTTTGCTTCGTTTCGTAAAAATTTCGAAACAATATTGATATAAATTTAGAGGCACGCGATCGATGGATGCAAAATTGATTGATCAATTGTTCGTTTTTTTTTTTTATTTTTCGAAAAATCGGTCCGATAAAAAGTAAAAAAAAATCGTAAGGGAAAATTTTTCACACTCGAATGTAAACTCGATCGTCGGGATCACGAGTCTTACGTCTTATCATTGTTGTAGAATGTTTAATCGATTACTCTCGTACGTCGAACCGTGGAAAGACAAAAGTGATCTGAAAACAACAGAGCAAAGAGAAGAAAAAAAAACGGGGAAAAAAAAGATAAGAAAACAAAAAAAAACGAACGTAAGATGAATAATAATAATAATAATAATAATAATAATAATAATAATAGTAATAAACGGCCCTGTATATACCGAAGGTGTAGACTGTATAAATTAAGCCAATTGTCGTGGAACGATGCGACGATGAAAATAATTAATAACAACAACAATTATAATAACAATAATGCGAATAATAATAACAACAACAATAATTATTATATTGATACTACGATAATTCCTTCGAGCTTCTGGGGCTTGCATAATGCCACCCGTGAATCTTCCAAAAAAAAAAAAAAAACAAAACAACAACAACCAAAACTACGAATTCAAATATTTTCCGATCTTCCATCCAAACGAAACAATTTTTTTTTCATACGTTTGATCTCAACGAGAAAATTGAAATAAAAAAAAAATAATCATATTATTTTTATTCGACTCGCGCTGTCTGTGGTAAATAATAAAAAAATTCGCTTTTGTGAACAGCGATGGAAAAAGAGAGACGAAACAACGAAAGTTCATGATAATTGTCCATTTGGCTGAAGCGCCACTCCGAAAAATTAAAAACTCGAAACCTGGAGACGCACCCGAACGGCCGAATTGGGAGAGCAAATAATAATAATAATAATAATAATAATAATAATAATAATAATAATAATAATAATAATAATAATAATAATAATAATAATAAATAAATAAATAAATAAATAATGGATTATCTTTGGAATGATCGATGGGCCTATTTAACGGCGATAAATCGCACGATCTTGGTCCGGGGCTATGAATGTGTGCATGAGTGTGTGCACACACATACTTACACATATATCGCTTCAATTATCACGTGAATGGAACGAAAAAAAAAAGAAAACAATTTGAAAAAAAAAAAAAAAAGCTTCTGCACAATTCGAAACTTCGTCGATCGATCGTACGCGCGAAAAAAAAAAATGATATTCTCCATATCTCTTTTCAAACTCAAAAATGTTGTCGATTCATTTTTTTGCGATTTTTTTTTACGTCGTTCTTGACACGAAACCCCGAAATATCAATCGCACGATTATAATTTATAGGCGTACGTATAGCGAACGAAAATATATTCGAAGCATCGAAGCAGCAGTGTGTGATGTGACGCGACCTGCGGGAAGCCGTGGGTGCGAGAGAGACAGCGCTATAGGCGCTCGCTGCGGTCCGAGAGAGAGAGAGAGAAGGAGCCAAATTTTTAGTCCTTACAAGAGTCATGATTTCAGTCATTTTTTTCGTAAAAAAAAAATTCGTTTGTGTTAAGACCGTCGCTTTCAATCTATCGCCACATTCCTCGTCGCACGATTCCATTGCAGTGGCAACGATCGGGCGACGTTTCATTTTTCTATTGAACATTATTTTTCATTCTTTATTTTATTTTGTTGTATTTTTTTTTTAAACATCTTTCGCGCGTTAGATATAATAATTGATAACGGGAGGACGAAGACTCGATATATATAAATACATATATGTATATCATACATCTATATATATCCATGCCCATTCTATGCCTTTGCATCTAGTCATAAACGACGACGATAATGTATCATCGATGATTGTAAACGATGACCATTCGTAATTTCGTTCGACATAACAACGATCAATCGCGCACGTCGACATATTAATATCTCACCCTCTCTCTCTCTCTCTATCTGTCTCTATCTTTTTTTGTAAATATTTGTACTTTTTTACTTTTAAATCCACAAAAACGATATGCACTATGAATAAATGGAAATTGAAAAAAAAAAAAAACGACTCTTATTATTACAAAAGTATCTGCCGTGTCGATTGTTCGAAAAGATGCACGAAAAAAAAAAAAACTTCATTACCGACCGTCGATCTTAACGGTTTTATCAACGGTTCGTCTCAACTGTTTTATCTTCGGTTAGCGAAGAAATTTTCTTGAAAAATTGTTACCAGCAAAGTGTCAAGTACAACCGGTGCTACGACGATGGCAGCACCGGAGGGATGAAAAAAGTCGACTTACCGACCGATGAGAAGAGTCCTGGACCCGCTCCGACGATGAACTCTCCGAACCCGACGATCCAACGTCGATATCGCGATGTCCCCTCCATTTTACACACACACACACAAACACAGACACGAACACAAACACCAAATCACTTTCACGACACTGTATATCCATTCGTTTGAGAGTCCCGACGTCGACGCTGAATTCTACGCGACATTGATATTTCAATAATTTAACGTTTTCAAGAATGAAAAATAAGCTCAGTCGTAGGCTCAATTAATTATCTCGATAGCTTAAATTTCATTTTCGAATAATCTTTTGACTTTTGCTCAAGAAATTTTCACCGATTCAGCGCGACGCGACAAATTCTACGGTCGCACGAAGCCGTCGCACGACCTTTTCGTCGAATCTACTTTATTGCATTGTAAAAAAAAAAAAACCAATTTGTTACAAAGACGAAAGCAAATTATTGAATGATACAAAGCCAATAATCCATGAAATGATTCAATTTTTCAAGCCGACGAAAGAATCGAATGCATCGCAAAATGGCGTCGGACGCCGTTTGGTCAATTGGCCCCCACCCCCCATTTCGATCTCGGCTATGCCAATTTTGCAAACCGACCCATCGAGCGCATTGTTATTGTCAGCAGACCCAAAAATATTCTTAAAAGTGCGATCGGATCTTTAATTTCCTTCGATCCATCGTTTTGTCATGTTTTTTTTATAATTTAACCAAATAAGCTTTCGATATACAATTACCCATCCTTCCAACGGGGACCGACGCAACGTACTGCCGCGGATGACCGTTACAAACAGCCGCCTAATCTGCGCGCGCCGACACCCCCGAACATCCGATTTACGTTTCTTCGAATTGTAATATTTGCGAGAATGTAAAAAAACAAACAATCATCGGGTTTGCGTTCTAATTTAATTCGAAATATTAATTTCCAACAAACGAGCTTAACAAGCTCCCAAAATTGCAATCGTGCTTGAAAAGGAAACGCGATTGTCTTAGCGTCCCTGATCCGCGCCTGCGTCTTGCGCCAATCATCCTCGCGCGAGATGATTAGTCGAATCGATATATCGATTATCGTCGACGCATCGAATTTTTTTCTGGTGACCACATACGCGGGAGCTTCGACGCCTGTCCACCAGATGTCACGACGACAAACGACGATTCTTCGAACTAAGAAACTTAACCTATCGACAATTTCCCCGCTTATCTTCAATTTCACAGAAAACATTATCCACAGATACAGTACACCGACATTGGCGCTGTACCGGAAAAAAACTGTCGACAAAAAAGTCGTCGGGGCTTTTTGCGAGAGTATCAAACCCCATAAATCTCGCACTCTTCACTCAAATTTTTTGTCTTCAAATCGAAAATTCTAATTATAAGGCTTTAGCTTTTTGTTTATTATATCAATCAATAATGTGTGAGTATTATTAATTGTACCATTGAAAAATATAATCAGAACAACAAACACTGGTTCGTTAGCTCTGACGTGTCATAACCTCAAAAGATACAAGCCGGCAATATTTCGTTTTTGAACTAATCGTTTGATTATTGTTGCTGTTGTTTTTGTTTAGCTGTCACAAGCGGCGTATCGTTTGTTCTATCGTCGATCCTCACGATAATATTATTCTCGGGAATGCAAATGTACAAAAGTTGGTTGACATCGACCCAGCTGCACACCGTTCTCGGAGGTTACATAGGTTCCATGCTATTCGTACTCATACTCACCGCTCTGGGCAATCTCGAGTCAACCATGTTCGGAAAGTCTTTTCAACTGAAGCTCTTTCCCGAAGGTCAGTAACCATTTTCGTCGTAGCTATGCACCCGGCGTTTCGCGCCAAGTACATCCGTCAACGACAAAAAATCTATTCGAATCGAATACAAACTGAGAATGTAATAAAAACGTTTTTGTCACAGTTTTTATATCATTGATGGCGTCGCTTGTCGCCTCGGGACTGGTGCATCGTGTGGCAACCACCACCTGTTTCATATTCTCGATGGTCGCGCTTTACTACATCAATCGCATATCTCACGAAACTTACTCGTCGCAACCGCAACAACCGGCTTCGACGCTGCACGTTAAAAAACGAAAGTAGAAGATCGAACGATGATTTCTGGAGCAGTTGAACCGAACGTACGCTTCCTAGGAAGCTGGGGCAACAGTAATCGATAAATATTCTACGGGACTTCCAATATTTGTTTCAATGAATGTTGGTTTTTGTTTTTTATACATTAAAAATGACTTTCTTCACCTTTGAATTACTCGTTTTTTTTATTGAACGTATGCCTTAATTTTTCATTCGACACAATGTCACAAAATTGAAATTTCCCGCGCTTACAATCGATGGGAAACAAATATTTACACAATAATATTCCATTTTGCGATAAATCGAAAAATTTTTGAAAAATTTTATTTCAAATCGACCCGGCGAATGAGAAATAATTTTGTTTATCAATAATCATGTACGATCTACAACATTTTTGAAGATTGCGGATTCGTGTTTCGATGCTTGTCCGCTTCCTCTTTGTCGCTGTAATATTCGAACACCTCGTCCGAGGTGCGACCGGACGAATTCATGGACACGTCGTTCGCGTTGTAATCGCCGGCTGACAAATGTCCGTCGGGGGTCTGTTGGGTGGTCGGCATCACGTGCTTGTAGATGGACATTGCTTGGGCCACGAAATTCGACACGTCGCCCACGTTGTTCGGCAATATCAGGGTATTGTTGGTTTTCGCTAGTTTGTCAAAAGCGTGAACGTATTGCTCGGCGATGCTCAGAGCCGCCGCGTTTTTTCCATCTCTCAGACCCAACGAGCACGACACGATCTCCAAACCCTTCGCTCGAGCCTCCGCGACCGCGAGCATGGCCGCTGCCTCACCGCTCGCCTTGTTTATCTGTTCTTGTCTCTCGGCCTCTGAAAAATACAATCGCAAGACGTCAATTACCGAATTCATTGTAAAGTAAAAAATCGAAAGTCTCATCCTAATTTTTTTTTTTTTTTTTTTAATAAAATCCTAGTTCAGACGATAGCAACTCATCTTCCGGATATGAATATCTCTGGTTTTTGTTTTTTTAGATGACCGGAATAAATAATATTTTCAATACCCGATGCGAGAATTCTCGACTGTCGTTTTCCCTCCGCAACGTTTATGTCCGCTTCTCGAACACCCTCAGACTCGAGAATAGCCGCTCGTTTGCGACGTTCGGCCTCAACTTGCATCTGCATAGCTTCCTGTACTCTCGGCGGTAGTCTTATGTCACCTGAAAGATTTTTTTACTCTATTTTTTTACTCAATTGATTTTTTTTTTTTTTTCGTTTTTCATTATCATTATCAAATTAATAATAATAAATCAAAATTGTTTCGATAATCACGAAAATACGAATGACTCACGAATTTCGTATCTGAGACAAGTGATTCCCCAAACTTCGCTGGCTTTGTTGATACTCTCGACGATGCCCACGTTCAAACCTTCTCTCTCCCTGAACACTTTGTCCAACGATATTTTTCCCAATTCCGATCTCATGGTAGTTTGCGCCAATTGAATTATCGCAAATTCTGGATCTTCGACGCCGTAAGACGCTCGATAAGGATCGTTTATTCGAAGATAGAGAACGCCGTCGATGTCGAGAGTGACGTTGTCCGAAGTTACCGCGCTTTGCTTGGGCACGTCTATGGCTATTTCTTTCAAGCTCTGAACGTACTTGATACAATCGACTATCGGAATCAGCAGATTCAATCCGGGCTCCAAAATTCTATGAAACTTTCCCATGCGCTCGACGATCCACGCCTGCAAATCGGGTGTTTTATTTCTGTTAGAATAGAGCAACGAAAAATACGAGGACATCCCGGAACTTTTTAAGGACAAGCAAAATTTCCAGGACTTTAAGGATGATAAAGAAAAAAATTCGAATCGAACCTCTTGCTGCGGCACGAACATTATAATAGTGTTCAAAGGGGTGGACGACTTGTGCCGGACTTGAATAGGACCCAAAAGCGAAGTAACCGGACCATTTTCTTGACACACCGACAACGAGTTCTGGAATAACGAAAGAATCAAATAATCATTTCACATGATGAAAGAGTAAGTCGGTTCATGCAACGAGTGAGGTTATGTTTCGTTCGATTGGCCATATTAAGTGATTGATAGTTTGAATCGTGTGTCCGCTTACTCTGATGCTTCCTAAACTTCTCGAAAGTAATCTCGTTCTTCCGATCATCTCGTTTAAACCGAAAAAACTTGTGAAATCACACGATAGACCCGTGCGAATGTGCGTGTTAACTTTGTACCGGCGAATAACCCTTTTTTTCACACTCGCAATGCAATTCTGTGATGACGGGACCCACTGCTCTGTAGATAAAGTCACTCTCGCACTAGTCGCGGCGATAGAACGATTGAGATAAGAAGAGCGTAACCTTAAAATTCTACATCCAGTTTTTTGTTACATGAGCGACGATATCAGTTGTTGTACAAAATTGTTAACAAAAAATGTATAAATCTTTGGGTTCATAACCCTTTTGTTCGTACCGCAGTTTCATAACAAATGAGTTATGAACTTTTTCGTCCCGCTGTGTCTCGACAGTGGCGTCCCTTGTGGCACATTATTTCAACATTATTCCTAATTTCCATGGACCACGAAAGTTGACATTGCGTTTGGTTATCTTCACTAGTTCACTCGAGTTTATGAATGTTTCTCCTTTGGCCACGTGCGTTTGAATGTGTCTCCGAATTTGCTCCGTTCTTCATGAATTATCGTCGAAACAATAAATAAGTTTATCTATGCAATGAATGTCTACGACACAGTCCATGAAAAATAGTTCTGCATGAAAATTCGTAACGACCAAATTTAGTTTTTTTGTTAATCGTAATGGCCAAGATAAAAAAATTAGTTGTCCCAAAGGTATAGCTTCATTTACTTTACATACTCCAATTTACACTATTGATTAAAAGTTTGAAACAAATTTCATTGACAAACGTACGTCGTTCGCAGGAGGAAAAAATGTCCGAAACAGAGACTCAACGGAGCGACCTCCACGAAAGTTTATTTCTTGATGACGACGACGAGGATGATGACGAAGACGATGACGAAGAACAGAGCGACGCGGATAGCGATCCGACGGTCGAGCATGCGTCGAAGCCTGTGGCGACCAAAAGAACGTTGCCCAGAGAAGAGACGGACGAGGTACGCAAGAAAAAAATGAAACGAGAGAAGGATCTGTTCAAACAGCCGACTGTCGAGGAATTGAATCAATTGAGGGAGACGGAAAATTTGTTTCACTCAAATTTGTTCAGGCTGCAAATCGAGGAGGTTCTCGGCGCCGTAAAGATCAAAGAAAAATACAAGAAATTGTTCGAGGCTTGGTTCCTCAGATTCAAAAAAAATGTCGAGTCCATAGAAGAAACGGAAGCCGTGCCGATCAATTCGACGGAAGCTCTGGACGCTCTCGGCGTCAAAGTTCCGCAGCCCGAGTTGCCCGCCGACGAAAAGGGTACGTTCAAATTCATGAAACCGTCCAACATCGCCGTAATCGGTTCTTATTCGCTGGAAAGCACCACCGGACCCGACGTCGTAATCGACGTTATGATAGAAATGCCGTCGAAGATGTTTCAAAAACTCGATTACAAGAATTATCGATACACGCGTAAGCGAGCTATCTATCTGACTCGCGTGGCTGTCAATCTCGACGACGAACTTGCGGACTCAAAAAAATTCATCGGTGAAATTTGGATGCCAAAATTGAAGATAATTCCGAGCGGAAAGCTTGGAAAACGAGTGACGGTGAACGTTCTCATGGCGGCTGATGAAACGAGTTTCAAATTGAATCGTTTCGCACCCGACAAGAATAGCGTGAGACCCGGTTGGTTCTTCAGCAGCGACGAGTCGTCCAACGACGACGACGACGACGAAACTTTGATTCCCACTCCGCATTACAATTCCATCGTTCTTCACGATTTGACGATGTCGCGAGTTAATTCGCGCAACGCCAAAATGATCAAGGAATATCCGAATTTGAGGGACGGTATTGTTTTGCTGAAAATATGGCTCAAACAGAGACAGATAAATGAGGCTTGGGAATCTTTCAACAGTCATATTCTGACCATGTACATTATTCATTTGCTACACGAGAAGAAACTCAATACGTTTATGAGCAGCTATCAGATTGTCAGAAACGTCTGGAACTGTTTGGGTAAGTAATATTATTTGAAAGAAGAAAAAAAATGTCCACGCACATATTTATTGATTTATTTCGAATGGTTCGCAGCGCTGAGCGATTGGACGAATAATGGATTGACCATGTGTCCGGATGTGGAAAGCAAAACGCGCGTCGTTGATTACAAAAAATACTACGACTGCGTGTTCATCGACACGAGTGGACATCACAATTTGGCAGCCCACGTGTCGTCCGACACTTATCGCTGGATACGCAGCGAGGCCGAGCGCACCGTAAAATGTCTGGACAATCCGAACATCGACAGTTTTCAGGCGTTGTTCATGAGACGAGTGCCGTTTTATCGAACGTTCGATCAGTTCGTCAGTTTGAACGACGCAACGGCTTTGGAAAAACTCGTCGTGGAAAAATCATCGATCAACGACAAACTCGATTACGGACCGAACAAACGCGGACAAATCGTCAAAATGATCAGCCAAGTTTTTCGTCGAGGATTGGGCAATCGTGTGACAAATATTTACGTACGCACGGAAAAACCGAGAGAGTGGAATTTGACGGATGTTGGAACGAATGAAATCGACAGAATTATGATCGGTCTGTCGTTCGATCCCGAATTTTGTTTCAACATTATCGACAAAGGTCCTCCTGCCAATCTGCACGAGGTCAGCACGATTCTTCGTTCACTGCAGGATAATAATAATAATTAAAAAAAAAAAGGAAAAGCTAAAACTTGAAATTTACTTCCTGCAAAAAATTGCAATATTCCCAAAATAGATTGTTAACATGATTTTATTTTGTCGACAGGCTGCAGCTTTTCGACAATTTTGGGGCGAAAAATCGGAACTGCGACGTTTTCAAGACGGCGCTATTTGCGAGGCAGTTGTTTGGGCGAAGGGAAAAACGTTGTCGGAAAAACGTGGTGTTTGCAAAAAAATTGTGCGTTATTTGTTGAAAGAAAAATTCGATCTGTCGAAGGAACAGTACGATTGCGCGATCGATCAGTCGGACGAATTTTTGCGAATGAAGAAGGTGAGTTTTATAATTTTTTTCAAGATACAACTTTTTTTTTTTTTGTTTTTTTAACTTTCTTCACGATAACCGTTTTATCTATTCCAGGTAAGAGTGATGAAATTTGCATATGGCACGGGCGAGGAAGCGACTCTTCGTGTATTGAACGAATTCAACGATCTGGAAAAAAAATTGACGTCCCTCACGGATTTGCCACTGTCGATATCGGGTGTTCAGGGTTACAGTCCGGTGTTTCGTTACACCGACGTTTTTCCGCCCATCGCAACGTCTCATCCCCCCGTCAAGTCCGTCACCCTGGCGAAAAAGTATTGTCAAGTTTTACGCGAAACCACGCTGAAACGCGTTCCCACGTATTTGTCACCCATCGAGATCAGTCTGCAACTGTCGATGAGTGGCAAATGGCCGGACGAGTTGGAAGCCGTGAGAAAAACAAAAACGGCTTTTCACATACAAATAGCCGAATGTTTGCGAAAACAGCACAAGCTTCAGGCTCGCGGTTATCCGGGACACGTTGACGTGTACAAAGAGGGTCTGGTTTTTCGTTTGGAAGTGGCTCATCAGAAAGAAATCGCGCTTTTGAAACGTCAGGTCACGGACGATCAGGTCGAACGTTATCGCGACAATGAGGAATCCGTGGAACTTGAGAAACGTCTTTTTCACATGCCAAAATTGAGCAGCGCTTTGCACGGGTTTGTGGATCATCGTTTTTTTTTTTTTTCACTTTTTTATATTTAACCCTTTTTTTTTTATTGGGAAACAAACGACGATTTCTAGTAATTTATCTATCTTGAAGATTCAAATAATTGTGACAGAATAAATTTTTCAATGGATGATTTAAAAAAAATTATTTGGAACATAAAACAGAATTTTAATGAGAATTAATTTGACCAAAACTGGACGAAGAATTAAAAAAAAAAAAAACAAATTATTGAAATAAATCAACAAATGAATGATAAAATTGTCAAATTAATTCGTTGATTCGATATTCAATTTTCTCGACAGATTGCACTCGCAACAACCGTCTTTCGGACCAACCTGTTGCCTGGTCAAACGTTGGTTGTCGGCGCATCTGTTGGACGACTCGCACATTCCGAACATCGTCGTTGAATTGCTCGTGGCCTCGGTATTCATCACTCCGGATCCTTACAAACCCGCGCAATCTCCGCAAGTCGCTTTTCTGCGTTTGTTAGAATTTTTCGGACGCGATCATTGGACGACGGAACCGATATTCGTTAATTTTAACAACGAAATGACGCGTAAGTTTATAACGATAAACTATAATTCGATACGTTCAACATTTAAAAGAAATCAAAAACAAAACTTCACATCAAGATCTAACACGCTGAAGTGAATCAAAGAATTAATTTTGCGTGAGTTTTGATTCCAGGTGAAGAAATAGTGACGGTGGAAAATGCATTTCGCGCCGCGGGTGATTCCCACCCGGCTCTCTTCATATCGACCCCGTACGATCACGACGGATCCATATGGACGAAAAAAGCTCCGACGAAATTGATTCTGAATCGCGTGGCCGCGCTCGCGAGAGAGTCACTGAAACTCGTCGAAACACAGTTGGATTGTCCATCCAATGTTTTGTCGTTGCGCTCGTTGTTTCGACCACCCACTTCGGGCTACGACTGTCTGATACGTTTGAAAAATTCCGTAAATCCGCGAAGATCGCAGTTTCACGGTATTCCGGACGGCAGTCCCGTCGTCGATGTGTTTCCTTTCAAGAAACATTCGAAACAAAAAATACCGATCACGGGTTTCGATCCGATTCAGTGTTATCTTCGAGAATTGAGGGTAATTTTTTCTTTTATCTATTAACTTTTTTTTTTTTTTTTTCAATTTTTAAAATAAAAAAAACACTATTTTTTTTATTTGATTTTTTTTAATTAAAAAAATTCATTAAAAACATTTTTTTTAAATTATTATTTTTTTTCTTTTGCAGCACGGCTACGACGAATTCGCTCTGTTCTTTCACGACACGTACGGCGGTTCGATAATCGGTGTGCTGTTGAAACCCGGAGCTCTGGACACCAAGGAATTCAAAGTGACGAACATGCATTGCCGAAAATTAAACGACGATGGTAAACTTCGTCTCGACGTAACCGCGATGATCGAAGATTTTTCGATAATCGGTCGTGGACTCGTGAAGAGCGTTCAAGTACAATCCGACCGTATGCAGTTGAATTGACAACGTTCGACATTGTGAAAATTTACACGAATGACTCGATTGTTCGTTTGTTGTTTTTTTTTGTTACAATAAATTTGTAATTACGTCAAACGATTGCAGTAATCATGGATGAAAAGGTTTTCGAGTACCTCATTTGGCTCCTCTTTAATTCCCGTGTAAATATCGTGGATTGTTGAGATGCATTACCGTGCCAAATTTCAAGTTCCTGCGTCCAGTGGTTTCCAAAAAAAAAAAATCAATTGGGGAAACAAGCGAAAAAAAAAACGAGAAGCAAAATGAAGAAATGAAAATTTGTCAATTAACGAAATAAACATTTACCTAACGACGAATTACATATTACGAAGAAAAGGCGAAACGAAAAAACAACAAAAAGAAGTATCGAATGGAATAATCACAGCTTAATTATTAGACACTATCGTATAAGTGTAAGAGCGACGTGGCCGTTAAGTGCACAATGTTAGAAACGTTAATGACAAATAATAGCGCGAGGTTTCCGTGATAATAAAAAAAAAAGATTGATATAAAATCCAAGAGAAAAATAATAATAATAATTATACGAAGCGCCGAAGATGCCGGAAAAAAATAAACCAAAAAAAATAGATATATATATATAATCACAAAATTACGTTGAAAAATGTAAAACGTACGAGCTTAACGTTATTACATTAGGATGGTCCGGCGTATCACGCAGTCTTACATCTTTTATCATCGTCATTGTTATTATTATTATTCTTTCATGTATTTTTTTTTTTCCGAGATAATCTTACGAACGATGGTTGCTGATTATTTTTTTTTCTTCTTTTCTCGCGTCAACCACAATCATTGAATTAAGTGGTAATAATTACTAAAACAGTTTAATCGTTATGTACATAAATTTTATAACATTAAATAATTAATTTTACGACGTATTACAAACGATGCACAATTGCACTAAACAAATTCCTTAGTGCAACGTCAGAGATCTCGAGTGAGTTCTTCCTTTGTTTTTTTTTTCTTTTATCAAGTTTTTTTTTTTTATTCCCCGCAATTATTCATTCATTTTTTTTTCTTCTTAATTATTTTATTCTTTTTTTTATCTTCTTTCGTTTCTTCTGTCGCGTTCGGTTCAGAGAACGAAAAAAAAAAAACGGTGCTTGAACCTTTTTCTTTTTTTATATATATATATTCACGAAACATTTTTGTTCGACTGTGACACAAGTGCTGCGATTCGCGTTTCGTGTTTAATTCACGATTATCGTAATTCAATTTTTTCTGTGTAAGTGTGTGTGTGTGTGTGTTTGTTTAATTTTTTTTCTTCCTTTTTTTTGCATTCGATTTACTGGAAAAAAAAAAAAATGATGCACTTGCGATTGTGGGGGCAAGCGCGCGAATAATAAAAAATGAAAAATATATCTTCTACGATTACGATGGACGATAGTTTATAGTTGCACGATCACATGCTACTGCCTACCTCGTCGAACTTATTTTTCATTTATTTTTTTCTTCCAATTTCTTTTTTATTTATATATTTTTTTTTTCACGTTCGTCAAAGCTTCGTCTTATCTAAACCCTCGATGGAGTCGAGAGAGTTGTCGCACGTTCGACAAGCATTCCCAAAGATACTCCATCTTTTTTTTTTTTTTGTTCATCTCATCGACGACTCCTGCATTATTATTATTATTTTCCTTTTTTGTTTTAAATCGATATAACATTGTAATATATAGGTAAAGTCTTGGCATCACTCTCACGCGAACTTGTCACTGTTCGTTATCGAAATATCTCGGCCGAGAACTCATCTTCGACACAGAGATTTATTCACCGTGGTAAAACAATCATAATAATAATAATAATAATAATAATGATGATAATAAAAACAACAGAATGAAGAAAAAAAGAAAATTGAAATACTATAATTAACGTCGGACTTAAACGTCGAACATGCATTATTGATCCGTTGGAGAGTCTCACAGATGTTGCTTAATAACGTACGACCATTGGCTCGAATTATCAAATATTTCGTCTCGTGGGATTTTAACAAAAAAAAAAACATGTTTATTCGACAATTTTTTTTTTTTTTCAGAGTTGGAAAGAAAATAAAAAATAAAATCATCGGAGACGTTGAACGTGATCATGATCAGCATTGACTCACGATTGGACTCTCTGTCATTCACAAGGCAAGAGGCGCGCTTTTCTCATTTGGCATAAGCAACATCTCTCTTATCGGCATCACGAAAAATTCTTAAACGTTTAAAATTTACAAACGAATGTGTCCCATCGCGAATGATAAACGCGCAGCAAAAATTTTACGTCGTCGTAAATTATCATATATATATATATATATATTTTTTTTTTGTTTTTTCTTCATCATCGACTTCATGATTAATCGTTTCCTCATCTCTCATTCGTCGTGGCATAACTACATAGCTATTCAATGCTTACAGTCCTATAACACTATGTATACATTTCACATTTTCTCATTTTTTTCATTGTTTTTAAGACAAACAAAAAAAAAACAACAAAAAATTTCACAACTTTTCTGTTTCTTCATTATTATTATTATTATTATTATTATTGTTTTCTTTTTCGTTTTCGTCTCGTTTGTTAATTTATTATTTACAAATGACACACGAACAAAAATACGCATCGTCTTCACACATCTCTCTCTCTCTCTCTCACACAAAAGTACGAACAATAATTTTCGTGGTCTGCGAACAATGAACTCGTCTCATTCATTCATTTTTCATTATTTTCTGTTTTTTTTTTCTGTAATTATTATACTTTTATTTTGCTTCTTGGATGTTGTTTTGTTTTTTAATTTTCCTTGACTTTCAAACTTGTCTCTCATCGAATTGACTCGGACTCATACATACACACGCACGCACGCACACACACACACACGAAATTAATTATCAAGCCCCAAGCTGCCAATTCCAAAATATATATTCGACCATTGTGCATCGTAAACATTGCATTCGGTTACAAATTATGATCTTGGTGTAAATGGCCATCGAGTAAAAATGATAGAAACACGTCGTCGTATCTTTGACGGTGAATTAAATTTAAAAAAAAAAGAATAATAACAATTTTTAAAAAATCAATTACACTAGATTTGTCTTGCAAAGACTATTCGATTAATTTTCATCATATAGTTTCTTCATTATGTAAGCATTCGGCACTTTGACGGTAATTAATTCGACGATTTACGTTTTCCATTCGACCGACATTCGTTCGTTCGTCGAACACGCGCGAAAAAAAAAATTCCATTCACGAGACACGTTACTCTCGTCACCGGGCATCGAACAATAATGTTTTTTTTTTTTTTTTTTTTTTTTTTCATTTTTTTACATTTTTTTCTTACCGTCAAAAGAAAAATGACGAGATGAAGAAAAGGTGATAGCAAAGATTAAGCCCACACATAAGGGCGAGCGTTAAAAATATTTCACAACCATAATCAACCGGCAGTTAGTCGTGTGGTGTTCGGCAATGAAATAAAAATTGTTAAAAAAATAAAACATTGAATACACAAAAATAAAAATGAAAAATCGTGGTTGGTTGAATAATCATCGATGCGCCTGATAAGGTGCTTATGTGATAATAGTCAGACGAGTCGGGGGAACTAATGGTTCGGCTGCTTCTTTTACAATTATTTTGCGAGGCGAGCGAAAGGATATTACTCTTTTTTGTTTGTTTTTTTTAATTTTATTCATTATTATTATTATTATTTTTTAAGCCTTGTTCGGCTTGTCCCTTGATGGGTCGTCACTCTTTTCTGGACCTGTGATACTCGCTTTAACGAAGATAATAATCGTAGACGTTGCACTCGAATCGATACTCCGGCTCCTCTTTTCTCTCTCTCTCTCTCTTTGTCACTTTTTCGGATCTAATGCCAAATTCAATCCGTTTGGGTTCGAATTAAATTATAAATTCAATAATAACAATTCAAGAGAAAAAGAAAGGAAAAATAGAAAATAAAAATCTTTAAGCGTGTCGTTCCCGCTAGCAAAAACAGCGAAAGAATGGAATTGATTGTTGGACAGGCTGTCCATGTTCGATAATCTCAAAAAAGAATGGACAAGTTTTCTTTTATATAATAAAATAAAAAAGAAAGAGAGTGAGAGAAATAGGAACATAGAGAAACATACAAAAAGCGAAAAAAAATTGTTCATCGGTTAATCGAACGACAACTAATAAGTACATTGAAAAGTTTTGTCGCAGGTTGTCGCAGCTGTGGTCCGGATGAGCCGCTGCGTGCAATCGCGATCGACACGAGCAGCAGCCGAGGTTGTCATTGAAATATATATTTTTTCGACAATTAGAAGAAAAAAAAGGAAGAAAGAAAAAATCATTGTAAGCCCAGAGCTTGATCAACATTCGCGACGAACGAAGAAAAATGATGTGCTTCGTTTGTTTCAATATTTTACTCACTCTCTGGCTCTCTCTCTCTCTCTTGCTCTTCTTCTTCGTTAGTTTTCTTTCCTTTTCCTTTCAAAACGTTTATTCATCACAACTCGAATGACAACACGTGATCCACGCGAGGCTTACCGGATACGTTGAATCAAGTGTTAATTCGTGTCGACCCCAAAATATTAATCATTCGAATTATTTCACCACAAATTTACGTTTAATTATTATTCCAATCAAGACAAAATTTGTTAATTCGAAGAAAGAAAAATCTGGGCACGATCGCACGTGTGTGTGTGTGTGTGTATGTGTGTGTGTGTGTGTGTCAATTTGCTTCCAAGATTCGAACACATCGTCGACGAAATTATTCGAAAAATTCGAATCAAAGAACGAAATGAAAAAAAAAAAAAAAAAAAAAAAAATCGTTAAAGTTAAAGCGTCTTCCAGTCTTCGCGAGAACAATTCGTGTTAACCCTTATCGCGTATTTCTCACTCGTGTCTGTGAGCATATTTTTTAAAATATTGTTTTTTTTTTTTTAATTTTATTTTTTCATCCAAACCCCGTTTCTCATCTTCTTCTTCTTCTTCACAATTGTTGTTTCGTTTTTCTTCGCAAATCGCTCGTTCGTTTCTCATATATATATATATATTTTTTTTCATCCCCTTGTTTCCGTTCTTCTCGTTCATTCTTCAAACGTTTGCAATAATTAAAACATCCGACGAGACTAAACGCGACGTTAATTTAGCAAAGGCTAGTTTGGAAGTGAAATGCGCAAAAGCCAGTAGTTTCGGACCACCCGTTTTTTTTTTTTTTCGGCCTTATGCCTTACACATAATTATCATTATTATCAATATTATTATTATTATTATTATTATTATTATTATTATTATTATTATTATTTTATAGTATTATTCCGTTTTTCATTTTTTTTTTTTTCATCTTTTTCCATTTTTCTTGCATTTATTATTATTCATTTACTTCTTTTTCTCTTCAAATCTTTTTTTTTTTTTTTTCGTTACAACTAGTTGGGAAAATTTTATCGGACGAGTGAATCTCGACGTTTTATCGTTCACACGCGTGTAAAACAATTGAGAACTCGTCGGAAAAAATTTTCACAGACGTTAAATTCAGCTAAATGTTTGTCGGTCGGCAATTTTTTTCTTGTTTCTTGTTTCTTTTCTTTTCTTTTTTTGACAATTGAAGAGAACGACGAGGTCGACGGAGCTGATGATAATGACGTAATAATAATTGATGATAATCGATAGTGATACTGGTTAATTAATAACAGCAGCAGCAGCAGTGGTAATTAGTTTGATGGCCGCGTGTGGGCGAGAGTCGAGGTTGGGGGGGGGGGTGAATAAGGGAGGATAAGGGCAGCGTCGACGACGACGACGACGACGATCGCAAGTGACTCCTCGCGAAATCGAGAGTTCAGTTGGACAAAGGCGTGGGCGAGGTGGACGAGTCGGTGGTTGTGATGGTCGTCGTGGGAATCAACAATTCACGACCCTCATCCTCTCGATCAATCGTTCCTATGACCATTCCGTTGTTGTCCTTGCCGTTCAACCGGGTGTCATCGTCGTCGTCGTCGTCGTCGTCGTCGTTGTTCGCTCTCGTAACCAGACCCACGTCGATCCTCGAACGTTCGTTTGTCGTTGCAACGTTATTATCACGTTCGACAACGTTGTTCATCATCGTCGCACTCGTTAACGCGCACTGTACCGCATCGCCCAATCCAACAGTACCGAACAGTCATTTTTGTCGACCACTTTTTTTCTTCTTGCGTTTGAAAAAGCAACAGCATCTGGAAATAAAGCAAACACTAATGGGACTTAGAATCGTTTGTTTGGATTTCTTTTGTTTTTTTTTTTTGATTTTTTTGGTAATCTATCGTTTTGGTGATTTTGTCGTTCGAGGAAACGAGCGGATGAAGAAGTGGGGAAGAAATCAACACCGACACATGCAACACACGACGATCCTGTTGAGATTTTTTTTTTTAGCAATTTTTTTTTCGATTTTTTTTTAGACAGGCCAATGAAATTTCGTCGATTTAAAAAGTTCAGGATGGACGGATATGGATTGGGAATAAATAATAAGAAGGTTCGTGAGGATTTATGATGATCGTGTAATTGTCATTGCGTTTAATTTACCGACGACGATTACAGCGAGATTTTAATTGAACAGAATTTTGTTCATAAATTTGAACAATCTTTTTTTAATTTCATTTTGATTGGATATGGGTTTCGTTTGTAAACGCGATAATAATAAAAGAAAAACCAGTACGCAATTGTTGAATGATTGATTGACAATGATTGATCGATTTGACAAAAATTACAAAAGAAAAAATTACAAATAATAAAAGTGTCGAAATTTAATTTAACGAAATTAGGAAATAAAACGTGATACTCGTACGACGAACGCGATTTCGAAAACGTATTCGTAGAATGCGAAACAAAAATCAGAAATAGAAATTAAAAAAAAAAATAAAAATAAATAACCGAAATCATCGATTTTCATATTTGCTTCTTATGTTACCGAGTAAAAATTCCCGCATAGTCCATCCGTGTTGGTGTAGGAATTGTAATTCTGGGACAAGGTTTAACGGACGTGATCTTTCGGACACTCGTAAATTACGTGATTTTCCACAACGGGGACATGGTTTTTTATTATTTTTTTTTATCTCGTCGGTTAACGTGCGCCAGCTGGAATTAACGCAAAATATCTATTCGATTAACAAACATTCATCACAACAGATTGATTCAAAATAAAAAAGACAGAGAGAGAAGAAGAAAAAAAAACAACAACAACAGAAAGAATAAAACAATGATCGACGAAAGAAAATTTAAAAAAGAAACAAGTAACGTGCAACGCGAATAATTAATAGGCGAATAAAAAATGTAACAACTAACTTGGTTTCATCGATCATCTCGACTTCCTGAGGCGCGGTTATCGGTGTGTTCGAGTGTCCAGCCGTGGGATCGTCATTGGCGAGTTCACCGTTGGTCGAGGACACCACCTGTCATCGATCAAACACGATAAAAACCATTGATCAGTCAGTACAATTCAATCACAAAAAAGACAAAACGTCGATGAATTAATTAACTATCCAAAATTTCGCTGTGACGACGACAAGTCTAATAACGAAAATCTATAAAAAAAAAACAAATAAGTCAACCGACGAGACATTTATGTCGAACGTACCAATTAACCAACTACTTAATTAATTAAAATACAAATTTATTTCTTCTCCAACTTTCTCACAGAGACGATTCACAATTTACTCGCAAATGAATCAACAAGCATGTAAGCCATCGACGAATACGACAAAATTGACGAAAGACGATGAAGAAAAAAAAAATACGAGTAGATTAAAATCGTGGTTCACGAAAATTCGAAATATTTTTCGACTTTGCTTGGGACAAATCGATCGATTATGATTTGTACAATGAAGGACAGCGAATACAGAGGGAGGGGAAGGAGGAGGTGTCCACGTACGAAATTAATCTTCCATGGATACCCAAAAAGACGTGAAAAAAAAAATTAATAATTAAAATATCGAAACACAAGAGGGCATGCTGCGAAAAAACAAAAAATAAACAAATGAAATAAAATAATTCACAAAACAATAATGCTTTCAATCATAAACTGACCACAATCCGATGATGTCGTGACTAAAAAAGAAAAAAGAAAAAAGATAATTCGACTGTTAATCGTTGCATAGTCTCGTTAGGGTCAGTGGGCTTTAAACGCCGGGTTATAATTTTCTCAATCGACTTTTCTTCATCGACGATCGAACAGAATGTATAAAAAAATATAATAATAATTGTTATTATTTTTGGAGGATGTTGGTGGGGAGAAAAAATAAATAAAGGTGACGCGGAGGAACGTTGATGGAGGAAAGGGTGGAACAACGGGCGGGGGGTCAAACTCACCTGTACTGAGCCGTGTCTATCAGCCGGTGTCAATGTGCCACCAGCCCCTGATTGCTTCACCGTGTCGGGCCATGTCGCTCCCACCCCTTTACCGCCCCCGCCTCCCACCCCTCCACCTGCCACGTCCTGGAGGAACAAGCGGGACATTTTTTGTGGATATGCATTTTGTTAGTGTATCTTTTTTTTTTTGGTTTTGGTTTGTTTTTCTCGTTTTTTTCGGTTTTGTGGTTTTCGAGTTAAGAGGATGGTGGTTTTTTTTTTCTTTCATTCTTTTCTTTTCTTTTCCTTTCTATTTTGGCTCTAGATGATAAATGAAAGAGAGAGAGAGAGAGAGAGAGGGAAATAGAAACTTGAAGATTCATTTATCATGCCTTAGATAAACTTTAGGCAATGAGTAATGAGTAACTAAAAACAATAACGAGAATTAAAAAATTAAATAATACGAATAATCAAAATAATAATACAAATAAAATAAAAGTAGAGAGAGAAAGAGAATGAAGATTGATTTATTCAATTATTTATGTCTTAATCAGACTTTGGGAAAAAAATGCGAAATGAGAAATAAGTGTAACTAGAAACATCGATGAGAATAAAAAGACGAAATAATACAAATACAAATAATAGCAGAGACACTTTTTGCCCCATGGGAACTCCATTAAATTCCATCGAGTCGATGGTAGATCGTTGTGCAATTTACGATAACGATAATCATCGACGAATTTTACTGACAAACCACGAGGATCATTGATCAACCGACTGAAATATCGATTATCGAAGTTCGTAACTAACTAAGCCATAAAAAAACGTTTAATACATTATAAAAAAAAAAATAATCTAGAATAGCAGCTGTTGTAAAACTACGATAATATTGGTAACAGCTGAGTACGTAAATCGAATGGATTGTTTATCTAGCGGCGTACGTGTGATAAGCCGACATCTATTTCCGGTGATAACGATTATTCAAGATACGACGAAGACTGGCCAAATTATTTTACTTGCCCCATTTAAGTTAAACAAAAAAATGGAAGAAACAAATATATTTGAAAAAAAAACAGTTTTTTACGTGTTCCACAGGCTTACATAGTTTCGCCCTTGACTCATCTCAACGCGAACCTCATCCATCATGAGAATGACGTCTTCCTCGAAATCATCGTACTCCTAATCGTCACCCACGACAATCACGTGCCACGACGTTTCGTCGTTAATACACAATTTTTTTTTTTTTTTCGAAAAATTTCAATATTAATTAGTCAATTGACGCAAACGACTGATTAATCAATCTTACCATCTTATAAAAGAACCCAGTCAATATTGAGGGTAAGAAAAAAAAAAGTTTTATCGAACCAACCACAAAATTTCTGTTTATTCATTTATTTATTTGTCATTATGTTTATTTTTTTATTCTTCGGTAATTGAAGATGACTCTGGACTAGAATTATTTTACCTGACTAAATACGTAGACTCGTGAAAGATTTTCCAATACCACAACTCACATTAATGTTCCCTTCGACAATAAAAAAAAAAAAAAAACAATTTTGACCACGTCAATGAAAAATTAAATTGCGATATTGTAAAAAAAAAAGAATATTTTTGTTAGACCGAAAAAGTGTCGATTGATTTGATGAAAAAGACGAAGGAGAGAAAAAAACAATATTTGTTCTCGATTGGAAATTTTGTATTTAGGTCAAAAGCATCGGTTGAACCACATGTTCTCCTCGATGGAAAAAAATATATATACCTATATGATGTGTTTGACAAAAAAAAAACCGATCAATACGACTGTTTGTGCGAGATCTGTACGAGATACACAAAGAAAATATCCGGGAAAAAATAAAAATAATGTTTTTGTTGATTTGCTTTGGCCCGAGTGAGTAATTTGATTGTCGGAAGCTTTTTGACGACGGTCGATCGTATCTTTATTTTTTTTCCCTCTCATTGCGTTCCCTTCTCCCTACGATTCGACGCCTCTTTTCGTCACTATATTCTTTATTCCTACATTACAAATAGTATACGATTATTTAAATTTTTTTACATGAGTAAATGTCGTTCAAAAAAATTATTTTGTAAAAAATTGAAAAAAAAAAAAAAACAATAAAAACAAATTATAAATATTTCTCTGTACATATTTTTGTGAAAAACGAAAAAAAAAAACATATTGAAGATATGGTCATTCGTCGCAAAAGCTTTCAACAACCAAATAAAAAAATATTTTTTTTTTAATAAAAAATATTGAAAAATCTTTGTCGAACGATTTTTTTACCTTTTTTTTATCTTCAAAGGTTTTCGAGCGATCTTTCGAGTTACTCAAAAATGTCCTATCCTTTGCCTAATTCTCAGAAAAAAGATAATAACGTGATTTTTCATTCTATATTAAACAATGAATACAAAACAATGATTGGAATAAATTCAATCCTTCTCTTTTTTTCAATTTTTTTTCTCCTAAAAAATTCACGACGACCCTCAACAAATTACCCCAACGTTTTCCCGCGGAAAAAAAAAACCCAATATCCTGCCCACAGTCAACGATGAAAACCCCCCCGAAGGACGTTAGTCTCTCTATCTCGTCGTTCTCCAGGAAAAAAAAAAGAAGAGCAAAAAAAACCAGAAAAAAAACACGATAAATACGTCATGCGGGTTACTCGTGTAACAAAAAATAATTTAACCAAACACGTTCCATGCTCGAAATACGCGTCGGTGGGGGGGGGGGGGCAACGTGAATGAGTGACACAATTAATTACCTTGTAAGTAGTAGGATGCCGATCGAGTTTCTCGCGATTGGGCGACATAACGATTTCGTGACCCGTCTGCAACGATCCGACAGGTGTGGACTGCGAAAGAAACGAAAATTTGAAAAAAAAAAAGAAGAAAAAAAAAACAATATTCCGAATTAGCAAAATTATTCAATCGTTCAAATATTTACAATTACATAACATACTTGTGGTCCATGGGTTACAAAGGGATTGGATAAAACTTGATTTACGGGAAATTGCGGATTTTTCGAAACGATGATTTCATTCGGTGCTGCAATTGAGATCTTACTGGATAGACCTCGTCTTGCAAAAAGTTTGTCCAAAATGGGTGAATCGTGGATTTACCAATCTGGACCATGTTACACATATATGGCCCTACAAATGGGCTAAACTGATAATAAAATTAACACTCGGTAATGTTAGATTTCCAATTTTAATGATAATCGAAGTCGAAATTCGACGATACTGTCGTGTGCTTGACTTTGTCAGTGACTGGTACACCCGTTTCAACTGTTCCAAACATCACAATTCATACAAAAGGCGACGTTCCTTGTTACTTTGATTAATTTCACGACCACCGCGTGGTCGATTAATTCGAAACTCGGCTTAATCAATCGATGATAAAATATTTTCAGAATTTACTGATAATTTAGTTTCATTCAGTTTTGCAAAGATCAACGAACCTTTTTTCCCAAAAATAAAAGTAAATTCATAAATTCATAGAGACTAAATTGTTCAGTGAAAAATTCTAAAATAATTCGTTAATTATTTCCAAAATTATTGAACGAATCGTGATGAGGGTTGATCAACACACCGAAAAACTCTCCCTCCCCCCCGTTTTCAAAGCTTTCTACGGGATCTCAACGCTTACACGACAAAGCTCGGGCGCATCGACACAATAATTTACGAGGACCGAAAGGCGAATTGACGCCCACAACGAACCTTGTCGGACTTGGTTTTTTCTATATGAGATGGAGCCGCCATCCTGAGATCTCGCAGTTGCTGGAAGTTTGGCGGCTAGTTTACGAATTTCGATTTGTTTTTTTTTTTTTTTTTTTTTGGTTTTGTTTTGTTTTTTTTTTCGGGGCAGCATGCAAAATCAAAGATACAGAGAAAAATAGGAAAAGAAAGAAATGAAAGAAGAAAGAAAAAAAAATCAATTTCGTGGATGAATTTGGCCGCGACGACGAGTGCCGTTAGTTGTACCAATTCGCATTCCTCAATCGTCGTTTAATCATCTACATTATGATTATAGAAAAAAAAAACCAAACAAATAAAAAACCGTTTTGCGGGGTGCATATCGGTGGGAATTTAATCATCGACAATGGTTTTTTTTTATTATTTATATATATATATAAACGCGTGGAAAAGCAATGGGATCCGAAAATAAGTTTAAATAGAAAAAGATTTTTTTTTAAATAATGAGAAACAAATGTTTCGATTATTTGTTCTCTATGAAAGTGGAAGACTATTTTTTTTTTTGGGACGTAGTTTTTTTTGTTGTTGTGTAGAACGAAGGATTTCAATCGAGTCCTAGGACGATGGGCTTGACCGCTTACTTTTCATAATTTGCTTAGATTTTTCAATTTGAATTAATTTTTTTTAAATGATCACACGATTGTCATTTTAAAAGGCATTCCACGTGCAAAGAGGGAGATTTCACCCCTCTCTTCCTCTCTCCAGAGAAACCAGAGAGAGTGAGAGAGTGAGAATAAATATATATAAAAATGTATATATATAATTAACGGAATCGTCGATAACGAAATCGGTGGGCAGATAATCACTTGGCACCCACCATGGTCTTTCCCGTCCAGTCGAATTCCCCGTCGTTCAAAAATCCTCGTCTCTCGTAAAGATCCTGAAACAACTTTCTCAGGTACTCGTAGTCCGGTGTCTCGAAGAAATCCAATCGGCGAACGTATCGCAGATAAGTCGCCATTTCTTCCGGATTGCCATCGACGAGGACTTCGATGGGGGTCGCGCGTTTCGTATCGCCGATCTTTTGATAACGTTCCTTAAGCGTGTCGGCCTTGAGACCCTGCCAGGGTAAGCTGCCCCGTAGAAAGTACATGAACATGTGACCCAGCGCCTCCAAATCGTCCCTTCTGCTTTGCTCTGTCGAAAAAACAAAACAAAAAAAAAAACGTCGTTTGATCGTCGAATTTTAATAATCTTGCGAAAAATCGATTTTTCTATTTTTTTTTTCCCAAAAGTATTTCCTTAAAATCTCATAAAGAAATTCTAAAAATTGGCTAATTATAATTAATTTCTTAATTTCTTTATTCGTTTAGTTAGAAAACGAATATTTAATTTTAGTAAAAAAAAAAAAAGGTTTTAAATGAATCACCTTTTCCAAGATGAGTATTGATACTCATGTAACGCGCTGTACCAGTCAAACTCTTGTGTTCTCGGTACGGTATGTGTTTGTTAGTTTCCAAATCTATGTATTCTTTGGCCAATCCAAAATCAATGATATGAATTATCTTCTCTCGTTTGGTCGTACTCCGGCCGATAAGGAAGTTCTCGGGTTTGACATCGCGATAAATGAGATGCCGACTGTGCACGTACTCTATCCTATGAAGCTGAAAAATATTTTCATAAAGAAAATCAATTATATTTCCGCAAAAATCTATTATCAAAGATACGAGTTTTCATAGATCCATGAAAAACAGTTATACTAACGAGTTGCGTTGCTATGCTCAGGACGGTTTTCAACGAAAACCTTCTACCGCACAGGTCGAATAGATCTTCGAGGCTTGGACCGAGTAGTTCCATTACCAGGGCGTTGTACTTGCCGCACGGACCGAAGTAATACACCTCCGGTACACCTTCTATGTGGGTGTTGTGAACTGCAATTTCCAAACAAAACCACAACAATTATTTTACATTAGAAGATCATTAAAAAAATTTTTTAAATGACTATTGAAGTTGCGAAACACACAAAAATGGATAAAATAATATAAAGAAAAGAATTTACTCACCATGTGTACCTAATAATTTGTAAAACCTATATTCTAAATGGAGCTGTGGCGCCTTTGACTTCATTGGTTCCTGAAATCATGAATAATGAACTCGTAAATAATTTATTACCATCCAGCTTTTGAATCGTAAAAATTTAATTGATCATTCGTCGATGGAATACAATGAATAATTTATTTGTTTTATGTGAAAAATCATGTGAAAATCGAATGTGTTCAAAATGATTCGAACGAAGATTGAAAAAATAAATAAAATAAATAAAAATAGCCCTCGTCGCAAAATCGAGTTTCCGCGTATTGAGGGTCTTCATCTGAACTTCGATGCCCGAATTACTGACGTATGCAACACGTGGAACGAAAGTCCACGTAAAGACGAAAAAAAAAAATAGAAAAAAAAAAAATCCTATCCTCTTACGATAGGCAGGATAAACTTCTGTCGGATAACAGGATTAAAACTCACCATTTTAATTGCTACGTGCTCGTTATTGTAGAGGTTCTTCCCTGTAAACAAAATAAAACAGAAAACGACAAAATAAAACCTTTTCAATGATAATTCCTTCGAAGAAATAATTGTAAATCGATTACAGATATAAATGATTTTTCCAAAATATCTTCACAAATATGCTATTCAAAATTACGAAAAAAAAAAAGAAAAAATCATTTTTGTATTCCACATAACAAAGCATTATTAAACGAAGACCTTCATGATACATAAAAAATTAAATGTCATTCTTTCGACCATCTTACGTCTCGTATAAATATTTTCAAGTGTTAAACAATGCAAAATATGTGGCTCAATGATATTTCCATCACTCTTACAAATTTCAAGTTTTCGTCCATCGCATAGTTTCCCAAAAAAAATCGTGTTTGACACACAGACAGACAGACAGACGTACAAGTGATCATCATCATAAGGGTTCCGTTTTTTTTCTCTCTTTTTGAAGATACTAAACACTAATTAAAACAGTCTCTCAACACCAGCTCATGAACATTCCATCGAAACAAATTACTCATTCGTTAAATTAGAGCTTCGAGAGCGTATTTATCGTCTGGAATTGAACGTCGAATGAGATTTCAAAGCTTAATGAAATCGCGTGGCGAGGGAACAACGAACCCGCTGTTCCCGACACAGTCTCGTGTGTGACTTTATGAATCTGTAAACCACTTGTACGAGTGATCCTCGATCACCACCAGCAGCAACAAGAGCAGCAAGACCATATTAACGCAGCGAAATACACTGCAACGACACTACTCGATATATATATAAATCTTCGTGTCGCACACACACACACACACACACAGAGTCCATTAACTTGTGTGTAAGAACCCGAGCGTCAGCCAGTAATCATCGTGTCCATGCGCATGAATCACACTCGTGATACACTGCTCGGCTCCGACTCGATAATATCCACAAAAGAAAATTGCGTGCATGCAGTTCGGTCACAGTAGTCCAGAGTCCCACCTCTATGACATTTTTAAAACCAAAACGAAATTTTTTGGATCGATATGACGACGGCAAAACGTTTTTGATTGTATCAAAAACAAAGTATTTGTCACGGCTGATCCATTCTCAAAGCAAATTGCATTGCTGGAACAGACAAAATTTGCTGAAGCAACTTTCGACGATTCGCCACCGCAACAAATAATTATGCCGAGGCGAAAAATCATATTCGCAACGCCAACAATGTTTTTTCCCAAGAAATTTTTTAATTTCGCAAAAGAAAAAAATAATGTATTCATCGTATTGCGTTTGTTTTTTTTTTTCATTATTTTCTTCAATTTGAAAAAAATGTGAAAGCTCGTCGAAGAAAACAGAATTCGTGATGGGATTGTAAATTCTCATCGAGGAATGGATAAGACGTTGTCGAGAAGCCAAGTCACACACACACACTCGAGGACATCGGAAGGTGTTCCACGATCGATGGGGAATCGAGAGAGAGAGAGAGAGAGTGTCGAGAGACCACGGTTTGCACTCGTGGAGCAGAAAAGCGAGTGGGTGGCAAATACAATTTCACTCGGTCAGCAATCAGGAGACCCACAGGTGCCGGGTTACGAGCAGTCTGCGGCTCTCGCAAAATTACCTTGCCCTGCTGCTGCTGCTGCTGCAGCTGCAGCTAGTCGTGATATCGATTGTCCGTGACTCGCGAAAGAGACACGAACGGGAATCACGCCGAGCGTTCGCGATGTTCGAACGTATTCCGTTGGAGTTAACAACGATAATAATATTCGATCGACGCGATTTTAAATTATTATTTCTCATTGGGCTTTTCGTGGATTCACAATTTATTTCCATTCTCTCGTTATTTCGCATTACGAATCGCTACATCTTTGCTCAATTATTGATAATCGTTTCACAAATCCTTCAAATTTACGAAATAATTTTTTTTTAAATGTCTGATTGTTTTTTTTTTTTTTTTTTTTTTTAAATAAAAGTTCATTTGATTTTTCTCTTTCTCTTTATCTATATTTTTTTCTTTATTTCTGATTCTCATTCCATCCATCACGTGACCTTTCGTCGAAGCAGCCTTAATTCGCGTTCTTCTACAGAGACTTCAATGTTCTACTTGTTCGCAAACCCATCGAAAGCGATAATCCGACGTGTCGTACGAGGGGATCTGTTTCGATCAGCTGTTGCCACTGAAATACCTGTCGCGAACATGTGTGCGCGAGCGGTTGTGTGGAACGTTATACGACGTTGAATATAAAAAGAGAAGGAGAGAGAGGAGAAAGTGTTAGAGAGAGAGAGAGGGGGAGGTCCGCGAAAAGATAAGGCGTGTACCGGAAAACACGTGAGATCGTAGGCGACGGGAAAACGTGATTTCGAGACCGTGAAGAGAGAGAGAGAGAAAAAAAAACAAAGAGTACGCCTGCCCGCAACTGTGACCAGTGCACCGAAACCACTTGCACCGGGACACACAGAAGCCGTACGACTTTCGACCCTGTGGTCGAAAGGTTTCACGGTCACATTCATGTGAAATCTAATAAAGCCCCGAATGAACAACAACGTGGTCGTCGACTACGAATGTTTTTTACAGCTGATGCCGAATTATCATTAACGTGCCTCGGATGTTTTGCGATCGATATCACCAAATTTTCGCCGAAACTTTTATCGAAAAATCATTATTCGTTTTTTATTTTTCCTTCCAAAGACGAATTATTCATTTAACGATCAGACCATTTATTTTATTTATCCATCTTTTAAGGTTCTTTCGTCCTTGCGTTAGATTTTTGTTAACGATTTTCGTATTTTTATCGATAATACGATTAAAAATGTTGAAACGAACGATTGTTTTTCTTTTCCTTATTTTTTTTTACAGAACGCTTTCGTCCGTCGATGCATCGAGCGTCGTCCAATCTGTGAGCCAGCGTATCGCTGTGTGATATTCGGGTGTTCGAGAAAAGAGGTCATTCGAGTTGGTTCCGTGACGGGACCGGAGTTTCGGGGCGATAGACACGAAGCCGAAGCTTCGTGCGGTCTTCGTAGGTCGCGGATGGCGAGGAAGGCTATTTCTCTCTCTCTCTCTCTCTCCCTCGAGCATTCCCATCGCAATTTCCTGCAGTTTCCGAATCATCGTCCGGTCTATCCGGCGGGCTAAAGTCGCCTCGTCGACCCTCCGAAATTGTCGTCAAGCTACCGACCGACTGTCCCAACTATTGTCGGAGTAATATTTTTCTTTCATACGATTTCCCCTTCTCTCTTTCTCTCTCTCTCTGGTCCTTTCGTCGCCCAGAAGTCTCCCTCGCTCGCTTCATCCATCCGTCCTCATCGTTCTTCCATTTTCCACATTTTTTTCATGACTCCAAGCGCCCAGAGCCGCGGAATCGTTGATGACGATGACGTCACACCTTCGTTCGCCTTCCTGAAATAACTCCATCCATTAATCCATCCGTCTCTCGGTCTTCTCCGAGCTGCATCGAGGCCCGAGCTGCGCTCACAAGTCCTCGAAAAAACTTGAAGTAAGAAAAGGAGTCAACAAACAGCCTTTAAACATTCATTCGAAGCAATAAAAAAAAATCTCAAAAATCATATTTTCAATTTGGTTGAAAACATTTTTTTCGTTTCTCAACGTTCCAAGTCGTCTAATGATGTTGCCAAGTTGAATCCTGGTTTTTTTTTTCGGTCGATTACTCGTCATTGGATTTTCGAGAACTTAACGAAACGAATTTTTTCGATGAACTTGTTGATCCTTTTTTAGGATTTATTTATGAAGAGAACATTTCTTTATTCTCAAAATCTTCAAGCTCACACGTGACTTTTTTCCACGAAGAAGCGAAAGACGTTGAAAAAAAAAACAAAAAAACGAAACAGAAAATGAAGAAATTGCGGAAGCTCGGATAAATGAGATTGTCGGGAATTGGCCGAGGATTTTTCCGATAACACGTTAACGTCGGCGCGATGACACAAATCGCGTCCTCTCCCCGAGCGTCGAATAACACGTCGTCGTCGTCGTCGTCGTCGCGGTAATTCCTGCGCGAGCAGACGAATCCATTATCGTGGAAAGTCGGTCTTGGGTGTCGCGACGTGGTCCGCAAGTGGGGGGGGGGGGGACCACGTCTATCCGATCGTGGCGAACGCGTGGGGCTAAAAGCATGTCGAACGACAAACGAGGAGACTTTGTTCGTGGAGAGGGGCTTCTTCTCACGTCTCTCAAAACAAACCCTCGAACGTTGGGGGGGCTTATCTTTCGAAGCGAACGGATTGTGGATTGCAATGATGAGACACTGGACGAGGATTTACCACACCAGTCTGACGTTGAAAAACAAACGGAATATGATGAGGTGATGACGAACTGATTGCTAGATTCATTCGACCAAATTTGTTTCTCTATTCAAACTTTTTTATTTATTTATTTATTTTTTTTTATTTCTTCATGTTTGCAGGTTGATTGATGAGAAGCAGTTTTACCATTCGTATGTTGAATTTGATTTTTTTTTTGTGTATAGAAGAAGAAAAAAGTAATGACAAGGTTAAAAAGTATAACGAAAACGAAAACTCGAATAAAATGAATAATGTTTAATTATAATTTACCCGGATCAAATATGATTACAGGTGCGTTGTCGTTTGAATATTCTATACAGCATGAAAGAAGATAATAATTCATACGGATTTGCCAAAGGACTACGCAGAGAAAACCCAGAAGAAGAAGAAAAAAAAACACGTGAACAATTAGTTCCATTGGTGTTCTGCGTTGAAAAAACTAACTGTTCGCCGACCCCCTCGAAACCGTGAAACCGTTTCACCGTGCAGGAACAAGACGTACGACGGAGGATAAAAGCTATAGGAGAGCACGGAGCATCCGGTTCGATCGATCGATACGAGTGAAAGAGAAAGAGAGAGGCGACGGAGCAATCGCGAGGCCTACACACGCCTACCACCATCGTTAAGGGGCTGTGATAACGAAAAATCGGTATGAAAAATCGGTTGTCAAGATTTCTCGCGAACCACTCGATCGATTTTGTTCAAACTTCGAGGTCTTCTTTTTAAAAGTATTTTCTAGATCTCAAAACGAGCTTTTTCCGAATCAAAGAAAATTCTCCTCGTTTTATTTATAAAAAAAAAAAAACCAACAAAAAATCGGAAAAAAATCCTCAAACTAAATTTTTTGAATACTTGGCATTAGCCAAAAAAAGAAAACTCTTTTCTTGAACTCGAGTTTGACTCTTCCAAAACTATAATCAATCACCCATTTTTATTTTAAATCCTTTTTCTAAAAAATATCCTGCCTCCTTCAAAAAAAAAAAAGGACCACAAGAAGAATCACGACAACTCCGCCATTCTTTGATATTTTTGCTTCAAAATTATACCAAAGCTTCCTCAATGAATGCTCTAAACGCTCAAAAAAACAAATCCCCGATATCTTTATTCGTTTGGTCAGAAAAAAATATTGAATTTTAGGGTCCGTCAGGCTAGATTAACCCCCTTAAAAGTCTGCTGCTGCTTTTGCGTTCCTCTCTCGCACCCCTTCTTGCACCCAGGCTCTCCTCCCTTCGTCACTCTTTTTTTTTCACGCTCTTTTTGCCCCCCTCTGCACACATACGCGACGCCGATACCGCATCACCCCATCGGTTTCCACTTAAGCATCCTCTTTGACGCTGTTCAACCTGGCGTCCGTGGCGTGACAACGCCGACGACGAGAGAGCCGCCCCCCGACCGTGTGTGACGACTGTACCGACGATGCCCGACCATCGACAAGGACACCCTCTCTCTCTCTCCCTCTCTCTCGTTGTTTCAACGACGACGGGGCGGATCCGAGCGGTCCACGTCGTGGCTAGACCACGACAAGACCGCCAACAACAAACGTTTTCACTACAATGATGATGATGATGATGCTTCCACAAACTCCTTTATTTTATCTCCTTTTCTTTTTTACACGGTTATTCAGGGATTTTATCGATAACGCGGAGACACGTGCGTGTCAAGACGTCTTCGTCTTATTCTTGACTTTCGCAAAAACTGCAAAAACTGCAAAAAAAAATGAAACGAACATGATCAACGATAATCACGAAGAACAATTCAAGACAAACATTGTCAAAGTGACAATTTGACACCATCATTGTGTCTTTGTCTTTGCAATCGATTGGCCATCGTGTTGCAAAGACAAAATTAATGAATAGAATGATTGTGAATGCGAAGTTTGTTAATAAAAAATCGAGTAGATCGAAGAGTCTGTCCGAAAGTGAGACGCGAGACGGTGAAGAAGAGAGAATGAAGACCGGAGCCTAGTACCTTGTCGGAGACTGGAACGACCGTTATGCCGACCAGCTGTCGAGACTCCGAAAGAGACGCGAGGGAGGAACCGGGAGATGGAGGGAAGAGAGAGAGCGAGAGAGAGAGAGAGAGAGAGAGAGAGAGAGAGAGAGAGAGAGATGAGGGGATGAGAGGGAAAGACGATCGTGCCGCAGGTGTTCCGTCGTCGCCTCGAACTCGGGGCACGGTCGTGTATTTTTTTTTATTATTTTTTTTAATTGACAAAAGAAATGCTTGCGAGGTTGCCCGGCAATTCGCAAAGTCAGTCAGTCGGGTATATATGTCTATCATCATCGACGAATTAATTTTGAAGCGTAGGCGGCTACGGTTCGACCACCATCAATTTATATAATCGGAAGGTTGTAAAATTCTAAAATGATACATTTTTAAAAATGGTATCATAATAGTAAATTTGAAATAATAATTATCTAAGAGTTATGAATTTTTTCGTAAATTAATAAAGTTGCTTTCGGCTCGACTGTATATATAGGATCGGGCCGCGGGCTTCGCTCGCGAGAAACAGGGAACGCGGTGGCCATCTGGCGGCGACTGCGGTACTACGGTGCCTCTCGAACTACGAACCCGGTGACCAGTTTTTCACACGTACGATCGTGTTGACGGATGTGCAATACAATTCACGAAATAATGTTGGTTTATTTTGCGGGGAAACGACGGAGCGTGTGAAAAAAAGGTTTATTCGGCGGGGGGGGGTGGTTCGAAAGGTGGGTAGGAGTTTGGACAAACAGAGCAAATGGGGGAGCGGGGACAGAGGCGAAGTGGAAAAACGATCGAGTGTGGCGATGATGAAACACGAGGAGAGGAGGGATGACCGAGAGGGGGAGGGGGGGAGGGAGAGTGAGGGAAAATGTAACTACGGTTGGCAGGCTGGCCAACGCAGGAAAATATCGTCACGTTTATCATCAGCCACGCTGGTTCTCTCTCTCTCTCTCTCTCTCTCTCTCTCTCTCTCTCTCTCTCTCTCTCATTGTTACCTACAGAAATGTAAGCGAACGAATATATACGAGTGTGAATGTAGGTCAGGGTTCGTGTACCCCGGGCGGGTAATTCGTACGAGTCGCGGATAACGCTCGCTCGATCCCGAGATCCACTCGCCGAGTCGCAGAAAATGCGTTTACGAAATTTTCCCCGATTGTTCAAATTTTTTTCCCGCGTTTAATTGAGATGGAGGATTTCATGATTGAAAAATTAAATAATCATCAGTCGACTTGATTCGTGACAATCATACGAATAAATATCTTCAAACTTTTACAGTGCCATCGAAATTCAAATACCGGCCCCTCGCCTGAGGTTTCTGGATTTTCCCATCGGTTGATGTTCACTCGTGACAATTGTTAACACGCGATGGGGATTATTTTCGCGGCTTATCCCCCCCCCCCCTTCTTTTTGTAAACCCTGTCGAAGACGATAAGAACACGACGACACCCATACAAACGTAATAATCGGCGTCGCGATTGACGTGAAAAAAAAAAACCGACACAAACATCGATCGGGAAACTCTTCACTCTCTCTCTCTCTCTCACTCACGATGGAATAATACGGCTCTCGGTGTGTTATCATCGAGGCGTGAGAATTTAACAATTGAAGAACGTAACGCGCAATTCAATTTCACGATGCTGGATTTGCGAGTGGTGCTATATCGCTTCGTTGTCACCCAGGCCTCGCTCCCCCCTTCCCCTCTTCGTCTCATTGTTCGACGAGGAAAGCAAGAGAGGGAGAGAGAAAAGGCGAATCAAAGCTCGTACAAAATCGACGTGCCAACTTTTTTCTTATCTCAATTGTTTGTTTATTTTCTTTTCTTTTTTTTTTTTATACGTTCGCAATAAATAAAAAAAAATGTTCTGAGAAAATCGGCTGTGACAGACGGACAGACACGCGAGTGATCTCACAAGAGTTCCGGATTTTTTTCTTCTTCTTCCGAAGATACGGAACCCTGAAAAAAAAAAAGAAAAAGAAAATAAAAATGAGAATGAATTGAAAAAAATAATAATTGATAATGATGGATAAGACGAAATAGCCGAGTCGAAGGTTGACCGTCGCTCTGCGGATACCGATCGCAACGACAATAACCGATGACGAAGACGAGAACCAGAGGCCGAAGACCTCGGCTTAAGCCGAACTCCGCGCCTCTCACATTTATAGCATAGTTTGCAGTATACACATATATATATATATGCAAAAAAATTTACTTTTTTTTCATCTCGCATTGACGTTACACTCTTGACAACTTAACTCAAGTTCACACACACCAAACTTCCAATTTCCTGACTTTGGGCCTCCTTTCAGGAATTTTGTATGCTTCCTAAATTTTTTCGTGTACCCAAATTATTTAGCTCATACACTGTGAGAAACATAAATTCGGCTAATCGATATCATCATTTTCGGAAAATCGAATTTTCGACGGTCTCGTCCTACTGTGCGGCGGGGTCCAAAAGTCCCCCGCCGGTCTGTCCGATAATACCCCAGAAGATCGAGAGTCATAAGCGAACAAACGGCGAGTGGGTCTTTCTTTTTTTTCTTTTTTTTTGTTTTTACTCTCGTCGATCGGTGCTCCACCTGAGTCACCGGAGACGTTGCGAGCGAGCCGACGTTCGCGACCCGACCAGACAGGCAAAAGCAGGCAGCAACCTGTCCCGACCTGTCCCCGTCCCGAAGCCACGAAGAAACGAGCTATTCGTCGTGCGCTCGCGAACCGAACGGTCGTAGCGAGAGAGAAGGCAACGATCGGCGATGCTATCTCGGGCTAGCAACGAGACTCCGAAGAAATAATACTCCGCCCCTCCACCCCTGCGTGCCGCGGTCAGTGTCGCACTTCAACCGCCACCTCGAAAACGCGATTCAATATTTCTCACAAACGGCTCGATGGATTTTCACGATACTCAGATCATTCTGCGCGGAAATTTGGCAAAAATCCACGTGCATTGTCATCGTTCGATAATTTTACGTCATTATCGTGATATTGTAGATTAGATTTCGCCGTTTGTTGAACCCCTGCCTCTTCCGTGCTGCCATCTGGGACTTTCAAGGAGACGGAAGAATCAATGTCTCTATTTAAATAATTTTCCGAACGAGATATATCTTTGCCTTTATTGGAATATACCTTGAAACCTTTTCCTGGCATCTTTGTCGATCAATTAAAAACCGCACACAAGCCGGAAGTTGTATTATAAAAGAATTTCTAAGCACTAAGAACTATATAAAGCCAAACGCAACAGAAAAATTAAATATAAAAATTCCGATAGTAATTTCACGGTTTTTCCAACCGAACGGCCACACACATGCGCACGAATCATGATAATTCGTTGAACCACGTGACTACCATCGTAACTCGGGAAGATCGATATATTTTTTTTTTTTTTTCAAAATGAAGATCCAATTAGCGACAGCCTCGTTTCACGACGTGACTCGCATAACGAAACCGCGCATATCGCAAAGTCCTCCGACCAACTAGTTCCACCATCTTCGTGAACTAAACGTCTTTCTCTGTCTCTCTCGCTCTCTCTCTGTGTGAAGATTGTACATCGGTATCGAGACGACTGGCGTGGTGGAAGGAACACCCCCTGTCGGAAGCGATATCAAACTGCAGAGAACTTGGCCCTTTGATTGAGGTCACCCTCTGTGACGTCACCCCCCGTCCATCCCTCTCTGCGAAACCCAGCCCGGGTTCTCGTAATCGAGTGAAGATAATCTCGAGATGTGAATGGCAATTTTTTTCGGTGGAGGGGGTGAGAAAACCACGGATCCGAGTGAAATACCAAAGGCGTCGATCGACCCTCGGGTTCTCGGTTTCGGGCTTCTCGTTCCCCTCCCCCCGCCTGACGCGGTCCAATACCGTACCGGAAGTTACGGTCTTGTGTACAGATATAGAAAACTCGTCGTACGGTATACCTGGCAAGGCTTCTGGCTTCCAGCCGGGCCCACACGTCTCGGACCTATGGAATTTTATACACATCTCTTTTTTTCGTTCTTTTTTTTTTCTTTTTTCCTTCTTCATGTACTACCTGTTGTTACAAAACCGGTCGTCGCCGTATTCTTCATCCAACGACAAAAGAATATTTTTCGCTCGCTTCGTCTCCCCCCCTCGCGCCACTCTGGGTACGTTATACGTCGTCAAAATAAAAATAGCATGAGATTGAATAAGTGTATATAGTGTTTATATCGATAAAGCTCAAAAATTGAAACTTGCAATTTGTTTTCTTTGAATTGAAGATAGTGAATGCAGATTTATCTATGGGGGAAAGAATTTGATCTACATTCTTTGTGTTTCTCACAGATAAATTCAAAAATTTCATCAAAGGCTTTACGAAATTTTTAATTTATCATCAAATTTCAACGTGTAAGTGAATTTCCACAAAATTTAATATTTAATTTGAAATTTTTGGAACTTTCGTCAAATCCGAGTCAATGTGTTGTGTTTTATCAAAGTTTAAGCACATTCCGAATCTGGTGACACGATCTCGAAAAAAAATCATTCCTCTCCAGGAAGCAAAAATAAATTTGAAAAAAAATTCCAAACACAAGATTCGCGGGTCGGACGGATTGGCAAAAACGCGATTAAAACGTTGGTGATGGAAAGTGTTAAAATTCTCGGGGAAATTGCGAAATCGTGGACCATCATCTTCTCGGTCGTAAGTCGCGCCCGGGACGAACGAACTAAACGAAGCGAATGAACGAGGTTCTGGCTAGAAGAACCGATAGAGAAGACCTTGCACTCCTGGTATAAATTGTCTGGGCCTCGAGGCCGTGTAGCCGGTGAGCCGTCGGTTAGCCGGTGTGACTGCGACATAGGCCTCGTTTCGCACTCTCCTTTTACCTCTTCGACTTTTATACACATATATATCATATTATATATAAATATTCCCACGAGCTTGTTTCTCTTTTTCCTTCTTTATTTCTCTTCTTCTTCGCTCTTTTTTTCGCTCTTATCAAATTTCGGGAAAAAAAAAATTTGCTCACGCTTTTTTTGAAAAACAATTTTCTCCAAAAGAAACAAAAAAATCTCACTCAAAGACAATTGGCGGATGGCAAAGAAAGTCGGACGAACGTTTTGTGGTGGAAGCAACAAGCTCTGCTGGCTGACAACAGCTGACGACGACATACGCTCATTTTTTTTTTCAAGGCTTTTTTTTTCATCGAGTTCTCAGGTTGGCGAACACCGAAAAAAAAAAACAACAACAGCTGACCCGGTGTGGAGACACATTGAGAAAGATGAAGAACGTGAAGAAAAATAACGAAAAAAAAAAAAGATGAATCAATGGGAAACGATGCTCCCCGTTGCCTGGACCCTTCGCAGACGTTTCGTTAACGATTATTCGACCTTTTTCCGAGAAGATGGGGGTTGTTGCCGAGCCCGAGTAACCCAATTAACCCAACTCTCGACACTCCAACTCGACGAGGATAATGAGAAATTCTACTCTACCCGCGTTAATGTCGAAACGACTCTGTACCTAACTTCGCTCTCTCTCTCTCTCCACGCTCTCGCTTCTTCTTCTTCTTCTTCTCCCCCCCCCCCCCATCACCGTCGCACACCACTCTCCGTCCACGTCCACTTCCGTTTGTACTGCGACAATCTCACTCAACGTCGAATACAAACAAACAAAAATTTCGTTCGTCACGACCATCAATTTGGAATCTTAATCGCGTTTTTGGATTTTTACGTTATTGATTTGTTCATGAGGAAACTTAGGTGAACGCTTCGTGAAAATTTTTCATCGGAATTCATTTTTTAACTCTTTATGAAAATGTTTCTTGTTTTTTTTTTTTTTTTTTTTTTTTTTTTTTTTTTTTTTTTTTGTTCTTTCAACTCTTTCTGGGAAAACAAAATGAACGTTTGAGAAGTGTTTTGAAAAGCTGTTTTTTTTGGGTTCTTTCAGACTTTTAAATCTATCAATAATTCAAATTTAACTTTCATGAATAATTTACCAAGTAGAATGTTTATTCAACGTTTGTCGCAATTTGGACAGAGCAAAAATTTATTTTTAAAATAGTTAGAAGATAAAAAATGATCATTGTCTTCCAATAAAATTATGTTAACATGGCTAGAATAAAAAAAAATGATAATCCGTACATTTTGATGCGAATAACTAGATATAACTCTTTAAATGGCGAAAAGCGTGGGTGCGACTTTCCATCAATTCGTAAAGGTTGCAAGTCTGTCCGTGCGCCACATTCGAGTGTTTACGATGCAGAAGCACGTTGAGTTTCCTCCCCCCTCGGAGAAAAATACACACTCGAGCTCCTCCCCCCCCCCCTCCCCCTCATCGCCATCGATAATTGCATAAACATGGTTGCAACATATTTTACGTTATCGTGAAGTACATTCAACGGTAGTTTACATTTATCATCAAGTCGAACGATAATAATGACGCTACAATGGCGTGCATGACGAAACAACGTTCGTTATCGATATTCAACGCGAATGATCTCGAGTTCTGTGTCACCCATTGGATTTTCGTGTTTACGAAGGATATGTGACGAATCGTCCGGAAGAATAAGCTCGACGATTTATCGAGGGTTCGACTCTGCCTAATCGCATCTCAAAAACAATTCTCATCGCTGTGCACGAGAAATTAGCGGTCCAACGGACGAACGGAACGAAGAAAGTGGTTTTGCTGATAAGAGCCGGGGATGACGATAGACCTCTGAGATAAGATTTACCACGGAATGGCGCTTATCACTTCCCCCCCCCTTCCTTTGCCTCCCGGCTCGATGACAGTATCATTTTCATATCAACCATCGTTGCGACTTGAACTACAAGAGATGAACATCGCACACTTCAAGGTCCCCTAGATCTCACGTTCTATTTTTGTACGTGAAACTGGGCATGCGTGTGTGTGTGTGTGTACACGTGTGTATGCTCCAATTATTTTCACGATTCTGAAGAATCATAAACACTCGGCCGTTTCGAGTCTCTGCGCGATGAACAATCTTCATTCTGTCTATTCAGTCGACTACAAAATTGGCTATCGAGTTTCCAAAGTTAACCTCAATTCGCCGAACAAGATTTTTTTTGTCCACCAACGCAGTTGTCTCTTCAGCAAAGTTCGGTTGCCGTTGCTTCGCAGGTCCTGTCGAAGCAGCTTCGACGCTTGGAATCTCACCAAATATTCATTATTATCGTTACGAATAATTGAAAAATAACCATGAAAACATAAATTTATCGACCGACTAATAGATTGTCGTTAAAAGAATTCGAAGAATCACTCACCGAGTCTGAGTTCTCCAAAATTTCCACAGCCTATTTTTTTGCCCACTCTGAAATTGGGGCCGACCATGAGGACGCCCGACGTCGACGTGACGCTGTGTCTAGAAGTGTGCATGTTGGATCTGGCCGCGTTGCCGCTGCCTCGCGACGTTCTTTTGGCCGCTTCCTGTTCCCTGTCGCGCTCGCTGCCGCGAGCCAGCTCCTTGTCGCCGCGATTCTCCCTGGCGTCTCTCTTCTGCATCTCGATCGTTCCCGACTCGCCGCTCGCTAACTTCTTATCTGGAATTTTACGACCGCGCGACGTGACGCTCTGTACAGCCTTCGCCGAACAGCGAATTTCTCAATATTGTTCACATACGACCCCACAAATACAAAAACGTAACCCAAAAAAATAAAAAAATCAACAAACACAAAGAAAAAAAAAGAAAAAAAAAATTTCTTAGTCGACGCAGTTTGATCAGTGGCGATGACAACCGGCGAATGTTCCTCTGGGATCGATCCCCATTGTGAGCGTGCGACGCGGGTCTGCGAGCAGCTCGGCCGGACCCGGTTAATCGGCGGTAGCCCGACGCCTCCGAGATCGCAGATCCAGGTTAGAATCCTCCACTCTCGTCAGACCGAATTATTCTCAAACCTTCGCTCCCTCAGTTCGCTCGCGTTCGCACACACGCGCGCTCCGACCAGTGACGCACGCGTACGCATCTACATAACATTCCGCAGATGCCCGATACACACATATATTTGCGAATTATTTCTTGGTCGTGTCGCGTTTATCGTCGGACAATTACCCACAATTGTCACAACTTATTTCGAACGATCGATCTTCCCCCACCACTCACGAACCGTGAATTATCGTCGAGCAGTACTCTCGACTGACCACCGACCCCGCAAAAACGTACGATAAATAAAAATAAAAAATTCAACGAAAAATCATGAAAAATCATTCGTAAACGTTTAACCAACAAAAAAAAACCAATAATAACAAAACGGAACAAAAAATTGATTTAAAACCGTGTGTATCAGCAGCAGCAGCACCGCGATAGTCACGCACTGGTACACTCCAAGCTAGGAACACAAAAAAAAAAAAAAAAAAACTTTTCTTCTCTTTTTCCCTCAAAACGCACGCACCGACAATACTATGTGGCTCTCAAACGTCGCGTTATTCCACAGATAACAAAATAACTCAATTTCGCAAACTCAAAACGTCATTTACCGAATGGATTATAAAAACTCGAGAACAAAAAAAAAACAAACCCCCCGATCGAAGATAATTCGTGAATGGTGGTTGGGCCGGCATTAGAACCGGAGTTGTGGCAACATTTTTTTCTTTTCCTCGTTATTTTTTTCGTCCCTTTCTTTTACTTTTTCGTTCACGTGCCGCCCTTAGTCATTGCGGACATCGGGTGGGGGAGGGGAAGAGGAGAGGCAATGGTGGAGGTGGAAGGAGAAGGAGGTTAGTTGTGAGTAGTGACGGTTAGGGAAGATAATGATAGAACGAAGTCACGGAACTCGTGAGGCTAAGCCGGCCGAATATGATCGGTCAGCAGCAGCAACAGCAACACCACCAGCCCGCGCGCGAGAGTGAGACACACGAACCTCATTCACTGGACGACGCATATCCCGTACGTTGTTTCTTCGTCTTCTTCGTGTCGTAAAAATTTTATCCAGACGTCCATCATGGATCATTGGCGTTGAACCGTTCAGTTATTATTTTTTTTTTTTAATGAAAACTTATTGGCAACCGTGACGGTGGTATTGTTGTTATTCTTATTTTGATAATTTACGAGACCCGGTGGCGAGAGGCACACCGCCGACGACCCGATCGTCCTTCGGGGCGTAGGGCCGATGGCTGCCCGAATCGTGCCTCCGCACGCGCCCGCGCGCGCGCGCACCCGCGCCCCCCCTCCCCGCCCCCTCACTCGCCGGATAAACAAAAGAACAACGTTTTTCTATCTTCTTATTTATTCACGTCTTTGAAAATGTTTTTCAATTATGTTTTTTTAATTTTATTCTATCTGTTATTCGTTTTTTTTTTTGTTCTTCTTTCTTACTTCAATCTTGCGTGTCTTTCATTATTTGCGATAACGTAAAGGACGACGATGACGAAAGCGACGTCAACGCCAGCCAGCCGCTAGCCAGTCTCGAGCATTGACCCGCACTTTTGAAAAGCCCTTGTGTATGTGTGTGTTGCACTCGCACCCGTGTGTGTGTGGGTCTTGTTCCTTGCGGAGAATCGCACGAATCCACGGATACGCGGGTTTTGTGTTTCGTGCACAGGTATCTCTTTTTCGTCTCTGTCTCTCTCCCTCTCTCTATATATATATATGTATTTCTCCACTCGTTAGTGTTTGGTCGAATGGCCACGGACGTCGCGGCGGGTATGTCCGTCTAATGGTTCGCGAGGTTCTCACCCGAACACCCGGTCGTGGTGTCGCGACGATATATTTCGTCGCCACCCCGATATCTCTTTCTCTCTCTCTCTCTCTCTTTCTCGCTCTTGTCGTCTCACGACGATGATATACACGCGTTTATCATTGAACTTTTATCGCATCGCGAATAACATTTCGTCTCGCGGTTAATCCGAACTTTCTTGGTTTTTTTCACTAGAAGGGGGGTCGGGATGAACAAATAATAATAATAATAACTATAAACGGTTTATTTCTGTCTCTATCTCTGTCGCTCTTTCGCGCTATTTCTTTTTCGTTTTTTTTTGTTTTTGTTTTCTTCGACGATCACTCGCGGCTGAGGACTGGTCGGTGACTTTTTCGTACCCGACACGGTCGAACGGTTTTGCGGACGGGCATCGAGAGCTCTCCTGCCTCTCGCGCACGACTCGACATTAGGCGAGAGTTTCGTTACGGGGCCGGCAGGGCTGCCAACCGACGTCGGGGGAGGACGAACGAGCGAAAAGTCGGGCGAACGACGACGCGCCCTCGAGCGGAACTTTAGCGATACGTTTTTTTTTTGTTGTTGTTGTTTCTTTTTCCCCCCCAGAAATTAAATCAAGGTGATGGGGACTGCATTGCTCTCGTTCTCTGTCGCTTTGCTGCGAGCGTCGATGGCGCTATTTCTCTCGCGATCACGATTGTAGTTCGTCACCTTAACGCACGGCGCCTCGCCCCGACGGGTTTGCATTTGCGCGGGAATTTCGAATTGTTATTGTCGACTGGAGAATGACGACTGATGAGTGACTTTAATTTAAATCGTTGGATTGAATTTATCCGCTTTTGTTTCGTTTCTTTTTAATTCTCTTTATTTTTGGAATCGCAGAGTCGTGGGGATGGGAGTTTTACATTCGTTCGGTGGCGGTTTTCCCGCGCGATAGCCGCCAATTGGTGTGGGGGAAATGAACTATGATGAATCAGCTCAGCTTCCGGTCTCCCGCTCCGCTTGCGATCGGGACGCACCTCGCGGTTTGCGAGAAAAGCTCGTGGCAATGGGAATCTGCATGTCAACATTTTTTGCTATCCGGTCGATATGGCAGTTTGTCGATGTGATCGACCGGGCGTGATTTCCCGTTGATTCGTAGATTCGGTGTCTCCGTTGATGGCGCAACGGGTAATTGTCATGATGACAAATATTTTGAATTGACAAGTCGGGCGTTCCTATGGAAGCAAACGTCAGTTGCCGATGTTTCTTTTGACAATCGTACGGTGCTTCGTTGATTTTTCAGTTACGATTTTATACAATTTACATTGTGTTCGTTGAAATAATGGAACAACTGGTCGGACCAAATATTCAAGTTGTGTTGAGTATCAAAGAAGGTACATGAGCTTTTTGTTTACATCAACGTAGACCTAACCTCGTTTTTTTCGATACGGCGGGAAAAAATTTCTTTGAAAATTTTTGCGCAATCTGAGCAAATGTGTTAATGGAAAATTAACTTTTGTTGAATTAAAATTATTCTACGTGCTATCAAAGTCGTGATGCTAATTTGACTAGAACAAACAAAAATTATTTAAATTTTTTTAAAAAATTTTAATCGACTAACCAACAAAATACTTTTCATGACTGGATTCTTTTCACGATTCGAATTTGATTTGATCAAGAACTTATATTAATATTTTAGGAAAGGGTTTCGAACGAATTGCAAATCCGACATGCATCGTCGCGACTCTGAACGGTCATTCTTTGGAAACCGACGAAACGGAATCGTCTCACAATCCCCAGTACATAACGGATCTGATGTGGAAAGCTGACAAAAATGGTTTAAGAAAGTACGCTTGGTTAAGAGAAAGAAAAAAATAAAATAAACGTGTATCCGTCACCGATCGGTAGATATTTTTTTGGTCGTCGAATTGATGATTAAAATTTTTTAGAATGAGATCGGGCCAGGAACCCTTAAAAATAGAATGCTTTGAAATTAAGGAACACGGAAAGAGAGACAAGATCGGTTATGTGCTTTTGCGTCTGAGACAAGCCAGAATAGTCACGTCCAAGGACGATAATATTCGCGTTCCCGTTATTTGGCACAAACTAGTCGGTCTGAGAAACGATATGAAAATTCACAAACCCGAATTGTCTTTGGCTCTTACAATAGAAGAACACGAGACTTATGTTCGACGAATGTCGAGACAAGAGGTATATCAAATTTTTGGGTGAATTCGTGAATTTATATCAAATTAATATGGAAGATGAACGTGAATTAATTGTATCGAAAACACGTGTTCCATTTTCATGGTTCGCAGGAATCACCGATAAAAGAAAAAACGCAAACGGATTTTCCTCTCGCTTCGTCCAACAACGTCGCGGTACCTTACCTCATCGAGGAAGAGGGTCTCGTGCAATTGGGCCCGGCAGCCACTTGTCGCACCCTTTTTCTATTAAACATCACAGCCGGAACCGCCGAAAATTTCCATCTTCTCAAACAACACACTCACGACGATTCAAACGACAATTACAGCTTGTGGTATCGCATTTTGGAAAACGACGTGCGATTAAAATCGTTCTCAAGCCTGGAAAAACGTTGGACGTTGAACGAGCAATTGGTCATAAGAATAAGAAGCTCGATCAACGTTTTGCGAAATTATTTTTCGGAACAGCCAAATTTTTTATTACTGCTACAGTACAAAGAAACCATTCTCGGCCATTGCGAGGTGGATCTCAGGTCTTTGATTCCTCGACAATCGAATCAAGACTCGTCGATCGATGACAACGGTGGCACAGTTTTGAATCATCGATGCGTTCTCGTTACTCCGAATAATCCGAAAAGAATTGACGACGACGAAAACGATCGTCCGTTCTTGGATCTGCAACTCCGGCTCATGTCCGTGGGCTCGAAAATATTTGCCGACGAAGGAGCCACCGAATCCGCGGATATGTGTAGAAACGTTGAAATTTGTCAAACCGGTGTGAATAATTTGCAAAACGATGGGAAAAATTTGCACAACGCTTTTTCGGAAATTGACGCTCATAGAAATGCTCACGGTGATTCTGGACGGTGCGTCAACGCCGATCGAGAACGATTGTACGGTTGCAAGAGTCTTCACAATAGAAATCACAATGACGGAATATCCATGGAACGAAATTACGTTGCAACGGGAAATTTTTGTCAAAAAGATCGACACTCGAAAAGCGTCGAAGCTTATCACTGCTACTGTCTCAATGTTAGTTTGATCGCTGTTAAATTGTCGTCTTCGTCTATAGAAAAAATTGAATTCAGGTAATTGATCGATCGGCGGCAAAAAAATTGGCGGAATCTAATTTTTAAACGAAAAAGAAATAATTTTTTTTTTTTTTTTTTTTTGCAATAATTATATTTGGCGCAGGTTTCATCATCCAAAAGCTGAAATAATGTCAACCCTTTATCCGAAGATGCCACTGTTGCGCGATGAAAAATTGAAACTCCACGATATAGGATGCAAGTTGCACTTTATATCGTCGATGGATGAAATAAAACAACTGCTGCTGTCGTTTCCTCCCAAAGTCAGTGTCTGTGATGCGGCTGACGAAGCAAAAGTTTTTATCGGACAGACCGTTCTCGACGTTGGACTCTTGTTTCATCAGAATAAGGCGAGTAAAATATCGCAAAACTTTTTTTCTATTAAAAAAAATATTTTTCATAATTTTCATTTGATTTTATACTATCAAAGATTTATTCGTAATCTTCAAAATAGAAAAGTAATCTTGTGTAATGTTGTGTGATGTTTGGGCCAATGTAATTTTAGAGTGAATATTTCCACGGTCAGGACACTTTCTTCCATATACATTTATAAATAGATGAGAAAAAAATATGATTTTTCAGTTGGAAAGTAAATACGAGGCCGTGTTGTACGACAACGACAAGACCGTCATTGGATCTGTCGACGTTGCGATGTATCTCGAGGATCACGGACCTTATTACAAAACTTACAAACGCACATCGGGAGAAAATTTAGGACCCCCGATAATAGACGACGATCTGGCTTACAAAATAGTCGAGGAACTCGAATGTTGGAAGGATCGTCAACAGGAAATATTTCGCGTCGAGGTTTGTCCATTAAAAAAAAAAAAAATTGTTCGAACGAATAATCATGAAAAGACAAGTTGAAAATATTGAAAAATATTATATAAAATATGTTACAAGCTGAAAAGAAAGGAAGACAGACATCTCGATCGATTGAGCGAGGAGTGGCAGAAGCGCAGAGAAAATTTGGAATCCAAATTGGCTTGCAGCGTCGAACAGTGCAAAATGTTGGCCAACAGTTTGAACAAAGCGACCGAGGACTTGCGCACGCGTGGTCTCAAAAGCATCGAGAAAGAAGCGAGACTCGTGCGAGCCAACGAGGAGTTGCAGTGGCGTTACGACAAAAATTTGCACGAATTGCGTGAAGCTTCGAGAAAGATGCAGGAAGAACTTTTGACAAAGGTTTTATGATTTTTTTTTTTTTTTAATTGTTCAAAAAAATTCTTTCTAAATTTTTCCAGTCCCTCTCCTATCCTTTTGTGATTGTTAAAATGAATTTCGAAGCCATTCGAAACTTGGTTTCATAGAATTTTTTGAATTTCACCCCCAGATCAATTCTTTGGACGAGCAAAGATGTAAATTGGAAGCTCAGTTGGAGCCTCTGAGATTCGAGAACGAGCAGCTTCGTCGATTGACGAGCGAACAGTCGGACGAGCTTGAGATTCATCGCAAGGGCTCGTTGACGCAGGATCAAACGGCCTCGTTGCTACAGGAAGTCAAGTCGCTCGAGCAAAAATTGTCAAACGCCCAAACTAGCAAATCATTTTTCAAGGAGCAATGGGGCCGAGCGGTCAGAGAAATTCATCGAATGAAGATGGAACATCAGCAGGCCATTGAGGTTCAGATAAAGACCACCAAAGAGGAATTGAAAAATTTCGAGTACGTCATCCAAAGAAAATAGAAAATAACAATTAAATAGTTTCCACATTTGATGAAAAAAAAAAGGAAACATACACGCGAATAATTTATTTTACAGCTTGGAAGACGTTTTGTGCGCGGATTCGAACGCTCTGAGCAACGATCAGATTTTACTCGATCAGATACAGAAGGAGATCGACGTGATAAGACCGCGATCGTCCTTCGTAAACGAAGACCCGACGAGTCAACGAATTTTCGGTCCGATCGATGCGACGTATCCTCAACGCACTTCCAAATCCCATTGCGGTTCCGCAAAATCCAATCAACAGGACGAAAGATTGAAGAATCTCATCGAGGAACGCAATGGACTTTTGAAGACCGGTAGTTATAACATCGATGACGCCGTCATAGTCAAACTCAACAATGAAATAAGATCGATTCTCATTGCTACTTGAATCAATCGCCGTTATTATCATGAAAAATAATTTACATGAAGAAAAAAAACAACAACAAAATATTTAAGAATTCACATATCAATCCAATTTGTACATTTACGAATGATAAATATAACTTTTTCAACCCGATTCCTGAAAAACTCTGGAGAAGAGTCCATTGAGGGAGAGTCGTTTCGATCCCTCTATTCAGGAATGAGGTGCAAAAAAAAAATTAAAAAATTCAGGAATAAGATTAAATACTGTATTTATTTAATTAAATCAAACGAGTAGCTATTCGCTGTGACAAAGATATTAATTACATGGCAAAAGTGCCATTGACAAGCCGAATGAACCAGGGAAGAACGTTGAGGGGTGCCGGATAATTGCGAAGCCAAACAGGACCCTGAATAGTTGTATTTTGATTCGGATCTCTCCAAACCCCGTTCGGCAGATAAACGTCCTTCGTCGTGGCTCCTTCCCGCGTGACCGGGGACACGAGAATGTATTCGCCCAGAAGATAAGCTACGAACGACAAAAACCACCACGTTATTGCACCGAAATACATTTCATGTTCGTTCAAATCGTCATCATGCGAAGGAATCTCACCGTCATTGATTCCATGAGCAACTCGATCGTTGGGAGCGATCCACCAGACCGGAGGATTCAACGGCGCCCCATTGGCCACGGAAGTCTTCATGAGATTGACGATCAACGATGACGCGACCGCATGAAGACCGGTAAATTCTCGTGAAATGGCAATGGTCTCTGCATCAAAGTCCCAAGGCACGAAAGAGAACTGCAACGACGGCATGAACGCGTTAGCCTGAAGCCAACGTACGAACAATTCCTTGGACGGCAAAAAAGTCGCGTTCAGTGAACCACCGAGATAACCATTGCCTCCGATCATGTCGGGCAACACGTTAACGTAACCGTTCATGTTCATTTGCAACAGAGTCGTTATCAGAGTGGGCAAACCGTTGTTCCACGTCCATTTGGTGTCCTTGTCGATCATTCGCACGAACATCGGAAGTTTCTGACTGTTCCAACCGACTCGAACCTCAATGATATCACCGAAATTCTTCGACAAAGCCGTCACGTAATCCGTGGTAAATATCCCAGGTTGAAGATCCACAGAACCCGTCAACGATGCCACTTGAGGCAACCACGAAACTTCACCAGCGTCGAATTTAAAACCATCGATTCCCATCTTCAAAAGCAAACGTAATCTGCCCACCCACCAATCAACGGCTTTAGGATTGGTGAAATCAACTGTAGCAGCGTTAGCACCTTGCCACCAAGCCATGTTAACCCGACCTTGAACGTTCTTCACCAGATAACCCATTTTCAACGCTTGCGAATAAGCCGGTTCGCAACCTTCGTTGATGAACGGATGAATCCACAGAGTAACGCGAAAACCTTTTTGCTTCAAACTCGTGGTCATTCGCGTGACATTGGGAAATTTTTTCGGATCGAACATCGCCGAACCGTAACAAGTTTCCCAATTGTCGTCGATTTCCAATTGGCTGTTGTTGAATTCGTGACGTACGATCTCATCGGCAAATTCGTTTACGACTTTTTCACTGACGTTTACTTTGTAACGCGCCCAGGTCGACCATATTGCGGATCGGATCATTCGTTCGTCCGGATGGCCGGAGGGTTTGCCGAGAAATCTCGAGACCACGTATTCGTGAGCCGTTCTCGGATTCGACGACAGACCTATGTAATAATCCAAAACGATTTTCGTTCGTGTTCTGTACGGGGCTGCGTTCTTCGCCACGAGACACATGTGCTTGTCGATTATGTTGTTCTGATCGAGAAACAGGGGTGAGGTTTCGTTGACCCAGATCCAAAAACCTCGGCTGTTGAGCCAATAACGCTCGGCCGTGGCCATGTTCGTCTGATGAGTCGGAAGATAGGGTTCTTCCTCGTAATACATGTGCTGAATGGGCCAGTGTTGATAACGCATCTGCGGACCTCCGTACCAATCCGCGTCATCGTCGAATTGGTAACAATCCGTGAGCGTTGCGTCGGCCGAACCCGAACGTGTAATTTTTATCACCTGATCCAACGGCGATGCTTCGATCCTCGCGACTTCCGTCGGTCCACGCATCACACAAGTCGTGGACAATCCGCATTTTGGATTCAACGACAAACGCGATGAAACGGTGCTTTCGTCTCTCGTGTAGAGATAATTTTTCGTCGTTTTTCCGGCTGCGAAAGTTTGATGAGTTTGATGATGAAGAAGAAACGAAACACGAGGGAAGAAAGACAAGAAAGAATGAACATAATTGAGAGTCGGGTGGAAAACATATCTATCAACTTTGAAGGAGCAGAATTGGATCAAATAGTTCTGATTAAAGCGGGGAAAAAAATGAAGAAGAAGAAATGCAGCATAAATGACAAAAGTTGTTTGTACGAATGACGTTGGAAATTTATGAAATTTTTTTAATTCTAATTATTTACTCACTGGTAAGATCGGTTATGTGCAACACAATGGCGTCATCGCTGGACACATCGATCAGCAAAGCCCCATTTTTCGTCTGCAATTCGGTCAATTTTAAATCCTGGGCTAAGCAGGAAATCGCGCAGCCGATCAGCAGCACGATCAGCATTTTACCTGCGAGACAACGAAATACATTTTCAAAAAAAAATAATTTTCTTTTTGTTTCCTCACAGATGAAGCTATGTGACGGTCGAACAAATTCTCATTGGGATTCTGATGTCAACGTGTTAAAAATGTTTTTAAAACATGCCAAAATTGTATTTGCGGAAAATGTCCGGATGTTAATTTTGCCGGAGGCTCAATCGATCCCAAAAAAAAAGAAGAAATATTCAAAGACCTCGTGAAGTTTCCCATTTAAAATACACGCAAATTTTCGACGATTGTTTCAAATTGAAATCAAGAAAAAAAATTCTTACCGCGATGCATCCGTGACTCGGTCATGCTTCGACCGTACCGAAGACACTGATTGCGATTAACTCGACATTGCCGGGTTTTATATACAACGCAGTGTCTTTCGTATCTTGTTGTTCCGACGAGCACGCTCGATTGTTTTCGCTAAATATGAGAATCCAAGAAGAAGAAGACGAAGGAGAAGAAAAAACAATGTTTCAAAGTAATCTCTCTGGTAAAAATGAAGAAAAAAAATGAGAAAGAAGAGAAAAAAAAATATTACAAAGAGTTTATCATTGTCCGAACGGATGATAGAAGTTGTCACCGAAGCGGTATCTTCCGGCTATCTGCTCGTGTGAGAATTATAACGTCAGACCGATGGAGTGGACTGCGTTTTTTTTTCTTTGTCTCGTTGTAACGTCACGATAGATATTATCGAATCGTCCTTGGATGATTATTACGCGATTGCGCCGAACAGGTGTTGAACTAGCTTGTGGAACGGATTGTGTCACAAGGTGCAAGACCCGGTAAGCAAGTTGGCGGTTCTACGCTCGCTCTTTTCCACGTATGCATTGCTTTATCGTGTTTTTTTTAAATCCATCGGAATTAATATCTATCGGATATTTTAAAGAAAAAATGTAAAAATGAGACGAAGAAAAAAAACGCAGATGATAATTTTGAGAATAGATAATGCGATGATGCTTCCGGACTTTCCCGATATTGCGATTCACATTGCAATAATTAGCAAGAGCGGTTTAATAACTAAAGAAGAATATTTATTTTTTCGGCAGAAGGGATAATTTATGGGGACCATTTTTCGGACATGATAACTTTTTTTTCCTTTTCAAATCGCATCTCTCATCTATATTTTACATTATTTAAAAAATTTAACTTTTCAACAAAGTATTACTCAATTTACGCTACAACGATAGAAATTAAAAATAAAAATTCATTCATTCAAACCAATACTGGTGGACCACGAATAATCGACAAGTGATTATCAAAAGCTCAACGATGAATATATTTATTCTTTAACCCACAATTGCGGATTAGCATTCAAATTAGCAAATTTGCTGGAGGCTCATTACGGTTCTTGCTGTGAGATCATTTTGAATACGGTTCGGATACTCACTTTCGTAATTTTCATCCGAGGACCGTGATAGGCTGCCTGATTTGCTTGCATGTTTTTTCTCTCTCTTTCAGCCCTATCCGACTCATCGAAAAAAGGCTGGAATTATATGACCCCCTGTTGTGACGTCACGAAACTAAACCGCTAGGAGCGCAGCAGAAGTTCTGCCCGGTTTCAGCGGGTTCTTTCGAATAAATTTTATTTTCGAGTATACACAGAACGTCTTTGTCAACGAAAATGCCTTGGTACCCTCGGTACAAAGGTAACCGATGTATAATACCCAATTATAATTCGGGGTATAAATCAAACCATGAGAAGGTTCATCTCTTTTCCATCCCTCTCGATAAGGAATTGTTCCTGAAGTGGGAACGCTATAAAATGAACGCTACGGCTATGAAATAAATAACGTTACACACATACGTGTTGTAAATGTGTTTTTTTCCTTATCACAACTTGTAGAAGAACCTTTCTTACGGAATCATCCTATCATGCAATTCACTTGAAAATTTGTTTATTAAATTATTTATTTTTAATATTCGTTCAGAAATTGGATATACTCAGAGATTAGTAATCTGATATTGAAAAATCATAATTAAAAGTAAACTCCGCAACTCATTTCATTTGATAAACTTTTATCTTTTATTAATCATATATTGTTGTATTTTTAAATATAATCACCCTAGAAGCACTGTTTTTTTCTTTGCAATATTGGTATCACTGTTTTTTTATGGTTATTTCAACTAAAAGCAGTTATCATAGGCCAGTGCGTCAATTTTAATAGTTTCATTCATATTTGTGACCATCAATAGATATCTTCAGACAAGTTTTCAACAGCTCTATTTGACCTTATAACACACATATGCCCAGAATTTCAGATTTCGTCATTCAAAATTTATTTCAAATAACCCGCTGAAACCGGGCAGAACGTCTGCAGCACTCCTAGTGGTTTAGTTTCGAGTAGGGTCACATGATGGTCCATGCTTCGGGCTTGAAACCGAAGAGTCGGATAGGGCTGCTCTCTTTCCGTAAAATAACGAATGGGAATCTTGTCGCCTCGGTCGGTATTAAAGGTTCCGTTACCGACTGTCTGGTGCCATCTATGGCCACAATGTTCAACTTCGTCGCCACGGAAGAAATAATATTCAGCGACGTTGGATTTACGTGGATTTTACGGTTTCGATGAAGCAAGGAGGTGTGAATTTGTCATTAGCTGGCAGAACGTACATAAAAAAATATGCGTAAAATGTCATAGTGGAAGATCGGTTTGTCTGACATGCAGACCGGTTGCGAAAAAGTGTTTCTTCGTCACAGTTCGAAAAACAAAGAAATTTGAAAAAAAAGAAAAAAAGAAAATAATCCGTCATTGCTGCAAGTTTAAGGTTTCCTTATCATTCGAAGAGTTGAGCTCATAAACAAGTCGACGTCACTACGTTTAATGTTCGATGGGTTAACCATGATGAAAATTCCATTTGGTCAATGTTTTTCAGCTACGAGATAAGATGTGACGTGAAATGAGCTGGTTCGACACGTCGGGTATCGCCAACTTGGCCAAGTCGGCGCTTAAGGAAGCGCAGAAGACCATCGACAAAGCTTTGGACATCAAAGAGGATGACAACAAAGGCGTCGCGACCGAACGCAGCGCCGACGAAGCAAATTTTTTCGCAACATGGGGCTTAAACAATGTAACGGAGGACGACGATCCAGCCGCGGGGGAGTCGTCGTCGGCGGCGGCGGCGAGAAGACAACAGGAGAGCGGAATATGGGGCAGCTTCACCGGATCCTTCTTCGAGAATCCCAAAGGAAATCGACAAATTGCTCGCTGCGTCGAGCGATCCGAGTCGCTGGAAGAGCACGGTTCGCCCCAAGAATACGCTTCGGGCGGGCGGCTAGCCACGTCAGCTTCGCTGCAGGACAATCTGACACGCGCCGACTCTCCGGTTTCCGAAGATGCGAACATCGCGAAACTGGAAGCCGTGTCGCAGGATCACGACGAGAAAGTTCGTAAGACAAAAATTGGAGCGAGCGCGAATTCCCTGCTGGAAAATGTCGAAACACGAGCGAAGCGAGATAGCGAGACTAGACGCAGGTACAGCGAAGGCATGCTCGAGGGCCACGATGAAAAACTTGTCGGCGATCCCATCAGCAGCGAGGACCTCAGAAGCGACGGCGCTGTGGCAACGGATTTTCCACCGGTGGCCGGGTCGCTCGTTTCCGAAAAGGACAGAGCGTCCGTGACATCGGTTTGCTCCGAGAGCGACAAAAAAAGTTCGGAAAGCGTGGAAATTCTCGGTTCGCAATCGGGTAGCAACACGGGTTGCACGACCACACCGGACTCGGACGTAACCTCTTCGAGCATCGTGTCCAGCGTGACTCCTCGAGACACCATAAGATATTCGGATTCGGTGGAGATACTGCCGGACAGTCTGGTGACTTCGCCGAGCTCCGTGGAGATACTGGCCGATCCAAGAACCAAAAGCATCAGTCCCTCATTCTCGCCCATCGATCATACGGAATTTTCCAACGATACGATTTCCGTGTTGTCTTCGGACGTGTCGCCCTACGTGTCGCCGCTCGAACAAGAGTCGAAGACCCTGATCGGCGATGTCGAAGCTAAATCCGACATTCTTGACGGTTGTGCAAAAATTAAGACGGGAAGCGACGTCGACGCTTCGCCGGAGAGCGTCGAGGTTATACCCGATTTGGACGAGACGGAGGAAATGAGTCAGGCTGAGGATTCTTACACATCGGCTTCGGAGAGCACCGTAATGACCATCAGAGAAGCCAATTTCAAGCAACAAACGGATCAGTCCGTCAAAGTTAAAATTGAGGTTATGGACAAGAGGAGACACACAAGTGTTACGACCGGAACGACTAATTTGGACGCGAGTACAGATTCCTCTAAAGAAAACAAAAATTTGCATCTATCCGTGGAACCCATAACCCGACAACCCATTGGCAAAGATGAGTTTGTGGTCGACAGAATGATGAGGCAAATGAGCGATCCCGAAACGTCCGATCAGATAAAAGATTCCACCATCGAACCGGCCGGCGAAGAGGAAGCCTCGACGTCCGATCACGTCAGAACCAATCAGCTTCAACCCGACATCGCCGATTGTCCGGAACAACATCTCATGCTGACGGATTCCAGCTGCGAGGGAACGCTCATCGAAAGCAGCTCCGAGGACAACGTCACCGTTGTCCAAACCACCGATGCTAAGATAAGCAAAACCCCGCTGACCGCCAGTTCTTACGTGAAAAACATGCTCGCCGACGCGATGGTGGAAAAGGGAGAGATTCAGATCGACGGAAACGATTCTAACAGGAGTGACGTTACGGCCAGAGATAATTCACCGATTTCGTCGGAAAGGTCTTGGAACGACTGAACAAATTTTGTCAAACGATCTATCGATGAATATCTCTGTTATATATATATTTTTTCCTTTTTATTTTGCAGTCGTTCGGACCTGGTGAAAATCGGTTCGGACCAGACGAGCGGTCACACGAGCGGCGACGAACTCGAGACAACGACCTCCAGTGACATTGAAATAATATCCAGGTACAGGTAGGATAACGGCCGAATTCGAACAGAATCGAATAAACGAATTTACGTTGATTATCACAAACGAATTTATTACAATGACGAGCCATCGAGAATTGCATCGTTCGAATTAAATCGAATATAATTAGGGTTCCGTAGAAATGTAGAAAAAGAAAAAAAAAATTATGGCAGCGATCCAGATTTCAATCGTAGAATATAATTGTACACAATAATAAATCTGTAATATAATTGTTTTTTTCGGAACAGTCCGAACGGTGATTCGAGCTCGACGCAGTCCCGACAGAGTCCGGCGAATTTGCAATCGACAAAGAGCAACGATTTGCTCACGAGAACACTGAAAAATCGTGGACACTCGCGGGAACTAAGCGAAATAAGCGTTGGTTCGGACGATGTTAATTATGAAATTGAAAAATTGTTGAAACGCGTGCAAGAAATGACGGAGATTCTCGAAGTTCGCGAATCGAAACTCATCGACGTTAGTCGCATCAATATGGAACTTCATGAACAAAATCTCAACATGAAAAAGTGAGTTTTTTTTTTAATGTTGCATTGCATCACGAATTTTGTATAAATAATTAATATAACTTGGTCAATACTGAAATAATTGGAAAGATTTATTTTAAAAAATCTAGAAAAAAATGTAAACCGTCTGATAGACGCATTTTACTATTTCCAAATATTCCCCATCGTCACGTAGCTTCCTGGACAAGCAAAGAAAAAAAATGTATGTTCGAATTTTCGTATAAAACTTAATTTATAATCGAAAATCAATCGTCCCCAGACAGTTGGAAGCGATCGAGACGCGAGCGGGACAGAGTCAGGACGTGAATCGTATAACCGACGATTACACACAACGATTGTCGGCCCTGGAAAAAAAATTGCAGCAAGCTATAGGCGAACGCGACGGTCTGAGCGAACAGTTGGAACATCTGAAACACGAGGCAGCAACGAGATTGTCGTCGCGCGAGGCCATGACGATGATCGGGGAAAAAGACGAGATAATACGCGAACTGAGAACCGAGGGCGAGAAACTCAGTAAACAGCAGTTGCAGCACAGTAACATAATTAAAAAATTGCGAGCCAAAGAAAAGGACAACGAGACGTTGATAAAGAGTCAAAAGTTGGTTGCTAATTACAACAATAACGAAAGTCACGAGTAACTTCGAGGGGGGGTTTTTTTTTTCTTAGTAATAAAAATTGTTTAACGTCGTCCTCAGGGAACAATTGGACGAGCAGAGTTCCGAACTCGAGAGATTGAAACGTTCGTTGTACGCCAAAGAGGAGGTTGAACGCAGCCAGATCGAAGCCGTTCACACTTTGACGGGTCGTAACAAAAAGCGCGAAGCCGAAGTTCTGAGTTTGCAGGAAAAACTCGATAACGCGTTGAACAAGATGGAAGCGTACAGAACCAGCTTCGAAGCTGCTAAAACGTGAGATTCGTTTTATTATTAATTATTACTGGGACTCATTTGTTTTCTCGTTCGTATTATTATTATTATTTTTTTTAATAAATAAATAAACGGAGTCCTTAATCGTTTTTACATTTCGAATTTACAGCGATTTGGTAGATTCTAAACGCAAATTGGAATCCACGGAAGAGGAATTGAAACGAGTATTGGAAAACGCTGGTGAATCGTGTCAACTTTTGGCTCAGGTCGAAGATCTCAAGAACAAGTTGCGCAAGTCCGAGGAAGCTCATGTCAAGTGTGTACCGGAGCTTGCGATGAATCTTAACAAAAAAAAAAACAATCACGATGTATCATTTTTTAAAAATATTTTACAGAAGCGTGGAAACTTTGAAACGTAGCAACAACGAGCTGTTGAAACGTTTCGAAGCGGCCGAGGCGAGAAGCGAGGAGCTCTCGGAATCCGTGACACTCGCGACAAAACCGCTTCTCCGACAGTTGGAACAATTGCAATCGAGTTTCGTCGCGAAAACTAATAATTTTGCTAAACAAGAAAAACTCATGTCGGAGAGCATAGACGAGTTGCAAGCGAAATTGGAGGGTCTCGTGGCCACGGATCGTTCGCTGGTCGAGGAAAATTTGAGTCTGAGAACGAAAGTCACGAATCTGGAGTCGCAGATCAAACGCAAAGAGACGGAGAGATTGCAAATTGCCGATGTCCTCGAAACGATTAAATGCGATTACGATAAACTCGCGGAAACTAATTCACGGTTAGATCGATATGAATTTCGTTCGTTCGCCTCTTCTTTCTTTTATTTCGAGATGCTCGTTGAATTATTATTTCAATTTATTTAATTTTTTTTTCTGACGAAAAATTTTAGATTGCAAAAAATGTTGGAAAATGTGGAACGCACGAACGAGGAAAAGGTGAGAGAATTGAAACGTGAGGTTCAATCGCTCACGGACAAATTGTCGTTGGAACGAGCCGCTACAGATGCGGAAAAACGCAAGAACAATGCGATTTTGGAGAGGCAACAAAGCGCGGACGAGGAATCGCGTTTGAGCCCGACTTTGAGCATCGGAAGAGACTCGATTGGCAGTACGAGCAGCGTTTGGCCAGCTGTGAGTTTGGACTTTAAACACATGAAAATAATATTCATTGTTATTTATTTTATTCCTCAATTGAATCTTCATCGTCGACAGTTCAACGAGTCGCTGTTCGAGAGCGGTTCGGGACGTTTTCCAAGCGTTTACGACAGTCTAAGAGCAACCGGAAACAGCACATCGATGATAGAAAATTTGCAGGCTCAAGTAAAGCAACGAGACGGTACGTACCAATATTCACAGTTCGATTCAATCGATGAAAATTATTTTATCAATCATCTTTTCTGCTGGTTCGTTTCAGGCGAGATTCAACAGTTGCAGTGGGAAATTTCACGACGAAACAACGAACGCGACGCTTTGAACATCGAACTGTCCGTTCTCAGTTCGAAAATCGAAGAATTGACCAACAAAATGACGGATTACGACAATCTCACCGAAAGTCTGAACGAGGTTCAAACGCGTTACGACGCATTGTTGCAGATGTACGGCGAGAAGGTCGAGGAAACGGACGAATTGAGATTGGATCTCGAAGACGTCAAAGAAATGTACAAGAGTCAGATAGATCAGTTGCTCAAACGTGACGCGCATCATTGATACAAAACAATTTAGAATATCGAAATCTTTGAAATCACTTCGAAATTAATTATTATTATTTATTTATTTTGTTCTTTCTTTTTTTTCTAATTTTCTTTGCTAAAGCGACTGAATTATCCGCAGTGCGTCAGGGAATAAATTTGTAAATAATTTCATCGATGAATATTAAACGCGAATCGAAACGTGACGTTGTATTGAAAAAAAATATTATATATATATAGAGAGATATATCTAATAATAATATTGTTATTAATAATGATAATAATTTTTAGAAAACGATAATTATTGTACAAAGTGAAAAGAAAAATGGTGTTAATCGTGTTCAACGACGAAACGTGTCGATATTGCTGATGAATATTTCCTTTTTTTTTTCTTTTTATGTCACGATTGTTCATTATATGTAAATAGCGTTCTTTTAATATACATATATGTATATGCATATATATGAAATATACATACGACGTGTGGTAGATGAGTAATGAGACGCATTATTTTTTTTGCAACAATTTAATTTAGTTTTCATTCATCAATGTTATTTTCTTGAGAACTACTTTCAATATAATCACATTGATGTATGAAAATTAAATAAATTGTTGCCAAAAAAAAAAGTCATTACTTTTCGACACCTATCGTATGTCATATATTTACCTGGCGTGCTTTAAAAGCGTGGGACTTTGTAGCAAAGAACAGAGGAACGTTCGAGAGGTCTGGAAAATAATAAAAAGTACTTTAAGTCACGGTTAAACTCGGTACTTTTTAGTTTCTTGTTTGTTTGTTTTTTTTCCAATGAATAACACATGATTTTCCATTCTTTTCCGTTTAATTTATTTTATTTGAATTTATTTCTTTTCTCGGACAAAACTACAACTATGATAAATCGTGAAATGAGGAAGAAGAAAGAGAGGTGCTAAAGAAAAAATGAATGAGTACGCGATACAAATAATTGGATTGTTTTGTTGAATTTTGAGAATCATTGATATGCGACAAAATAATTATCTCCCGCGTGTGTGTTCAAGCAATTGAATTTAATTTTTTTTTATCCTTGCAGTATCTGTTGTTATTGCTATTGTTGTTTGTTCTAATTTTTTTCCAATTTTTAATTTTGTAGAATCGTTCAAATTATCACGACAGTTTGGTGATTTGAAAAAAAATAAAAAGTCCATCAACGAAAACAATTGTGATGCAATTAATTCAGATATTCAATTTCGGTCGAATTATATGTTTTTCCAAATTAAAAAAAAAAAAAAAAAAAAAGAATTTTTCTAAAACAATGAAACTTCACAATTGTCACTCGGCTAAATACGAATACACCGATTTATAATAATTGAAAAAAAAAAAAAAAAAATCAAAAACAGAGAGACAGCGAGATGAACGAAAGATAATTTCAATTTGCGTACTTTCGAAATAGAGAAAAAAAAATAGCTTATTCGGTTGTTCGTAATAGCAATCGTCAAGGGTTTCATCCGCTGCATTAAGGTGACATGCCACTGCTGCTCGGTCGTTGAAAGAAAACTGTAAACCATTGTTCTCGGTCGCGATTGATATTCACGATGGAACTCGAGAACGTTCGACCGCATCCGAAGATTCGCGAGTCAACCGTTCTCGTATTTTTTCCAACCGCCTGATCACAAGGGAGATCAATAGGATTTAGATATTCAGCTATATTTCCACGTAGCACATCGCCTTGAGTCGGATGACCGGAGGGAGAATCAAAGGGGGGAGGGGGAGGGTGCGTTAAACATATCGATCACAACGTGATCGTCATTCGCGCAATTCATCGCGGATCGTCATCAACTTAGTTCTTCATATTTTTTTTTGCCTTTCTTCTTCTTTTCTTCCTTCTTCTTTTCTTTTTTTTTTTTATCTTCTCCTTGAGAAATGCCGACGACGATATGACAATTCGATCGGCCGGGGTGTTATACAGGAGGGCGTTTACGCTTTTCGCAATTCGCACAACTAGCTTACTAAAGCACTAAGCCAAACGACAGATTCTATGTTAATCCCCCAGAATTTTTATATATATATATTTTTTTTTTCAAAGAAACACTCAAAGGGAAAAAAATTGTATTTGGATGTTCGTCTCTTGAATTATTTTTCTTCCGTCACTATTGCGTTTACAGAGTTACCCCAAAAAAGAAATCGCTAAATTGTTTACAGAAGACCCCGAAAAAAAATAAAATAAATAAAAATAATAATTTTCAGATTTTTTTTATCCATCTCGTTGATTTAAATTGAGACAATCATAGAATCCACGAAAGGGCGAAAATTGTGTTTAGCAAGTAAGCGCTCGGGCCCTCGCGAGTTATTTATTTATTATTTTACTTTTTCTTTCCTTCTTCGTTTTTAATTTTTTTTTTTTTCATTTTTTTCCTCCATTTTCTTGTTTTTTTTTTTCGTTCCTTTGCAGTTTATTTTTTTTTCTGTCTTTTTCCATCCTCAGGTGTGAGACGGGAACACGCGTTTCGGGCCGTGAAACGCGTCGTCGCCTTTTCTTTTTTCACTGATTTTATTAGATTTCTTTTTTCTTAATGGATTTTCGTTTGTTTTTTCGTTTTTATATTTGCCGGGCTCGATCCAAGGATGCGCAGAGGATCAACGCTTAGGCATTTCACACCCGGACGAGAACGTTCGGGAAAGGGTTTCCCGATGGGTTCTCTACGTCTCTCGGTGGATTGCTTCGCTTTTGGCCGCTTAACGACACGTGAGACGCACACGTTTGTTTTGTTTTTTTCTTTTTCGGGCTCACAGTACCGAATTTGTTGTTGTTGTTGTTGCTGTTTCGGTTTTACTTTTTAACGGTGTTTTTTTTTCACCCTTTCGAATGAAAAACCAGGCGGGGCACGCGTTAACAGTGATACGAGAATCGAACCAACGACGCTCACGCGTCGATCACATCCGTTCGTTCAGACCCACGGAGTCCAACCCTCGTACAGAAGCGCCAGATTGTCGAAACTCTGTGCCTCACGTATCACGTAATCCACCTGTTCCGCGGGCGTGTATTTTCGCAACGGATTCGGATCGTAACCCTTTAATTTTTCACGAACACGACGCCACACGTTCAGCGCGTAAACGTTTCTCTCTTGCACCGCTGAAAAAATAAATTAATAAATAAACAAATAACAAAAAAAAAAAATAAAATAAATAAATAAAGCTAATTATCATTGATAAATAATTGAATAGATGAAAATGATGCATGAATGAATTGATGAGTCGATGAATCTCGTCATTTAGATGTTTGGGTTATCAATAAAAATAAAAATAAAAAAGTCATTACTTTTCCACCGAAAGAGTGGCAAAAAAAGAGTTATCTTTTAATTTCTTTATAAACTATTTTTGTTACAGTGTTCCTTGTAATTTAAAAAATATTCTTACTTACAGATTCACAATATTCAATTTAGAATAATGCAAAAAAAAAAAAAAAAAAAAAAACAGATTGAAATATGAAATTGTGATTCTTCTGAATCACAAGAGAAAAAAGTAGAAAAAAGATCTCGAAGAAAAAAAAATGACCACCATCGCATAGTTAAAAAAAAAAAAAAAATACTAAATAATAATCTTTTCGAATAACGGAATAAAAAACATAGCTATAATATATCTCACCCTTTCCAGTGGCAGGATCTTTGACCAACGGAGTTCCCTTCCGGGATTTAACACGCGCATTAGCGTCCTGTCTAACCAGTTTCTTCGTCCTCAAATATTTCGTTCCCAAACTCTTCTTCGTCTTTCTTCCCCCGATCATCGACGTTCCTCCTTCACTCGCAAATTCCAACAACCGATCGTAGAGCGTGACCACGCCATTGGCCACGATTTCCAAACGTTCCTTCACCTGAGCGACCCTCCGGGAATCCAAATTCTCGCACTCCAATTCCTTGACGACGAAAGACACGGCCTCCGTGAACGCTCGATAATCCGTCAAAAATTCGTGCAGACCCGCGATGTTCTCCTTCTTCATCATCGTGCGCAACAAAACGCGAACGTCCGTCATCAACCAATGATGTTCCATGATTATACACTGCAATTCGCTCGCTCGTTCGCGCAGAGTATCCTCGGCCGTCGAACGAACGTTTTGTTTGTCCAAAACGAGTTTTTGCGTTTCGTTTATCGCTTCGGCGATGATTTTCTCGCCTCGTCTCAACCAATTGGCGTCTATGTTGTTGTCCAGTTGCAACAATTCCACCAAACTCGATTCAATCATCGTCACGTTGGTCGTCAAATTTTCACGCAACGCGCAACTTTCTTCCCACTGTTTCATCAGTTTCACGAAATTTCCGTCGTTGCTCACGCTCTCGGAAGTTCGCGTTCTCAGAGCTTCGTAATGCAATATGGCGTTGCAAGTGTTGACTATCATCGTCGTTAAATTGTGTTGACGGGTTAATTTTTCGCACGATGTTAACACGGCGTTGTCGAAAGCCGACATTACCTCGGCCAACGCGGGATTTGCTCCGGCTGCCCATTTCAAACGTTGATTAACCGACGACACCAGACTCTGTTGTTTATCCCGTGCCTCGTAAACCCGCGATTGCAGACCCGACAATGTCGCTGCGGTTTTGCGCAATTCCAACATCGTTGTTGAGCGATCTGTAAAAAAAAAAAAATTATTCACAACTTTTTTCATGTACAAATTTTCAGAAAAAAATAAGAAAAAAAGATTCGTCCAGGATGCTCATCCCCGAATGAGAGAGATACGCATAATTGGAAGGACAGAGAGAGAGTAAAAATATAATAATAGCACACAAGATATTCTGAGATACTCTAAAGAAGAAACGAAACGAAACAAAAAAAAAATGTTAAAACTCACTCAAAGCCCCGATGGAGTTTGATCTGACGAGCAGGCTATCGTCGTGCAGCCAATTATGGGCGGTAAGCTGCAGCTGCAATCTCTGCAGATTGGAACGTGAAATTTCCACGGATTGTTGAGCCAATCTGGCGCTCTGTTTTCTTCGCCACGCGGCCTCGAGAGTGCTGGTTAGTGAGCTCGCCTGTCCCAATATCGAACCCGTGAACACTCCCCCCTTCACACATCCGTCAACCATTTTCCGGCATAATTCCTCGATGGAAACCTTGCTCTCCGCCCCGATATCGCGTTGCTCGATCTCCATCGTCACGTTCAATCCCATGCGTTGCAACAGAAAGCACAGACCGATGGCCAGAGTCTGCGAGGTGATTCCCAAAAGTTGTCGGGACACGTAATCCGCGGTGAATGTTCTCACGGGTTTGTTCAAACGTTCGTCGTCGTAAACGTTGCCCATCCGGCCTCTGTAAGCGTTAGCGATTTCTCGACACATTGCGAAAGATTCGCCGATCGTTTGCAAACGTTTTATCAAAAACACATCGTCGAGAGCTCGTCTCGTGGATTCGTTCAAAACCGTTGCCGCCATTTCTTTTGCGTCTCTTATCTGATCGATTTTGTTCCAACTCCCGACAATGTCCAAGCTTCGCAGCATCTGAACCAAAGCGTTGCCGTCCATTTGCAATTTTTCGAACAAACCGTTGAAACCCATGAGCAACATTTGTCCGGGTGTCAGTGTCTCTTCCTGAATGCTATCAACGTCGGAAATTTCGCACGATCTCGACAACAAAGATTCGAATCGCAATCTCATGGAATCCACCAAATCGTGAACCATCGCGTGTGGACTTTCCATCTCCATGAGCGTGAAACGCATGTGCATCTCCAATTGACCGACGATTTCCGTCAGCGGCAAACCCGTCGACAATATTATGTCGTTCAGCTCGTCGATCATCGCCATTACGCTTGGTTCTTCGGTCACGATCGTTTTCAAAGCTTCCGGCAATATTATCATCTGATAATTGTAATTCAATTCCTGCAGACCTTTGTAAATCGCGTCGGCGTTTCGCAAACATTTCAGAGCGAGATTTATGGACGCGTTGATGTTGGGCAAACACGCGTTTTCATCGTTGTTAAAGCTTTCGGGCAACAGACTCACGAGTTCGACGATCAACGACGATATCAAACGCATTTCGTCGAGAAACCAATCGCCCTCCCTCGAAGTCAGATCGACCAGACACTCGCCCGCACATTTAGCCGCACCTTCCATCATCAAGTAACGTTTGTTCAACGCGCAAAGCGCCGTCAAATTTACGCATTCCAACGCTCGTTCCGCGCCTTCTTCGCGTCGCAAAAAATGCATTATCTCGATCTTTCCATCGTTGTAATGTTTTTCCATACGAGCCAATGATTCCGGCAGACCTTCGGTCATCATGCGTTCGTAATGTTTTTTGAATCTTTCACTCGCGTCGTTCGTCATTGTTTGCAATTGATACGAAAAATTTACGGCCTGTTGATTTCGCGGATCGTTCGGCATTATTTGATCGTAATGTGATTCGAACTGACGCATTGTTTCCCGACACGATTCCAGTGTTCCCGTGGTCAGAAGATTGTTCGCCCATGTGTGATAGAGTACCGAACGATGCTGAGACATCAGACTCATGGGATACAAATTGCATATCGCTGAGTATTGACTGAGAATGTCGAGACAATTTCGTATGAGAATTGTTTGTTGAGTCGCGAGTTGCAACAATTCGTTTTCCGATTGTTCGCAGAGCAAGATCATTTGATTCTGTCCGGCATTTTGAAGAAATTCTTTAACCAGATCGAACACGAGATGTTCCTCGAGCGTCGTCGATGGCACGCTCACCTCCGACAACCACACGCTCAATTGTCCACCGCGCACCGCGTTCAATGCCATCTTCAGAAAAAAAAAAAGAAAAAAAAACATTTTTAACGAATTCATAAAAATTATTTTTCATTGTTTTCTCAGACGTGCAATTACTATTTTTATATTTGTCGGGGAAAAAAGGGTAATCTAATATGAATTATGAACAAAGTGTGGTGGAAAATCAATGAGACTTCTTTTTTTTTTGTTGCCATAATTCAAATTGAATTAAATTGATGCGAGAAAAATCAGTCTCTTCACTTTTTTACTGGACCGCTTATATAATAATAATAATCCTAATAATTATATTCCGTCTCTGAGGGATAAATATAATAATAAATGACTGTAAAATAGAGTTGAAAAATGTCCCATCAGTCTCCTTCTTTTTTTTTTTTTTTAAATAATCAATTACTCACGTTGTGCATAGCGATGTGTTTTTCGCACTCTTCCATTTTGTCCTTCAAACAAGCTTTGGCTTTCTCGTGAACGTCCCGGGCTCGCTTGAAAGTCGCGTATCTGTTTCTCACGGAATAAAGCGTGTGAGACGGTCCGATGGCTTGGGCCTCCTTCACCAGTCGCAATTGTTGATGACGATCCTGCAGCAGATCCTGACACTGTCTCGAGGCCTCCGTGGCTTCGAGCCAATCCGTCAATTCGCGCGACAACAGCGGCAGCATCGCGCCCAACCGATCTCTGTGAAAATAATGGATCGATATTTAATGTTTTTTTTTATGAAACTTTGAGGACGGAAAAATTTGAGAATTTTTTTTCGGACGAACCTATTGGACAGCCATTCGGCACGTATCTCCGCGGCTCTGACCGCGAACATGGCTCGGGTCAATTCTCTGTCGAGCTGTTTTCGTCCAACACCGTTGCATCTCGTCGTAGCCTGACAAGCTCCGTAATTCGCTATTCCGTTGTCGCTTCCGGCTCGCCAGTCGACCAGAGGATCGTAAACGAAAGCCTCGAGCAGAGTCAGAAGGGTCTCTCGGCCACGACGCATTACCGTGAGTGTGTGTTCGCACGCTGATCTGAATATGCCCTGCGATATTAAAAAAAAAAAAAAAAAAATAACGTTATCGTCAAGAGATAATAAACTCGGTAGCTATGGAATTATCATTACCATCACATATTGCATCACGATTGTTCGAATATTAATTATTTCCATCGAAGACAAGCCTTAATTGTCTGATGAAAATATTATTGCGATTGCACAGTTGGAAAAATAAAATTTTCTATCTTTAATGATGAAAAAAAAGGAATTGTTTTTTTTCCATGAAATGAGGATCGGATTTTTAAAATGTTGCAGAGTAGAATTTTTTTCCGTAGAGAAATAAAGTTACTGTCTTTACTTGGAAAAGAAAATAAATAAATAAATAATTTTTACAAAATAAATATCGAAATTTTTTAATTGCTTATAATTCCCAGATTTCTCATGAAATGTTGAAATTGTAAAACTCCGATCCTCTCCTCCTCGGAATATTATTTTCAACGAGTTGTGGAGTTGTGATCACGAATACGGATAACGACGAGCCAAAACTATAAATACAATACGATTATCGTGAGCCAGTCATCTGTCGTTCGTACGATCATTCCGTATCGCTTCGATATCGACGAATCACAAATGCCATCGTGAAAGTTGGAGAGCGTGAGTAACTGAACAGGTGGACCAATAACCCGAGTGATAACACAGTTGGATGAAAAAAAAAAACGACTACGACGAATTCAGTACGTCAAAATATTGAAATTTTCATCGTCGTCGTTGGTGCATTCGTTCGTTCGTCATCGTCCCACAATCATCATTAAAAACCCTTCGAATCCATCGATTGCAAAATTTCACAATCAACAATCATTCGAAAAAATAAAATTATGACGAAAAAAAATATTTTCCACTATCTCAAAATTTTTCGTTTCTTCAATTTTTCCGAATAAACCAAAAAAAAAAAAAAAAAAACCGTTCGACGTTTGAAAATGATGATAAAAGTGTTCGAGTGGCATGTGCGTGTACCAAAAAATTCCAAAACTTTAAAATTCACAAAAAAATGAAATCCATAAACTTGACAACGAATTTTTCAACGATCGATGAAAAATCATCGTTCACCGACGATTACATCTATTGGACGATTCTCGACGGTTTGCTATTCGTCGTCATCGTAATTGGCAACGTTTTGACAATTTTGGCGGTAACACTGAGCAATCGTCTTCGACGTTTCACGTCAAATTTTTTCATTCTAAATTTGGCCATTTCGGATCTGATGGTCGGTCTCACTTTGCCCTATCATTTGGCTTTTTATTTGAACGAAAGTTTGGGCAAACACGAACCAACGTGTTTGTTGCGTTTCGTGATGATGAGTTTCGCTTGTTCGGCGAGTATTTACAATTTAATTGCAATTGCGATCGATCGTTACATCGCGGTTGTTCATCCGTTGAAATATCCGAGATACGTGACCAAGACAACGGCTATTGCGATTATTTTCGTCGGTTGGTTCGACGCTATTGCCATATCGACGGTGCCGATTTATTGGAATTGTTTCGATGTCGCGATTATTTGCGAATTGGAAACCGTTTTGCCGAGGTATTTTTTATTATTTATTTATTTGAAAAAAAGGAAAAAAAAAGAGTTTTTACTAGATTTTATTCGATCGATGAGTTCTTATCGCTCGAGTCCCGTCTCCATGTGTGTAAGAGAGAGAGAGAGACACGCTATAACGATTGATAATAATTTTATTTTCAAATTCTTAAATAAATTTTCTTTTCTTCTGAAAAATAATTTATAAAAAATCGTGAAAATCCCTTAATTTAAATTTTTTTTTTGTGTCAGATATTACACGGTCGCCATAGTTTGTCCACTGATCGGTCTCATTTGGCTCGGAATGTTTCTGATTTATTGGAAAATTTGGCGTGCCGCGAGCACCCAAGCACGGAGACTCAAACACACCGGTTACGACAACGCCAGTCTCGACGATTGCAAAAGTTTGAAGGTAAAGCTACGTCCTTGAACAATTTTAGTTTTTTTCTAAACGTTGAATTCTCGGCTGACTAAAAAATTTTGCTCTGGAGAATTCAATTATTCACTTATTTATTGATTTATCGATTAATTTACTAATTCATTCATTCAAATTTCATTTAAAATATCAATCAATCAAATCAAGTTTTATTTGCACCATTTTTTAAAAAGTTATTTTGCTGATATTGAGAAGTTTTCCAATCCGTTGGCTTTATTTATTCATTTCTCAAGTTATTAATTTGATTGTATTATTTATTTGTGTATATGTTTTCAATTAAAAAAAAAAAAAAAGTATTTTTAATATTGTTTAATTGTTTTTGCAGGTTGTATTGCCGATATTGAGCAGTTTCTCAATCTGTTGGCTTCCCTTTCTCATCGTCGCGTGCATGCGCGTGTTCAACATTCATCGTTTGGAAACCCCAACGATCTACAAAGCTCTGTTCTCGGTCGCGATGGCCAACAGCGGCATGAATCCCGTGATTTACGCGTGGAAGAACAAAGAATTTCGCAAAGCATTTCAGAAGATATTGCGTTTCGCGAGACCGGATCGAAACAATTTCAATTCGAGTCTGAAGAATTATTTGCGTAAGCAGAACGAATTGACGAAGAACGGAGCCGGTTGAATCGACGTTCAATTGATTGTCGATTAATTTTTTTTTCAGCCGCATTAACGCAATTTTATTATTTTATAACGAAATTATATCGCGTTCTATTTTTTTTAAATCGAGGATTCAATCAAATGTGCATTATGAAAATTAAATGAAAAATATAAAATGTGTGTGTTTTTGTTTGTTTTCTCACCTCAACGCCCGTTACACCGAGAGCGTATTTTATGTTCGGTGTCATTCTGAACGGCACCTTTTCCGGTACCCGCAAAATTTTTCCCTTCTCGAAACAAACGTTGTAATCCACGTGAACCACCTCGCCCGTGTTCAGATCAACGAGCACGTTGTCCAAATGACGATCGCCCAGACCGATTATGTAACCGATTATCGACATTACCGCGATCGAGTAGGAATAATTTTTCGTTGCTTGCCACCAGTTGCCCGCGTTTATGCTGTTGCACCAAATTTCTCTGTGATCGAATGAAAAAGAACAAAAAAATACGTTAACGAAAAATAATATAAATCTTTAATTGGACAGAGTTAGATCTAAAATCATTCGCACTGTTTCGTAGATTCGATAAAGATCAAATGGATATATTTGATGCTACGATTTCAGAATCTGGGGAAAAAAACCCGAAAGAAAAAATTGACCACAAAATGCTAGCCAAAATAAATGTGTTGACAATTATTTTCATAATTATCGAATAAATCTAATAAATCTTCGATTCCATTGATCGAAATAATATGAAAAAAAAAAAAAAAAAAAAAAAAAAAAGAAAATCGCTCAAGCACATTTTTTCTACCATAAAACAAATAAATAAATAAATAAATAAAAAATACGAGATAAAATCGCTGGAGGACATTTTTGCTTCCAGAAAACAACAAAAAAAAAATAATAAAATAGCCAATCTACTCAAAACCCAAAAAAATGTTATAATTCCCAATAATAAAAAAAATAACAACAATAATAATATTTTTTTTTTTTAAATCTCTAAAAAATCACAATCGACTAACTTGGCAAGCAGATCATTCGGCGTTTCGTTCATCAAATCCGTGAGTACTTGTTTGAGCACAGCAACCGGCCATTCTTTCCTATTGTCCAACGCGATATTCCGTTCCTTGAGTTGCGGTCCCAATTTGTTGTAAAACAAATCGGACGGTCCCATGACATTGCCATTGCCGCCTTTGTTATTCACCACGGCGCTTTCCCGTTGTTGCCAACGTTTGTAGAGGGTGAAAAGCGGTGTGACCCCATCGACCCACTGTATCAATCCCGATCTCGGCCCAAGCGGTATCACCGCGTAATTACGAGCCCGATAAATTCTTCTCACATCGTTGTTCTTCGATATCATGGTATTGCAAATCGTCAAAAATTGCATTATTCTCTCGTCCAGATGCAGATCCTCGAGGCCCTTGAACAGATACGTGTAAACGTGTCCGTCCGAACCGTGAAATATCAATTTTTTCGGTTTTGTTTTGGTCGGCAATATTTGCACGTTGTTGTCGACCGATCTGATGGTGACGATTTTACGATCGTCACCCGTTGTCACACCGGGCATTGCTATTCCCGTGTCCTTCATGTTCGCCAAAATCGGACTTATGTCGTTCATCGACAAATTATAAGTTCCACGTTTGTTTATACGTTGCGACAATTTTGCTTCCAATTGTTTCAAAGGCGCGAAAGCCGATCTCGGACTCGACGGATTTTTCGGTGTCTTCAAACGTTGAATCACATCGTCGATCATAGGACCGAATTTTTTCAAAAAATTCGTCTCGTGAGGAGTCTCGGCCGGACCTCGAGTAACAGCCACGAGATTTTCCAACATGCAAATAACCGGGGTGATGATTATACGATGTTTTTCCAATATCAAACGTTCCTTCTCCGTGGGCGTCAAAGTTCCGTTCAACTGCACCTTATCTATCTCCAATTCCAATTGTTCAAAACGTTTGGAAATATCACGATGATTCTGACAAAAAGTTGACAACCAAAGTTCGTCCCACAACAATGTTATACGTCTCAATTCCTTGACCAATATTTCCACATTTTTCACGATAATCGCGTTATCGTTTTTCAAACAATCGTTCAATTGTGCGAAACAAGCTTCCATGCAACTACGTTCCTCGTCGTTTATTTTACGATTTTCCGGAATTTTTGTTTTTTTCGAAATCATCGTTGTGTCGGATATTTTTGTAATATCGTGAATAATCGTTGTCGAATTTGTTTTGTTCAATTCCGAAGACGAATCAACGTCTTCTTCATCGTCCTCGTCATCGTCATCGTCTTCTTCTTCATCTTCTTCTTCCTCATCATCCTCCTCCTCTTCTTCCTCATCGTCATCGTCATCCTCGTCGTCATCGACTTCCAGACAATCATCCACCGAACGATCGTCCATCGATTTGTCATTGTTTTTCGTGGCAACGAAAATATTTCCATCCCCCAAACGTTTCTTCGTTGATCTCGGCTCGACGATGACACCAACCACAGCCGGAAACGTTATCAAATGTGGCGTGTCAACGGCAATTCGACACAAAAGATCGGTCACCCGTGTTCTCACATAAGCTTCCGGATGACTGAGTCTGGAAAACAATTGTGGAATTATTTCTTTCCAAGGACCCGTCGGAGTTGTCGACAAACCGGATTCCAAAACTTTTTGCAATTCAACCGGATGTTTAACGACCAATCTCAACAGTCTCAAAGTCGCTGTTATCGTCGCACAATCGTTCTCATCCAAATTTGCCAATTGCAAATATTTGAAATAAGCGTTCGAAGACAATTCGTAATACGAATAAATGCGTTTTTGCGTTTGTCTCCAAACGTCAACGAGCATCGTCATATTTTGCGGTGCCAAACGATTCAACGGGGAAATTTTTCTCAATTGATTTTCGATCATTTCAGCGGTATTAGCGCGTTTTTTCGTGTCTATTACAGCCTCGTCCTCGTGAACGCTGTTGTTCTGACTTATAACTTGAATTGTTTCCAACAAAATTGTTTCGGGAGTGTCAGCGGGCAATAATTGACGAATATTCGTCACGTCCGTGTCCGTGAGTTCACCGGCTTTAGCATCGTTAACAATTTTGTGTCCCCATTTGTAACACCAACCGGCGAAAGACGACCAAGCAACCGGCAATTCCGGACATTGATTCACACCCAATTGTATCAATTTTCCGATTATCATGTCCGTCATTGGCACGAGTTTCATCGTTTGTCCAAAAAGTTTGTCCATCAATCCGTCGTTGTGCAAACGTTCGAACTTCAACAATTCGTCGAGTTGTGAATTTTTCATCATCGTCAAATCCCCATTTATCCATTTTCCAATGTTCAACAACAATTTCGTGCTTGTTTCACGCAAATCGCTCGAACTTTCGCCATTCACGATAGTCTCCGATATGCTCAAAGCCGTCGAACTGCTGACTTTCAAAGCGTCCACGATTTTGTCCATGCTGTGCAAAATTTTTGATATCTGACGAAAAGCTCGCATGTTGTTCATCGTCCACTTCACACCGTGCGCGCGATTGTCGATTATCGCGTTTTTTATGTCATTCAGGCTGCAATCGTCCGGCAAAACAATTCCCGTGAGTGCAGTTTTGTTGCTTTTGAAATATTTTACGATTTGACGACTCGCGAGTTCGTGATTGCCGGATTTTCGTGCACTTTTCGCGACGTCCAGTCGCAAACTCGCTATGGCATCCTCACCGGACTTTGGGAAAGTGTCGTTTGACACGCGTGCGTGATAATCCGACCACCATAGAATCTCGTTCAACGCGCGAATTTCCAAATTCGACGATTTCGCACAATCCCCGTTTGACAATGACAATTGAAACGGATTTTTCGCGACCGAATTTAGAACGTCGTTGAGACAACGCGTGGAATACATGACTATCAATGAATCAACGGTGTTTTCGGACGGTGAATTGCGCAAACCTTCTTCCATCGTTATTTCAGCAATTTTTTTGCAACGTTCCACATCGCGAGTGAAAGAATATTTTTTCTCACCCAAAGTAATTCTCAGAGCGATATTCTGAAGAGTGTTCGTACAAGCCTGAACGCTCGTGCTCCACGCGCTACAATTTTTTTCATTCAAAACCGACCATTTGGTCAATTCGTCGAGTGCCAATTGTTCACCGTTTTCAAATTTTTTCAAACTCTCCGCTTGATTCAGAGTCATGTTCTTCGACAAATGTTTGCCGATCGTTGATGAATTTTTTTCGTCATTCAAAATTTCGTTCTCGCGAATTTTCCAATCGACGGCACGCGTCCAATCGCAAGTGGCTCGATAGCATCTCGTCAGATGTTCCATGACGAAGGCGTAAGATTCGAGATTTTCGAATTTTTGCGATTCCTCGATGGCGGAATCGTCGTTGTTCGATCTGTTAAACGGTGATTCGTTGATTATAATTTTTTCGTAACGTTGAGCGGCCAATTCGTAACGTCCGGCGGCTTCGTCAATGGCGGCTTTCAGCCAATCGAATTTACGATCTTTTTCCTTGGCGTAAACGTAGAGACCCTGAAGAGCCTCGGTTTCTCCCAGTCTCACGAGTGCCTCGGTCACGCACAGAGTAGCGCGTTCGAATTCGCCGGTTTGCGCGGATTCGGCGTTTGACAAATTTTCCAACAAACGTTGACCGTTTCTCAAAGCGCTAGTTGACAATCCAGCGTGCAGGGATACAACGCAAAGAGCCAATCTAATGCGATTCAACCATTCTTTGCACGTGAATTTGTTTGTGTGAAAAAATGTTCTCACGGGTTTGGGCAAAGGTGTCAATGATACTGCGCAACCCTCCGAAGCGTTGTGAATCACGCGTTCCAAATGTTCCACGAATTCGACGAACAAACGCACCCGAGTGTGCTCGTTGTGAGAATTGTTCGAAATTGTTTGAGGTTGTTTTTTCGTTTCCTCGATTTTCGATGTTTGTTGACGGGTTTGCGTCTCACGTGCCAATGTTTTCAGAGCACATTCGATCTTCGTGAATGTTTCTTGTGGCTTTCCCAGAGGCGTGCGGAGCTTGCTGGTCACGAAATTGTGGGCAGCCTCGATGGCGCTCCAGAAGTAGAGAAAGGAACGATTCGTCAGGCCCAATTTGTGCATCTTGTTTGTCGTTTCGAATGACGATCTGGAATTTGAAGGAACGAAAAATTGTTTTTTTGAGGATGAACGAATTTTTTATTTTAGGGAGGCGATTTTTTTTTAACATGGGAATCGCTTTGTTTTCCAGCAAGCAACAAGATATATTTCCTTGAGAGAAAAGGAAGATTGTTTTTTTCGATTTTTTTTTACGAATTTTTGCATTTACTTTAACTTGAAATTTGTCGAAACTGGTTTTTTGGCAACTCGAAGTCAATGTATATGAGCAACCAATAAACTTATTAAAGCAAAAATATATCCTTCATGTATATATATAAAATTATAAATTATACTAACACCGTTGGCCATGACAATGTGAATATTTCCGACAGATCGAACATCCCAAAATCGTAATCTTGCAACAGATAACCCATGAAAGATTTCAAATGCAGCCCGTGCATCTCGCCCGTTCGATTCGAACCGCTGTTGTTGGTGCCTCTCATGTGCAATCGCTGAGCTATTATCAGAGATTCGATCGAGTAGCTCTCGATCGTTCGGAGTCGCTGGAAAAAAAACCCCAATTTTCAAGCCAAATATTTAACAAACAAAAATAAGCTTTTTGTTTTTATATAAAAAATATATTTTTTGGAAATCGTACCTTGGTTTCCGATCGAAGACATTGTCGATTGAGGGTCGACATGACAATGTTGATCGGCACGTTGGTCAACAATTGAAAATATTTTTTTCTCACGTTATCGTGATACGAAGTGAGATGCAGCATGGCCAAACGCACGATACCGACGTAAACGTCTTCGTGCCAATTGGCACGACGATCGCCGACGAGCACCTCCAGATTGTCGCAAGCACTCGCCGCAATTTTCCAATCGGTGCTCGAACCTCGTTTCAACAGACTCGTCACGATCGTCCGACATTCCTCGGTCTTGTTGATTATACCGATGTAATTTTCCGCTTGTGCGCAAATCTCGCTCAACCATTTGGACAACAATGTTTGCGTGCGTTCGTCGAGTTTCGTTTCGAAAGCTTTGCCCATTAGATGAAGAATGATGGAAAGATGACCGCTCGTGGGCGAGGCCGTGGGAACGTCCAGACCACCGGGAAACATGTCGATCGAACGACAAGAATTTTGTCCGGTTATCAGACTCGAACTCGGCACGAAATGATTGTAACGCGAACAATGAGCGTAGAGCAAGTAAATAATGCAGTATTGCAAAAGGGGACTCGATGACGGTAAACGACGATCGTAGGGACGTAATTTTACGGCCAGAAGCTCGAGTATGCTTGGTTTTAGGGCCCACATGCCGATTATCGAATTACTGGCGTTTGCTGGGAATAAGAAAAATTGAAATTAAAAATTAAAAATTGAAAATAAAAAATAATAATAATAATGAAAATTCATTGCGAGACGAAGAGCGAGGAATATTTTTTTGTCGTTGATGCAGTTTGATCGTCAAGAGGATGGGGGAAGAGTGAAAAATTGGATAAGAATTACACTCGTCGAAAAAATAGAAGGAACGAAACATTTTTCCGATTTTTCAGGTGATTTTTTTGAGAGGCTGTGACTTTGCGAAAAATTGTCGTATTGCGATGAACGGAGACCCATTTTGAAGCTTGAAATGTCTAGTTTCGAAATTCCTTAAAGCGATTTTTTTTTGACATCGGTAATGGCGCGATAAAAATAAATATCGCGAAGGATTTTTATTTTTTTCAATTAAAAAAAAAAAATTCCTCATCATCCTCTTGCAATAAATAAATTTTTCTTTCAAATGTATCTCACCCAAATCCGAAAGTGCTCGTAGCAAAAAAACCACGACGATTTCCGCATCGGAATATTTGTACTCCAAACCGCGTAGCGGATTATCGTAAACGAGTTCATCCACATTGTTAACGAGTCCATAAGCGATTTCCAAATCGGCGAGTATGTAACGATAAGCTTCTTGCAACAACGGAATATTCTTCAATCCCAACAAACTGTGATAAACATCGAGACTGGCGTTTTGTATGGCGATTGAATGTGAAAAACGTAATTTCAACACAACGGAATTACGTCCGAGAAGTTTGTGAACGATTTCCAATGGCAAATTGGCCGATACTTCGCGCACGACTTTGGCAATCGTGCGCAAAGTCGTGACAACGGTTTCGTCCGCAAATACGTTCACGCGTTCGAGTTGCAAATCGATGAATTTGTAAAGCAATTCGTGATTTTTGGTCACGCGAGTTTGCAGATGTCCCAGAAGCAAATAAGCACATTCGTTCGAAACGACGATCAATTGTTCCTTCTCTTGTGACAAATCCACGATTGTTTTGTTACCATTGACACGTTTTTTCGCATCGATGGATTTCAACAAATTTATGAGATAACGTTCTTTATCGCGTACAGACAAATTTTTACCGTCAACGTTTATTCGCGCATTTTTACGATCACATTTTTTTCCAATGTTCAAACTTCGAATTATTTTGAACAAATTTTCTTCGTTTATATTTTCATTTTCGTTCAAGCTTCGCAACAGAGTTTCGATATTTTTTTGCGACAAATTCATTTTTTTCATGCATTCCGTGAGACTGTCGGATTTTTCGTGGGACGAAGAATCGGAGTTGTTCGTCGTATTGGCGTCTGTGTTGTTGCGTCCAGAATTTTCGTTCAATTCGATGGCTTTCACGACTGTTCGCAACATCTTCGACAGACAATCGATCAGAAACGTCCATTGCACGGTGGGCGTCAAGTTCGGATTCAAACAATCGCCCACGCTTTTCGTCACAGTGTTGAAAACCGATATCAACGATGCAATGCGCAATATGCATTCGCGCGGTCCCGGTGCCGCGTCGTCGCCCGGTGAACTGCGTCCCGAACCCGGTTGACTCAGTTCCTCGTCGTAGCTCTCCATGTCCTCCAAAAATTGTCCCAAAAGCGTGAGCGTGAATTGCAAATCGGTTATCCAAAAATTTCGCAATTTTTGCAAACTACGACTCGCGTAATCGACTATGGGTTTGGGTTGTGTGAAATCTATGTGCCAACCCACGAGTATGTCCACGGAATCGCGAAAATGATTGGTAAATGTTTCCGGATACGAATCGATTACGAGCAATATCGCGTCGACTGTGGCTATCAACAATTCCGGACGATCGACGTTTTCCAATGTCGATTGCAGTCGCGACATTATGCCCTTAAATAACAACATTTTTTTTTTTCATCTTCGACATTTTAATAATGGTAATACAATTTTTCCACGATTTACTATTTATTATTTTTTTTATTATTTTTGATATTCTTATTTTTAAATAATAATAAATGAAAGATTTACCACGGAATATTCCTTCAGTTTGGGGGCTTCGGCATCGAGCTTGAGCGTCTCGACCAACGACTTTATCAACAGACACTTGACTTCGTCCTTACGTTCGGCCGAATATTTGCTGAATATCCATTCTGTGTATCTGAAATATTGCACAATTATTTTACGTCCAGCAGTATACAAATAACGAGTATACGGTAACGAAATTTTGAGAAAACCGTCGATTTGATTATTTTGTTTGATTATCGATTGAACGATACCTTTTGAAATCTTGATCGGCGACGTATCCGATGTGAGCCAAACACTTGGCAACTTGTTGCTTAGCGTCGGGTCCAGGTCCGCTGTGCAACAAGTCCAGCAGGCTCTCGCAAACGACGTCCAAATTGCGTCTTATGGATCTTTGATTTTCAGGAGCCAAAGCGTTCTCCTGAATCTGCTTGCACAGTCCGAAAAAGTGTCCGTAATCGTCCTCGCGACACAAACGTCGAAGGAGTTTTGTAATTCTCGAATCGTCTGAAATTCCTTGAGATTCATCATTGTCGGATTCATTCAGCAAAAAAAACCTTTGACGCCCGAAAGACAAATAAAGATGGAACATAGTGTTTCAAATCGAACTCACCATTTGTTCTTTTGTCGTCGTAATTTTGGTTCTGTACCCCGTCCGCATTTTTCAACGATTCTTGAAACTTAGTTCGCGTCGTAGAATGGTAGCCGGACTCTGTATTAGAGTCTCTGTCGACGGACGCTTTCTTGAAGGCCGATCTGCTTCTGGGGCCGCCTCTGCCGTTCTCTCCCGAACCAGTGAAAGTTCCGCGAGCCATTCGAAATTCATGTTTCGAGAGTCCGCCGCTCCTGCGACGAATTTGAAAAAAACGAATTTTAAAACAGGCGGAATAAAATTCTTTACAAAGCCCGAATCCGCGACGAAAAACAAACGACTGCCGTTATCAGCCATCGTTTCTTCAACGAACGATCGTCCCACCTGGGTTTGAATCTCGAAAAGCTATGATCGCCTGTATGATTCGCAGAATTTCGCTGACAGATAACCAAACTTCCTTTCGGCACTCCCGTCTCCGTCGTACAATCTGTCTCGCCCTTGTCTACTTTATCGCCCCTATCGACCTTTTCCGTATCGCCTTCCGTCGTCGCGCAACACGTCGTCTCCTCTTGAAGCTCCGAGCTTTTTGATCCTCGTAGCTTCGTAACGGGATTTACATTCGCACAGCTATTCATCACATTACTCTACGGGTGGTCGTCATGACCCAACTTTTATAGATCAGTCACTCCTTCCGCGCATTCGATTTGATATCTGCAAAACGACCATAACCAAAAAAAAAAAAAAGTTTTATTTTTCCACAAAATAAACAAATAAAAAATTTCCATCGATTCAAAAAAGGTTAACAAAGTATCGTTTGGGTTAACAAAAGTTTCATGCAAGACACCAAACCACCACACGCGCTTTGATTGCACCCGATGGGATAACATAACCCAAAAATAAACTTAAAAAAATGGTCCTCAAATAAAAAACGTGGAAAAAAAAATCAACGACGAAATAAATAAACTCGGTGTTAACGTACGAAAAAAAAAAAAAAAAAAAGTCGTTAATATGGCGGTTAAACGAGGTTATCAAAATAATGACAATGATACGTAAGCCAGATATAAATTTCGAGCACAGTGGATCCGTATCACTGCGTTGTTTTTCTTTTCATTCGTGTACTTTTTTTTTTTTTTTTCGTACGTTACGCATTCGTTCTCTATTGTGGCATGGTCACTGTATCACAGGAACCGTTCGATTAAACTGTCGGGGGGGGTAGGTGATTCCTGAAAAACACGCGTGTGTAACGCGCCACTGGCATTGGCCATGCACAACGCTGTTAGATACGCAGATGACGCGTACGTGTTAATGATAATACGAGAAGTGACTCGAGAAGGCGATATAAATGAAGAAGCTGGAAACACATTGGCGAGCACAGAGACACGGCGATGGGCCAGCGGGACAATCACCAGTCAGTCAGTCAGCAGCAGCAGCAGCAGCATCAGTGCGGCTGCATCACTAGACCCAGCTGTTATCGACAATTGGATATTCTTACCCGCAACAAATAAATAACCTTCCCGATGCGAGTACCACGCTTTAGCGCTACGGAGGCCAAACGACAAAACTATGACGATTGCGCGGGCACGTATGATGGTAGTGGTGGGGGTGGGAGGAAGCTGCGCGGGGGGGATCTGGAGGGGAGGCTGTAAAATTGGCGAATCAAAACTAACCGAGCGACGTGACTGAATACACTTTTACGAAAAAAAAAAACACTTGGTAACCGCGCGGGAACGCATTGGAACGTATGTGAATCTGTTCCAGATGTGTAGGTGTGTATGTATGTGTGAGTACCGCGGTGAGCCGCGAGGGGGCCATGAGGGCATGCTTGTGAATTTTTTCACGAACAACGATGATGCTACCACCCCGATGCGTCGCTGTCGATTTACCGACGGTGGTTAACGAGTTCTTATGAACACGAAAACCGCCGAGTCCGCCCATCTTGGTTCATCATATCCGTGAGATTAGTCGTTCGTTCTCATGATCCGTCGGTCTTCGTAACCCCTCCAACGCAAAATATCCAACCAATAATTCAAAAAAAATCGCCGACGGAAAATTGACTAATCGAATCTGTCCAGTCAGCGTACGAGCGTGCGCTCAACCAGTCGATTGTCTCACGAACTGTGAAAGTCAATTTTCATTTGGAATTAATACGAGTATATTCATATAATACAATTAATTTAGAATAAAAAGTGCAGAAAGTTTAGTCGCCGCGTACTATCTATTGTTGTTTTTAATATGTATTATTATTATTATTATTATAATTCTCCATCCCCGAACCAATCGCCCCCTCGCGGCTTTTACCAGAACCACGAGAGAGTGGCGCAACGTCGCGATGCAGTCAACAATCTCGTAACTCCGTGAACATCGACGTACCAAATTCACGTTCCGCGTTGTTGATGTTATTTAAGTTTTAGTTTTGTACACAGTGCCGTGTACGCGCTGTCGATGATAAATCACACACCACCACTCCACTGCCGCAAGAGTTTTATCCCCCCCTTCGTCCCTAATCCGGTCGAGACAAGAACGACCATCATCGTTCGTCTTTCGCATTATTATTTTCGAAACGAAGGAGGTTGGACGTGAGCGTGCGCGCGCACATCGCCGATCGCGCTGTTCCTGGGGGCTGCAGACAAAATAATAAAATATATATAATTTTTTATTTTCATGAAATGATCAAGGTTTGCGGGATCGAATCGCCGACGGTGGCGAAGAAAGGCAAATAAATAAATTCGAAAAAAAAAAACAACAACCTATCTTTCGTTCGCGCTAATTAGCGTCGTCGACAAGGACGAGGGTGGAGTTGCGCAGGAACAATAGAACCGTACGGTGAACAACCGTCGGGTGCGGGGGTGGGGGTAAAGAAAAAAAATTGAGCGTCGAGAAGGCAGCAGCGTTGGCACGGGACGACGACACTGAAGTGAGACACGAAACACGAAGGATCAAGAAGGACGCGCGTCTAGCAGCAGCAGCAGCAGCGCACACGCAACAACGGATGAAACGGACGTCGCACCCAGCGGAGGTTAATGCCCACCACCTGCTCATTACTTCGCGACAAGCATTTTGGGGGTTATAATCCACGGACAAGTGCCTAGCTCATAAAGAAAAATAAAATAGACTATAACAATAATAATAAAAATAAAATAATAACGATAATGAAAAAATGATAAAAGTTTGGAACGGAGAGAGAGAGAGAGAGAGAGATAGACAGCTGAGTTCATCCCTTCGATAGATCGAAGGACGCACGAGGGTGCATCGGGACAATAGCACCGTGAACATTGTCATTTGTGGTCGTATAATTCGATTTTGAGATTATAAAAAAAAAAAGAAGGAGAGGGAAGTAAATCGAACGTTCGGATGAGTAAACGCACGTCGATTGGTCGTGAATCCGTGGTACTCGGTTGTTGGTTAGAATGTTCCATTGTCGAAGAAGAAACAACAACAACAACAACAAAACAACGACAAGTGGGGAAAATGGTTGGACGATTGTGTGAGTGAACAGCGTTTGATGAAATGTTTTTAAGTTCAATGATAATCGATGGGAATGAGAATGTTAAATCGTTTCGAGTGGAAAATCCAGCGAACGAACGTGTTGTGAGTAAAAAATGTAAAATTTTGTGAGTTTTTTTTTCTTTTCTTTTTTTTTTTTTTTAATCTTCGTAATTTCGTAAAAAAACGATCGTGACCGAGGGTGGTCGTTGACCGATGAGGGAAACTAACCTAAAAATTCGGAACAGCAGTAGCAGCATCATCGGGAACGGGAAAGTTGTTTTGTTTCCTGTAGATAGTCCGGAAATCAAATCGTCGGGGACGTGGTGGAGGCTGAACCGCGAGTACGACGAGCGTAGTGATCCGGGTCGGCGATGATTCGACCTGAAGAAAAAATTTTCAAGATCGTATCTGCAACTTGTTCGAGAGCAACGACGTCGAAACGGAGAATGGAGTAACGAAATATTTTGTGTTTTCAAGTACAAAGCGCACGAAAGAAGAAAAAGAAAAATTCTTTCGACGAAAAACAACAAGAACCTCGGAGAATTGGACCGCGCTCATAATGCGTTTGCCCTCGTGGTCGACGACGATAGATTGTAAAATTAGAAGACGATCAAAGACGCGATCCAGAGTCAAAAGGATACAAAGAACCAAGGAAAAATTGGATGGCGAGTCGGACGACGACACAAAGCCAGAAGAATATTCCTGAAAGTAGCGCATTAGATCTCTCGCTCTCTCTCTCTCTATCTCTCTCTGTGTCTCTTCCGTTTTGACAAATAAAGAACTACTCCGATTCAATGTCTACTTAACCTACGAATAATCTCAATATAAAAGACGAGGCGAGAGCTTCGGACAGACAGGAGCTGGATAAAGTCGCCTTCGAGGAAATAATTGACCGGATAGATTCTCGATCGAGCTGATAGTTCCTCGGTTCAAGTTTTACGCTCGACGACCAAAGTCCGTTCCCAAAACTGCGGATTTGATATTATTTTTTCAACTGCCCAGAGATTGTTCATCGGCCGATACAATCGACGCACCGTCCTCACGTCCGTCGTTCGTTCCGAAACCCAAATTCTAGTCCGGCGCATTTACACGAATCAAACTCTACAGAGATAGAGTTAACACTACTTTATTTTCATTTTTTTTTTTGTCTTTCTCAATTTTTTTTCATCCCGTCGCGAGTATCGGAGACTCCGGGATCGACTCTCGAGCGGACTGCCTTTCGATAACCGCGAAGGCTATCATCGGGTTTTTCGGACAAAATCCTTCAAGACTGCTTTGGTTATAACTATCGTTACAATGATATCGTAATTGTAAATACAAAAATTGATGAAAATGTTGACGCGCGCTTCTCCAACGAAGGTAATTAACACGCGAAAAGAAAACGCGACTGATATGCGAGAACCGAAAGAAAAAAAAATTACAAGCAAGACAAATTAATAAGCATCAGTGTCCGACAACTTAAATCTAATTAAAAAAAAAAAAAAAAAACAATGGGTACAAACGATTAAAACTTTCACCACAAAGAGGTTAAAGACGAGTCGAGATGCCTTTGTCGCTACCAAACGCGTTTGTGCCTATGAGCACTTACACGACGCAAAGTTTCATATCGACAAACGACAACAATCATCTGCCGCCGTTAAAATCCGGCAGTCTTCTGCTGAAGCAAGTGGCGACCGATTCGCCGCCGAGTCATCAGAGTCATTCGAGTCATCAGTCGTCGGTGAGCACGCATCTGCCAAGTCTGGGATCAAGCGTGAACAACAGTCTGCAAAATTTGACGAGCAATTCGGACAGTCTCAATCAGAGTTTGAGTTCGCACGCCAGTCACGCGTCGCAGCATTCGAATCACAATTCGCACTCTCAGGGAAACAGCCAGACGAACAGTCCGTTGGTGAAAAATGGGAGACTCGAAGCCCAGCAGCAGCAGCAGCAGCAGCAGCAGCAGCAACAAAGCTCGAGCAGCAGCGGAAGCGGAGGAGGCAACAGCGTCAAGGTCATACCGAAAATGGCGGTTACCCCGGAAATCGTGATGAAGCTGTACATGAAGAAGCTAACCGAATACGAGAGACACGAAATTTACTCCTACCCACAGATCTACTTCATCGGATCGAACGCGAAGAAGAGACCGTCGATAATCGGTTTGCGTAACAATCACAATTACGACAACGAGCAAGGCTCGTACATACACACGCCTCACGATCACGTCGCGTACAGATACGAGGTACTCAAAGTCATCGGCAAGGGTTCGTTCGGTCAGGTGGTCAAAGCCTACGATCACAAGAATCACGAACACGTCGCGTTGAAAATGGTGCGAAACGAGAGACGTTTTTATCGTCAGGCACACGAGGAAATAAGAATATTGCGAAATTTACGAGAGCAGGACAAGGACAATACCATGAACATCATTCACATGTTCGATTCCTTCACGTTTCGCAGTCACATGTGCATCACGTTCGAACTGTTGAGCATAAATCTTTACGAATTGATAAAGAAGAATAAATTTCAAGGTTTCAGTTTGCAACTTGTTCGCAAATTCGCGCATTCTTTGTTGCTGTGTCTCGATGCTCTTTACAAGAACAAGATAATTCATTGTGACATGAAACCGGAAAATGTGCTGCTGAAGCAACAGGGCCGAAGCGGAATCAAGGTGAGGATGGGGGGAAAGGATCATCGTTGTGATAACATTTGTTTTTGTTTTTTTTTTTTTTTCTCGTCAAATATTTGCCACGAGCGTTTGCGTAGACTTACTGATCGCCCGCTCTAATTTCCAACGATATCGATTCCAGCCTCCCCCGTCCCCTCCCCCCTGCACCCTCCCGGCCCCCAAGGTTCTTCCTATTAGAGGGAAGCGATACAACCATCCCCTTCCGACTATTTTTCACGGACCGGTCGATAAAAAAAAAAATACCTACATACACACCGTTTTCCAGGATGTCAATAGTTTTGAAATGAAACTATAAAACTATCGATTAATCATTTTTTTTCGTCCGGATGAACAAAAAGAAAAATAATTTTGTCATGAGCTCGGTCGGTAATAAAACATTAATTTTTTTTCAAATGCTGTAACGCATTGATGGCGATGGGGATCGATATTTCGTATGAAAAACGAGAACGATCGACTGCGTGTGAAAAATCTGCAATCGATGGTTCTCGAATTTTTTCCGTGGGGTCAATGACACCGGGTAACAACGGTTTTTTAGGACTTTGATTTATTATCTCTTTCTCTGTCTGTCGCGACCGAAGCTATTTGAGACACACGGAAAGAAAGAAAGAGACGGATAGAGGAAGAGAGGCCACATGTGGCACATCATCTTGAGGGTAACACGCGATCTTCCGTTTCCCAGTATCGCTCGTAACAAACCCACTCCACCCACCCACCCACCCACCCACCCACCCACCTGTTACAGACTCCGCGAATAAACGCCACAACGTGGTCCAAACATTCGTGTCCCTGATCACAATATTTTTCAACGTTTTCGTTTTCGAACCTCCGTACCTCCGAAAGTTCACTCTCACGTATGTTCGTCTGTCAGTTTTACAAATTTTACCACAGTAATAACGTCTTATCAGTCCACATAATTTGCACTAAAAAACACTTGAAAATATTCGAATATAATATTTATTCTATATATAATAAAAAAAACACTATGAAATATATTAATTCATAAATAAAATTAAAAAGCACATCAGGTACTCGAAATTTTTTTTCTCGAATTTTCTATATCATGTGGGGTATCATTTGAAAGAGCTTATCAAGTGGAAGACAAAAATATTTTTTTCCGAATTTTAAATAGCATATTTAAGAAGATGCCACAAAATATGCAAAAATAAAGCACCTCACCTCCTTCCTCTCTTTCCGAAAACTACTGGATCGAAAAAAAAAAATCAGGAAACACGTCTTTGTGCATGCAAAAGAATCAGCATTCTCCCCCGTTAGTCCAACCCCCTCCCAAATGACCGATCTGTTATCCTTGTAAAATTTCCAGGTGATAGACTTCGGTTCGAGCTGTTACGAGTCCCAGCGCATCTACACTTACATCCAAAGCCGTTTCTATCGCGCCCCGGAGGTCATACTCGGTGCGAATTTCGGCATGCCGATAGACGTTTGGAGTTTGGGTTGCATCCTGGCCGAGTTGCTCACGGGATTTCCGCTCCTACCCGGCGAGGACGAGACCGACCAATTGTCGTGCATAATCGAGTTGTTGGGCATGCCACCGAGAAACCTGATCGACGGCGCGGGTCGTGCGCGTCACTTCTTCAGTTCCAAGGGACAGCCGCGTTACTGCAAAGCCACGACGACAGCGAGCGGCGTGACCGTGCCGCTCGGTGGCGTATCGAGACGTGGAAAATTTCGCGGTCCTCCAGGCTCGAAAACCCTGAAGGACGCTCTCAAGGGTTGCGAGGATCCGTTGTTTCTCGATTTCATCAAGAAGTGCCTGCAGTGGGATCCGGAACGTCGCATGACGCCGAACAAAGCTTTGAGACACGCGTGGCTGAGGCGAAGATTGCCGAGACCGCCCGATCAAACGGACAAAGTAGATGCAGGATCGGTATGCGCGAACGCGAGTTGTCCGATGGGTTCGTCGATCACGGTTGCCGCTGTGGCCGCCGCGGCAGCAGCTGCGACAGCCGCAGCGCCATCTACAGCCAGTTCATCGGCCAGTCGCACGTCCGAAAAATCCAACACGACAAATCACTCGACATCGTCCAACGTCACCAATCAGACCGTCAACAACGGATCGAACGGTTCGCTCGCCCCTTCTGCCTGTCGTTTGTCGTCCAATCACAATTCGTCCAGATTGTCGCAACAACAGGGACCACCGCCCGCACCGCCGCCTCCGCCGCCACCGCAAAATTCCGGCCTCCCTCGTAATTCCGAACACTCGACGATCAATCCGGGCAATCAACCTTCGTCGCTTCCGAATTCGAGCAATCGGCGATTGACCGTCAATTGGGGCGTCACCGGGGTTGCTGTTCAACACAACAATTCCATGCACTCTCACAATGGCGGATCGCACGGATCGCTTCAGGATTCGCATCAACGCGCGTCCCATGGTAATTCAGGTTTGACCAATCGTTTCGCCGTCAACAAGGATTGCGGGTCAGAATCGTGGCGGTAAGTCGTCGGGACCTTCCCTGGGGGGCTGTGAGTCCTGTTTTGGAAAAAAAAAAAACGAATTTATAGACTTGAGTCTTGAGGGCGAGGAATGTGTGCCACAGGTGGAGAAGAAAAGAATTGACACGTGGTTTGATTTAACGTATGGGACGATTTTTTAGTGTTTTTTATTTTTTCTTTTTTTTTTTTTTAATTGTCGTTTGAATCGTCGGCGTGCGAGATGATGAAGAGGAGGACGTAAACGTAATCTTTTGCAAACGTTGATATTGACCTTGGACGTTTTAGATCGTCTGTACGGAATTATTATTATTATTATTATTATTATTATTATTATTATTATTATTATTATTATTATTATTATTATTATTAGTTTTGTTTTTCAGGCTGATGATTAATTCATTGTTAGCATTTTTTCGCCCTCTTTTTTTCATTATTTCCAACAACAAAAAGAAAAGAAAACTAAACTCACCGAACTTAGTTTGACTCTTGAGAACCGAAAAATTCTGAAATCGAAGTTTCTTCAGTGATTTTCAACCTCGGGTAATGATACCAAGACTTTATTTCCGCCCTCAACATATATGTACATCAGGGTAGCCTTTATTCTGGATGCTTTTTCAATTTTTGCGTTCCCAGAGGATGAATATGGTTTGAACAATTTTTTTTTCAATATCCTCAAAATTTGAGGTTACTATCTCAATCCTCAACCCTGCCGCCAGCCTCCCGAAGTTTGCCATTCAAGTGTGTACCCATTTCCGAGGTAGCACGTGCTTGACGCGAAGATTACGAAAAATTTGTTGATTCCCTGGAAAGAAAAAAATAAACACGAAAGGAAAAAAAAATGATACATATATTATATATATATATATTAGAAAAAAGAAAAAAAAACCAACAATAATTACTCGAGTAGAATATAACAAAGTCGAGATATTGAATAACGAAATAATATTCAATATGCAACGTTCAACCGCGTACGAGAAAAATAAAAATTGAAATAATAATAATAATAATAATAATAATAATAATAATAATAATAATAATAATATATTGTAGTTAGGAATTAGCTCGTGATACGGAACAGAATGTCTTGTGATATGAAACTTAGGCGTATACTTATAGTGGTTTATATTATTGTAACATAGATATATGGAAAATTATTATTTTATCGCGCTGAATATGTTGGGGCAGTAAAAAAAAAAGAGGAAACAAGAAAACAATCGTTTAGTGTTTTAACGTCTGTAGCGTTGAGTCTTTGATGATTGTCAGTGTCGTGATTATCGAATATGCGAAAGACATTGAGAACGAAGATGAAGAAGATGAGAAAGAGAGAGAGAGAGACAGGTGGGAGAAAAAGGAAGAGAGAGAAAGGTTGATAGAGATTGGAATCGTTGCACGAGAACAAAAAAAAATGTATAATTGTCGAATCCCACTTAGTTCTCGAGGTAAACTGGCCTCTCCCACGCTCATCCCCAATCTAACCCCCGACATTGAATTTGCCTTCACTGTAAATTGATAATTTTTATCCACGAACCACTTGGTCGACCTTTTAAATAAAAAAAAACAATTTTATTCCATTCTTTAAATCAATTTTTATAATTAACATTTTTTTAAAATTCTACATTCAACAGAAAAAAATGTATTTTATTGATCTTGACAATTTTCAAACTTTGCTCGACCGCGAGCTTTTTGTCGTCGTTTTGAATTGAACAAAAAACCTTTATTCAATTTTTTCGGTAAAAAATAACATTTTTTAAAAAATTGTAATTGTACATTTGTCGTTCGAGCTTGTATTTTATTTATTGGTAAACATTTTTTTTTTTTTGTTTTTTCGAACTTTGCTCGTGCAACGCGTCCCCCATGGGGACGGGGGTGAGGGGATAAGACTCAACGGCCAATTATTATAGTTTTAAGATGTGTTTACATGCAAACAACCTTTTTTTTTGGGAACGCACTTTTTGTTTTCTATTTTTTTTTTCGAAGTTAAAAATATTTGCTTGTGTCGACCCACCGATTAATTCGTTGTTGTGTCTCGGTGCCCCTCCCCCCCCCCTCCTCCTGCGACTTGCCGATCCATGACAACGTTTGTAATTGTACAATACATTTTTACATCGGAGAATCCGTCGATTTTCGATTTTTGTAAAATCTTCAGCCCCCCCCTTTTTTCTTCATGTTTTCAAATTTTTCAACTCCATTTACCTTTCAAATAAAAAATTTCACAAACTGATAAAAATTAAAAGATTTTTGAACATCAAAAAAAGGAATTTTATAAATAAAGCAAAAAAAAAAATTGTTTTTATATGAAATAAAAAACGGGGTTGGGCGGGGGGGAGATTAAAGTTTACAAATGCATTTCACAAAGTGTTGAAACATGCACATTTTTCCCTTTCTTAACGTATAAAAATAAACAAAAATAAAAACAAAAATGCATTTAAAAGAAATAAACAATTTTCAATTGCATTTTACGAGGTAAAAAGAATTTGCATTTGACAAAAGAAAAATCATCGTTGGACTGACGTTAATCATTGAAGCACTTGTCACAGTGTACTGCATTTTAAGAAATGCACTTTGCAATTAATTTCTATTTCGACATCACTGCCCATCATCTCGTTGAATGTCCAATGGACCAACGATTTCGTCACCGAGACAGACGAATTAGCGTAAACGCGACTAGATCATCTTGCCCCCCCCCCTTAATTATCGATATAAGCGTCATGTCCCCCGTTGGAAAATTTCGATGGAAAACCGATCGGTCGTTAGACCGTTGCAATACAAATGACAAATACGACAACCCACATTGTGTGTGTGTTTTTTAAACAAACAAAAAAAAAACGTTGAAATAAAAGAAATGAAAAAAAAAAATTGTGAGGGCTTTGTCGTTGCACTTAAATTCCATCGAAATTTTTTTTCCATCGACCATTGATTGATAATTAGTAATCGAGCTTGGAATCGTTCGTCCATCGGCTGAATAATAATTGAAAGCTCGCGAATAGCTTATTGTTAAATTAAATAAGAATATTAAAAAAAAAAAAGATAAAGAAGAAGAAGCAGAAATAAAACAATTCCGGCTCGTTGTCGAGCAACACACACACACATTTGTGTCGCTCAAGGGGCCCGAAAATTTTTTTGTGATTTTTTTTTTCGTGTGTAAAAAAAAAAACAAAAGCCGTGGGAAAATGTTCGGCCACGCGTTCGAGCGATTCGTGCCCAAAAAAAAAAACAATTTTTAATTGATAATTTAATGAATATATATATATGTATAAATATAAATGTAAAGAAAAAAAAAACAAACACCGATTGCACGATATCCGAAAGGAGACTTTTATATGAATTTGTACTGCTACGACATTAAAGTGAGTCTCGTGGGCTCATTGGACTCGTGTAACAACTGAGTCTCGCGCGAGCACGATGAATTTTTACCAATCTATTTGTTACATTACTTTTAATTTTACAAAGAAAAAAAAAAGAAACAAGATTTAACGAAAAATAATAAAATAATGACTAAAACGACGAAACGAAGAGATTTGGGTTTGAGGTTCGCGATGAGCCAAAAATAATATCACTCGGAAGATCGTCTTCCGGGACGATTGAGTCGTGTAACAGGGCTGGGGTGATTTTAAGGTCCACGCCAAGACTGAGATCCGCCACGATCACCTTAAAAAAAACAAACAAACAAACAAACAAACAAACAAAAAAAACAATTTAATACATTTTTGTTTTTCACAATTCTTCTTATGTCTATTTTTTTTTCGAATTTGCATTTTGTCGTCGTGAATGAAGTTGAATCGAGGAGTGATAGAGAGGCCTCGATCGACTCGTAACCGTGATTCGTTCCCCTAGTGTGTAGAAACTAGTGATAATTAATTAATAAAAAACAAACCGAAAGAAAATGAAAATTGTGAAAAAAAAAGCCGAACCACGCTTTTCCAATCCTCCTTTGCCCCTCGACCTCTCACGTGTATGATAATTAAAGAAAAAAAGAATAATAAAAAAGCGTGAGAACAAAAAAAATAATGATAATTGAAAAAAAAATACAACAACAAATGAATAATTAATAAAAAAAATAGTGGCCTTGTGTCTGTGTATTAACGAGGACTAGCCGAGAGCGAGGATTTTGTTAAATCCCCGAACGGTTTAGTTCCATTGTATCATTATTAATTTTTCTTTTCTCAATTCTTCTTTTTTTTTTTTTTAATCTCACGCGTTTGTCAACCACGATTTACGATTATTTATTTGTAAGCGACGATGCAAAGGTTTGATCTCTTATGCTAGTGCATTAAGGATAGATAAATTTGAGAAAAAAAAAAAACAACATACATTTAAAAAAAACAAAAAAAAATAAAAATAAATGAAAAAAAAAAAACAAAACGCAGTATAGTAGTTAAATAATAACGTGAATAATAATGATAATTAATGGATGGTCGTTCCCGATTGCGTGCGGGTTAACGATCGCGGTCTGTTATTTAAGTATCCGGCTCCGGACGATAAAGGAGCCCCATCGTAATCGTTTTGCGAGGATCATTTGTAAAGTTATCCCCCTTTTGTCCCTATCCCCGTTATCCCGACGACCCCACCCCCTCCTCCTTCTTCTCCCGTTCATCCGAACGTGTATGACGATTCACGAGACAACGCGTTTACCGATTGTTCATCGTGACACAAAACGCGTTTGTTTTCAAACGAAACTGATGAAAAAATATAATATGATTAAATGAAATGAATAAAAATAATTTAAACGAAAAATATTGTAATGTTGTTGCTAATCAGTCACCGAAACTTACGTGAAACTGAATTTTTTTAAGTGCTCCTACTTGGATTTAAATAATAAAAAAAAAAAAAAAATAAATAAATAAATAAAGAAAAACACACGAAAAAATTAAAATGAATGAATAAATGCTGCTTATCACAGTTTATGACTATGTGTATGATTATTTACGACGAATATCGAAGTAATCCTGTGTGCATTGTGAATATCACGACCGAGTGAATTAATTAATCGGACGGTTTCCTATCAATCTAACTTTTACCAGACTTATTTTTTTTTTTCGTTTCTTCGAGTCAGATTGGGGAAGAGTTAGAGTGGGAATAAAATTGGACTCGGAAAAGTTGGACTGGAAAAAGTAAAATCGACTGGGGGAAAATTAGATTCGAAAAAGTGAGACGGGGAAAATCATGATTTTCCGGAGTCCGACTGCAACAGTCCCGAATAAACCGGCTGGCTCGAATTTTTACGTTCGACGTTTGCATTCGATTTAGATGCTATTTGGCAACCGTCCCGTCTCTTACGACGTTGACAGTTGACCGGATTCTATATCTGTCCTGAGCATCGTATTTTCACCGATCCGCCGTGACTCGTCTCGAACCTCCGCCGATTGAAATATACTTGGCTCGCGGTGTGCGAGCAATCTTCTGGATAACACATGAATCAGGGATCATCATTCATTATTTCGTATGAATTTTCGTGATGGTTCAATCACATTTTCAAATTTCAGGAAATAATGAAAATTTTACATACCCACTGGATCATTAATTTATTAATTTATCAATCTATCAATCTATTAATTTATTAATTTATTAATTTATTAATTTATTAATTTATTAATTTATTAATTTATTAATTTATTAATTTGTTAATTTATTTTTTGAGTAAAAATATTATCGTAATTTCGTTGCTAATTTCGAACCAAATTATCGTGGCTCGCTCGTCGTAAACACATTTCCGCGGTCTTGTTGACATGACCTTCAAACGATCGACGAAAATTTTTCGTCGATGTGTCCGGTTGGGAAAAAACAAAAAGGAGAGGGAACTTGACAAAGAGCTCACGAAAACAACGAGACAAACTTTCTCATTAGTTCAATATCGACAAGCGCATATCGTGCGAACGCGATGAACGCGAGGAATAATAATTTTCACGTGAACGATCGCGAAGAACGATCGAAAATGGCGACCGGCGATGTTCCGTCCGAGTGCTTGGAGGATCCGCAATTCATAAGAGTTTTGGCGGCTTCTTTGTGTTCGGAAATTGCAGCTTTGGAATTGATACTGAACGGTAAGCCACGAAGACTACACGATCGAACGATTTGTACCCCAAAAAGTGGTTGGTTATTGCGTTTGGGACGAATCGTTGAAAAATAAGGAAACGTTACAAATAAATAAAGAAATAAATATCGAACGTTTTTGTGCATGTGAAATCGAAAGAGATCGATGCGGAGATCAAAATTTTCAAAGAAAACATTGCAAAGGGATTGGAGAGAAGAAAAATTTTGAAACAATTCACGATAGACTTGACAAAGAAGAAGGAAGTCTTGAGCGCTGCACTTGAGAGGTAATGCATGATATATATAGTTTTTTAGTTATACTTTTATTCGATCAATATTTTGAGCAAAAAAAAAATTCGAGTTCCAAGATTTTGCTTAAAATAATTTTTTCTTCCTTTCCATTATTTTTATCAATCGTTTGTTTAATACAAAAAAAAATCATAACGAAAAAAAAAAAACCTTTTTTCAAACGAATCGACAACAAAGTCTGGACCGAGACGGAAGAAATCGTTCGATGGAGGTGGAGACAGTGAAAAATCGTTTGGACGACGAGACTCTTCGCGAAATTGCCGATCGCGACAGATACAAAAAAATTATCGACGATTATCACGAGACTTGGCAAAGATACAAGGTCGTTAGAAATTTTCCATTGATTTTTTTATTTATTTTCTTTGTCTATGCATTATTTACTCATTATCTCAAAAATTTCTGTTCGATGTATGTACATATATATTATTTTTTTTCAATTGCAGGAGGCTTACGAGGATCATCCACTGGCGAGGGAAAGACACCGAGCTTGCGTAAATTTGAAACAACTTCGAATGCGACTGATGATAATCGATCACGAGAAAGAAAATTCCCTAAAAATTCTTCGACAAAGAAAAAAAATTGACACGATACGTGTGCAAGCGTCGATAATCGAGATATCCGAAATGACGTTGCAACACACGAAGGATCGCGAGAATATTCATCGTTTGAACACGTTTGCCAAACAACTTCAAGACAAGCTCAATGATCGCACTTCCCAAGTAAATTTTTTTTTTTTTGCATCAAGATAATACACTTTGATATTCAAATTAGACGTTTTGGCAAATTTTCCTAAAATTTTTTTGTTCAAGCTGTTGCAGTTGGAGCAAGAGGAGAAGCGAAAGAAACGCGAGGAGATCGAATCGTCGATGATGCCACCGCCCAGACTCGATTTTTCATTCATGCGAACTATCTGCAACGAGCAGAAAAAACTTTTCGGAACTAGACATTCCATAATCACTCCGATACGCGATTCAGGTATACAAGAATTTTTTTTTACAACGCGTTCTATGTTCGTATATGAAAGAAAACGAAATCGTAAATTTTGTTTTCATTCAAATATAGTTTATCTATTTTAATATATATATATATTTTTTTGCATAGATACGATATCGGTAAACACATTGATGCTGGAAGAAATGTGCAACGCAGCAGCGACAGACGAGACCGCAATTATAGCCGCATCAGCGAATCAATCACCGGATGTGGAAGAAGAATCATCGCTTCGCATTTCCACAACAGACTCGACAATGCAACAAGCTGGTAATTTAATGAAAAAAATAATATAATTTCTTTCAAGATTCACATTTTTTTCACTCACTTCATATTTCACATTCATCAAACTCACTTATTCAAACTCATTCAATCAACAACATTTCAATTCGAATATCAATAAACTAATTTATTTCAATTAATCTGTGAAAAAAAAATGAACAAAAAAAAAATGCAGAGTCGTCGATTGCCAATCGCGACAACGAAAAAATTGTTCCACGAACGATAACAAACAATCCGGATATTTCCAACAAAATGAACAAACTTCGTATCGAGAAGAAAATCACTGTCAATCGAGACCATCACAATCAGCAACAAAAAAATTATCAAACCAACGACGAAAACGTGAATTACATGGACGACGAAACGACAGAATCTCATCAACGAACTCTTCGTTGGTGCGAAGAGTCGCAAAAAAAATTTGCCTCATTCCCATCGTCCGAACAATCGTCGAACGATGCAAATGTAATCACAAACGAATCATTGGGAAAAAAAATTACAACAATTTCGTCATCGATTCGAGATAATGAGACGGAAAATCAGCGTCAACAGTCCGAACGAATAATTTCGAACGAAAAAAAAACCACTTCGAGATTGGAAATTATCAGCGAGTCCATGGAAACGAAAAAAAATAATTCGAATGATTTTGAAAAATCTTTGACGGAAAATGTTGGTGAGAAAAATAATGTGGAAAAAAAATTGCATCGAATGTCGTCGATTGAAAATCTTGATTGGGAATTGTTGGACAATGATGCGAATCGTGGATCTCAAGAAACGAGAATTAGTTACGAAAATTTGGAATTGACGACCGACGCGGATTGCAGCAAACCGAAGATACGAAAAATTGAATCCGTACATTTCACGATGGACCAAAGACTCAAAGACGCGACCAATGTTAATGTCGAGACGGGTGTTTCGTATTCGATGAGACACTACGTGCCAAGCTGCATGAGCAGCAATCTTTCGAACACGTTCGAAGCAGCGTTGCGAGAAATTCCACAAGGTAATGCAATATTTTTGTTTTAATTGATCGTTTGTCGAAAAATGAACGATTTAACGAGATAAAAGATTCCTATGATTTTTTTAAGCCCTATTAACGTAATTTCATTGGAATAAACTATTCAGTATCAATTACTACATATATCGAGGTACTTGTATGAATTTTTTCACGAGAAAAAATTCGAAAAATTCAACAAAAAAATAAAATTTAAAAAAATTCAAAAAATTCATCGCTGCTGAAATGCCGTCGACAAATCGAACAATTACAAACCATTCGTTTCGCAGACGATATTTACGGGGAGGGCAAAGCCACAGCGGATTTTCCATCATTGTCGAATTGGAAAAATTGGTCGCCTCCGATTTCCGAAAAATCATTGGCCTCGTCGATCTCGAAAATCGGTCAAACTCGACCGATGACGATGAACGATCAGCAAAATTCCAACACCGATCAGAATCAGCAATCGCGTGAGTACCCCATTCTCTTTCCCCATTCAATTTTTCATTTTACAATTGTCCAATCGGTCGATCGTTTCACAATTATATTTTCGTTCGTAAAAAAAAAATACATAATTTTGTTTTAATTCCATTCGTTATTACAGAATGCGACTTTGGCGGGTTTTTTTCCATGAATCCCTCGCAGAATCCCAGACATATGTTTTGAAACCTCGATCGTCAATTGATTCAAGGACAAATGAAAGAGTGACTCGTTTCCAAATTTTTTTCCTTGGCAAATTTTTTTTTCTTCTTTCGTCAAGTTCTACGATTCCGACGAAACGATCAACAATCATCATTATTATTATTTTCAGTACCTGAACTTCCTTTCGTATTCTTGTTCTTCTCCATTTCATTCTTCATTCTCACAACGAATTACACGATTTCAGATAATTAAATACGTTTATTATTAGGCAGTCTGTGTTACAGTATCTAATCGCACTCTTGCAAAACGTTTTACTTTTTTTCCGTGTTACAATACACTCGAAAAAAAAAACGAAAAAAAAAAATAGAATTAATAACTTATTATTATTATCATGAAACAGGATGCGAAAGATAAATCGGATGGATATTTGATACACGATTGGGAAGTATAAATAAACGAAAAAAGTTTAATTTTCCATTAAAACGACAATCCCCCCCAAATAATCTCAACGGTATATAATATATATATATATTTATATATATGTGTGTGTGTTGTGTGTGAATGTATATCTATGTATGTATGTATGTATGTGTGTATATATATATTTGTTGCGGTTGATTGACGTTATAACAGATTCTACGGAAGACACGATTATGATAACCGCATCTGCAGCTGCGATTCCAGTGTCAGTTGCATCGACTATTCCCAGTTGCAGTTGAAAGACAATCGTAACGGTGCCAATTAAAGATCAATTGGAATGAGAAATGGAAAAAAAAAAGAAGTTTAGTATCAATCGCGATACAAACCACACCGTAATACTTATATATATATATATATTTAAATATATATATATTTCGATCACGAAGCTTCAATGTTATTAATAACAAAATTACGAATCTCTTCGATAACCCCCCCGCCCCTTTGTTTTTTCATCGACGATAAACGTACCAAACGCGAATCCTTCGAACAGCGTTAACGAGATTTATCATTTGTTTTTATTTTCTTCGTTAAAAAATTCGACTTAGTTTGTGCGCTATGCGAAATAATTAATAAAGCGAACGATCGCGAAAACGATGAGTTTTTTTTTAGTTTGTTTGTTTTTTTGTTTCTTTTTTTGACGAAACAATCCTTCGCTGATAATTATAAAACATTCGCGTGCTCTTTATTTCATTTTTTTTTTATCTTCTCGAAAAAATTGAACGGTGAGAATGATCGATATTGTGCTGGAATGTCAGGTCTGGCGATTGCCTCACGAATTGTGCGCACAACGACGTAAAACGCGGTGAATGTTCGATTCTTTCTCGAGAAACAAAAAAAAAAAAATAAGTGAAAAAAAATATATTAATTGGGCGAGTCGAAAAAAAAAAACTGAAGAGAAAGAAAAAAAAACGAAAGAGTCTCGCATTGGAATCGAATGTTGAGATTTCAATCTAATCAGCTTTTCTTGGTTTGCGTTTGCGAACGTTCGGACTGCTCGGCGCGGATTTCGTGATGGGTTTTTCATCCTCATCGTTCAACTCGTCCGACTCGCTGCCCTCCTCGTCCACCAAATCGTCATTGACGTTCTCGACCAATTCCTCGTCCGCCAAATTTCGTTCCTCCATGAAACCGCGCGAACCATCGCCCCGTTGCTTCTTGTCGTCGCGATCCGACGATTTTGGTGGATATATGAAATCTATCAGGCACACGATCACCTGGAAAATTCGTCGACGATTGATTATTTAATTTAATTGAGTTAATTTTTTTTTTTTCATGCTACATTCGCTTCGAGACGAGACGAGAGGGTTGGAAAAAGAAATGTGAAAAAATGGGGTACGGTTCTTTTTTTTTTTTTTTTTTCTGGGATTCATGATCCGACGCGGTAAAATTCTTACCAATCCGAGAACAGCTCCGAGGAGAATTGTGGCCACGGCAAAAATCAGATAACTTCCCCAAGTGGGCAATCCAAAATCTTCCATCAATTTGTTGTGTACTCCCTGACCAAAAAAAAATTCATTTTGGTTAGAATGTTTGTTATTATTTTATTTTTTTCCTCTTTAAATTGACGCAATCGTAGTCGAGGATTCCGAAGCGAGCTTACTCTGAGTATCTGCGACATTTTGAAGAACTGACTGATGACCGACATCTGAACGGAGGTGGGACTTTTCCAACTGGGTATCGGATCGACCTTGGTCCAAGTTTTTTCCTTAACAAAATCGTACAGCGAGTCTATGTCTCTGGGACTCTTGTACTGACGAAACAAACCGTCTTTGACGCTGAAAAAATAAAATCATCGCATCGCCGATTATCTCTGCGTCCGGGCTGCGTACAAAATTCTAACCTCGAAGAGACTGTCTGGAAAATGTTGGGAGTAATACGCACTGATATATCGTGGGCAGAGCGGTGACCATGAATCTGCCGCTGAGACCCGGCGAGTCTGTGACGTCGACCTTTCCCACATCGATCTTCAATTCCTTTTTCGAACGAGCCAAATTTTCCCAAACCGGCTCGAGCGCCTTGCACGCCGGACACCACGGCGCGTAACTTCGCAAAACACACAAACGTATCGTCAATAAAAATGTTATTCTAACCAAAAAACCAAAAAATAATAATAATAATAACCGTCTGACATTTTCGTTTCCATAAAAAAGGTCATGACGAAAAAAAAATGTTAAATACAAATAATTGATCAATAATTATATCTGACGTCCGGTTTTTTTTTTTTTTTTTTTTGTTAAATTGTGAATTATAAAAATGATTGAGACTCACAATTCGACCATCCACTCTCCGTTGAGCATGTGATCCCAGTTATCCTCGTTTAGCTGGGTCACCCAAACGTCTTTGGAAGTTTGCAATTTCGATTCGGCAACAACGATAATTAGAATCGTGAAAATTGTTATTCTGATAAAATTCATTATTCGCAATGGCGACATTTTGTTTTTGTTGTTTTTGTTTTAACCAATAAAGTAACAACTATATCAACGCTCGACCGCCGGTAACTCATTCACCTCACCCACTTAACGACTCTGTATGTACATGGGGATGTTATCAATGTGTGATTAGGAACGATGGAATACGTATGACGTGACTAGGTGCGCACTACGTGTGCTACGTAGAGCGACGCAGACCCGTGACGGTGAAGATGCGATGAAGGTGGCCGAGCGACTGAAATTTTCACCAATTTCGACTGTGGGGGCCCGCATGGATGCACGAATTAACGATTTTTTTACCACCGATCCCAAAGGCGCCACCGTCGACGGAGCCCCGAAGCTACATTCATATATACACATATATATATGTGATCAGGTGGCGACGACTCGTCTTAGCCACCTGACGCGATAAACAAACACGGAAAATGCAAAAATGAGCAACGCGATAAATATGAATTGGTTGAGTTCGGCCGAGGGAGAGTCTTTGCTCCATCATTTCTACGATCATTCCATGAAAAAACGTCGATTCTATGGTAATTACACTCTTTAAAAATAATAATAATAATAATAATAACAACAATGACAACAAAAACAAAAACAGTGATGGTAGTAGTAGTAATAAAAATAAAAATAATGACATTGATAATCATAATTATTACTACTAATTTATTTATCTATTGTTTCCCTATCTATACCCACTGGAGAAAATAAATCAATAATAAATAAAAATTAAGTATTATAAATAAAATCCTCAAAATTTTTGCAATAATCAGAATTAATAATTTTCTTCGGGCTTACGGCTCCTGATATCATTAAAATGTGTACCATTTAAAGAGAAATAAACATAATAATAATAATAATAGTCATACGATTGAATTAAGATTGTTTCACAATATTTCAGGTATCCTGGAAAGACCTGCTTTACCCTCGTCCATCGAAGAAGTAACGTACAAAATATTTATGATCGGTCGACCGGGAGCCGGTAAATCTTCGATCGTCAAACGTTTGTCGGGAATCGTCGGTGATGTTTCGGGATACTCCGAAACGAATGGCATTAAAAAAACTACGATATTTTGGCCGGTAAAAATTTGGGACAAAATTGTGTTGTTCAAATTACAATTTTGGGACACTTCGGAAAATAGTATTAAAAAATATAATCACATATTGCCGGTGAGTGATTATCACAATAAAAATAATTTCATGGGAATAATGATAAATTTTTGTAAATTGTTTCAAACGATTTGGAATAATTGTTTCAGGCTTGCAAGGACAAAGCTGACGCCATATGCTCCGTATTTTCTTTCGATGATTCTTCGAGCTTCAGGGACATTCCTTATCTCATGAATTCCATGACTGGCACGACTGAAAATCCGGCCAATATTGTTATCGGCACGAAGTAAGAATTTTCATTGAATTATTTTTCTATTTTTCTTCTTCGTTCTTTCGCTTTCTACTTCTTTCGTTAATCGATACAATTATGTTGGAAAAATTTTGTCGATACGCAATGATTTTGTCGAACAGGTATCAAGCTTTCGCGACAATGGCAGTGACGGATGTTCAAGTGAAGGAATTCGAAGAGAGATGGAAAGTAAAAGTGATTAAAATGGATACGAACAAAGTTTCGGCCAGACCGGAGATCTACGACTGCTCGTACCACATGAATTCCATTTGCAGATCCCTGTGGAACAGGGATCAGGATTTTATATCGAAACAGATAATACAAGTGTGAGATCTCGTTGAAAATTAATTGTCAATGACGATACTCATTTTTTTTTTTTCAAAAAAAATTGTTACAATAAATTCAAGTGAGGGTTGTGAAAATGGTTGCTCTGTTACATTCCAAAGAAAAATAATAATTTGAAATCGACGGACGAAAAATTTCTCCAAATTTGAGATCAATTATAAAATTGCATCGATTTGAAAAATGCAATTTTTATGGAATGGTCGAAAAACCATGATGCATTTATTGTCATCCTCTTCAAAATGATATATATTATATATATATATTATTTGATAATGCAGCCCCCCTCCCCTTGCAAATGTATCGATGAAAAAAAAAAAATTATTTAAAAACTACGTCGCTGGCAATTTGAACAACGGATGAACCAAACAGTAAAGACCGATGGCCGACGAGACAGATCCCAGCAGGCCGATGGTGCCGGGGCTCAATTTCGTGTATCCCAGAGCGGACAGAGGTATGAACAAGTCGCAACTGTTTTTCACCGTATCCAAAACAATGTCGGCGTGATCGTTGAGCGACAACACCGCTCTACATTTGTTCCACGCAACCATTTTCGAACAATCCTTGAGCTTGGACAAACGACCCGCGTTTATTCTTTCCATAACTTGAATTATTTCGTAAAGATCTCTGATCAGATTTACGACGATGGTGAACAACCAATAGCGATGCGACAGCGACGTCCACTTGTCCAAATTGACTCTCATGACTCCGGCTCTGCCTATCCATATCATATGATCGGCCAGCAGAAACAAAGCGTTTGTTATCTTTGATATCGTCATTGTTATTCTGACCGTCATGTCCGGATACTTCATGAGTTTGGTTGCGGCGTACAGACTGTCCAAACATCTTCCCAAACGCAGTACTGGAAAACAAAAATATTACGACGCGATGAGCGTTACACATCGTTCGTTTACCGTGGAATAAAAATTATCGTTGTTCTTGTTTGGTTTTTTTAAAATACATTTTCTGAACGAGCTGAACGTGTACTCCAAGCTTTTGAGCACGTCCGCCGAATGTCTTCCCGCGCGACTGGTCTGCGAGTAGTACCAACCGGCCCTCGCGCCGTACTGAAGTAACCTGCAATCGCAACGCAACATAATAATTTTATTCCAATAAATTTCAACCAAAATTTTAATTCCAATGTTGTTCAATTATTTCCCAAAGATTGAAAAAAAAAAAAAAAAAATTCGACTTACCGTATGAGTTTGTCTCTACCGGCCGTTTGATTGTTCAATTGTACAATTATGTCCATCATGAATTCGATGATTTCACGTCAAGTTCAATAAACACCGAAAAAGATGGATAAATTTTCTCGTTCGTTATTTCGACAGTTCGACTTTTTCGTTCTCTCTCTCGTGTCTGCTACGAATTTGTCCACACTGCGAAAAAAAAAATAAAAAAAAAAAATACAACAAATATGTATATCTATAGGTGTATAGCATGTTGTCACCGGTGGTTCAAAAGTCCAAACAGGTAATTATCGTTCCGTCGTACAATCATCGTCGTTACGCGTAATGAAAAACGCGCTACGTGTGTCTATATCGCACGTGAGTGCGAGAGAGACAGAACGAATACGAAAAAAAAACAGGTTAGGAACCTGAAAAAACAGGTGCGAGATGCAGGTGGGGGTTAAAGCCTTCACGGTCGTGTGAAAAACAATTGAAATGACAAATGCAATCCTGCTTTTGTTTTTTTTTTCGGTTCTTTCGCGAACGCAAACGGTTACGCGGCGCCTTGTTCGAAACTCGCGGTCGGTAATGCAGAATTTTACCGCACCGTGAATTGTGAAGACGCGGAGGTGCATCCATGTGTGCACTTTGTCTACTTACCGACCGATCGATGCACTTTGAAGCGAGGAAAAGATATTTTTTTCGTTCCGGATGTTTTTTCATTTATTCTTATTAAGTCACAAAGGTCACGAAATATTAAAAAATTCCATGAACAATAAATGATGATAATTCTTTCCCAGACTGACTTTCCTTCATTTTTATCCCTCATTAAATGAGACGCGATCTTTTTATTCAAATAATATATATTACATTGCGAGAGTTCAAGGTCATCGCGCTTTGCCTGTTCATTTACAAGATACAATTAGGTAATACACTTGTAGATAACCAAATGCAATTGAAAGCAATGACCAATGTGAACGATCTACGTTGTTGACGTTCGAAGCCACACGATCCGAGAAAAGCTCAGTCGTTCGTCGGGATGCCGCGAGTTATCAACGTTGACCTTATGATAATTATCAAGGTCAAGTCTCCATTAGACGGTCGTTAGTTCGCGCCCAATTGTCACACGACGTTAACAATAAACGTTTGAAAACCCTCGCTCGTTATATTACCCCGCGTTCTCAAGGGAAATTTCATTTTTTCAAAAATGGCGACGAAAAAATTTATCAACGATATTAACGACGTTGTTTCGGAATCTTTGAACGGTTTGTGTTACGTTTATCCGCATCTGGATTTTCACGATGCGAAACGAGTCGTTTTGGTACCAAACGTGAGTATCGTTGAAAATTATGTTAAAAAAATATATAAGACCAATTTTTTAAAAAATCATCGTCGAGCTCGATGGATTCGCGCAAGTCACGTGACTTCCGGTCGACGAACGTATGCCGATTTTTTTCACGTATACGGGGTGTCCCGTTTGAAGCAGGACGGTCAAATGACTCGCCGGAGAAGAGAGTGACAACGAAATGCATCAGATAGAAGTTTTTCGAATTCAATAATTACAAATTATTACGAAACATTACGAAGTTTGACTTGAATTCAATAAATTACAACATTCATCCGACGCATTTTGTCGTAACTCCTTTTTTTCCAGAGTTATTTGACCGTCCTGTTTCAAAGAATCATTATAAGAACATGATATCAAAATGGCGGTCGACCACGAATGGATTGAATTTAATTTACCAAATTTATTGTTTCGTCTACTCAGTGGAGGGATCGAGGTGGCAAGGTGGCCATTGTTTGCGGTGGAGGCAGCGGTCACGAACCCTTCGCAGCCGGTTCGTGTTTATCTTTGCTGCTCAATTTTGATTTCTATTTTTTTTTTATCTGGCAGGAAAAAAATTTGGTGGTGTTGTGGGATTTACAGGTTTCGTGGGTACCGGCATGATGACCGCTGCTGTGGCCGGTGACGTGTTTGCCGCGCCACCCCCCAATCACATACTACACGCCCTCAATTGCGTTTCCCATAACGACAAAGGTAAAGTTCGGCGGACCGTTTATCAATCACGAAGCCCTTTCAGTCCAATAATCTGATTCCGAGATTCTAATAATAAATTCACTCGAAACAATCGAGTCCTTTCAAAACTCAAAAAAAATTGAGAAACACGAATCAATCCACATTAATGTGAACACTTAAAAAAAAAAGTCGCATCTAAACTGACCCGAATTTTTTTTCAGCCGGCGTTTTGGTCGTGATACCAAATTACACCGGGGATCGTTTGAACTTTGGTTTGGCCATTGAGGAAGCCAAACAATCCGGTTTAGAGGTGACAAAACATTTTTCAAAACTTCCCCCATTTATCAAATAACAATTCCCCGCGAATCGCGAAAATTTCAAATCTTTCAAATAATAATTATTGCGTTTTTTACGTTTTTTTTTTTGTAATTCCGATTTGAGTTTTAATAATCGGATTATAATTTTTTTCACAGATCTCTGCGGTGGTCGTTGCGGATGATTGCAGTATTCCGATTGATGAGCAAGGCCGGGTTGGAAAACGTGGTCTCGTGGGTCTGTTGTTCGTTAACAAAATTGCCGGTGCTTTCGCTGAGCTTGGAAAATCATTGAGCGAGGTGACCGCCATTGCGGAGGCGGTTGCCGATAACATAGCGACTTACGGTGTCGGATTAAATCCGTGCTCGTTGCCCGGTTCGTTTTCTTCTTCTTCGTCGTTCAGCTTCCATAATTAATCGAAATTGCACGAATGAAAAAAGAAAAATTCACAGTCAAAGAATTTTTAAAAAAGCTTCCTCATAGAGTAATCATTCAAACTTCTCTAAATCTCCGAATCTCCGTTCACTAACTACGATTCGAACGAATCAAATTGCAAGTTGCAATTTTTTTAAATTTATTTTTTTCAATCAACGATTTTTCAATGTCAACGAACAATGTTGATACGCACACAGGTCAAGGACGTATGTTCGAGATACCGACGAACGAGATTGAATACGGATTGGGAGTGCACGGTGAAGCTGGTTACAAGAGAACGAAATGGAGCGAAGCCGGTGGAATGATTAATTTCGTAATGGAACAAATAATAAAGACTCTGGGTTTGAATGCGGGCAGCGAAGTGGCTGTGATAATAAACAATTTCGGTGGAACTAGTCAATTGGAGATGGGAATTGTCGTTCACGAAGCGATCAAACAGCTGAGTCAGTTATTTTGTCAAAAAAAAAAAAAACATTCAAACGATAATTTTGACAACTCGTTATTAAATCGAATAAAATGTTTTTTTTCGAACAAACGCAGAATCGAAGGGCATAGAAGCAGTGAGAGTCTATTGGGGCACTTTGATGTCGTCTCTGGACAGTGCAGGAATCCACGTATCCGTGCTGAGACTCACGGACAAGTGGAAGAGTCTTTTCGTCGAATGCCTGGACGAAAAAACTGATGCTCCCGGTTGGCCCGGACGAGCTTACAGTCTGCCGTTTGTACACACTGGGATGCAGGTCGTCGACGAGAGTCGCAAGATTGCACCGATCGTCGGTCGTGAATTTAACGATCGACAGAAGGAGACGATGAAGAGGTGTTTGACAAATGCTTGTCGAAGAATAATCGACAAGGAGGAAGTTATCAATAACTTGGATAGGGGATGCGGCGATGGAGATTGTGGTTCTACTCATAAAAAACTCGCGGGGGGTCAGTTTGAATTTATTCAATGGGTTTCTTTTTTTCTTCGTTTCCATTGAATTTCATTGTCAATTTATCGAAAATAATTTATTCAACTCACGGGCGAAATTTATTGCAAGTCTTTCGAATTCAGTTCAGTTGCAAATTTATTTAATTTCATTAAAAAAATTATTGAATTGATTTTTTTTTGCGGATTTTCTGAATTTTAATTTTGATTATTATTTTGATGGAATTAAATTTAGTTTTAAACTTATTGGATTGAATTTATAGGAAATATATATCGAATCGAATTTAATTTAAAATTTATGAAAATTGAATTAATTGTAAAAATTAATTTGAAGGAATTTTGGGATCACTGAACGTGTTAAAAATCTCACACCCGTGTTCATTGCTGATCGAACTCGCTTGGATAGCGGAAGAACGCATGGGCGGCACATCCGGAGCGATATACAGTCTCATGTTCACAGCTGCCGCAGCCGAGCTGGAGAACTGCGACCCCAACGACAGTTGGGGTCGAATATGGACAAGAGTGTTGCAGCAGGGCATAGCCGGTGCCATGAAGTACAGCAAAGCTCTGCCAGGAGACAGGACGATGGTTTTTATATTCACCCAATTCTAGCAAAAAAAAAAGAAAAAAAGTAAAAAAGAAAAAGCCAATAAATTATCACAAACAAAATTGCCGACCACATCGTACTTATCCGTTTCAGCTGGACGCTTTGATACCGGCTTGCAAAGCTTTGGAAGAAAGCTCATCGTGTCCGTTGATCGAAGCTGTTGGAAAAATTGCCGAAGCAGCTTGGTCCGGTTGCGAAGCAACGAAAAATATGCAACCAAAGTGAGCGAAAATATTGGATTTACATAAAACGAATTTTTTTTCGATGGTTCAATCGATTATCTTGTCTGATCAATCGGTTTTCCGAATTGCAGAACCGGACGTGCGAGCTACGTCAAACAAGCCGAATTTTTCAACGCGGTCGATGCCGGATCTTTCGCCGTTGCAACGTGGATCGATGCAATTGCGCAAACTATTATTTCCAGTGATTCAGCATAATAATGTGAAATATTATACCAGGTTCAAAATTCATCAAAATGAACGTGAACGTTTCCTTTCGATATTGAATGAAAGAACCTTCTCGTGCTAGTGGATACACCAAGGACTTGTAATCGTTACATTTTGGGTTCGAGGCCGCCAAAACATAATTATAATTCTGTTTTTTTCTATCACAATAAAGTAAAACAATTTATTTTGGGACAAGTAGCACGAAGAGTGAAAAAATTCTTGAGTGATGGAATTTTTTTTTCGTAAAACGTTGGATGAGTTTACTTGAAATTTTACTCGGTTTTGTCGAGTGCCCGGAGTCGCTCGAGTAGCGGAGGATGGCTGTGATGCCAACCCGAATACATGGAATCGAAAAGCGGATAAGCGAGATTGTCCTTCTGCAGTTTGACCAATGCGCGTTTCAGCGGCTCGGCGTGACCGAGACTCTTGCCAAATTGATCGGCTTGGAACTCGAAACGCCGGGAATTCACAGTCAGTAAAAAGCCCATTAGCTGTAAAAAAAGAAAGAAAAAGAAACACGAAGAAACAAACGAAACATTAGTACTTTTTAGATGGGACAAACATTTTTACGAGTAAAAATTGTTAGCTTGCGGAAAAAAACAATAAATAAATGAATAAAAATAAACTTACGGAGTTCACGGGAGTGAGAATGTACATCGTCACGATGATCAGTCCGATGAAAACTGGCTTGGAGTCAGTGAAGCCAAACGCCTCGTACATCGGACCGTAATCCAATAGCTTCGCGAATGGAAGTAGATTCAAACAGAAACTCACCTAGAATTAATTAAAAAAAAAAAAAATGTTTGGGTACCTAATTTGTCCGGAGAAATAAATTATTTACGTGTAAATAAAAAAAACGTTGAGTCACAAAAATGAAAATACCTGTGCCATGATCAATCCCTTGACCGTGTGGCTGTATTTCCAATGACCGAGCTCATGAGCCAACACCCCGACGACCTCGTCTATTTCACATCCCTGATCGGGTTTGTCGTCGCCGTTCTCGGATTTGCAGTAACCCTTCACCAGCGTATCGAAAAGTACGATTCTCTTGTTCTTGTAAAAACCGTACATGTAAGCGTTGCTGTGCGACGAACGTTTCGAACCCTCGACTATGTACAATTTGTACAGCGGATAATCCACGGAGGCGGCCAGCTCTTCGATGCGTCGTTTGAGTTCGCCTTCCGGCAGCGGCGTGTACTTGTCGAACAGAGGAGCTATCACTTCAGGATACAAAACCGACATGCACAGAGTGATTATTATGGTGAACAGCCAAACGTAGAGGAAAAAATTGTCGCCGCTGTTTTTCACTATCCAAATCACACCGCAGAGAAACGGCAGCGCTATGACGTGCATTACGACAAATTTTTTCAGTTGATCGACAACGAAGAACATCGGAGTCTGTGAGAGAGAAAAAAATTGAAAAAATATAACGACGATTCTATAGGACGCTTGCGCGATGTTGCGTTTCTGCGTTTTGAGGTTAGTACCTGTTTGTTGAATCCGTGCTTTTGTTCGAGAACAAATATGTTGTAAACTTTGAATGGAAGATCTACGATGGCAGTTACGACGTTCATGACCAACATGCAGCCGGCGCTCGCCAATATTTCGTTGTTTCCGTCGATGCCGCACAGTTCGATGAGGCGAACGCCCCATCGCCAGAAATAGTGGAACGCGAATGTCAGGATCAGTACCTTGAATTGAAATAATTATGAAAAACAGAAAGTCCATTGTCTTTTCCAAGACAAATGTCGCAGACATTTTTATCTACAAAACGAGATTCGACGATGAAAAATTCGACTGCCAAACGTACGGTATTCGTAATCGTTGAATAAAAGTCGGAGTAGTTGGTGTAAGTATTTTTATCCAAGGAATAACTGCGAGCTTTTTGGTACACGTCCAGCGGCATTAAACCGTCCAAAGAACTCGGAGGAACTTCGAGCGATTTCATCAATTTTCTCTGAAATAATTAAACAACACGAACAAGATGGATATTTTTTTATTTTTTATTTTACCGAAAACAAGTCGAGATTCGACGGATGCTGCAATGATGAATTACCTGACGCATACTCAGGTACAATTCCCACAGGTAGAGAATCCATATCACAGACAGTATTTCGAGCCGGATGTTATTTTCCAATATCTCGATAATATCCATTTGGTATTTGGAGTATTTTTTTTTTTTTTTGGTTATGTGACAAAGTTGAGATCGGCCGAGCGAACTAATTAATAATCTTGACTGACTGGGCGTTTTCCCATCGACGAAATTTTTTCAAACACGCATCCTAGCGTCATGCGTGTTTGTTTTATCGTTTCTTACTTTGTTTTGTAATTATGTTCGAGCGAACCTCGTGCTCTACGTGCAAAACGGTGCAAACGAATAATCGAACGGCCAATGGTCACGAAACCGCCAGATGGCCAGATTTGCGGGGGCGGAGTTTCGATGCTCCCTCCACAGATCGTGTCGGCCAATGTCGGCTGCCGGCAGTTCCGGAATTGGGCGCGAATGTTTGACAAGGTGAAGTGAACGATCGTTAATTACGGTAAACAAACGATCACGATGAATGGTCGTCGCTGAGACAATTGACAAATAGGTTTTAAATAATGCGGTACACAATCGAGAACACGTATCATATTATTTATTGATAGAACAGTAAATCTGAAAACTTCTGGAAAAAGATTCACCGATAAGATAAAAAGTGTGGATTATCAGATTGTCAATGGGAAGAGGTTTATCAAATTATCTTCGACAATGTATTTATTTTTGGAAAAAAAAAACGAAAAATATTGAACGATCAATGCCAAACAAGCATCACGAATGAGGGGGGGGGGGATATTAGGTACTAAATTGAAAAAAAAAATTAGAGTGGGGGATAATTCTCGATCGATTGAATTATTCCGGATCCGGTGTGTCAACGTTTTCAGTTTCGCTCGATGTTTCGCCCTCTTTCTCCTTCGCTTTGGCATCGGGAACCCACAAACCGCTGTCGATGCATCGTTTCATGTGGTACTTGGCTTCTTCCTCTGGCATGGCCGCGATTGTCTGTTGCAGCAACGGAATGTCTTGCGTTTCGAAACATTTTTGTAGCGCCTGAAAATGAAAACAAAAAATTAATTAAAAAATACAGAACGACTGGGAAATTCTATCATGTGCATGCTCAACACGCTGCTTGACTTTAATTTGTTGTCTACTCACTTCTGGCAGGGTGGGGAATACATCGTCGGGATCGAGACCGCCAGGACCGAGACGAGCTTTTTTCTCCTCCTCCTCCGCCTCCTTCATCGCTTCCTCAACCTTTTCCGCCGCTCTTTTGGTTATTCGCACGATGAAAGCGTTTAGCTCGTCGTCGAAGGATTTTTTGTACTCGACCTCGGCGATTTGGATGCGACTGAAGAAGGAACCCACACAGGCTCGCGGATCCACGTCCAATTGTTTGGCCAGCTCTAAGATGTATTGCATACAGATACACTGATGGGCCACGTGTTCCATCAACTCGTGTTTCTGCAGAAAAAAAAAAACAACATAATCATAATTACATCAATTTTCTTCAGAGGACAATCATTCACTGTAAAATAATTCTATTTTGATTAATATTTATAAATCACTCTGCCAATGTTGCTGACGATAAATAAATTACCTCCTCCATTTCCAAATTGATGCACCAAATGACTAAATAATTTGCGGTATTTTCGCAAACCAAATGCGAGTGTTCCTGAAGAAATTTTTTGCTGTCGTCGTAACGTCGCAACATTCCAAACTCCTTCAATTTTTTCTCGTTCTCCTTGACGAATTCTTTCATCTTTTTCTCTCTGACGTCGTCCGGCAAATCCGCGTCGTCGTCTTTTCTCGCGGGTTTGGTGTTTATCACGGTTTTCGTGAAACCCGGCTGACCGATCGTATCGACGTTCCACGGCGTCAACTTCTCCTTCTTCTTCAACTCCATTTCCTTGTTCTTGATGTCCTGCTGCTCCAGTTCCAACTCTTGTATGGCCTTCTTCAGGGCGGCCATTTCGTCGCCGCTGCACGGTATTCTCTTCTGTTTTTCCTGAAGAGCGTCCAGCTCCTCCAAACGCTCCTTCAATTTTTTCGAAGTTCTGAAACGCGAAGCGCGCGCGTTTTCAGCGACAAAATTCACAAGGTTTCGAACATCGGCGATAGGATACTCACTCTTGCTTCTTTCTCTCGAACTCTCTTTGTTCTCTCTCCTGCTCCTCCATTCGCTCGACGCGCGCCTGATGCCGCCACCGGAACAACGACGGAGTATCGATGTTCGGGTGAGTGTCATCCTCGTCGTCCGAAATCTAATTTTTAACAAATTTTTTAGGTTAACTTTGTTGAGAATAGAGAAAAACATAGTTTTTCGAAGGTGGAACCGCCAGACACGGAAACTACAAATGAACATTGTCATTTCGAACAGGTTAACCTGCTTCATTATTAATTTCACTAGAGTCTCCGATAAGCATTCACAAAAAAATCTGCTCCAAAAGATACGACAACCCAATAATAATCGACAATGAATAAATAACGAAGGAAAACGGAAAATTACATCTAACTATCCATAACAACAAAATAAATGTGTAAAAAAAAAAGTATACAAACAAATTTCAATCGCGACGGTAAGGGAAAAAAAAATGTATTCCAGAAAGTTCCGGCTGTATTGTGGAGTACAAAGCGCGTGCTATTCCTCACCTCTATGTCCTTCCACTTGCTGTAATCGACCATCTTATTTTTGTGCGTTGAATTCCACGTTCAGACGATCGTCGGTATTAAGATTTGTTTTTTTTTTTTTTATTTGTGTTTTTCTCGAAATTCCGAAAAAAGAAAAAAAATTGCCGGTGGAGCTTCGGAGATCGTTCCTCCGCGGCCTGCTCGAACACTCGAAGACCTTTCCGATAATGCGTTTGCGTTTTGATTGTCAAGTGACGTATCTAGATATGAAGTACAGTCGATTCGGCCAGCTTGTGGAAAAGCTCAAGGCTTATCCACAACCGACTGAATGCCAAAATGATCTTTTTGTCAACGGCAGGGGCGAGGCGCTTATGCGCAGGATGCTGGGTCATAGGTTATGTTCAGCGACAAGGACATAGACTGCTAACGACGAAGGAAAAAATGACCGCCAGACAGAGAAACATATATCGTCGTGGTCAGCCTATCTCTTTCCATCTCAGGATCTCAGGAACGTAGCGAAAAAAGCAGAGGCCCTGAGCTCGAAAAACAAAGACACACGTCTTTGCGACGATTCGATTGGCTGGCTGTAAGCTTCCAGCTCCAATCCGCTCGCGTTAAAGCACCAGTCTCCTCCACGATTATTCAAAAAACCTGCCGCGATTGTCAACCTTTTTTTTTTTAATCGTAACACGTGCTCGCAACTTGTACAATCACAAATGATATACAACAAATAATTACGAATACAATGGCACTGTCCAGAGGTAGGATAGCTATATTATTAATTATTCTTCCTAATGATGATAATTAATAAAAGCTAGGAACACAATTCAACCTTCTAACCTCAAACTCATGATGGTTATTTGTTTTAAATATCCATTATTTGTTATCTCGTAAATAATGTACCTATCACGTGCAATAGATAACTTTGATAAAATGTTTTTTCACAGAACTGACGCGTCGACTTCAGGTCGACGACGAGCCATTGGCCAAACGTTTGAAACTGGCCGAGAACGCATTCACGAGTACGGACCTTCCGGTCACCAGAAAAGAGGATGTCGTTTTAAAATGGCTGTGCAAAGTTTTGGAAAACAATGTTAACCGAGAAGATGAAGCTTGGAGCACTCTTCACCGCTGTCTCAAGTACAAAACGTTGTCCAGCAACATCGTTCTCAAGTCCGACATCAAAGAGTCGCTGGTACAAACAATGATCAACGAATTTACCGACGTAACCGACAACGAATTGGAAAATGTCTGGCGATGTTGCGAATTGATATTTTCCACTTGCGAAATGCAGCAATACTTTCAGTCCAAACCCGCGTGTCTCGTGGAACTCATGAAAGCGCTCCTTCGAACTGTTTCTCGTCTACGCGAATATGAAAATTCCGAAACGAATCGTTCCGTCGTTGATCGCGACGCAAACCCAGCGACGCAGTCGGGACGCAAATGCGCAGCCAGCGCCGTCGAATGCTTCGTCAATTGTTACAAACAATCGTTGAACAAAGACGAATTTCCAAATTTGCTTGTAAGAAAAATCATTTATCCGCTTTGCGGTCTGATCGATCTGAACACCAGCGACAGACTCGGAGCTGAGATACACAAATGCATTCAACAAATAATCTTCGGCAAATCCAGATACTCTCAATTCGCGTCGTTCGACGAAAACGACGAAAACAATTTTGCCGACAAAGTGTTTGCGCAATTGAAGAAAAATTCTAACAAAGCTGATCCGGCTATCACCGTCGTAGCATTTTCGTACATTTTTCGAGCGGCCGTTGGATCGTACAAGAACGATTCGCGCGTGATCGACCTGATTTTCAGAAACATCGTCGACTCGGCCGGACCGGCGAAGATCGAATTGTTCGGTTGTCTCAGCGAACAATTAGCCAACATTACTTTCGATTATCAAAATAAAATTGGCGATTCAACGTTGTTCGAGTATCTGCAGAAAATCATCGACGAGATAATTCAATCCGAACGACTCGGTTCCAAAGATTTCGACGCTCTTGCCGTTATCGCCACAATCAATCCTCTCATCATCGAAACAAAATTGCAAATTTTATTGAAAAAAATTTTGTTGCAAACTAAAGAAACTACGAACGACAGTGATTCGTATGAAAAACTTATGATAAGCATTTTGGATGCCGAGGTGCGTTTGAGAAGAGAACAAAAACTCGTTCCTTGGATTATCACGGCGATCAAAGAGACCATTGACGAACGTGAGAATGAAGATTGCAAACTCGATGTGAATGCAGTTTTTCCGATGGAATTTAAAAAACGTTTTACCAAAGCCGTATCCAATATGACGAGTATGCAAATGATCGGTGTATTCAGATCGCTCACGTTTCATCTCAATGCGCTTACCGATGAATCCGTTGGTATTGGTAAAAGTGAGTTTTCTTATATTTTTCCGAGTTTTTTACCTCCAGAGAAAAAAAAACAACAAATTATATAAACAGATCAACTTATAAACCGAAGAAGAAAGAAAAAAGATCTTCGCGATGTAAATAAAAAATATTTCATACCGTTTTCAGACACGCTGACTTCGATGCTACGAGCCAACGTAGATCTGATGTCGGCATTTTTCCGTGGAGTACGAATTTTCGATCATTCGGTGCCGCTAACGGGACAAGAAAAATTTTTCCAAGCTCTCGACGATCTTGGCAAAACGCTTGGACTATTGACGAAGATAATATTGAAATCCAAGCACAAGAAAAAAATGTTAAATCCATTGTTGGAAATTACGTGGTACTGGGATAACATGTACAATTGGTTAAAGTATTATGCACCAGATGCAACAACAAAAACCATCGAATTTCCAATATCGGAAGATGAAATGAAAATGCTTGTTGGGACTATCGATAATTCGGAAAATATGAAATCGATGGTGAGTTGGAAAAAAAAAATAGTAGTCTAATAGTAAAAAATGTATTATCTAACAGTTTAATTAATAAACAAATTCAAACGGAAACTTTGAATTTTGTATATTTTTCGTAAGCTATTTTTGCTACAGTTTTTGTTGTAATTTCGATTGAATGTACCAATTAAAATCTACATTCTGGATATTTTTCCAATTTTTCTAAATTGATTTTACATTGTTGCCATTTGATAAATTGCAGAATCGAATTTTATTGCAACAAACGGGACGAAAATTGGGAGAAGGTACGTTCTTCGATTCGTCGAACTTGTTGGGAAATTTTGAAAATTTTTGGTCAATCGTCATCGACGAAAATCCGCGGATAATAAAATTTATGGATAATTCACAAATCGTTGAATTGTCGCGGTGGTTGATCGACGACGCGAAAGCTCGCGAATCGACTGAAAGGCTGAACTCCGAGAGCGTGCAAAACGACGAACGATTGGTAAAAGCTCTGGTTTGCCAAACTTTCGCTGACTTGGTTTCCCAACTCGATGGAAATACGACGAAAAACATCGTCGAACACGTCAACGTTGTAAGCAACGAGTCTCATCGATAATTCACACATTTTATTCGATCAATCCAATCTAAATTATTATTAAAAAAAAATTAATTCTGATTCTTTTGTTTCAGGTAAAAATTTTAAATCGTGGAAACGTGTCGAAATTATTGAAAGAAGTGAAAAAAGAATTATTGAAAAACGAATGGACGCTGATGAATGCAGAAATGTCGTCCACGGTCGAGCGTAATTTACAAATATTGCTGCAACTTCCGTTGCCACATCTTCCACTGGATTTGAGAACCCTCACGCTGCTCGTCGTTCACGCGATTGCAAAAGAGTGCGAGGGTAACTTCGCTGTTTGCAAATTGTGCGGGGAAATAATTTCAGGTATTTTTTTACATTTCTTTTTCGCATTTGAAATAAATTTTTGCGGCAAATATAAATATTCGGGAATGGAAACTGAGTGCAATGTATGATCCTACGCTCGCTTGAAGCCGAGCATCGTGGGTATCCCCCAATAATATTTTTTTTATCAACAAAAATAATTAAAAACATACAGAAATCTTTTTTTTTCAAATTTATAATTTCCAATGAAAAACAAAGCAAGTAGATGATTAGAAAAAAAGGATATATATATATTTTGTCATAATTGCAGACGTATCGGAAAAGTCAGACGTCGACGTGATCGACTACATCGACGCTGAATCGTTGATGCGCGAATTATCGCGTGACATTGGCATGCGAAGAGTCGTCGAGTCGTCACTGCGAAAAATTTCGTCGTGGGAAACGTTAAAAGAATTAATAGATTGTTGCAAAATCGACGACGATACCGTGGCGATTATGCTGGAGTGCGTGGAGAAAACGAGAACAAAGTCATCGTTGACGAACGATCGAAAAACTTGGTTGAAGAAGGCGGAAAGAAAATTGAGCAAAAAATTGGTGGACAGCGTGGAGGACGAAGTGAAGGATCATCGAGAAGTCAAACGTTTGTCCGTAGCTCTGACTGCCGTTCCTGCGGACATTGAGATTCCCGTTAATCTGTTGAATCTCACGAAATCGACTTTGGATCGTATTTTTTTGGTTGGTCCTTCGAAAATTTTTCCAAACGATTCAAATTTTTTTTTTTTCGGTCAATCAGTTTCCTTTGATTTGCCAATTTTGACGAACGGTATTTGTATTATTATTTCAGTCAAAGGACCATCAGGACGAAAAACTTGTGGCCGAAGGATTGCAATTGGTGAGAACGGTTTTGAAAAAACGTTCAAAGTTCGAAATGAGTCAGGAAATCGTGGAAAACGTTTGGCCTTTGGTGTTGAAAAATCCTAGCAAAGAATTGGCGGATTCGCTACTTCAGACGACTCAAGCGAAGGCTCTGAACAGAATTTTACAATTGCTTCACAAACAAACGGTAACTTTCTTACTTTACGTTTATCAGATTTTTTTCCATCACACTTACATTAATCAATAATTTATATTTTTCAACTTTCGCACGAATTGTCATGGAAATTTTTTGTGTCGCGTTTCCAGATTTCCGGACTCGAAAAATCCGACGAAACGAATTTCTCAAAAGCTCTGATAATGTGGGATTCGATGACGAATGCACCGATGAAAGCGGCTCGCGACAAATATCGCATCGTGGCTATACTCAATCTCCTGGAAGCTCTGCAAATGACGGTAATTCCATCGAAATCGTGGCCCACGGTCCTCCAATTGATTCAAAGTATATTCGCGAGACACTCGCACGCGATTGAAAAGGGAATCGACGTTATCACGTTACTGGCCGCGCGTTCGTTGCGAGAAATTGGATTGTCAGCTTGCGACGATGTTTTGGCCATTTGTTTTTCATTGACGAAATTCAACGTGGATTTTGTCGTTGATCGTTTGCCCGTATTGTTGGCGATTTATCGACAATTGGTTGGTCTCGTTGTTCGCGAGTCACGCAAGAAACTCGATTCCGTTGGCGAACGAAAACTTCGTTGTTTGGCACTTGACATTGCAAAGTAAGCTTTTACGGAATTTAAAAAAAAAATTATTTTTTTGTTATTTCGTTAATTTTTATTTGTGAGCATTTTTTATTGCAGATTCACCAACAGTCTGATCAAATTGAAGAAAGAATTGGCGAGAATCAGTCCTTACGTCATTGCCGATCTCGTGGAAATGTTTTCGGAGGGTGTTATACCGTTTTACGTGAAAGTAAGTGTGTGAGGGAAAATTTTTGCAACGAGCGAAACAATTTGGAAAACATTTTTTACGATAAGCATCGTCACGAGATTGTCCAATTTTTCTATTTACGATTGGATTTTCATTAAAAATTGTTGAGGGAGGATTGCTGTTTTACGATGCCAAATTAAATGGTGATTTTTTTTTTTTATTCAAGGGACCTCTGGAGGATTCGGTTGGACATTTTCTGAGCATCTGCGACCATCACGCTGTATCTCTGCTGTCCCGAGCTTTGCCCCCCGCGACTCAAGAAATATTCAAAAAGCTTTACGAGACTTACAACAAATTTTACAAATATACTGGAAAAATTTGATTCACATTTTCACGAATTAAATGCGAATTAATATTTTTTTATGACGAAGAAATAGTTTTTTTTTTTTTTGGGTTTAATCGTTCTTATCTGTTACCGATATTCCGCCCCCCCTCCCTCCTCTTCGTTCCTCCCCCACTTCTCTGGATGAATTCCCCGAAAGCGTGAGCTTGCAACGAGACACGCGTCGTCTGCTAAAGCTTCATCCGCCATTTCGAGAACATCGAAATGCAACAGTAATCATGAGAATACCAAATCCCGGAGGTAATTCCAAGGTCCAAATATATTTAGCGATAATAATCAGTGCGTTCGGTGGGGTTTATGTCTGGAAACCTTCGCTGGAGGAATACTGGGCGAAAGAACATTTAAAGACACCGGCAAAATGAGGTACCAATGATTGTTCCATAGCGTGACCTAACCTCCAAATCACATATAACGAATGCACGATCAATCGAGACTCCGAATTTCTGTTTTCTTCGTTTTACAGTCAATCCAGGGGTATGACAACGGGCAAGGTGACGGCCGCGATGGTAACGATCGGCTTCTTCGGCTGGGTGGGGTTTCTGTGTTTAACCAAGCAAGTTCGATCGATAAGTCGATACGACGGGACTAAACTTTTGGCGTCGGATGAGAACCTTCCGGGACGCTGGAATATCAAGATTTTACAATGATTTGGAAAATTTTTCGGATGTCCAGTATGTAGATGGACGAATAATTCTATCCGCGTAGATGCGAGATATTATTTTCAGATTGTCTCGATCATTTTTTATTCACGCTGGGAAACGGAGCGCCATAGAAGCCTTAGTTACTCGGTCTAATTAACAATCCACTCGATAGTGAGGTTATAAATTCTTATCTGCGCCGACATAGCTTCTCATCCGATTACCCAAGATTCGTCGCGTGTGCACGACAACAAAGAATATCCTTGTCTCCGATAGAACCAAAAAACTTAACCTAAAAACGTCACCGTCTTAATTCCAGATTTGTCGGCGGTCCGCTCTTGAAACACAGTAAATTGCAGAAATCGTGCGAACAAGCAGAAGCTCTCTATCTGATGGAATTGGAACGTGACTCGAACGTTGCCACTGGCGAACGGTTGGGAGATTGAGAATTGTACGGTAGACACGAATAAATGCGACATTGATTCTTACATGCGATCTTGTATATTTATACCCAGCTAAACGTCGCGATGGATCGTTAGTTTTTAAATTACATCATAGAAATACATCGATAGCGTTACAATGGTATTAGCAATCTTTCGACCGCCCATTTCCGATTTACTTCTCTTCTCTGAACTTGCCGTTGTAATAGGGCATGTACTGGAGAACGGCTTTCCAGTCGGTGAAGTAAAGGAGAGCGAGACCTCCCGCACCTCCGTAGGTTGCTGCTGATGGAATCCTGCGAGTTACATTGCAGAATTGAAGTTACACATTTCCCAAAGCAATAGCTGTGCAATTACATAATTGAAATCACAGGAATATCATTGTTTCAAACAATTCGTCACATTATTTTTAGCTTCGAAACCATGTTCGATGTGTCTTGACATTGAGAAACATCCGAAAAATATATTTAACCATAAATACGAACGAAAAATCATTTTCTCACCATTTCATGGCGAGTTCGAGATGTTTTCTTCCCAACATCATTTTGTGTCTCGTTCAATTGATCTCGATATCCGTGAAAATGTTCCGATCCACTATCGTGTGGATCGACAATCCGACAAAAAATTTGTTCCTTTTAATCGTCTGCAACGGTAATGGCGTAACGAGACCAATCGCGAAGGCGGAGTTGGGGGGCAATCAGCTGCGAAAGCCGGAAGAATTCTGCCTCACCGACAGCGAACGTCCAAACAAGTCTGAAAACTCCAGTGACACCGGTGGCTCCCTCAGCGTTCCTCTTCCCACGCTGATGAGCTACTGCTCGGTCAGTAACAAAATCTGTAAACCATTGTTCGAGTTCACGTTTGATATACCCGAAAAAACTCGAGAACGATTGACTGCAGAAATTATGAACGCAGTCGATTGTTCTCGTATTTTATCCGACACTTCCATCACGCCAGAGAACAATACTTTGGAAAGATAAATCACTCACCGTCGCATCTGTAGCAAACTGCACAAAGGGAACGCCATCTTGTACATCATCTAGATTTCCCCGAATTCCATTCTTGCCTCGCTCACTGCCAACTATGGGGAGGTTCAACTGTACATTGAACTCTTGCGCTATTGGTCAATCCGATCCGGCAAAAATCCGTTCGATGAAAACGCGCCGTAAGCCCGAGTCCCAGCGCTCGACGAGCCAAGCGCGAGTTTCGCGAACCAATCTCGCCCGGTTCCGCGGTTCGTCGTACGTTATTTCGGTCATAGACGTTCCGTCTCCGCTGCAACCGGCTGCAACCATAGTTATTTCCTTCCTCGTTTTCCCATACAAACCAATTCCAATACAATTTCACGAACGTGATATATGCGTGTGTGAGAACGACAGACGGAGCAGCGGGCCAGTGGCAAGAGGGGAGCGGGCGGAGGGGACGCGAGATGCATGAACAACATCGTCATTCGGCAAACAGTCCGCAAGCGCGAACATCGTCGTGCATATGAGCCATCGAATAAGCTATTCGGTAGTAGTCGATTTATCGGCAACGATGTTTCGACATCACGAAAAAAAAAACTTACTCAAATTCATCGAAAATAGTTTGTGAAACGGCCCGGTAAAAGAGAGACAGAACGAGATAGAGAGAGGGGGAGGAAAATAAAGAAAGAAAAAAAAACGAATCACAAAAGATCCAGCACAAAGAGAGCGGCAGCAACAGCTGCAACCGATACATCGATGTTTGTTGTGAGAAGCGACGATCGGCGTGCGCGTGCGCGTCACCCCGTTACGGAATAATTCGCCGAAATAATAAAAAAAATTGGATTTTTTGCCCAAAAGAAGAAAAGAAAACGTTCGCAATTGGCGCCTTTGGTTCGAAGTGAAGAGAGAAAAAAAAAGACAATCGAACGAAACGCAGAAACGGTGGAAACGAGTCCATAGGAACGTTCGGAATAGAAACAAAAATATAAAAAAAAACGAAAAAAAAAAAAAGGAAACTAGGACCGCGGATGAAATTGGCACACACGTCGTTGAAAACAATCGGTGTGTGGTGTGTGTCGGTGTGTGTGTGTCCGCCGAGTTTTATGCATGGCTCGTTCGAAAATTTTATCATGGCCACGGTTTTCGATAGCCCGTACCTGTCCTCGCGTCTCCGACACATCGAGGAACGTTACGACGAACCCACGACTTTTGGCAAATGCGATTGCACGAGTTACAGTTATCTGGCTCTGAGCGTTGTTCTGTTCGCAATTGGCACGGCCATAACTATATTGGCGCTTGGTGACATTGCCGATCGTCGGGTGTTCGATGGTCTCGGTCACATGTGGATTGTCGGTCCTATATTCATATGTTCCGGTTTTATGGTTGCCATCAAATGCATACTTTATCTCAGACGTAAATCCGTCATACAAATGATTTATCATCAGCGACAACTTTTCAGGGTGAGACGACATTTATTTTTTATTTTTACTCGTTCCTACATATAGATATATATATTTTTTGCTTCCTCATAGAGGAAGCTTTGTTTTCGTGAAATTTTTTTTTTTCGAGATGTTCATGAAAACGTGTTCAGTATGTCCCAAAACACCTAAAAAACACATTTAGAAAAAATGTCCGGATGTATGTATGTGTGTGTGTGTGTGTGTGTGTGTGTGTGTGTGTGTAGTAATGGTTGACCGCTCACAACTTGAGAACGGTTCGAGATATCAAGCTGAAATTTGTCACACATGTGAAGGGTTCACGGCGCATAGCACAATTTAATTTTTGGAAAAATCTATCAAGTTATTTTGTTTTCACATCATTTTTTCGAAATTCAAAAAATTATTTTTGGTCTCTAGCTCCCACAATTTTAGAGATATCGAGCTCAAATTCAGTATAATGTTGTACGAGTACAGGGAGATGCTCGATACCGAATTTGGAAAAAATCCACGCATTGCTTCACTTTTAAAGCGTTTTTTAATGTGAAAAAAACGATCTTTACACTCTAACTGGAGCAATTTTTGAGATATCGGACTTAAACTTAGTACGAAGTTGCGCAATGATCCAAAGAGAAACCCGATTGAATTTGGGCGAAATCCATCAAGCCATTCATATTTTATGGCGTTTTGAAATTTTTCCAAAAATCAATGTAACTGCTCTAGCTTCCATAATTTTTGAGATATCTGGCTGGAATTTAGTACGAAGTTGCACTACCATCGAAAGAGGTTTCGTATTGAATTTGGACAAAATCCAACAAGACGTTCAGATTTTATGGCATTTTGAAATTTTTCCAAAATTCAATGTAAGTGCTCTAGCTTCCATAATTTTCTAGATATCCGGCTGAAATTTAGTACGAAGTTGCACTATCATCCAAAGAGATTTCCTATTGAATTTAGATAAAATCTAACAAGCAGTTCAGATTTTATGCGAATTATAATTTTTCAAATTTCACATGAATTGCCCCATGTATATTGATTTCGACTTACATCACACTTACAAGGAGCCCTAAACGTCACGAAAGTGAACAAGGGTGCAAAGTAGAACCTTGCACATTGCTTCCTCATAGTTTTGTACCGTTTTTAAATTATTGAGATGTAAAGTAGAACCTTGCTTATGGCTTCCTTATCTTCTTACACATTTGCCAAAGCTTCCTCTATGAGGAAGCCAAAATTGATCGACACAAGGTTCTACTTTACATCTCAATAATTTAAAAACGGTACAAAACTATGAGGAAGCAATGTGCAAGGTTCTACTTTGCACCCTTTTTTATTCTCCACGACTTCATTTCCTCGTGACTTCATTTTTTTACCTTCAAACTTGCATGACTGGGGGCCGAACGTACCCCCACGCTTTTCTCGATCATACAACCGGTCGTGCGATGATAAACAGACTTTCTCACACATGGCAAACATTTTTTTTTTCGTGAAATATCTTGTGCAATTCAAATGGTTATGAATCAATTTTTATGTGCGATAAATTTCTTGAACAACCGTTTGATCATTGAAAATAAATCTCGATATGTATTCCAGAATTTTTTCAGATTTTTCAAATGCACGGTGTCACCAAAAATCCATTTGAAGATTTAAAAAAAAAAAAAAAATCGCAAGGAATCAGAAAAAATCTAATTTTTCTTCAAAGTTCGTGTGAGGTGCGTTCGGACCCCGGTCATGAGTTCCAGGATTATTATATCGAATTTTCCATTTTGTCTTTGACGTTCGTTGTCCGAAAATTCGGAGCAAGCGAATTGCAAGTTTCCAAATTGTTTCTGATTTTTTTCTTGTCCACGACCGGGGTCATATGACACAGTTTCGCGGAGGTTATCCTCCCCCCTGCCCTCCCCCCTCCCTCGCTTAATCTCACCATATTTAACGTTCGTAATTCGTTTACCGACCAAACACAATTTCACCCTCGCGTGAAATGGCGTTTTTTTTCGACTCCCCCCTCTTCCCCGCCGCCTCTTTGCCCTTCTGCGTTTGTCTCTTTAATTCACGACTTTGAATTAACTTTGCGACCGTATCTTCGCGATATTTATCAATTATAAATATATGCATGCACGTACCATGTGTGCGTTGATGTTTATGTATGTATATGATTTTTTTTCTTCTTTCTTTCTCTTTTTTTTTTTTAACTTTGATCAATGCCACACTCGACTGCATAAATATGTGCATTTATGCGATTTAAACGAGCGACGCAGCTCTCTCGGCCACAAGGATCGAGAATGTTAAAATTTACGACGCGACGTGTTATCTCTGTTCGCGCGGTAAGCGCGTGTGTGTGTGGGTGTTTTTCTTCACGGCTTCTTCTTTTTTTTTTTTTTTTGATCTTTTTTTTTCAAATCATCGCGCGAGTTGGTAACGGAGTTGGGTCGAGCCGATTCGGACGAAAACAATGATTTTTTTTTTCTTTCTGTAATCTCTTTCTGCTTTTATTTTTTTTTTAGCGACCCGATTTTGTCGTATTTTTAGGACGTTTATCGATAGAACTCGGTTTTTTTTTCGTTCCTTCTTACTTTCGTGTTTGCTTTCCCATTGAAGAATTTTCCTATTGATGCTTTACTGATTTTTTTTCGTCGCATTGTTGTTGTTGATGTTTATCGGTTTTTTTTTCTAATTCAACACTCTTTGGCGTTGAACACTTCAGTAAAATCACGGTTCAGTCACACTCGGTAAAAAAATGCAGTCCAGCAACTTTAAAGTGCAATAGAAAATGTTGCAATCAACAAAGAGATTATTAAAAAAAAAATTCGGAGCACATTTAGAATCTTTATCTGCAAGTACAAATTTTTTATAATAACCAAAATGTTTTTTTCAGTATCCTGAAAAAAAATCTTCTGAACAAATTTCAAAGCGGCGTTTCTTCACTAAAATTGCTTTAACATTGAAAGTTTCAAAGATATTTATTTATTCTTCAAATCAACGTGACCTATTTAAGGTTAAAAAATTGTTGGAACGAAATTTACTCAGCGTGTCTAAAAAGTGTTGAGAATTGAAAAAAAAAATTAATACGAAAAATTGTATTAAAATTTTTTTTTTATGTAAAAATGTATTTTTTTCTTCTCCCGGATATTGACAAATTTGCGATTTAGCACTTGCAGGAGTTGGCGAGCGCTCAAGCGATGAGCGGATCGGGTACCGGCATGATCGGTCCACCTTCGTACGATATAATAACCCAAGGTCAGGGTACCAGCGAACTTCCGCCTCCGAGTTACGCCGAAGCCGTGGCTTTGCTCCAGCAAGCAGGTATTCACGGTAAGATATCTTTCAATATCGCGACAACCAATTAATTATAATAATAATAATAATAATAATTATTATTATTATTTTTTCTAAATAGTTAAACGAACAAAATTGTGTTTGTTCGGTTCAATTCCAGTCCAGTTTTTCAATCGATAAATCAATTAAAAAATAACAAACAAAAAAACCTGCTAATTTGAAATTGCTAATTTTGTTAAATTTATCAATTTTCAAATTTCAAAATTTTTTCGCAGACGCGAAACCATCTTGCGGATCAGCAGCACCGGGAAGCACCCTCGGCCCTGGAATGGCCGAGAGAACGAAGCCCTGATCAGTCTCCATCGACGTTTCATCCACGAATTAAAAAAAAATATATATATATATATATTTTTAAAAAACCAAGAAAAAACAAATCTTCATCGAACGTGGCAGTTCGTTAAAGTTCGTACGGACAAACATCCAAGCCGAACTTTCGAGCTTCGAAGTTTTCAGAAGAAAAAGAAACACGCATTTCCACAGCTCCACCACAGTTCCTCGCCGAAAAGGAAATTATTATCATTATCGTTATATGTAATTTTTTTGTTTTTTGAACATCGTGATTTTTGAAAAATGATAATCCATCGGGACATTGGGAAGTACTTCGCACCAACGTTCTTCAAAGCCACTCACCAAAAAAAAAAAAAACAAGAAAAAACAAAACGTGACTAACCTTTGCTCCAATTTTTTTCTAAACATCAATTTCAAAGCGATGTGAATCGGTTAAAATTATTTACGACGCGGTTTCGCAGTTAAATTTTTATGCCACTCGACCCAATGAAAAAAGTTCATTCATCATCATCATTACAATTATTATTATTCCAATTTTAAATATCGATTTGCAATTTCGACGATGCATTTTTTCTTTCGTCACTTTTCTTTATATCTTTCTCGCTAAATTTTTTCTTCTTTTCATTTATCCAACACAAACACGGAAATGAAACTCTGGAATGATCACCGGGAGGGGGTAGGGGGGAGGCGAGGGTGGCGCAGCTATTTTTCTCGACTTCCGGATGTGATTTTGTTTTTTTTTTCCCCGCCCACGTAAAATGTTCCGCACGACCAGTGCCAACGTTTGAAACGTTCACGATGCTCAATGTCACCGATATTCCGGTGACATTTCGTGATACACGTGATAAGCCTAATTACAATGATCAAACGTTACAATAAAGCAGGATGCCTGACCCAGCGAGCCATCGAACGTTCGTTCGAATTGTTACGAAAATTTTATAACGATTCGGAATTTTTTTGTTCAACGACACGTTCGAAAAACGTTGAACGCGATTTTTTTATATCGCGGATAAACTTGTGCGAGATAGAGACTGAAAGACGTGATTGCGAATGAATTTTCGGTCGGTGCTACGCGTCTGCGTCGGACGGTCTCGTATTTTTTTTTTCTTTTAAATTAATATTATTCCTTTTTTTTTGGCGTTTGAATGAAAATGCAAATATCGCGTCACGAGAGTTAAGCATCGTTATTTATATTAATTATTACATAAGATTCGCGTGATTATCGCGATGTTGTTGTTGTTGTGTTCAACGTTTTCTTAATCTTTTTTCAAATCAATTTTTTTTATTTCTTTTTATTTTTTCATCGAGACGTCTGATCAGCAACAATTACGTAATCGCCAAACTCGATTATACTTAATTAACGTTGACTTAATTAGCATATAAGTAGTTTTTAGGATTCTTTTAATTTAAATTTTTTATTTTCTTTTCGCCGGCAAAAATTAAATGTAGAATTTTTGCTGGAAAAACGAAAAACAAAAAAATATATGAAAATAATAACGATATGGAAACAGAAACGAATTATAAGTCAACACGATAATGCATAACGAAGGCCTGATTGTTTTTTTAATATCGCAGTCGTAATTATGTTTTTTTTTGTTTTAATCGTGTCGTGTCGATTTGTCGCGTTCACGTCGAACGACTTGAATTTGCTCGGTTCCAACGAGTTCTCGTCGTCGTGCATAGTCAATGAACCATTTATTAACATTCATCAATGACATTTCGAACATTATCGTGAGATGCAAAAAGAAAAAAAAAAGAATAAAAATTGTCTAAAAAAAAAGAAAAGAAAAATAAATAATACATTTATCGACTGGATTGCCAGTGCCTTGTGCAACGTATGCAACGCTGACGCACTATAACGATTTGAAAATGGAAAAAGGATGACGATGAGAATTAAAAAAAAAAAAAAGTTTTTAAATGAAACGAAAATCGTATAGACAAATTGAGCAACGTTGCAATCGTTGTCGTTATCGTGGACACTGTGAATAATGTGAATAACGTTAACACGAAAATCAACAATATTTTTCTATATCGAATGGTCTGAATTTAAAGACTGCAAGTTGCCTTAGATAATATTTATGATCGAGCGATAAAAACACGCAAAAAGTTCGTGGAAACATATTTTTTTCTTCTTCTTTCTGTCTGATTAGCGTCAGCGATCCGGACCGATTGGACAGTATTAATTGCCTGAAATTTCGCAGGTGGTCGTTGTTTTTCTTCTTTCACAAGCCACATGGGTTTTTTTCGCCTTATCGTTTTTTTTTCTTTCGTAATTCGTTGAGATATTGTGGATGTTCGATGAAACATCCGAACGTGATTCGCGTATCACGACGATTTTTAATTAATTCTCATTCACGTCGACATAGTTAAAAAAATGCAAAGAAAAAAAATGAAAAATTAAACACAGCGAATCGATGATTAATTTTTTTCACAAGTCACAATTGCACAGATCGGAATGAATGAACGTTCTGCAATTAATCATCCGTAACGGACAATTTCTCGTGCCTTGAAGAAAAATTGAAACAAATCATAATAATGATAAAACAAAATGAAATTAATATAAATTGATAAAGTGAGTTTTTTGGGAAATATTCTGAGGTCTGTCGAAAAAAAAAAAAATTTCCCAAGCGTTCAAAAGCGATCAAACGGAGTGACGATGTAAATACTTTACATCGTCACTTAAATACATTACAAAACTGAGCGTGATGTTGAATGTTATTTTACTTTGTTTTTTCAAAATTTTTAATCAAGAAAAAAAAACTACGAGCATGGTACTTTGAAAAAAACAATGGCGCACAATCTTACGAGTCGAGATAGTGAATTGCGAATGAGATTCACGTGGAGAGTGATTGAATTTGTTGAATTCGGATGCACGATTTATCATTGTACAATCTGGACAAACGAGAGTGGAGAGAAAAAGAGAGAGAAAGAGAACAATATTAATAGCGAAGGTTCGAGGCTTTTCAATTTTGACAACGAAAAATGTTTGAAACCCCGTGACTGCCTCGCCTGCGTAAAAAAAAAAGCAACCACAAGATTGTACAATGTCACGACACTTTCGTGTCTCGTTGAAAAAAACCTTAATTGTGATTACCTTGTATTTATTAATTGAACAAAAATACACAAATTTTCATTATTATACGCGACTACGTTTTTTTTCATCTTCTTCAAAACCCAACGAAAAAAATTCCAATAATTTTTTGTTAATTTGTTTTCTTTGTTTTTTTTTTATTTAATTTATTTTTTCAATATTAAATAGCTCTCAAGCGTTGTAAATACATTCTATGACAATGCGAGATAGATAAATCCGGGTTGGGGCAAGGGTGGAGGAAAAGGGGGAGAGGGGAGGGAGGATCGAACAATTTCAAATGAGCAAACACGCCGGATGCGAATTGATAATTTTTCGCGTGAAAATAATTATTTTTTGTTTTTATTTTTTTTTTCTTTATGAATGAGCGACTGCGAGCATCTCTTCCTGATGAATGAGATGAGTCGTGTTGTTAACGAGACTCATGAGTTTGGACAGCGAGGCGGCCCAAGCGTCGAGAAGAGCAGCGGGTTCTTGGGTACCGGTGAATCGCACGACACCGGCCGGTCGGTCGGTTCTCGCGTTTATTATTCCCGTTTCCACGAGTTTGCACAGACTCGCTTCGGTTTCCTGAACCGGAAGATCCAACAGTTCGGACATTCGAGTTAGCGTTATCTTCGTGTAATACTTGGCCATGATTCGTATATTCTGAAACGAAAACAAAATCGTATTTAAAAATTATTCCACAATTATTTAAAAATTATTTTAAAAAAAAACATTGTTCATCTCACGTGTTCGACAACGCGATTTCGAAGTTCGGTCCAACGTTTGCGACCCTCCTCCGTGGATTCGGAAAAGACTTCGGTTTTTTTCAAATCCTTTTCGTAAATCTCACAAAGTCCGGACCACTTTATTAATTCCGGATTCACGAAAAGTCGAAGCAATTCTCTGCGAATTCGTGATAACGATATAACACGATGAAACTTAGGTTCGGACGAATTTATTTGGATGTACGAGGTGTGGTGAAAAGGCTTCGTCTTTTTTTTTTTTTCTACCGCATCACGTGCGAAAATAATTGTGCAAAGATTTTGGGCTTACTTGTAGGTCGGTAACTCGTCGAGAAGCTTGTCGGCCAGGAGTCTGTGGGTGAGATCGGCCTGTTCGGGTTCGTGAGGGGCGAGTACCAAGTACAATACCGCTCGGGACAGTGCGATGTGACGTTTTTCCGTGTTTTCGCGAACGGTCGGAGTTTCCAGGACGGCTCGATTGTGACGGCAGAGCTCCAAGTGCCAGCCTTCGTGTCGGGCGAGCTCCATCATCAGGCTGATCAACGAATTGATGATTATTTTTTTAATAAATAAAACGGGAAATTGATGGATTTTCATGATTTTCCCGGTAACAACTGGATCGAGGATAATACTCACTCGTAATATTTGAGTTTGAGAACCTGAGTTTCCTCGTCTTTTTCGTCTTCGAAGAACTTGACGTTTATTTTCTTTGCGATTATTTGGGTGCGAACAAAGTCCTGCTTGGCCAAGCACAGACGCATCTGCTCCAGAATGAGCGAAGCCTTTTCGCGACGACTCATGCTTCCATATGTTTCGACCTAAAGCGCAAACGTTTTTGTTATTTTTTTTTTTTATTCGGTACTCGAATTATGTTGCATTTTTTTTTTTTCATTTTCCTTCGCCAATCGAAATATTGTTTTCATTTACCTGCAGCTCGAGCATCACAGCAGCCGCGGCTTGCACTTCGCCATCTTCCTCTTTGAGCTTCGCCAAACGGTGAGTGAGACGCGCTCGCTCGACTTCGACGTAAATCTGAAAATCAGAAAGATTTAAAAATCTGGCAAGACGCAGTGAAAAATAAAAAAAATAGAATTAATTTCGAAAAAATAAATTAAATACATCACTGGACTATTTTTTTTTTTCAACATACCTTTCCTTCCGTCACGGAGCGCAGAGTCTCGATGAGTTTGATCATCGTCTCTCTGTTGGGAGTTTTGTCGATGTAAGTACAACATTCCTGAACCATCTTGGTCACCGCTTGTTTCAACTGCGATCTTCGTTTGCACAGAAGAACAATATGTTCGTTCAGAGCCGACCAATTCTTAGCTTCGAAACAAATTTCGACGATGGCCACGAGAATTCTGGAAGTCGATGGCATATCGGCTCCCTGCGAAAAAACATTCATTCGTCGTTGTTGTTATTACGAACATTTGTTAAGTAAAATATTGATTTTGATGGTGCGAGCGTTATTTCTCACCGTTCTCGCAAGTTTTTCCAGAGCCAACAGCTGATCCAGAGCGTCGTACAGCTTTCCCTCCTGAGCCAATTTCTTGCATTCCGGTATCTTTGTGTCGCAATTGTTGCTGTAATCCACCTCCATCATGATGATCTTGCCAGAGTCCGTCACTGGGTCCGCCATTTTTCCAGTCTAACTCTCGGTCTGTGATGACCAATCGAAGTGTTCAAAATTATACACGAGCGTGAAATTTAGGGGTTAGAATTTTTCAAATTTATTTCAACTGTTTTCAACGATCAGCATCAAGACGCTATGGCGTTTCTTCATGACTACTATCTTTGCTGTAGCATAAGCGAGAATGTTCCGAAGCTACGGGGAATCGAACCAAATATGGCAATCCAAAGATGTATTATAAAAATAATTAATTGAAAGTTCCACATCTCGCAATAAGTCTAACAAACATTGTTTCGTGAATTCCGATTTATTACACAAGATGAAAGAGAGATTCAGTCCATCAAATGCGAATACACAGCAGTTCTGTCAAACATCGCGCAGCCATGTATGGTAAGATCATTACAATGCACTTTTCTCAAACTTCATTTTTTCAAAAGTACCTGAAATTTCATACAAAAACGAACATCTAGCTATCATCAGAACACATAAATCCACAAATGAATCGTTGTTTAAAGTATTCGTAACTGAAATACGGTTAAATATGAGAATTTCCAAAAAGTGAGGTTATGCGGCTCGAGACGGCGTCGTTAAAGCCAACGACGACGAGCCAATCGTTAATACAATTGAATTCGTGTGAAAAATTTCGATCGACGATCGATATGCGATCGTTACTCACCCGTGAAAACAAGAAAATCGTTAAATAAACGATAATTGAAAACTTTGGGGAACAATAATTAAACCTACTTGTCAGGATCACGCAGGAAACTCCCCGGCAACTGTGACGCGATTTTGATTTGAAATTTTCACGTGAAAACTCTCGTGGAATCGTTCAAGATCGTGTGAAAAATTATAAATCTTCGATCCACAATGATTTTTCACAAGATAATAATTCCAATGCGTTCGTTAATTCGTTGAATAAGCTTAAAATTGATTCGCGTATTAGTCGGTAGTTCGAGCGTCGGACGACAGGCGGCGCTAGTTGCATCTTTTTCACGATCTCTTTGTCGTCTTGCTCCAATGCAGTCGACAAACACATGTACGTGCACTGAAAAGTGTTGAAGAGTAAGACACAAACACACACACACACACACACACTCATTGAAAACTCGATTTGCCGGTTCGCTAATGTTATTCGTGAAGAAAAAAAAAATAATAAGAACGAGATAAGAAGGAATATTCGTGATTGTCCGGAGCGAGCTTATCACTCGCGAGTCCATCGAGTTGCCTGGCAAACTCTGAGCTACTGTAATTTTCAATAGTTGCGCAACTTTGAGGTTAACCATGTCGGCGTTTTTATCAAGAACGATATTAGGCAAAGCAAAAGGTCTGAAAAAATTGTCACAGACGAGTTTCGTACCTTCGAGGAATCTGAATCTTTTGGAGTATCAAAGCAAGAAGTTACTGCAAGATTGTGGAGTGTCGGTCCAGGATTTTACCATAGTCGATGATCTGAACAAAGCACCGTCGACTCTGGACAAATTTCGTAAGTTTTTCTCTTTCGTTATGAATGTGCAATGTTGTTCTAACATTGGAATTGCATATTGTTACGTTCGATTGTTGGATTTTTGTATTGACGCAGATGTGGACGAATATGTAATCAAGGCTCAGGTACTGGCCGGAGGACGTGGGAAAGGATGGTTCGACAATGGATTCAAAGGCGGAGTTCACCTTACCAAGGAGTACAATACAAAAAAATTTAATAAAATATACAAAAATAAATATTTGTCAGGCCTTTCATAAAGTTGATCAATTTGTCTTTCCAAAATTTCGTTCCATAGTCGCAAAGCCGTTCTCGACATAGTCAAGAGCATGTTGGGCCACAGGCTCATAACCAAACAGACCCAAAAAGACGGCATACTCGTGCACAAGGTCATGATAGCGGAGTCCGTGGACATAAAGCGCGAAACCTACGTCTGCATACTCATGGACAGACAGTACAACGGACCTGTTCTCATAGCCTCGCCTCAGGGAGGAATGGACATCGAAACGGTCGCCGAAAAAAATCCCGAAGCTCTGAAAACCATTCCCCTGGACATATATTACGGCATAGACGACAAGATAGCCACGGAAGTCGCAAATTTTCTTGGTTTCACAGACCGCGATATTCACGACAAAGCCGTTCACGAACTCAAAAATTTGTGGCGCCTATTCGTCGACATAGACGCGTTGCAAATTGAGATAAATCCTCTGGTCGAGACCGCCAACAAGGATGTGGTTGCGGTCGACGCTAAAATATCGTTCGACGACAATGCACAATTTCGACAAAAAGACATATTCGACATGGAAGACGTTTCCGAGAAAGATCCGGCCGAAGTAGCCGCGTCCAAGTACAATTTGAATTACATAAGCATGGGCGGAAACATTGGCTGCTTGGGTAAGTTTCGATCGCTCGTCACAAAAATATATCTATATTTTAATAAAATCAATTCAGATTTTTTAAATTTGCAAATCGAGTCTTTAATTTTTTTTTTTTTTTTTTTTTTGGGTAAATGTTACACGTTTGATTTGCAGTTAACGGAGCAGGATTGGCAATGGCAACGATGGATATCATCAAGCTCAACGGCGGCGAACCGGCCAATTTTTTGGACGTAGGCGGAAGCGTGACAGAAGATCAAGTTTTTCACGCATTTAAAATAGTTGCCGAAGGTAAAATTACCAATCGTTTATCGGAAATCTGAAGCTACAACTGTGAGGTTGATGACATTCGCATGGATTCGATTTTTTTCGTGTTCCAGATCCGAAAGCTCAAGCAATTTTCGTAAACGTGTTCGGTGGGATTGTGAATTGCGCGACGATAGCCAAGGGAATCGTCAAGGCCGCTGGAAGCATGGAGAAAAAACGACCGGTCGTCGTTAGACTCGAAGGTAAACGAATAACGAATTATTTTATTCATTCACATTTATTATCATTTGTGTTTCTCATTCCTCCTTCTTTTGTTTGTTTTAATTCAAATTATTATCATTATTTATGATTTTTATCGTAAGGCACGAACGTAAATGCGGCGAGGAAGATCCTCGAAGAGTCCGGTTTGCCGTTCACCATGGAAAACGATCTGGACGAAGCGGCTAAAAAAGCTGTAGCCTCAACGAAGGCTAAATAGTGATGTATATTCGTTTAACCCTTAGCTGGCACACCGGGCTCAAAATAAACCCTGATTCAACGATAATCCACTTCATTCCCTCGGGGTCGAAAAGACCCTGTATGCCAGTTATGTTATACGCCGACAGATATGTCATCTAAGGGTTGAAAGAATTTGCAAAAAAAAAAAAAAAAAACTGAAGTGAATATCAATATTCACGACTTCGTCCACGACGAAAAGTCCTCATTGCTGATCAGACACCGGGTCATCAATTTTACCCACCAACAATTTTTGTTTTTATATTTTCAAAAAAAAAAAAAAAAAAAAAAAAAAAATCTCGATTTGTTATCCGTTATAAGAATTGTATCTGTTTACAATACATTTTTTTTGTTGTTGTTGTTGTTGTTAAATTATGAATATTACGTTATAACGAATAAGGCGGCGAACCCAACCGGTTCTCGTTCGACAGTCCTCTTTATCCGATTATGGTCAACGTGGTTGCCACAAGGTGACACGCATTCGGCGTGAAAGAGACGATCGGGGCAATTCCAGCCCTCGATTATCCCGATACGCGCGTTTGACTCTCGCCGGCTTCTCGCCAACGGCCATATACGGTGCGGTTAATTCAATACACGATTTCGATGGTATAATCCGAAGGTAATTTTCGTGTTTCGCGAGATTCTTCAGTAGGTCGATTCGTTTGGGTTTTATCGACGGTTTATTCGAATTTATCTCACGTGCATACGAAAATGAATATTTTTTTGTATACTATTTTCAATAAAAATAATATATATATACATATATACATATACGTGGGGCAATACTTCCAAAATTACCGGATTAAAACTCTTCTATCCCTCGATGTGGTCGATCATGTTTTTTTTAAGTATCTTTTGGATCATATGCGATCTCATTAATTTTTCTTTTTTAGATTCTTCATTTTAGATTAGTATTCAACACTTGCTATAATCCATAATCATTTTTTTTCAGAGAAGTATTCCAAATACCATTTTAATTTTAATTAATAATCATCCCTGTTTCATATGCTACGACCAATTAAAATAATCCATCGATTATTCGAGAAATTACGAAACAATGCAATGTTAAAAAAAAAAGGTTCATTTTTTATTGAATAAAAAAAATATATATCCATTTTAAATTCTCGAAATCAGCGTTTTGAGGCGATTCTAATGTCCAAATTCAATTAAAAAAAAAAAAAGAAAAAAAAAAGATTGCGATTACAACAAAAATAAAAAAATGTCAGTGTCGGTAAAAAAATGGTATTTAAAATACGATTTTCATGTTACGAATGGTAATCACTGGCCCAAAGGTACATCGATCAATGAGCTACTTTTGATCCATCGGTACTTGGATTCGGCGTTGAAGCAATTGGAAATCGGGGATAAGAAAACGTCGTGGGTCTTGCGTGTGGTAGATAAAATTCGTTTGCGCGCTTGTGTATATATAGAACCCGGGTGGATTTCCCCTTCCTCGTCGGGCGCGCGAGCGCGCGGGGTTGGAAACTGTTGAACGCGCGGTGTGGGTTTCGGGGGATTAAACGCCGAGGGACCGCCAACTATTCTTGGATAACTTAACTCAGACCTGCTTTTGACTCCGTCAACGACGCAAAGTAAACGGCATCAAACCGCGAGTGTTTGGGGCGACGAGAACGCCGAACTCGACGCGACAACATTTATTTATTTTATTTATTTAGTTTCACATTTATGTATATAATTTTTTATGTTTGTTTATTTTATTTCATTGTTTTGCTGAAATAAAATTGTCGGTCGTTTCCACGTGCGGTGGTGAGATCGAGTGAAACGTGGTCATCGAACCACGACTGCTGAGAAAGATCAAACTTATAACGTCGAGTCTGGATTTCAATCGTTTTGCAGGATTGATTCGTTGAGAATTTTCCCAGACCAAAAAAAAAAAAAGAAACAAAATTGTTTAAGCACGAAGAAGGATTTTTCGAAGATTAAAAATCATAAGAGGTAATTGTGATCTGTTGAAATCGGTGTAGTTTGATTTTGTGTGAACTGTATTAATGAAAACAAATAATTTCTATTTTTATTACAAACTTTCATGTTTAAATTTTTTTTTTTCAAATTTTTTCGCGACTAATTAATTTTTCATTTTGTTTACCTTTATTTATTTTTCCGAATGTTATTTTTTTATTTATCGAAGTGCGTCGCACTTTCGTTCCCCAATTCGATGAAAAAATATATTTGATCTACATATTCGAAGGAATGAACTATTTATTGTGAATATCTTGAAATATTATTAAATGCGTAAAATTTGTCGAAAAATATATTTTCCGGATTAAATCTGAGACACGGTGTTTACACACACTCTCGACGATCAAGCATCAGGAGTTGAGATTATATCGTGCGAATTGTTCTCCTCCTTTCATCGCTTATATTCCCCATCACAAACGATTCGGTCGGTATACGAATTAAACAACAATGGATCACGTTCGATCTCGAAAGGATCCATTATTTCACGTAGTTTCAAAAAAATTAATCACAATTATTGCGAAAAATTTTGCCTCTTCACTGAATCATCTCGGGATCTTCTGTGTTACGAAAAAGTATTTCGGAAATATGTTGGCAGAGAGCCGTGATTTCGAACGAAGGAACGGACGTGAAAAATGGATTTTTTAAACTTATTTTTATTTGCACAGAACTCACGCCTACACATTTTCTATAAATTTTCTCGGTCGAATGAATCATTGTACCGGTGACAACGTTTTTTTTTCTTTCAACGTAAAAATGGCCCCAAAATGCAATAATTACAATTGACAATATGTTTGAACAAATAATATTGTCGATAATTAATAACGTATTTTTTCTTCAATTTTTTTTTATTTCAATTTCGAACGTCAGACTTTTGTGTAAATTGAATAATTTAACTTAAAGTGTGATAATTTTTTTCGTTCAAATTCTCGACTTTCACTTTTTTACGATAATCGTTCGAACGTGAATATATAAATAAAAATTGCAAATACGTGCAATTACGTTGGCGTCGGGTCGTCCGGACCGGGTGTGAATCATTGCGTCGATTTTCGATCTGTGATTCAGTGCCAGGAACGACGAACGTGACGCGCGGGCGCTCGCGTCGTCGTTTCTTACGTGTCACGAAATCACAATATTTTTTTTCTACGGACGACGAATAAAGTATATGACGCGTAAGTCGCGGCCGTGGTTCCGAGACCGGGTCTCGAACCGTCCGACCCAACACGTCCGTATCCACTGACCCGACGATGCGCTCGCGCGACCTCCACGCATCACCCAATTTGCACCGCTTTTCCCAATCACAGCCAAAAAAAAAAAAAAAAAAAAAAATGTTTGTCAAGTGTGAGTTCGACTCGCGTCCAGATAGTTTCGTACAATATTTTTTCTTTAACATAACTTTTTTCCGGCGACACGATATAATAATAATAATAATGATAATAATAACAACAGTGACGAAATATAATTATTTTTAATTTGTGAAACAACTTTCGTAAGACTAAAATAAAAATCCCATTGACAATCCCTCACGATGATAACCCTCCTCAACCCCCAATCGAATCATCCATCGATCCGAAAAAAAAATGTCAATCATTAAATTACATTTTTTTTGTTTTTTTTCACAGGTTCCAAATTGATGAAATAAAAGATTTTTGCAACCGCTCTTGACTCGGAAAAATATTTCTGGATCGGGTTTTTCAACGACGAAATAAAAACAATAAGAAAGTCAAACAAAGTCTTTGAAACAAGATCGGAAACATAAAAAATAATTTTGGAGAATAAGTCGATAAATAAATTTAAAAAAAAACAACTGTTCCGAGGAAGCGAAGAGAAGAAAGAAAGTTGGTGAGTGAGCGTGCGGGGCACACACATCATCCGTTCGTGTGAGTCCGATAGGCCCGATCAAGCTAAAAACCGGCGGGGGCTTACCACCTCCACTCCGCGTTCTTTACCGGCGTGTTCCCGGAGCCTCCGCGAGTCTCCACGCCGCCGCGGCCGATAAGATGAATGAAAATGATAAGTCAGTCACTGGCGAGAACTCCCCGGAGGAGGAGGACGAAATGATCGAGCGCGAATTGGCCGAGGACGCACAATGGAAGCGAATACAACAGAACACGTTCACCAGATGGGCCAACGAACATCTTAAATCCGTCAACAAACACATCGCCGATTTGGAAAACGATTTGTCGGACGGTCTCGGACTTGTGTCGCTCATCGAGGTACTCGCGCAAAAACGTTTACCGAAACACAACAAAAAACCAAATTTTCGATCGCAAAAATTGGAAAATGTTTCCGTCGCCCTGCAATTTCTCGAGGATCAGGGAATACGCATTGTCAACATAGGTGAGTCAATCTACGTAAGACTTTTATAATCTTTTCTTTTATTTTACGTTGCTACGACGAAAAACAAAAAAAAAAAAATAATTATTATCTTATTTCATTTTTCTAACTCTTATAACTGTATTATTGTTGTTGCTTAAAAATTAGAGCGATCTATGAGATCGCGAGATTCAGAAATTTCAATAAAAATTGTAACTCAAAAAATATTGAAGTGCGACGAAACTACGACAACGAAAAAAAGAAAGAAAAAACAGAAAAAAAACGTCAAGTCTGTGCGGACGAAAGTGAGAGAGAGAGCGCGGGCGTGTGGTTGGAGAATTCTCATATGCATGAGAATCGATCCGCAAAGTTAGCCGGGCCAACTGTACGATGCAGCAGGTTGCAACCAATGAATAGGGAAAAGGGTTGAAGTACGACGTGAATACCCGAAATATGGGACAGTGCATAGTCCCCCCGAACGATTTTACGAATCATCGCTTATTTCATTTTAATATTCCTTTGGCAAACTCAATACATATTTCAAACCTTTTTAACGAAAAAACGTTTTTATTTTCATTAAAATAAAAAAAAACTACAACGATCAAACTCTTGTCAAAATAATTGAATGAAAAAGTATATATATTAAAAATAATCGCTGACGTTACGTAAAAAAAATAATATACATATATATGCATTTAATTTCTGCAATGCTCGTGTAAAAAGTCAGAATTTTCACGCATCAACATTTTGGATTGACATTCCGGAGCATGAGAATCGTCAAAATAATTCGTCATCGATCGGATCGTTGTTGCTGCGATTTTTATGTCGCTCGACAATATTTTCAATATCAAAAGTAAACATTTTTTTTGGGTAGATTCTTCAAACGAGAGATAGCGTTGTCGACTTCAATTGCAACAACAACAAAAATATTTACTACCGATTCATTTATTCGTTTGCTGAAAAAAAATAATATGGTTATCAATATTATCGGAGTTTCCAAGCGAGACAGAGAGAGAGATACAAAAAAAAAAACATTCTTCCGAAAGGTCAAGGCAATGATCTTTGCCGGCCAAAAGGGATATTCAACCTCGACTGTTGCACGAGCTCTAAAAAAAACAAAACATCGAAAAAGATATCTATATAAAAATAATTTAAAAAAAAAAAACTAAAAGTGAATTTCTAGTCTTTATCGGTCGAGGAACTCGTCGTGTTACTTGTCTGTGAAGAAACTATCGGTAGTCCGATAACAGTCTAATTACGAGCACATAGACCCGACACAACGAACCACGTAAATTAAACGTGCCTCGGGTTGAAACGCCTCGTCCGCGTGATAGCTGCCGTTACTACTGCGCAGCCGCCGGCCGCGACGTCGACTGTGTGATAAAAGTTTGGGTATTTGGGCAAACCGGGCGACGTGTAAATATTAAACCAAGAGAATCCGGTATATCGGGTTCTTCCTGCCTCTTCAATTTTATCTAATCCAATACACACGACACACTCGTTGTCATTTCTTTTTTTCAAATCTAATTTTCATTTTTTCAAATAACGAAACAAGACATTTTATTCAAACGAAATATGGGACAAAGTTAAATAAATAATTGAAACGATAACCAAAAAAATTGCTTCGACATTCATTTCACGAAAAATGTTCACTTGTTTTTTTTTCGTTGCTTTCCCCTTAAAAAAAACCGAATGCTATGATACATATACAACAGACACACAGACATACATACTTGAATATATATACACGCACGCACATGTGGGAGCAGCGGCTGTTAATATCGAATCGTGTTCTGTCCGCACACCCGAATTCCGACGTATCACGATTCTCGGAATTTATTTCCCCCGTCCGTTGGCCATTTAAATACCTATATCATATATACCACAAAGCTTATTGTTAGTCCCCGTGGGTTAGTTCGTGGAGATCCAAAGACGCAAAAAAAAAAAAAAAAAAAAAAAACATTCTGCGGCAAAGCAACCGGCAAAGTACATATATATCTATATGCAGGACCGTAGGAGCTCTTCGAGCCGATGAAAAAAAGTAAAGAATTTAATTCGAAGGACCGAAAGATATTCTGGACGAGCCATTTCCGAGCGAAGATTTATAGAGTAGAATAGAACTCCAGAACGAGAGAGAGATAGAAAGAGAAAGAACGACTGCAGTCGTATACGTAATAAAAAAAATTGGAAAAAAAAAAAATTATTCTCGCCGAGTAGCCTCGAGAGAACTGCAGGAGGATCTCGGCTCGGTCTCGACCGTAGCGGATGACGTTCGTCGAGCGCAATGCCGCCGCGACGACGACTATGACGACGACGACGACGACGACACACGCTGGATCTGGTTCTGACCTTCACCTGGTCCGCGCGCGCCACGAGGTTTGCCCACTTTCTCTAACCGATCGTAGTCGGGGGCTACGCATCGCGAACGGAATGAGAAGAGGCCTCTCGGCAACACACGACGTTTAGAGTCTGCGCCACTGAACGCAACGACGACGAAACCGCGAACCGCGGGTTCCCCGGCTTCGATGATAAAACCCGCGCGCGCGCGTGCTTCGCGCCTCGCGGTTTCCACGTTCTTCGGAAACTTGCCACTGTATGACCCTCCCCCACTCAGACTTCCGTCGATACGACGATTTATCTCGCGTGTGTTGTTCGTATTAACATCGTTATTAATTTATTTTGCGAGCATTTCGATTTTTTTTAAGAACCATCCGCCATTGACCTGATAATAATTTATGTAAAATTAAATTATTCGAGACATTCTCTTCGTTCTGGACCAAAAAATCTAAACGACAATGCCAGCAGGATGATATTTCGTTTTTATTTATTTTTTATTTTCATTTCATTTGACGATTAAAAAAAAAATTAATAATGATGATTGAAATTAATGGTGGCGGACGTTGTAAATAAATGTCGTTATTTATTATCATCATATAACGTCACCGATGAGACAATCGTTTAATGACCACTCACGTCATCGTCTGAATATGTACCGGTCGGACCAATTATGCTACCGCTATAACGATATGACGTATCCATCTATATATATATATATATATACATACGAATTATAACATCGAAAGTCAACGTGAGAACTCAACAGAACTTTATCGATGTTGCAACTCCTCTGGTATTTTATGAAGCATCGATCAGACCGGACGTTCCAACCGACGATTATTGTAATTTTCAACGTCTCATAGAAATGATTCATTTTCCAATATATATATATACACGACATATACCAAGATCCGTTTTCAACCGATCGAGCAAATACAGAAAAATCGACGAAAGCTTTACTTGCACACAATATTATTTTTATTTCGTCCTCAAAAAAAGAAAACGGATCGAATGAGACTTTGATTGATTTTTTCTTTGCTTCGAATCTAGATTTTTTGTAGTATAAAAATGTTTTAAACGTCGTCAATCTAAAAGCCATCAATCTCTGTTTTTTTGTTTTTTAATTGGCACGACGTTTGATATTTCTTGAGATCAATTGAATCGTCCTCGAGAACTCGAAAGAGAGAGAAAGGAAGACACTGTGTGTGTGTGTGTGTCAGACGGACGAATTACACGGCGAAAATATTGTTTTACCGTTCTATTGTCACGATCGCGATGGCGCCCACATCTTTGCTGTGTGAAACGCGGGTTGCACGTGTAAGTCGAGATCGGTTCATTGTTCGCGAGTGAGAGAACGCATCTCGGAAGTCGTGAATTCGAGAACCACGAAACAAGACACGGACGATATTACAAGCGACGCATTTCCGTGATTGCGGAGGAATCGTTTTGTCGGCAGCACAGTGAATTATTGTGCGAGAGTGAGACAGATTTGCTGCAATGAGATCTCTCTCTCTCTCTCTCTCTCTCTCTCTCTCTCTCTCTCTCTACGAACAGAGAGAGAAGGAAGGAACGAAGCAAGAATTATTAACACACTAAAGCACGTGAATTCGATATACTGCAAACTCGAAACAGCTTAAAAAAAATATTTCATTAAAAAAAGAATTATTTTAATTTTTAAAAAATATTTTTTTTTCTAATTCGCCCACGCGCAGTTATAACGTGCGCTTCGCATTAGCAAGCTCGCTCGGTGAACTCGTTTCGTTGAACTAAACGAGGCGAGAACCCGCTTGACCAGCAGACACTCGAGTTACACGTATCCGATTACACGCATTAAAGATATCTAATCGTCTTTGATGTGATTTTTTTTTTTAATTTTTCATTTTTTCGCGTTTTTCTTCACACAGTCCCTTTTGCGTGTGGATGTTTATTATTTCTTTTGTATTTCATAATCATGTAGGATTCGTTGTTCTCTTTTTTATCATCAATTTTTATTAATTTTTTTTTTTTTTCAAAAACAAATTAACAAAATTTATCGTGGATTGATGAAATTCGAAAATAAAAAACCATCGAAAAGCTTTTTTTCGGCATTCCATCCGGAGACCCGCAAAAAAATAATAAAATGAAAAAAAAAAAAAAAAAAAAAAAAAAAAAAAATCACGGTTCGAACAGCGATACGAAAAACGTCGACTCGAAGTCGGAAAACTCGAGTCGATAAACTAAACATCAGAGCCGTCGTCGAGGCGCGCGTTGAGGGTCCTCGTAAGATTTCTGAAAATGATTTCAAGATGACGTGCCGAGCACTCGTGGCTAATCGAAAATCTCGAGTGCCATTGACTATGAAGATGAAGAGTCGCGGGATTCATCGTCTCCCTGCTCCCCCCCCCCCCCGCCCCGCCTCCGTCCGTCAACCCAGAGTCACTCGACGGAAGTGCGCTCGAGACGATGCGTCTGGGAAAACGATCGTCTCAAAACTTATTTCGAACGAGGAATCATCATCGTTTTACGATGGTCGCGAAGCCCGGATAGAACGACGGACGGACAGACGGACAAGCGAGTCATCTGTCACAAGGGTTTCGTTTTAATTTTCTTCGTAGGTACGGAAGGTCCGATAAGACTCCGCGGATATGCGCAATTGATCATGGACCGACGATCTCGTGACGCTTCGTCATCGTTTCGAGACTAACACGATGTCGATTAGCTCTCGCTGGTGCTCGTAAACGATTAACAACTCTTTCAAGCTCTTCCTCTCTCTCTCTCTCTCTCTCTTACACACACACTCACTCTTTACGATCGTGAAACTCAAGACCCGCGTGAAAACAAGCGTTGGTTCACCTATCGCTACGTCGCGCTACGTGTCTCACACACGATTTCTCGTTGTACACGCTGTCACGCGTGTGACGTCACACTCGTCCCTCGGTAATTGCTTAAAATAGCCCGGAATGTAATCGTGTTCGGTGGGGTTGCTTCGCGCGGACTCTCTCTCGCGCCTTCGAAATTTCATCAATTTTTTCTCACTCGCTCCAATCATTTTTACATTTTCAAATCGAGCTGCCGAAGAGATCGGTCATGATGGAAACATATATTGTTTTTTTTATCAGACTTTTTGGAATATCCCAAAATTTTTTACAGCGGATTGTAAGATCGTTGTTATTGAGACTGAGGTAAAAAAAATTGAAAAAAAATGTTCATGTACGTTCGTGTAGTTGTGTACACAGTTGAATCGGTTTTTACGATCTCGAGAATTTTGTCGCTATGCGAGAAGCGACGCGAAATAATCGTCGCTACGTATATATACGACACACTGCTGACACCTTCGAAAATTCTTTGCGCAACGCGTCATCGCTGCACGAGCATCCGTTTCGTGTGTGTGTGTTCATATATATATATATATATACAAGCGGTTACGATCATTTGATCATTTGTTTTTCGTTTTTTTCCATAGGTTTGAAAAGTTGAAAAAAAAAAAAGAAAATAATGAAAAATAAATTATTTTTAAGAATTTTTTATCGTTTTTCTTTTCCGAGTTCAACGATTCATCGGATCATTATCGCTGAGATTGTATTTTTAATATCGGTTCGACTGCACATTAGCGGATCAGATTTTCGAAAGTTTGATTACGACTCGAATTCTTCATAGCCATTACGATATGAAGATGATAATATCATCATGAAGTATATCGATTCCACAAAAGGACATAATTGCACGAGGCACATCTGAAGATTTACGACGACGTTAATTATCAAAATCTCGCAACGCTGACACAGAGCCAGACGAAAATTAAATGTTATCTGGCATTCGTTCATCAGGTCCTTCCTACGCATTTAAAATACGCCCCCCTTTGCGAAAACTCAACGATGCCAAATTTTCTTCAAAAACTTGACCTCGACTCATTGTCAGCAGCGAAATAAAATTCATCTTTCATAATCAATCATCTCGAAAATTTCATTCGGTTGTCAATAATAAAAATAAAATTCAATCGTCAACTGGATTGGTTAAAAATCATAATAATAATAATAATAATAATAATAATAATAATAATAATAATAATAAAAATGATAAATTTACAAAATTTCGTATTGCATTCGAAAAATTCGTATCAAACTCGACTGACACGTACAAGAACCATCTCAAACATCAAAGAGCTCCATTGTTCCGAGCCCTGTTTCATCTCGAGCTTTCGACACAGCCTCCCGAATCGCAAATCGGCAAATCGGTCCTCGAGATTCAAAACACGGTTGTCCCGCGTCGAGAACAATTTTTCCATCGGCAATAATAAGCCAAAGGTTATTTATAACTCGTTTAGAATGAAGAATCGATGTCTGTTGTCTCCACAGCTGTTTCTCTCGAGCGACATATATATATATATATATCGTAGATCGAGAAACACAGTGTCGACTTTGCGTACAAGATTGTCCAACGATGACTAATTTTTCCCCTCTCGCCCTTCTCGCGTTTCTCGAGTCTTTCTCGTTCTCAGGCGACAATTATATACATGTATTCCGCGCTTCGATTGCCAACGAGTCGTCCGTGTTACCCGCTGAGTTTGTGTATTCGCAAATTCTGTGAGTTTTATCGGGGCCAAGGTTTCCACGATGAAGTTTCTCGCGCGAACTATTTTAAAACCCGATTTTAACCCGACTCTACATACGTTTATCCGTCAAACGACGTTTCAAATCCACGAATAAATATGTTTACGTTGTTTTAACAAAAGTTCGTTTGCCGATATGTTATCACGGTTGATATAGTTAATTAATAGTCTCACATTGGTTGCCGGAAAAAAATTGTATTTAGTTTGGAAAAATGAAGAACAACAATGTCTGGTTATCGGGGTTGATAATGGTTCGGGTCATTTGCGAGAAGGTTAAACAACAATCAAACGTTATATCGAGTATATGATAAATTATCATTATTATTATTTTTTTCTTTCGTAGATTCTTCGGACATTGTGGACTGCAAGTTGAAACTGATACTCGGTCTGATATGGACCCTCATTCTTCATTATTCGATATCGATGCCCATGTGGGACGGGGAGGATGGCGAGGGTACGGAGAAAGGTGCAACGCCGAAGCAACGATTGATGCACTGGATCCAATCGAAGGTTCCGGATCTGCCGATAAACAATTTCACATCCGATTGGAACGACGGACGGGCGGTCGGTGCTCTCGTCGATGCGGTTGCACCCGGTTTGTGTCCGGATTGGGCCGATTGGAATCCCAACGATGCCGTGCAAAATGCTTCCGAAGCCATGGGATTGGCCGACGATTGGCTCAATATTCCACAAGTGAGGATTCATTATTTTACTTTTTTTTTTCCGATATATCACATTTAGTTTGATCGACCTAACGCTAAAACTCAATCACTATGATTTAAATTAATGACTGTCAGCATTTTTGAAATTTCATCCGGATTGTATTTTAGCTCATCAAACCGGAAGAAATGGTCAATCCGAACATCGACGAGATGTCCATGATGACCTATCTGTCGCAGTATCCGAATGCAAAGTTGAAATCGGGGGCACCGTTGAGAGCGAAAACCAATCCCAACAGGTGAGAACAATCGAATCACGGAAACAAGTAATTAAAAAAAAAAAATAATAGAAAATATTATAAATGAATTGAACGCGAGAAGAATAAAAATTCGTCATTGTTCAAATTGTTATTCGCTATTGGTCAATGATTCTATGGTCAATGATATACGATTGAAGACGCGAGCGACAATGGCAAAAAATAAATAAATAAAAAAATAAATTAATTAAATCGTTGCCATTGGCCCCATCAATAATCGATTATTTCGTTTTTTCGGTGGCAGCATTCCCCCACCGCGGTAAGTCGGGCAACGTTGTACTGTGTTCAATGCGATTTTGAGCTTTGCGCTCTTATTTATTTTTTATTTTTTTCGTTTACAATTTTATTTCATTTTTATTTTATTTTTCATTTTTTATTTTTCGTTTTTTTTTTCTCGTAAGCTTTATCGCCAGCAGCGTTACACTACGGGGCACATTGTCATTGTAAAATGAATCGATACCACACGATGCCCCGTAATATCTAATATCGTTTGATTTTCACATGTTTTTTTCTTTACATTTTACATCGCTTAACAAACAACTTCGACTCGCTCTGATTTTTTCTTCTTTTTTTTTTCTTTTCGTCACCCACACACTCGGAGTCGACGTAATCGCGTTTTGACAGCGTAGTATCGGGGATCAGGGCGTACGTTCGATGTAAATGTATTGAGAAAGAAAAAATTGCAAAAAAAAAATTTTTAAATAATAAAAAAATAGAAAAATAAAAATAATTATGAATATTTCAGATTAATAATATTGTTTTTTTTTTGGCAATAGATTTTATTGTGGAATAGCACCTTGAATTTCACATTGATTTGTGTAATAAAAGTATTTGAAAATACGTTTACATCGAACGAACAAACGACCATTCCTGCGTAGTATGACAGTGCGATTGATTCGGAGTACGTAACGCTTGTAACCCATTGGCTGGAATGAGTTACGTGCAAATTTGGTGTTTTTATTATCATTATTATTATTATTATTATTATTATTCAAGTAGATTATTGTATTTTCAGTTGCGATAGATTATTGGCAACGTTTATTCACGTTTTGTTAATTTCTATTTTTCGCGGGTCAATTTTGCGTGTAGAGTGCGAGCTTACGGGCCTGGAATCGAACCCACTGGTCCGATTGTCGGTGCGCCCGCAAATTTTACCGTCGAAACTTTTTCGGCCGGCAAAGGTAACGTCGAGGTCGTTGCCGAGGACCCCAAAGGATCGAAGATACCGGTAACTCAATTTATTATTTTTTTTTTCATTTTTCATTTATTTTATTTTATAGTTTTTTTTTCCATTTTCGAATATTATTATTATTTAGTTAAAGAAAAACTATTTTTATTTAAATTATTTTGTTTGTTTTTTAATTTTTTTAAAAATTATCTAATTTGTATCGTTTTTGTAATTTTCATGTCTCAGGTGGACATTCGATTCAACAACGATCGCAATCTCACTTACTCGGTTTCGTACACGCCAAAAGCCGAGGGTCCCCACAAGCTCAGAGTTTTGTTCGGCGGTCGTGAGATACCGAAGAGTCCTTACACCGTTCTGGTCGAAGGACATCCGGGTGATCCGAGCAAGGTAACGGCGAGCGGACCGGGACTGCAACCGGAAGGCGTCGTGGTCAATCGTCCGACTTACTTCGACGTGTTCACCAAGGGCGCCGGTCGGGGTGTACCGGAAGTCATAATACTGGACCCCCAGGTGATAAAACCAAATATCTATATATACATGTATTCGACGCTTTCGACGCGTGTCTCGCAGATAAACTCGACGATTATTCGTCATCACCTTCAAACTCCTTCACATACACCTGCAAAAAAAAATAAAACAAATGATAATTCAACAATTTTTTCCATGTGAAACATTTTATGAAACCACTTTGATGGATATTTTTTTTGTTTAATGAATATTGAATATTCGGTTGTTGTTTTCACAGGGTTTGAAGACCACCGTGCCCGTTAAATTGCGACAAACGTCGCCGGACGTGTGGAGATGCGAGTACGCGTCCCCCGTGACCGGTCTGCACTCGGCGAACGTGTTCTTCGCCGGTAAATTGATACCGGGCAGTCCGGTCGGTGTGGTCGTCGCGCCCGTTTCCGATGCCAAAAAGTGTCGGGCTTACGGTCGTGGACTCGTGGCTTCCGGTGTGCGGGTCAAGGACGTTGCCGATTTCACCATTGTCACCAAAGACGCGGGCGAGGGAATTCCGGAGGCTCGGGTCATCGGTCCGGGTGGTGTGAATTTGCCCGTTCGGTCAGTCATTTTTATTTCTCTCCAAGCAAAAGCTAATTTTTCGATATTCAGGAAAATACGAAAAAAAAAATAAAAAAATATGTTTGACGACAAATTATTCATCTCTATAAAATTACAACGAACATACTTATTTAATAGATGCACTCAAAAAAGTTTGAGGTTGTAAAAAATGTTATTAAAAAATTATTCCTTAAAAAAGTATCACGTAATTATTTTTTCTATTTTTAAAAAATTATTATTAACAATCGTCGATGTTCTCGTCGACAGAATGAAGAAAAAAGACGCGACGACGTACGAATGTGATTACGTTCCCGTGAAAGACGGCAGACACGTGGCTATGATTACTTACGGTGGCAAAGAAATTCCAAAATCACCGTTCGAAGTTAACGTAGGACCGTACAAGGAATCGGCCATACGGGTTTTCGGTCCGGGTTTGCGAGGCGGTGTGGTAGGTCATCCGGCTAGATTCACCGTCGACACGAACGGCGAGACCGGAGCCCTCGGGTTCTCGATCGAGGGCCCGTCAAAGGCGAAGATCGATTGTCAGGACAACGGCGATGGCACCGCCGACATGTCGTATCTGCCCACATTGCCCGGACATTACGCCATTCACATACTTTGCGACAACGAGGATATTCCAAAATCACCGTACATCGCTCACATACAACCCAAATCTGATTTTGATCCGAGCAAGGTTCGTTTTTTTGTTTTTTTTGCAACCCAAATTAATGGACAATGTATTTTCTTTATTTATTTGTTGAATATTGTTTTTGTTTTTTTTTTCCAAATTGCACATCAGGTGGAAGTTCACGGACCTGGAATCCAACCGGAAGGCGTCGGTCGAGACAAGCCCACGCAGTTCACCGTGGACGTGCGTAAAGCCGGTCAAGCTCCTCTCGAAGTTTCCATACAGGATGCGCTTGGCCGAGAAGTTCCTCTCAAACTCGAGGACAAACACGATGGCACGGTCCAAGCGAATTACGTGCCGACTTCCGGTTCCCAGCACGTCATTATGGTAATTCAAATACTCCATTCACCATTTCCGTTTCGTTTTCGTTTTCGTTTTGTCCTCAGAGAAACCCGAAAAAAAATGCACAAATGTCCAATGGCAAAAAAAAACCGGTTCGCAGGTGAATTACGGCGGTGTGGCGACGAAAAAATCGCCCTACAGAGTCAAGGTGACCGCACCGTTGAATCCGGCCATGGTATCGGCCTTCGGTCCGGGTCTCGAGAAAGGCGTGAAATCGAAAACGGCCACGCACTTCAACGTGGATTGTCGGGAGGCCGGAGCGGGCGATCTCGAAGTAACGATGAGGACCCCGGACGGTCACGATCTTCCGGTATCGTTGACCGACAACGAGGACGGCACTTACACCGTCGATTACGCGGCACCCCTGCCCGGCACTCACGAGGTCAATCTAAAGTACGGAGGTCTCAAAGTGCCCCAGTGTCCGATCAAGGTGAACGTTCAACCGCACGTGGACGTGTCGAAGATCAAAGTCGATGGTCTCGAACCGAGTGAGTATCCGTTCGTACAATTACGCATCGAGATTAACATTGAAAAACCATTCTTCATAATTTTTTTTTTTTCACCACTGTTATCAGCTACGTAGACGCTCGTGCAATATCGCTGCTAAACATTACAGCCAAATCAGTTTACGTAATTTTTTTTAATTTGAGAAAAATATATATTATAAATAATATGTGAAGAAAAAAAAATTTTTTTTCGGCTAAATAAAAAACAGAATGAAAAAAAAAAGAAACGCACGGACTTTTTGGCCAAACTAATAAAAATATAATGTTATATATTTATATTAATAAATATATAACATTATATTTATATATATCTTGTTTTTTATTTAGCAAAAAAAAAAAAAATTACATAATATATGATTTATTTTATACACGAGAATGTCCTATAAGATAAAAAAAAAATATCAATAATACAAATTGATAAAGCTCGATCTCTTATATATACATACACACTCACACGTACACACGCACGCACGAAGAAAAACAATTATCGGGATAAATGTGTTATTTCGTTATTCGGACCGACTCGATAAACTGATATCGACCCAGTAACAAAATAATTCGAAGGAAATCTTTTTACAAAACGTATCCTTAACGTCGGTAACGGGCAATTCCTTGGTATGACGATTTCAAACAAAATTAAACCCCTCGAATTTGGCGTCAATTACGGATATTCCACCAACGAAATACATATTTGAGAAACGTCGCTGATTCAGACATTCGACTTGAAAGGTTCGTACATCACAGTGACAAACTGCTGGAACCCGTGAGACACATTCGACCAAAATGTTATTTTCAGCCACTCTCTCGCTCTTTTTTTCTCTCTCTCTCTCTCGGGCCCGGGCGCGTTCCCGGATTCTCATCGTTCATCTAAAAATATTGTCACTCACGAAAATATTCCTCATTTTGTGTTCATCCGAAAACAAAACAAAAAAAAAAAAAAACCGGTTGGAAATCGTTACATAACACAAAAACGCAAGACCAATGAAACCACTCGATCATTCGTTGATCCACAAAATTAAAAAAAAAAAAAAAAAAACAAAAGAAAAAAAAGGCCAGACAAACACACACACACACACACACACACCCACACAAACACAAAAAATAAAAATAAAAATAGCAATGAAACACGCAAACGAACGAAAAAAAAAATCACAAAGTTACAAATACGAAAAATAACCCAAAAAAAAGAAAACCCTAGAAAAATCTTCAAAACTCCCAAAAAAACAAACAAACAAAACCTTAAAAAAAAAAAAAACACAAAAAAAATCATCGTAGCCGCACCGGTCAACAGTCTTCAACAATTCCGGGTGATAACGCAATCGGCGGGCAAGGCAGCGGATTTTCAAGTCTCGGTAACAACACCGTCCGGAAATCGCGTAAAGGCCCACGTCATACCCAGTCACGACGGCTACCACGTAAACTTCACACCCACGGAATTGGGTGAATATCTTCTTGGAATAAGTTTCGGTGGTGAATCGATATCCCCGCAGCCTTATCGCATGAATTGCATTCACGGAAGCGATCCCGCAAAAGTACGAGCTTCGGGTCCGGGTTTGCATCGCGGATTGATTCGTCGACCCGCGGAATTCGTCATAGACACGCGTGGAGCGGGTCAGGGTGGATTGGGGGTTACCGTGGAGGGACCGTGCGAAGCTGCGATTAATTGTCGCGACAATGGCGACGGCACGTGTTCCGTGGCTTATTTACCAACGGAATCCGGCGATTACGGAATCAACATTACTTTCAACGATCGTCACATACCCGGATCGCCTTTTCAAGCGATCGTTATGCCGGAAGCGGATCTTACGAAAATCAAGGTCACCGGAAACGGCATTCAGCCACACGGTTAGGAGCCTCGTGTCCGCATTCAGTCCATTTGCTGCTCGATTTTTTTTTTACTTTCGGTTTTTTTTTTTTTTAATTAATTTATATGATTATCGTTTCCCATTCCTTTTTTTTTCTTATTATCGTATGTTATGTATCATTTTGTTTTTCAGCATGTCCGAATTTTTTTTACACACGATACCAAGACAAAAAAAATATATCTGCGAACCCTTCGCAAATTACTCGTCGACGCAATTTTCTCGACCTTATTATTAATATTATTTATTTATTTATTTATTTATTTATTTATTTATTTATTAACCGATTGGCATCTTCGTCGCATTAATAATCGCTCGTTAGTGCTGTGAGTTTTATGAGTGATAGCATCTCATTCGTTCTATCCAATTTTTTCTCAAAAAAAAAAAAAAAAAATAATATGTTATCTTTTTATTTTATTTTTCTATTTCGCGTGCGTTTGAAACTATTTGTGATTTTTTTTTTTATTCCGTAGCGGCAAAGCGTTTGTTCTTCGTCGTTGATGTTGTTCACGAATGTTGACAATTTTGTGGCATGGTGTTTTTTTTGTTTTTAAACGATTGATATGCATTTTTTTACGATCAATGGAATTGTGTTTCGAACATTATTTTTTTGATCCAACATTATCGATCATCAAGCACACATGATAAGTTCGATTGAATATCGTAATTATCGATTCGTATCCGAAATTCATTTTCTCAAAAGCCATTTTGGCCATAAAGTTCCAAAGTCAATGTACAAAGTGTTCCCGTTGCTGTCAATCAAAAAAAAAACAATCGAAATAATCGGAAAATTCATTGAAAATTCAATGTCAATTCGTTGATAATAACGTTAAACACGTTAATTTCAGGTCTGAGCGTGAACATAGCGACGGAATTTACGGTCGACACGCGAGCGGTGCCAAAAACTAAGAGCGACGAGGGCAAGATCTCGTGTACGATCACCGATCCGAGCGGAGGAATCACCGAGAAGGTCATAACTCCTCAGACCGATGGCACCTATCGAGTGAGTTACACGCCGTTCGAGGAGGGTCGTCACACCATCGACATTCTTTACGAAAACGTACCGATACCCGGATCACCGTTTACCGTGAACGTCAAGCGAATATGCGATCCGACGAAGTGCCGAGCTTACGGACCGGGTCTCGACAAGGGTTACGTCAACAAGGTCAACAAATTTACCGTCGAAACCAGCGGTCAGTACCCTCAAAGTTCCAAACAATCCGACAAAAAATCATTCGTGTCTATTAAGAAAAAAAACAAAAATAATTGATCGCTCATTATTTCAGGAGCCGGAAACGGAGGTCTCGGCCTAGCGATCGAAGGACCGAGCGAGGCCCGAATGGTCTGTACCGACAATTACGACGGTTCGTGCAGCGTCGAGTACGTTCCCACCGAAGTCGGTGATTACGACATTGGAATTAAATTCGGCGAGAAGCACATACCCGGTTCGCCGTTCAACGTTCAGGTTGAACCGGCGGTCGACGCCAAAGACGTCAGAGCCTACGGACCCGGTCTCGAACCCGAACAAGTGCGCGAGGCCGTACCAGCGCGTTTCGTCGTCGACACGTCCAAGTGCGGACCCTCCCAACTCGACGTTAAACTCAAAACCGACAAGGGACACATGCAAAAACCGGAAATCAAGTCACGGGGCGATGGTATGTGGGACGTGACTTATCAACCACCGCCCACGGGCAGCAATCTTCAAGTAGGAGTCACTTACGGTGGCGAAGACGTTGTCGGCAGTCCGTTCAACGTGAAAGTTCAACCAACCGTCGAACCGAATAAAGTTGTTCTCACCGGAGCTGGAGTGGCTCCGGTTTGCACGGCCTCGTTTCCCGTCGACTTTGTCGTTGATACGACGAAAGCCGGTTACGGCGATCTCGAAGTTCAAGTTCTGGTGAGAAAGCTCTCACGTTTTTTTTTTTTTACATTTATTGAACTAATTTTTTTAATAAAATGAAATTGTTTTTTTGTTTTTGTTGATTTTTTTTAGGGTCCCGAGGATTCGCCGCGAAAAGTAGCGGTGAAAAATATCGGGGACGGCAAGTACAAGGCGTCGTATCTTCCGGACGATTGCGGACGTTACAAGGTCAACGTGAAGTACGGCGGCAAGGAGGTTCCGGGATGTCCGGTGATGGTGCAGAGCGTTTCGACGGGCAAAGCCGACGAGTGCAAGATCAAGGAGGGCATACAGCAGACCCTGGCCCAGGGCGAGGAGTATTGCATCACCGTGGACACGGAAAACGCCGGACGGGGCGCCGTCACTTGTCGCATTCGTTCCACTTCCGGAAGGTCAGTGCAATGACCTTTCAATCATTTTACATGTCTTTTATTTTTTCATCGTGACACTTTGCTCGATTTTCAAATGTTTTTCTTTCGAGCAACTTCACCGAGACTCGATTGGTATTGCTTAAAAAAAAGAGTTTAAAAAATATTATATCAATTTAATTCATAAAATATAAATTAATAAAAATAAGAAGGAAAAAAAATCGAACAGTGACTGTCACTTCTGAATGTTACGTGTCACTTGTCCCTCGTTAATTTTCACAACACACTCCGGGATTTGAAAGGAAAAAGGCGAAAAAATTATTATACCAACGATCGAAATATTGTCGAGCTATTTTTAAAATTCCACGCGAAACTTCTCTTCGACATCTGGTTTCCCTTATTATACGTCGTTTCTACCCAACTTCCATGCAAACCCATTCGACGGGGTTTCAATAAATTTTTCCAACCTCTTCGATTCTCCTTCGTCGATGCAATTTCAAAAAAAAAAAAATCAAAAAAATTTATTTCATTCATTGCCCATATAAACGAGTCAACGAGAATCCTGCACTTTTCGCAAATTTATCATTTTCCATATTTATGGAATACAAAAATTTACGTCTGGATTCCGAACTAGCGCACTAACATATTGCGTATTAAATATTGCAAATAATTCGACACACTCGAACGATCAATCTCACGCTATAGCTCGGCGATAAGCCGACTAATTTATCGTGCGAAGCATCGTCCATGTTGCGTTGAGTGAAAACTCGTGTAAAGTTTGTAAACGACGATGACAGTGAACGTTGTCTTTTGGTGGTGAAAGGTCGTGAGACAACGACGACTCTTTGTGGACGTTGACGAACGTTTTCGCACCATCTCCGAGCAAACACACCAACGACGACGACGACCACTACGACGAGCTTTTTGCCATCGAGCCAAAACTGAACTATATATATTTACGGTTTATTCATCGCGTCTCTGTGTTTCCGTTCACTCGTGATCCCCGACACTGTCGTTTCACTTGTAGCTTGCCATTACAGACGGTTATTCGCGTTTTACATTGCCCACATTTTATAATTTGTTACAAATTTCGGGATTCCGGTGTTCGGGGCTTTCGAGTCACGAAAAGGCGAAGCGCCAGACCGTCGGCAATCGGCCAAAGCCTCGTCCGACCGCGCTTGACTTTTACTACTTGCGCGCTCGGCTTGTTCCAACGATCACTTCGATCGCGTGAGCGCGTCTGATCGCCACTCGCTCTTACTACTTCTTCCCGCCAGCTCGGGCTTTTACCATTTTCCCACTTTAATGTCCCAATAAAATTTCGCATCATTATATTTGCAAATTCTTCGACGATTTTGTCTATTTATGAATTTTATGGATTTTTGGAGGACGATAATGAACGTCTCCAAGCTACGAAAATATCCGAACAAGCGTGTGTTCAATTTTATTTGCCTCGAGCGAAGTTTCACGTGGAAAAATATTTCCCATTGCATTCTAATCACAATGAAACATTTTTAGTTTTTTTGTTGCTTTTGCAAAATTGCAACAAAAGATTATTCTCGAGTAAAATAGTATACAGATGTAAAATCGCACGTGACTACAGCGTTTCCGCATTGTTGTAGTCGCCCTGGTGTGTTGAGACTTTCGAGTGGAAATTTGGCAGTTGTCCCAATATCACCTAATTGCCGAAGCAAAACGTTTTGGCTCATTTGGTCCAAACAATGGTCCATTGTAGAGTTAATTTCACGAAATGCCAACGTGTTTTTTTTCTCCAAATGAATTAAAAAAAAAAACGAAGAAAAACATTCACCTACTTTTTTAAGCAATAATAAATTAATTGTTTTACATTTGATAGATACATTTTTTTCTATCTACCATAAATAATCTATCTCACTGACTATCGACGTGAAAAATAAAACAAATAAACATTTTCCATTCTCTATTTATCGTAATTAATCAACGTCTTTTAAAAACCACACAATTTTTTCGATTTATAATAATTCATTTACCATTGACTCTCATTGTCCGTCTGGACTCTGATCTCAAAAAACTTGTCGCAATCTTTCTCTTTATTCCGTAAAAAGCATCCGAAAAATCTGAAAACATGTAATTATAATTTTTGTAATTTTTGTAATTTTTTTTCTTCGGGTTACAGTGAGGTGGTGGATATTGACATTGAGGACAACGGGGATGGAACCGTAAACGTTTATTACACGGTGGCTGACGCCGGAGATTACACTTTGAGCATAAAGTTCGGTGGTCAACCGGTGCCCAACGGTGTCTACACCTTCACCGTAAGTTCCAACAAAAATTTATCGTGTGTATCTTATATATGCACATATACGTGTATCGTTGTTGCCAAAAAAGCCACAAAATTAGACCGTGGTCGGTTTCGCATGGCCCGAAACAACACACGGTTTCTGGGCCGACGACGACAATGCTAATTAACCGAGAAACCAGCTCATCTCGAGCTTGCGGCAATCTTTCTTAATCGTCGGAACCCGTGCTCGAGACTATATCTATGTACGTACAACCACCAGCCTCGACAATGCACTCTACGATTTATAATTAAATCTTATAAACGTATAACCCGAATTACACGCGATCACGTGGACAGATAATTATTATTTTAAACATTATACATTACAATTATATAAGCGAATTGAAGACACAATTGGAATTTATTGTCTATTGTCCATCGTCAATTAAAAAAAAAAAAAAAAAAGTGGTGGAACAGCGACGATCCTTTTTGATCAATTTTGGTCGATGTGACTGACGCACGAGGACAACTGCCGACCGGGAAGTCATTTCGAACAACCCGGGGGGCGGAAATAAAAAAAAAGGCGACTCTCGAGAGTCTTGGTTCAGTTATATATATTTTCGGGTTTGGTCGCTAAACTCGCTTGTGGCACGAACGGTTTCGATTTCCGTGTGTTCGCCGCGCGGTTCCACGGACACAAGATGCGTGGGTGAAGAAGGGGCGCGAGGGAACAAGGCGAGGGAGGGGCGAAGGGGCGAGAGCACAGGGCAGAGAGAGAGAGAGAGAGAGAGAGAGAGTGAGAGCGCGTATCTAACTATAGAGACGATCACGTACGAAGGATATTGTCGTGGGTCTTCCAGCGAGACAGTTCACTTCGAAGGCTCATCGAGATCGCACCGACGGATCTCGTTGTTGCTGCATATATATATATCTACGGCCAAGGGTCCATATCGTCTTCGGCACGTCACTCTCGCGCCACGAGGACGCGTGACTTTCATCCCCCAGCAACAATTTCACACGGTTAAACATTGTTTCAAACTTTATTTTATTTTTTTAATTTTTCTTCTCAATTTTTATTTCATTTATTTATTTATCAAATATTTCCTTCGAATTCATATTTTATTTTTCCGAAAAAACAATTCGATTTTTTTTTTGTAAAGTGAAATTTAATGTTGGAGAAAAAAATTAGTTGTTTTTTTCCGAAATTCAACTTAATTATTTTCAAATTTTTTTTTAAATTCAGTGTTCATTAAATTTGTTGTTTTTCATTTTACAAAATTCGATTTAATTCATTTGCAATTTTGGAGAATGATGATTCACCCGCGAGTTCAACAGACACGTCGAAACGTCATTGAGAAGTGCAGAAAAAAAATTTTCAAAATAATAATAATAAATAAATAAAATAAATACAAATTTTCGTAGATTGAAGAATTTTTTTTGTGTGTGTGTTTTTTTGGTTTGGTTGTAATTCGATATATAGGGGGCGGGGTTGAAACGTCGTGGTGGCCGGGATACGTGGGTTTATCGTCGACCCCCGAGATAGCCGGGGATGGATATCTAGGAAGAAGGTTGGCGCGGGAGCTTGGTCGAACTATTTCGATCGTCGTCGGATCGTCGTAGTCGCGGACGGGGTTTCACAAAATTTATAAGCAAACACCGTTCAGCGGACAGCGGGGGAGAACGATGGAGCCCGTGAGAGAGGGAAGGAGAGGGAGTAAATTTGTGGGTGGTCGAAGGGGGAAACCGGTGCGCGATAAATTAATGCTCCCGCGGTTTTAAATTAAACGTCGCGGGGCTCGGATTCGCGACTCGCCAACGGGACCATCTTTCCCCCACGAAATCTTCGTCGTTTCGCTGAGACTCAAATAAATTTGAATGAAAAAACAAATATTGTTTATGTAATATACATGTGCTAACTGTTAATCGCTTCGAAATTTCATTCAATGATTTTTTTTTACGAAATCTAATAAATATAATTCATATCCAACTTCACCCCCCTCCCTTCTCCCCCAACTTGATTTCCGGAAAATAATAAGACACTTGTTTCATAATTTCAAAGGCAAATCAAAGTACCAAATTTCACGTCTGTATAATTTTTGTGTCTCTGAGATATTTGAGATATCGTCGTAAAAAAATTCATATGCCCTTTTCACACCCTCAGGATTTTAAATTTCCAAAAATTCTTCCTCAGCAGCTGTCTCTGCATCATAAAAGCAATGTACTTTAGAAATTTCACCTTTCTACGTCGAATGGTTTGAGCTGGATGTTGATGGATGAAGTCAGTCAGTCAGTCAGGACACTTTTTTTATAGCTATATGGAACAATTTTTTTTGTCTAAAATTTTAATTGAAAAAATAAAATGTTGAGGTCAGTGGAACGATGAAAATGCGAGTGTGTGTAGAATTAGGGGAGACCCAAATTGTCCAAGCGGTAACCGCGTGAATATTCGAAACCGGATGTTAGCGAGACGAATAATATTTTGTCGAGTCCGGGAGGCAACGATGCGGCCATTACCACGGGGAACCGAATGATTTATCATGATGACGAGTACGCGTAAAAAGATGAGTGGCCCGCGCGGTCTCGCGAATGATCCTCGTACGATCCGCGCTCGACTCTCGTATACGACGCGTTGGTACACGAGATTGAGCGAGTGAACGAGGCGAGGGTGGCCCCGTTATCCCCGTCGGCCGGGCAAGACGGCTACGACAGCTGCGACCCTAGAAAATCCAAAATTCTCAACGTTTACAACGCGTCGACGCGTCTCGACGAATTTTGCAACTTCGAAAATAGCAAAATTCGAAACATAGTTGAACCGTATCGTCCACCCAATCGTACCAACGTGTGTGTGTGTTTGTATGTGTTGGTCGACCGAAATTGTACATTTCTATGATCTCAAAACGACCTATCTATTTTCCAGAAATTCTTTTCTTTTTTCATTCATGCAATATTATTATTTTTTGTTTTTATTCTCATTCTTTTTTCGGTGGTTTGAAAAGTTGTAACAACATTTTTTTTCGTTGCACGAATTAAATGTATATAATTTATCATTTTTTTTTACGTCCCGGTACGTCAAAGGGGTATCAAACCGAGTCCTTGAGCCCAAGCCCAGAAGTCGTTTATTTTCATCCGAATATATTTTTTGATACTCGAAACAACTTTGATAGGTTCGACAATCGCAATTTTCCAATCATCATCATTTCAAAAGACTATTTGATTGCATTTTTTTATCCACAAAATTTCGCGAACAAATCGACGAGACACCCGACGAGCCACGAAAAATGAAATATCGAATTGTTTTCATATTTTTTTCGAACATCATCTCCGACATCCGAGCCAAATATAAAATGAATAAATTTCTTCGAGAGATGGAAAAATGAAAAAAAAACAACAACAACCAGGAGGCAACGCATGCGTAAATCGACAATGTAATAATTCTTTGGTTTCGTCGTGAACGTTCTTGTGACGCAGTTGAACGATGCGATTGACGAGATCGTCGCGGATCGTTCTTCGTGATCTATAAACGGAGGAATCGAAAGAATAAAATGTGTTTTTGTTATTCGAATTTAAAATTCCAGAGCTAAAAGTTGCTTCTCATTGATGTGGCTGTGTGTTTCCTGACTCTCCTCGATTCCCAGTTTGAATCTTCCGCCCTTCCCAATAATAATCCCACCAGTAGGGCTAGACTCTATTATACAGTAACATCGATTTTTTTTTGTTTCATTAAAAAAATGTACGTCATAAGCAAAAATCATCCAGTCATACATTTTTTTTATCCCAATGAATTTTTATTTCCCTCGTGAAGGTTAGTGTTATTATCGAGTGGCTCCCAACTTCACAAAATATTGCCCGCAATTTGAATAAGTCGTCGGTAAATATGAATTTGGCGAGTTACTCGGAAATCTCAAAATACATGAATTCCATCGTTCCGAGTACTTTTGCAATATACATGCATATATTATACATATGAATTTATATATTTTTGGATCGTTGTCGTTAATAATTAACCATCCGTATACCCGTCCCGTTTGGCGTAAAATTCTTCAAAATTCACAAGCCAAGAAAAATATCACAAAAATTCCGCCGGAGTTACTTAAAACTTAACCTTCAACTAGAAAAAAAAACTATCCGAACGAAAAAAAATAACTAAAACCAATTCAAGTGACCGAAGATGAATATAAATAAATAAAAATGAATGAATTTGCATTACAGGCATCGGAAGAGTACCGAGAGCACAGTACTCACAAGACACGCCGTGGCAATCGTTCCCGCGATCATCAGAAGGAACGTCTGGTCAAGCAGGAACATCATTCGACCGTCAAAGAGAGCATAACGACGAAACGTAGCACGACAACCCACGACGGTGTTGGTTCCAAAAACAAATTCAACTGCATCAGATTGAACAGCATTCCTCTGCCATCGACTGACGGAACTGTAACTTGTGAGTATATACGTATACACATATATGTATCTGTGTATATTAATTTATTCATCGGAACATTTTAAATATCCACCAAAATATAAAACAAAATTTAAAAAGATCTGGCGGACCTCAAATTTCAAGAATATTTTTCCAAAATTCATTTGGAACCATATTATCTCCCGAGGGTGCCAAAATAATGAAAAAAAAAAGTGAAAATAAGGACCACCCTGATAAATTCATATGAAGACCCATCGTCATCGTAATTATTCATTGCAAACTACTCGGACTTAATTGATGATCGGTAATAATTGTACCAATGGTCGGGTTAATTTCACGCTGTTTCTCTCACTTCGTTTCAAGCTGCGAATCATATACGTTCGCGAGTCGAGCTTTCGAATCTCCCAGCCGACCGCAATCAAACAAGTTTTTGATGATACCCCTCGTTAATCACCGAGCCACCCCGCTCGTACGTCGCGTCCGGTTATTCGACGGACGCGACAGGTTCGCCCAATGTTCCATCCACTCGTCCGAGAAATATCCCCCCTCCCCCCCCCCTCCCTCTGTCCCTCATCCTCGTAAATATAATATTCGCTGGGATCTTCGGTGATTGCCAAAAAGTATTTTCCCCACCGACCCAAGATTCATCAACGCGGATTCACATCAACTGTGCGTTAGTTGACGCGCCTGTCGCAACACACGTAGCTGTGCCACGAGCGTTATTAATATTGGGGTTGATTAAGCGGCGCCGCGTGTACCCGTGGAACCCCGAATGGCTTGGCCAGCGCGGAAAATTAAAAATCATCGGGGAAACAAGGACACTTGAGGTTCGGGTGATCCTCGTGGGATATTTATCACGCGAAGAAAACTAGTGGCAAATCGGAGGAAGTCATTTTTCGTCCGATTATTTAGGCAGTAATAATAATAATAATAATGATGATGAATATTGATAAAAAATAATATATCGTTGTGTTACTTGTATAATTATAATAACTTTGATATCAGTAATAATTTCCATTATTATTATTATTATTATTATTATTATTATTATTATTATTATTTCAGAAATACTCTAATGAAAAATTATTATAACGAAAGTTCTGGGTCTTATACGTTTCTGGAAATTGATTTAGAAAAACCTATAATTGTATTTGCGGTCGAAAATAATTTTTCTGCTGAATTCGCGGGGGAATTTGGATTTTGAACGATCTCTAACCTCACTCGTGGTCCCGCGCCCCATTATTTTTCCGAGGCCGTACACGACGACGGGCAACGGATCATTCGGCTTGATTCCTCAAAGAGTCCCCCGTTCGGAAAACACTCTTACACACTCACACACACACCTGGGCTATAAATTCGTCGGTTCTCGGTCTGTCGTACGTAACTCACGAATGAATTTCTCACGTCACGCGTGCGAATCCTCCTTCCTTCGCTCGCTCGATCGTCCAGCGGATTCGCTGATCCGCTTATCCGCTCGGTTATTCGTCGATCCCCCCCGCCCGCATCTTCTTCGTGAGTGCACGAAGCGAGGGCGGCGGTCGGCTCGAGTGAGTATCTTGGGCCACCCGAAAACCGTTCCAACCAACCTAACGAGCGACCCTCATAAATACATGCGCCTATATGTATTTCACGTATATGTGTATATACATATTTTCATCATACCCCAGTTATGTATCTTATAAATATATATATGTATTTATATGAATATACACACACACGCACACGAACGTGCGAATATATATGCGCTTCCTGCTACCGCTACTGGAAAATAATTTCGTCCCCGGGACAGCGAACTTGCCAATAACGTCCGAGTCATATTCCGAGCTTCTCAGTCGTCCCGGAGATGCGCCTCTGATCGGTAATCGTAAACTGGAGAACCCACCGCGTTCTTATCAATTTTTTTTACATTTTTTCTCACGACTCCGAATTCGTATATTTATATATATATATATTTTTTTTTATTCATAGTAAAAATAATACTTTTTTCTTTAATATAATTTTTCTTCTTTTTAAAATAAATATATATGTATATAAATTTATTTTTTTATACAATGACGAACGATTGTTCGCGTTTGTTCAAAAATCCTCCACTCTTCTAATCGAAAAAAAGGCACAATCGTGAGAAAGAAAATTGCGAATTATCGTCGATCTAAGATCGAGTGACTTCGATCAATTTTTCGTTTTGCTTCGTTCGTTTGTCATTTGGAAATTCGATTGATTCGCTTCTATTGCGCGAGTGTCACCGAAATCAAGGAAACAATAAATATAAATAAATAAATAAATAAATAAATAAGAAGAAGAAGAAAAAAAAACGATCGGCGGATATCCGGACAATCGGTTGGAAATGAATTTCAATCGCAAAGACGAACCGGAGATAGTGACAACGTGGGACGAATTATCAACTTATCACAAATATTTGTTGAAAAGCGTGACTTGGAGCGACCGCGATTGCGCCGAACGCGGACCGATCTGTTACGCGATCGACAGGATCGACGGCACGATCGTCGACGACGACGGCGATAAAGACGACGACGAAGAAATTTTGCGAAACGACGATCCAAAGGATTTTGGTCCTGGATTACAATTTGCTCCGATTAAATTTCAAAGCCTGTTCTACATTCACACGAGAAAAGGTTCGATGCATATATGCGTGTCTCGATCGCCGTATTTAGCATCACCCCGGATTACCGAAATTTTCACCCTTCGACCATTGAACATTCTCGAAATAATTTGCCCAACAACATATTCTTGTAATTCCATTGACTCCGTTATTTTTCATTTTTCAAAGTGATTTATATATATTTTTTGACCCCAAAGCTTTTAATCCGACGGAAGACTCTTCGCTCACGTCGCTCGTTTTATTTTTATTGTTTTTTCGTTACTTTGTCCTCCAGCAAAGAGGTCGTGATTAATTTATATTTTTATTTTTCTTCGATTTTCGATTTTTTTGAAAATCTATTTTTTTCTCCAATTTTTTCGTTGACCGATAATTATGGAAAAGAAAACGGTAATTCTTGGCAAGGTAGAAATCCCGAGGATGCAGCCTCGTCGTCTCGTCACGTATTCGAACGACGCTCCCTCTTTTCGTCGCTGTATTTTTAGAGATGTATTTTTTTTTTTCCCTGAAACGAAATAATCATCCGTGGGTCTCGTAGTTAATCACGGTCGGGCAGCTATCACCCAAAGTTTAATCCCCGAACGGCGACGCCCGAACGAATGCCGTAACAATTTTTTTTTCTCTTTGGAATTTGCCTCATCGAACCGAGACGAAAATCTTGTTACACAATTGTCCGAAACTTTCATTGATTTTTTTCGTTCAAATAAAATTATTTGTAAAATGAATAAATAAATTTTAGATAAATTAAAAAATTAAAAATGTTGTTAAAGCCGAAGTAAAGATGCCGAGCGGGAACGTGGACAAACCCGTGATCGAGGACAATCGCGATGGCACAGTGTCCATCAAGTACGATCCGAGAGAGGAGGGACTTCACGAGCTATACGTCAAATTCAACGGCGAACACGTTCACGGTACGTAATTGTTTTCCATTTGATCATATTTCAAAAGAGTTTTTCGAGGAAACTTTGATTTTATACACACGCCCCATAAATATTTAAATATCAACAACAAGCTGCGATTAAAAACCGAATAATTAAAAATAAAAATCAGCTTCTTCATAGATAAATTCTCGTTCACTATTTACGATTCGAAGGAAGCAAATAACTAAAGTTTCAAATTGTTTCCATTATCCCCTCATCATGACAATCGACTGTCAGATTATTTTTCATAATCGTTACCATCTGATGATAATAATGAATAGAGGTGTCAATTGCATCGACAACGATTTTTAATCGAAAATAATTTTTTCTTTTGACATCAAGGTTCGCCATTCAAGTTTCACGTTGACTCGCTGGCAAGTGGATACGTAACGGCTTACGGCCCGGGTCTGATTTACGGTGTTTGCGGTGAACCCGGCAACTTCACCATCTCGACGCAGGGCGCGGGAGCCGGTGGATTGTCCCTCGCCGTCGAGGGACCCAGCAAGGCCGACATATCCTGTCACGACAATGCGGACGGAACAATATCGGTGTCTTATCTGCCCACCGCTCCCGGCGAGTACAAGATATCCGTCAAGTTCGGCGACAAACCGATCAAGGGTAGTCCCTACGTCGCCAAGATCACCGGTCGGTATATCCAATCGCCTCGTTTCACCAAAACAAAAACAAAAAACACAATAATTAAATAATCGTTGCTTAATTATAAAAATATTCTCATTAATTATTTTACAAAATTGAAGATATCAAATTTTCATAAAAGTTCAATTAATTAACAGTCAGCGGGGGTGGTTTCATCGAATATAATTTCGTAGACAATTCTTATCGATGTGAAAATTCACAATTTTCCGATTTTATGGGGAAATAAACGAATAATGTTAAATATTAATAATTATCATAGGACAATCATCAAATTCTCTTAATCACAAAAAAAAACAATGAAAAATAAAGGATAGAAAAATAAATAAAAATGAAAATTAAACGATTTTACAGGCGAGGGTCGCAAGCGAAATCAGATCTCCGTGGGTTCATCGAGCGAGGTACAATTGCCCGGAAAAGTCACGGATTCGGACATACGTTCGTTAAACGCCTCGATAACAGCACCGAGCGGTCTCGAGGAGCCGTGTTTCCTGAAGAACATGCCAAACGGCAACATGTGCGTGTCCTTCACGCCCCGCGAATCCGGCGAGCACGTGGTGGCTGTAAAAAAAATGGGCAAACACATAACAAATTCGCCTTTCAAAATTGACGTGAAAGATCGCGAGGTCGGTGACGCGAAGAAGGTCAAAGTAACGGGTAACGCATTGAAAGAAGGAAAAACTCACGTGGAAAATACATTTTCGATCGACACGAGAAACGCCGGATTCGGTGGTCTCTCGTTGTCCATGGAAGGACCGAGCAAGGCCGAGATTCAATGCAAGGACAACGACGATGGTTCGCTAAACATATCGTACAAACCCACCGAACCCGGTTATTACATAATGAATCTCAAATTCGCGGATCATCACGTCGAAGGTTCGCCGTTTACCGTGAAAGTCTCCGGAGAGGGTAGCAATCGTCAACGCGAAAAGATTCAACGCAGACGCGAAGCCGTGCCGATAACCGAAGTCGGTAGTCGTTGCAAATTGACGTTCAAGATGCCCGGCATAACGTCTTTCGATCTCGCGGCCACGGTCACCTCTCCGGGTGGGGTCACCGAAGACGCCGAGATAAAGGAAGTCGAGGATGGTTTGTACGCGGTTGCTTTTGTTCCCAAAGAACTTGGGGTTCATACGGTTTCGGTGCGTTACAAGGAGATGCACATACCGGGTTCGCCGTTTCAATTTACCGTCGGCCCGTTGAGAGACGGCGGGGCTCACAGGGTGCACGCCGGTGGACCGGGTTTGGAGAGAGGCGAACAGGGCGAACCTTGCGAATTCAACATTTGGACCCGCGAAGCCGGTGCCGGCACGCTGGCCGTGTCCGTCGAAGGTCCGAGCAAAGCAGAAATCGATTTCAAGGATCGCAAGGATGGCAGTTGTTACGTCAGCTATCGCGTCACCGAACCTGGTGAGCTTTTATTCATTTATTTCGTTCTTTTTTTTACGTTTTTCGAATTTCCTGATTTAAAAAAATTTTTTTTTTTGATTTTCTGATTTTTTTTAATTCCCTGATTTTTTTAATTTTCTGATTTTTTGGATCGTTCTGAATTTTCGACCTCTACCCGAAATGATATAACTCAATGGACTTGGTTGGATGAGTCTCGGTTGTTCTTTTCTCTTTTTTTTTTTTCGTTTTTGCTACCCTCGAGGCTCTTCATGAAACACCCTCCCTCCCTCCCTCTCTCTCTCTCTCTCTCTCTCTCTCTCTCTCTCTCTCTCTCTCGTTTCTTTAACTCTCGATCCAAAAATATCCGATTCTATATTCGTTTGGACGGATTCATATTTTGGCGGAGACTCGCACGAGGCTTCGTCGAAGCTCCGACGAATAAAGCTTCGCGGTTGAGGCCGAACGGTTTATATTCGTCGAATATATTCGTAGGTGAAAAAAAAAAAAAAAAAAAAAAAATTGGTAAACGGCTCGTTGGTGTTTGTTGGACGGGTTGGTGACGTCAGGGTGGAGAAGAAGCGGAGACGCGTACGAGAGGAGAAGTGGGAAACCGCGTGATTACGCGGTTGCGCTTTTCCGAGCTTGAACGAGCTTGGATAACGCACGCGGGCCAACGCGGAACCATCGTAACGCGCGCGAGAGAGGGACAGGAGGAACAGTTTCGCGCGTCTGATCTTCGGGTCTACAGCTGCACTCTTCGCTTCATTGCTCACGGGATTATTATTGTTTTTTTTTGTTTTGGTTGTTTGTTTTTATCGCTGTCCGTCGCTTTACCACGATTTTCGCGTAAAGCTTCTTCCGGAATTTCGGGAAACGAGTATTGACCCACTTTCGAACATCTGTGTACATATATGTATGCATCAGATTGGTCCTTAGCAAGGGTTGTTTTTAAATTAAAATTCTAACAACCCCCACGGAGGTTCTGAATAATTTTTAAAAAATGTTTGCCAAGTCCTCTCAATCTATTTCTATATAATTTTGAAAAAAAAAAATTGAATATTCCATTGTTATAGGTGAAATATTGAGTTAGGTTCGAGGGGACTTGGCGAACATTTTCTTAAAATTATTCGAAACCTATCTGCGGGGTGTGATCAATTTCAATTAAAAAATGTCAGTTGCTGAGGAATTTATTTATTCATACAGCAAAGAAACACAGAATCCGATGAGCTATTGAATGGTCTCTATAAAAAAAATATCTAGATACATTCTGCCCGTAGTACATAAATATATATATATATATATCTACGGTTATTCGGCCCCTCGTTATTCTTACCGGCTAAACCGCGAGATGGGCACCTTCACCGCTTGCAAGAACATCGTGCTTCGAGGCACAGATGCCAACGAAATAACCAACGAGGACCATGGTCAGTTTGGTATCACTCGAAAATTATGAGACCGTCATGCGCTTGTAATAAAAGAAAAAAACAATGAATATTGATATAAATGAGAATGAAAATTCTTAACCGTCCAGGTTTATCCGTCAATCTGTAAAAATAAAAAAAAAATATAACAATTTGTTTTGAAAAATAATTAAATAAAACAATTTGAACGAATTTCAGGCGATTACAGAGTGGGAATAAAATTCAACGATCAGCACATTCCCGATTCGCCGCACAAAGTTTACGTGTCACCGGCAATGGGAGACGCTCACAAGCTCGAGGTCGCGCAATTCCCGGACAGCGGAGTCCAGCCCGACAAACCCGCGACTTTCCTCGTTCGCAAAAACGGTGCCAAGGGCGAACTTGACGCAAAGGTACGAAATTAAAAAAAAAAGAAACGCAAAAAAAAAAAAAATAACGTGCCAACGAAAATATGAATTTCCATTTTCGCGACTGACAATATTCATGTTTCCAACGAATAGACGAATGACAAAGCCATCTCCCCACAAAACGTAGAAAAAAAAAAAAAATGATAAATGCAATCAATGAGAAATAATAATAATGATAATAAGTTTCCTGACGAATTTACCAGTTTTTGTTGTAATCACAAGATGAGACACGTTCGAAGCACTCGAAGATGATTCACAAACGTGAGAACATTTTCGGTTATACCGATTGCGCAAACGATGATCCAAAAATAACAAATTTTTTGCGAAATAACCGCGGAGCCGAGTAACCGATGCGTGGGCGATTGATACGCTTTCGTCGCGAGGATAAACCCCCCCCCCCCCCACACACGCGTCGTTCCGAGGTCTACATTTTTATTGCCACAGCTGCTCGTTTGTCACACGTCGTTCCGCTTCTTCTTCTTCTTTCTTTTTTTCTCGACTTCTTCTTTTTTTGGAAGCGCTAGTGAAATATTTTTTTTTTTTCATCACAGTCATGAGTCTCTTTGTATTTAATTAATGACCAACGAGCGGATGTGGAAATGAAAATTGTCATTAATTATTTTCGATATAGATGACCATACGATTAAATGATTCAACGTGTGCGTTTTCCGACAGATCGTGTCGCCGAGTGGAATCGAGGACGATTGTTTCATACAATCGATCGATTCGGAGGAATACTCGGTGCGATTTATGGCACGTGAAAATGGCATTCACAATATTCACATAAAATTCAACGGTGTACACATAAACGGCAGTCCTTATCGGGTCAAGGTCGGCAAGGTCGATGCCGACCCAGCGGCCCTTCACGCCTACGGTAACGGTCTGAAGGAAATAAAAACCGGACAGAAGACCGATTTTTTGATCGACACGTGCAACGCCGGATCGGGAGCTCTCGCGGTAACGGTTGACGGTCCGAGCAAAGTCGCCATGGATTGCACCGAGGTCGAGGAGGGCTACAAGGTCAGATACACGCCCCTCGTTCCCGGTGATTATTACATCAGCGTAAAGTACAACGGTTATCACATCGCCGGATCGCCTTACAAGGTTCCATGCATAGGTACAACATTTTTTTTTCACATTTTTTACAAATTTTGAGTCACGTGATTGCAAATGGGGTTTTTTATTTATTTTATTTCATTTTAATTGTTTCAGGTACCGATCTCGCGGAGAGAGGAGCTCAAGAAACGAGCTCGATCGTCGTGGAAACTGTACAGAAGGTGTCCAAGTCGAAGCAGGTCGGTCCTGTGTTGCCTCTATTCAAATCCGACGCCACCAAAGTCACGAGCAAGGGTATGGGATTGAAAAAAGCTTATTTGGGCAAGCAGAATCAATTCACCGTAAATGCTGGTGACGCAGGTGCGTTATTTTTTTATTTTTTTTTCATTTATTTATTCGTTTAATTGTAGTTTGTTCGTTTTTTTGTTCGCGTTATAGACGCGGTCGATACGAGAAGCGTTTGATTGTACCGATTGTCGGTTATTCAGTCTTGCTACCAAGTCCGTTGGTCTCTTCGGAACAGGCGCGCGGGGGGGGGGCGGTAACGTTCCGCGCGCGGATAATAATAATAATAATAAAATCAAACTGGATAAGCTTATAAAAAAATACGTAAAATTAATAATAAATAATAAAAATAAAAAAAATGTTCAGATCAAATCTCTATTTTAGTGTTGAGTGTCTTATTCATACTCTTCGAATATTTTTTTAAACATTGTATTATATACATACGAGGTGTGGTAGAAAAGTAGTGGAGACTATTTTTTTTTTGCAACAAATATTTTGAAATAAATATTTGTTATCCGACTATTCTCAAAAACCTCACACGCATGAAATTAATCGTTTTTAAATGATTTCCATCAGGTAACAACATGATCTTCGTCGGAGTGTACGGCCCAAAGGGCCCGTGCGAGGAGGTTTACGTGAAGCACACCGGTCGCAACAATTACAACGTGAGCTATTTGGTTCGCGAGCGTGGCGAGTACATCGTCATCGTCAAGTGGGGAGACGATCATATTCCCGGATCGCCTTACAAGGTCGACGTTTAAAATTCATATCGTTCGGGGGCAAAAAAAAAAAAAAACAACAAAAATGGCGTGTCACAACCCCCATCGGCAGCAGTTGCATCAGCAGCTCAGTCGCAACGAGTTCATTTTCCACCATTTTCCCCGATTCTCGTCTGCCATTACTTCTCCGCGAGAAAAAAAAAAAGAAAAAGAAAAAAGATCAATGACATTATCGATATAATTATTTTTGTGAAGCTTGTGAAACGTAGGCCCGCACCTGTACGATCAGTTCGTCGGTCTTCGAAACGGACTAAAGTCCATTTCATCGACTCACCGACCGACCCACGTCTTCGATGACGTTTTTCAACGAAGCGTTGACAATCATCGCTTATTAATTAATTATTGACATAAAAAAAAAAACACACGGGACGTACCAATTTGTGCCTTTTGATTTTTTTAAAATTCAATGTACAACAATAATAATCGAAACCACTCGTGGCCTTGATCATTGCGTGTTATGTGAATTTTATTATATCCATATCTATCTATCTATGTATCAGAGTGGTATTTGAAAATTAAATATTTGGCGTCCGGCCATGAAGAGCTAGTTTTTGGTGACACAGAATAGATAATTTTTTTATTTGTGCAACAACAAAAATTAAACCCGTTAAAACGGGTGCTTGAATCGTGATAAAAATCATTTTTTGATTTCTGAAATCTGCAAAAATCTGTTTTTATCACAACTCTACACAGAGATAAATGCATACTTACACACATGCACGCGATAAAATGTTCACGCCATAAAGAATTAAGCTGTCGTATAAACTATAAATAATAATTATGTTATCGATTATACAATAGCCCATATATATATACATGAAAATATATTATACATACGTATATGTGTATATAAAAATACATACATACAAACATTACATACACGTAAACACGCGCAAAGTCTGTTGAAAATTGGGGTAGAAATAAAAACAAATAATATATTTATTAATTACAAGAATTCTTTGATTTTCCGGCAAACAACCAGATACAAACCCTCAATCTAACCGAAAAGTTTTCTTTCTTTTATATTATATGTAATCTAGTGAAATTTCATTAAGTTATCGAAACGTCGACCCGGAAGAACGCGAAAACAAATCGACGAAGCGTCGCTCGAGACGAACTCCTCACCCGTTCAACGACAGACTCATTCGACCATCGCTCTCGACGCATTTTATTTTTATTTATCATTATTATTATTATTATTTTTTCACGACCTCAATCGTCCTCTTGAAAATGTCGTCCGCGAAAACGTAATCATCACCGTGAAAACGCCCTCCTCGCCACTTCCGGTACTCACACTCGCCCCCGGTCCATCTCCCTTTCTACGTGACTGCATCTCGCTTCGATCATCCAACCCCCACCCTGGCAACCTTCATCGCATTTACTCCGAAAAATACACGAGACAAAACGATTCACAATCAATCACTATTTTTCATTAAAATTCATCGAATTTGATAACTAATTCAATCGATGACCTCAAGCAAAGTCCTCCCCTAATTCAATACATTTATTCTTCATTTCTTCGAACAAATATCTTTTTATTAACAGCCACTATCGAGCTTTTTTCTATCTCCTAAAAGTAAAGTATTTCGAGAGAGTAACCGGTTGAATTTTTACATCAAAATAATTAAACGACGTTATTTCAAGGTTGAAGAACAATGCGACCAAAAAGGGTTAATAATAAAAACAACCACAATAATAAAAAAAATATCTATATATTATATTTTTCGATCTCACGAACGAAAAAAGAGAGAAGAAAATAAAAAAAATGGATGAAACAAAAAACGCAAACCGTGCAACGAGGGGTGGTGGTAAAAAGATGAGGTTGTGCTTGAGGTGCGCAACCGCGAGCGACGTAGGACGATGTGGAAAGTCGAACGTCGCACCTGTTCGCGAATGTGGTCGCAGTGGCGGTGGGTGGTACCGGTGATAAGTGCCGCACGGGCGGTGCCCGTATACCCCCCCCCCCCCTCCCCCCTATCGCAAAATGTTTCTCAGGCCGCGTCTCCGCGTGACCGGGCGCGTCATGAGCCCGCGCGTGATCGAGAGCCACACGTACCGACTCGTACTTGCGGTCCACGGGCGGCTATCTCCGCGGGGTTGGAGGACCTCAGAAAGCTTCCCGGCCACACGATAGGACGATGGGCGGTGCTTGCCGTTGCTCCGCCGCTCGACTCCCTCCACCCGTCGCCCGTTGAGCAACCCGAGTTGCGCGGTCGATCGCCCCCGCGTTGTATCGCCCGAAGACGCGCGCCTCCCCCTGCATGACAGGCTCCATCCTTGTCTCGCGCTATATATTCTTCGCGAGCACCGCGTATAGCTCCGTTCGAGCAACGGGGCCGGCGACCTCTTCAGACGCGCGCACGACGCGTTACAGCGAGGTTCCGTCTCCCGGATATATCGTCTTTTTTTTTTTTAATTTTCTTTACACTTATCAATCGCTCTTGGATGTATTTTCTCTTTTTCAGCCATGTTGCAACTGTTGTCTCTTCTCGCTCTATCACTTTTTTTTTAGTCTGCTCTTCATTGTCTCTATCTCATTTCTCTCCATCGTTTTCTTTATCTCTTCTTTCGCTCAACGAACTAAGCTTTCTCTCTCACAATCAGTCTCGTCCTCTCTTCCGCGCTCTGTATCTCTCTCTCTCTCTCTCTCTCTCTCTCTCTCTCTTTCGAGTGACGATTGAGACATTCGCCACTTGAGGAATTAGTCCGTCGACGCGGCTCGAGAGTTTAGACGAGTTTACACGGAGCACAGGTAACTCTCCGTGTCCAAATAAATATATAATGTACATCCGTGTATAGTCATGGAGTATGCGACATATACGGCAGAGGTAGAAAGTAGATAAAGCCAGAGTAGGGTCAGCCGGAGCAAGAGCGAGAGAGAGAGAGAAGAATTGCGTCGGTGTAGTCTCGCGTGAAAAGCGCTATGTGGCGGTAGGCGGAGCTTTCTCGTACTCGTATTCGCCGACCCCCCTCCCCCGCTACGGCTTATTTCGACGCGGGCAAACCTCCCACCCGTAACGAAACGACCGCCAGCTTTCATGTAGTTTTATATCGCGCGGGAGGTGACCCCGCGCCACCCCCTTGGGTGTGATTTGACCCGGCGTGGCCTCAGTCGCGTCTCTCTTACCTCGTACATATATATATATACTGCGTTTGGCTGCACGTAAGAAGTGTTCATGGTACAGTGCCAATCGTTCTCGTACCGCAACGTCTCGGTTTCGCCGCGGAATATGGAAGCATCCGGACGCGGAAGCACATAAATATATCCAGGCTTGACGCCCCCCCCCCCCCCCACAACCCCATTATACACTGGAGTCGGCGATAAAATTGTTGTACCAAAGTCACGGACAGGTTATATGCAGTTGCGGCTACGTGTGTATGCATTTACTTTAGGTGAGGTTAGGTTCGTCGTTCCATGTACGACGCGTTCGAAAAGGGGGGCACACGACGCATGCCGAGTGCAACGGAGGCGTTGCCGCGCCCCTCTCGTCGCCATTTTGCCACCGCGGAAAATTTTCTTGCGAAACACACGCTCTCGTCTGGCACGCCGCGGCCGCATTAGTTGCAACGGCCAACCGGAACTTTACGTCTGGTGCAACGCGAGGGGGGCGGTCGTCCCTTGCGGCTTTGTAATTACGATTTTGTCGGCCAACGCCAACTTTTCGCGATAACGATGTTTAATGTTTTTCGGTTATTTCTGCAGCGGAAATGAGGAGCGAATATTTATTCGTTGAGAAGTGTTGTCCGGGTTGCGGTTTGCTCGATGTATTTTTTTATTTCTCTCGGTTGGTCTTTTGGGATTATTCGGGTGGAAAAACTTTGATGGGGAAAAAATGAACTTTTCCTCGTTACGGCGTGGGAAAGAGGGGGACACGGAAGATGCGACGAGACAAGATGGAGACACAATTGGATTCGATTACACACTCGATGAATAGTCTTTATTTCGAATACAGAACAGCTTCGGAATAATTTGTTTGTTTTTTTTTTTGTTTGTTCGTTTTGTTATTATTATTAGTTGATTTTTTTTCGCCCGTAAGGAGGCAGTCATTTTACGTATTTACACGAAGATTCGCCGATCGAATCTTCGGCATTCCAACGCAATTGTATTTTCATCGTTGAAACGAGCAATTTAATTTTTTTGTCATTTATTAATTTGTTTCCTCATTTTTGAATTTTTTTTTTCGCTTAAACGATGGAACAAACTTTTTAGTTGTTGTTTTTTGTTTTTTCATTTGTTATCGATTGCCTATCTATCTACGAACGTTGGTTGGTAGTCGTTTCGTGCGTTTCGTTCGATCGCTTCTCGTTTTTTCTTCGTTTTTGTAGTTTTCCGCGAGGTGCGAGGAACGACGTGGGATTCGGACCGAGTCCGACGATGTTAATCATATTAATTCGTCGATACTCGTTGGGGCGTGTTTTTCGTAATTTTCCGTTGTTTTATTTTTATTTTTATTTATTTTATTAATTTTTTTTTGTATTCGTCGTTCTTAATAATTTCTAGGAGTTAATTTACTAGACGCTAAATACGTTCAACGTTACGTCAAAGTCTGTTGATAAACGTATGTTAATATACAAATGTACAGAAAGAACGAATGGACGATGTCTCGGTGTGACGAAGACGGCGATACGCGATCGTCGCTGTTCGTCACTCGGGAAAACGCGTCCGGGGACTCGTCGATGATCCTCGGTCTCGGCGACGATTCGCTCACATGTAGATCCTTCGTAGATCCGACGGTGACGTGATCATGTTGCACTGCGGACAGAGCTTTTTCGCGCCCTGAAAGCACAAACACGATTGGGTTGTGAAATAAAAAAATAAATTAAATAAATAAATAAATAAAATAAAAAGAAATATGTTTACGTAGATCTAAGTGTACTCACCAGCGTGTGAAGCCAGCATTGTTCGCAGTGCACGTGCCAGCAACATACCGAAGTCACGGGTTTCTTGTATTGTTCCTGAAAATAATTCAAATGGCCGTGTTTTTTGTTTTTTTTTTTCCAAATTTTCATCTTTGATGTTTATCGAGCAGTTGAAACTTATATTATTATTATTTTTAATTTTTTTAAAGAATATCCTCGATACAACGATAAAATATAAAATACACAATAAGCGATCGAACTCACCATGCATATGAGACACTTGAAGAGTTGTCCCCTCATCTCGGCCTCGAGTTCGCGAATGCGTCCGCGCAGAGCCTCGACCACGGGACCGTCGGCCGGGTCTCTCCTCGCGTCCTCGGTCTCGGCATTGCCGTGTCGGCCCAGACCCGTGGAGCACGGCGAGGGTGGAGAATTCGTCGTTCCGGTGGTTCCGGGTTCGGGTTTGACCTCGACCTGTGCGCCGTGCGGCTGATCGGGCGGCGTGTGGGGCGTCAACGGGGCATTGGGCGAGATAACGGCTTCCCGAAGAGCGTCGCGTTCCTTTTGCTCGCGCGGGGTTCCCTCCCCGCGAGGCGCTATCACATCGGCCTCGGAATATTGCGGAGGACCGAATTGCGCCGCGTCATCGCCGTCCACCACCAGATCGACGTCATCCTCGTCCTGATTTCCACCCGGACCGCAACCACCCCCGCCCCCGCCGTTACCCCCACCACCTCGATTGCTCGACGTCGCCAGACCGACGGCTGGAACAAATTATTATTATTTTTTCACAAATTTTCGACGACGAAATAATTTTTGTTATTAATTTTTTTTTTTTTTCCGCTTACCGGAAAATCCGCCGACGAGCATGGTCGTCGCCCTGACGCGTCTCTGTCCCGCCCATTCGTATTCCTCGAAGGTCTCTGCATCGCCTTCCACGTCGACTTCCTCGTCGTCCAGGCCCGTGGGGTTGTGCCTCGTCGGATTTGCAGCACCGTTGTGCTTGTTCAAGCATCTCTCAACGTGCTGATTTAGTTCCTCGGGCGTGCCGGACAGACGCTCGCTGCAAACCGGACACGCCGGCTCGTCGGCCTTTCTTTTCCTGTTCTTCACCCGGATTCGAGCCTAGAAACATATTTTTTATCATTTACGTTAATAGTAATCTCACGTAAAAATTGAATAAAAAAATAAATAGTAAATAAAATAGGCATTAATAAAAAAATATCTAACCTGACGATTCGCCTTTATTCTCTTGTAAGTCTCCCATCTGCCCTGAGGCGTGCCGTCGGTCGTCGACGGGGCGTGAAGCATGGGTCCGTGCGGATGATCCGGATGATGACCCGGCGGAGGACCGATCGCCGATCTCTGTCTCGGTCGGGAATTTCCCGTGGTTACTTTGTACAAACGATCCAACTCTTGAGCGAAATGTTGCTCCAATTCTTGGGGTCTCACCGTTACCCCGCATACCGGACAGCACGAAGGATCCGATGGGAATTTCTTTTTGCCTGTGATAAACGAAAAAAAAACGAAGCAAAATAATTAATCGATATTGAAAATAGAAAATCGAGTTCACGATTGATAAAGAAAAAAATAAGAAATTGATCGCAACGAGAAAATGGGAAACTCTTATTGTTGATTAAAAATTATATCGTCAATACGTGTCAAATGGATCAGCAATTGATAATTATTCAATTAATTATTTCGTGACAAATAATAATAATAATAATCCTGATCCATCATCGTTATTATTCCGATTCACACTTAAAAAATAGAATTTTCTGCAAGAATTCATTCTCATACAATCGAACATACTTCTTTCTTTCGAATTATACATTTCTCGAAGATAATAATAATTGTTATTCTTAAGCCGAGTGTTAGTCATCCGCCGACGATGTAAAAATGCAAAATGTGAATATGGGTTCGGGGACAGCTGTGGCCACTCACGACCGCAGATATTTGTTTATTTGTTCGTGCGAGTTACGTGAGTTCTCGTATATAGAGAGGCTGGTGCAATGTGAGCAACGGTTCTCGAGATTTTCTCGGCTAGACGCTCGACACGCGTCTTATTCATATCGGTGTCAACCCCTCTGACCCCCTCCCCATCCCCCCCCCCCCGTGACCGATACTCCGGTCCTGCGTGTACAATAGACACGACTACACTTATATATATATGTGTATGTATTAACGTGGTGGGACGTAAGAATGAGCAGCCAAACCAAATAACCCACGCTCATCCCCCGGAAGTGGGTTCGGGTATCGTTCGTCGTGTATTTTCACAGCCCCGTCGACGAATACCCGGTCGACCCGATACAACACACGCTCGGGGTCTCGTACCGTGATACGGAACATTTGGAAACAGTCCGAGAGACCGACGTCTTGGAATTTTTCTTTTTTTTCTCTCTTCTTTTCTTTTTTTTCCACCCGAATTTTTTACACTTTTCGAACGAGCCAAACGAACGAGAATAATATATATCGGTAAGTTGTGGGTGAAAAACGTGACACTGCGTATTTGTCGAAACGGAAAGAGACTTTCGAACGGGGTTATGTTATGATATCGTACATGTTATCCGGAAAAAAATACCGGAAATGTGTTTTCCTCATTTTCAAAAAAAAAAAAAGTATTTTGTAGCTGAATAAGATGGCTGAATATAAAAATGAAGAAACGCCAACATTGCAATCGAATCACTCCTTTCCGACCTTTAAAATATACACACGACAAACGACGTCGAATATCACAACGAATTCGATAAATTATTTTCCAAACAAAAAAAAAAAAAACGATTCTCATAGTTGGCCATGTTCGAAGTTGCCGGGACCTCGGAGAGATCGAGAGCTCAATCGTTTCGTCCCTTTCGCAGTATCGCGCTTATTTGAGAAATACCAAAGAGCATTCCACGCGAAACGCTTAACATATCGTCGGGCGCGAATAGTATTAGCCGCTCGTTCTCCATAGACACACACACACACCCACATATTCGACTCTTTGTCCCCCGAAGGCATTTTCACGGTCCACCCTCGTACAGCGCCTGGAAAAAAGCTCGCTCGCACACACACACACACACGAAAACGTCCCGGCTCTTGCTTCTATTTCCCTTTCTTCGTTCCTTATTTTTTGCCATCCCCCGTTCAATTAAGTGGCCTCGCAAATTTATGTGTCCCGTCGGTTATTTCGCCCCGGCGTTACCCTGTTCGATATATTCCCTTTCCTCTTCTCCTTTATCGCGAACCAACGCGAACTCCATGACCCCGCGAGACGTTCATATCCAACAAAATCCAACGCCCGTCCCACCAATTTTCAACCCGAAATCGCTTTGTGAAAAAAAAAAAAAAAATAATAAAGAAGTTAAAACTTGCTGAGAAAGCATTTTCATTTTACAAATCTTACGAATAAACTAAAACGAAAATAAGCGAATAAAAACATTGAAAAAAAGATAACTGACACAAACGCGATTGTGGAGAGCAAGATGCGAATGTGTCAAAGATTTCGGAAAATAAAGCAGATTACAAGACGAGGTCGTTTAAGTACGTCGTTGCTATTTAAAGTGTCCCACGGTTGAACGTCGTAATTAATGGAAAAGCGCGGTGGGCCCTTTTCGCTGAAAACCGAGGGTTGCACCTCATTTCACGAAAATATCTCAAGTTCTCAACTATCGTTTTCAACGAGGGATGCTCAGGGGCTCGCGGAGAAGAAAAGAGAGAGAGAGAGAAGGGTCTTTTTTATATTTTTCTTTCTTTCTCTCTTCTCTTTTCTTTCCGTTATTGTTTCTCTGTTATTTTTTTTTCCAACTATTTATCTCGGTGGCGTAACCGCTCGACCCGCCGGTGGACGACGACGAGGTCGTAAACGCTTTTTAAAAAGTATCCTCGAGATCCCAGAAGGGAGAAAGAGAGAGGCAGCAGTTACCATAACCGCGCTATCATTTACACTTAGTCCCCCCTCGAGTCTACTTCGTCGCGCCGATGAAGGCTTTTCACCACGAGCTAGATTCGCGAGGTTGCGAAAAAATAAAAAAATATCTTCATTGTCGCGCGATAGACCGATTTCGTATCTTTAATTAAAATAACAAAAATGTCGGAGGAAGATGTGAATGGGCGGGGGGTGAATCGAGTTGGATCGTCGCTGGTTTAACGAGTGTGCAGATGCGAATGCGGTAAGAGGGAAAAAAAAGAAAACAGTCGAATTGAGAATCTCCGTATTTTTTGAAGTCGGTTAAAAAGTCGGACAAGCGTGATTACGACTCGCGCCCCCGACGATTCCCCCGCACAGTTATAAATTTTAAGATTCCGGGTCAACCGGAATATTCGATCTTTCGGGTCTTCATGGTCGGAAAATTGACGGACGGACAACCGAGTGACTTCATAAGGGTTTTATTTTTTGCCATATGTATGTTTGTGCAAATAATAGCTGAGACATCATCCGGTGTGTCCGGAACAGTGATCGTAGGCCCTCCCCCGCGCGACCCTCCCAGTTAAACTCGGTTAAACACCGAGCGCATTGCGTCGCTTAATCCGGATTTAATTAAATAACCAGCTCTCTCTCTCTCTCTCTCTCACTCTCTCCCGCGGGGCACTTCCACTCATCTCCGTGGCTCAATGATCCCCGAACTCCGAAGTTCACATCGTTAGGGGATGAGCGGGGGAAGGGGGGAAGGAAGGAGAGCGCGCGCCCTCGATCGTTCCTCCGCGCGCTTCGTTCCTCCATTACCCCCAAGGATAGGGTTGATGTCACGACTGTCTGCCAAAATCAGGATTTCGAATTAACCACAACTGTTGTTCGAATTAAATCGTCGGCAATGCGACAGCGCGTCCGAGCATCTCGTACATTAATGATTATATATTATTTCGGTCCTGTGCAAGGGTAATTTTGATTTGAAATTGCGCAACCCCTCACGTAGGCTTTAAATAATTTTTTTTAAATGTTCGCTATGAAAAGTTTATCGAGTTTATTTATCTGGGCTTGAATATCAACGTAAGAAAAATTTTCTCGTCATCAGAAAAATGCGTACTAATTTTAGCTATGATCGATAAACTCGATGAACATTTCATGGTATATAATTTGAAAAAAAAAAATTTATTTCCATAGACAGGGTTAAATATTAAGATTGGGAAGACGTCGCGAAAATTTTTATATATTATTTGGAACCTATGAGGGAGAGTTTACGCAATTTTAATCCAAAGAATGACCCTTGCTAAAGACCAACCTAATATATATATATATATATTTATATATCGTCGTTAGTGACGTTGGTAAATAATCTTTCGTACACGAATATACAGTCGTTTGATAAATTATTTCGTGGACTATAAATTTTCTAACGGTCTCGTAAAACGACGATGAAGAAATTATTTTCGTGCGTAATTTTATCTTCGCGAGTAAGGGAGCGCGATTGACTTTCCCACTCTCGTTAACGTTTTTCATTCTCTCTTTCTCTATTTTTCGTGTGGAGTAAAAGAGACACGGAGAGAGAAAGGATGGGGGAACGGAACGCGAAGCGCAACCAGCGAGTAACGTAGATTCGAATAGCCGGAGTGTAGGCGCGAAACGACCGTTTTATTAATAACTTAAGCCCCGCGGTAACAGCGGACCGAGAGAGAGGGGCTATTCTTAACAATTATCCCGGCTTGTCCCCGGAGTTATCCGTAATGAAATGATAACGGCTCGTTTCAACGACGAGCCCCGGTTCTCTACGTGCCGTACGATTTTCCTCCCTCGTAGACACTCCGCCTTTCCTCCCCCCACATACGGACACGCGTCAAACGCACGTTAATCGCACGGAAAGACCCGAAACTAGTGTGTGTACCAATTGTAAGTGACAAAATCGGATTATGGGTTATATTTATATTCATACAATAAGTTATAATGTACCATCGCTATTGCATTACATTACAACACTTATCGCATATCAGAATGTACCATAATAATCAATCACTCGTGTTAATTATTCATTTTTATTACAGAAACTTGACAATACGAATTGTCACATGACGACTCATCAAAGTTATCGGTTGAAAAACATCCAAGTATTTAAAATACGATTTTCATACGTTACGAGGGTGAGTTTTGCGGTGTGGGAGTGAAAGTGGCTGACGCGAATGAAAAGGCAAACCGTCGAGTGTCGGTCGGGGGGGATGAGAAAGGGTTGCGGCGCACGGCATGGCTCCACGATTGGAGGAGGTTCGGTCATAAGTTCGGCAGTTAGGGATGTAAGAGTTGGGCAGAGGGTTGCTTGTACTTTGGTAGACGGTGTATATAAGTGTGTGGATTAGTTTTGGTATAGTTGTGAGAAGGAGTATAGCGGTAGATTGGCGGCGGGGGTCCGGTTGTAGTGGCGCGTGTACGACCATCCGGTTTGGATTCACGGTTTCGCGAGATGCACTAACACATCGAGAAACTAAGAGGTAACGCAGCAGCAGCAGCACGAGCGGTAGATATACCATATACCTTCTGGTGAAACGAGATATGCTGCGAAGGAAGAGAAGTGGAATGAGAGATCACGGTTAAGAACGAGGACGAGAGAGTCCTTTCATGCATACCGGAGTATCTCCTTGTGGCGCGTATCCGCGTGCCCCAAGCGGAAGATGCTGGGACTATATCTCTCTCTGTTCTCTGTCTCTCTCAGCTCGACGCTTAAATCTATCTCGCGTATCATAACGCGATCGCACGAGTTACGCGACCGTCATCGTCAACCCGGACGGACACGGCCATGATCTGCGATCTTCATTCGGTTATTTTAAAGAAATTTAAAAAAAATATATATATTTTTTCGTTTCGTCTTTCCAAAGCTTGCGAGAATTTTCGAATCTTCGATTCTCATTTCGAATCGATTCGATATATCGTTATCGATATATAGCACCCCCGTAAAATTGTTTCACGATTTAATTCGTTCAGTCCGAAACAAGATTTTGTTTGATTTTTGTTTATTCGCGATCGAAGAAAGAAGCGAGAATAATATTGAGAGGTGCTCTCATAGCCGAAGGGGGGGGATTAAAAGGTCCTGAAGCGATGTTGATGTATCTCAGCGAGAAGAGAGATTTCTGGGGTGAACGGAGGATGGGGGGGATTTATCAAAGAGGGGTTGTTCCCGGATTTTCCGGAGACTGAGACCAACCGGAGATTTTTCCGGGGGGGAAAAACGTCGAGCGAGTCTGATCTTTCCTTTGGTCGATGTGCAGAGTCACGCGTCACCGCGTTCACTCGGTTCTCGGCTGCTCGTCCGTCTCTCATATAGACATTCCGAACCCCCCCCCCCCCTCGACCCGGGCTTCACGGGCCAGCGGGGGGGTTGTACCTCGCTCTTTCCTAACCAGCACGGTTGTGCTACATGCTCTTAACGTGCGTGAAACAAACCCCCGAGAGTAACCGCCCAACTAGACACACTCATATATATCTATATATATATATATTAGGGTGTGTAAAAAGGCAAAGTTTTTTGATTCTTATGGTGACTCCTCCATCAGAAGTAGATACTATTTGAAGTCATTCGTCGATAATCGACAATTTCGAGGCTGTGGGTTAATGGCGAAGATTTCGTAAACGTTTTGGGGAAAGAGGGTAAAGTGTCGTGTGAAAGGTCGTTCAAGAGGACACGGAGGCTTGCTCGATGCTGCTGCGAGGTGCGCGTCTCGTGTCGGTCGTCTTTACTCGCCAGTTTTAGCTTCGAGAGGTTGGGTCCCCCGCCCCCCCCCCCCCCGGTCTTTGGCGACCCCCCGCGGTTCTCGCCACCCTTAAATCACGCCTGTTTGTAATTAAGTGAATGAATGGCCTGTATCAGAGTTAATATTTGCGACATGAGGCACGACGCTGCCGCGGAGACAAATCCCTTATATATCATCGTGAACGCCCGGGCCATGTACGCCGTAATGTATCGCGTGGCCTCTCCCTCGCTCTCTCTCTCTCTTTTCTTTCGCCCGGAGGATGGGGTAACGCCCGACGGACGTTGGGAACGCATCGACGCGAGACCGCGAATCGCGAATGTCGATTTATGTCACCCACGAAGCCGGTGGAAATATCGCGAATAAGTTTTTAAAAAATTTATTTTACATTACTAAAATTCGTGTGGAAATCCGTTGGGGGTGAAGTCGGTTGGTTCCAGGCAACTTTTCGACCTTCGTGAGGGCAGATTATGATTCGTATATACATATATATAAATTAAGGGATTTTTTACGATATCATCATCGTTGGAAAAAAATGCAATCGCACGATGTAAATAAATAAATAAATAAATAAATAAACAAATAAATAAAAATATTTTGAAAGCCAAATCGCAGAGGCATCTCGAATCACGAGAGTAATGGATCTCGGTGGAAAACGAACATACATACGCACCATCGTACATCGACGAGGCGAGTGGTGGGAGGAAGGTGAAAAAAAAAAAAAAACGATGAAACGAAGCGGGCGGAACAGCGATGATCGTCCGTCGGACGGTGGCCCGGCGGCGATTCTTCTCGCGCGTAGAACAGTCCGGATTATACATACCTACACTGTGAAATAATACGAGCAACGAGTATTCGCGGTTGTTCGGATCTCGTGGAAGCAGAAGCACCATCAGAAGCAAACGTCAGCGGGCCTATCTCTCTCTCTCTCTCTCTCTTGCTCGATCTCGGCGTACGTTGTTGCGACGGCGTGTTTGTAAGCCTGCCAATACTCATAAATACGTCCGGTGGCCGGCGATATCTCACTCTGGAGACCCGGGCCGCGGTTTCGTTCCACACACACACAGTTTCTATATACACCGTCGTAACAGTTTTACCACCGGACTTATTCCGTACCTCCCCCCCCCCCCCCCCCCCCAAACGACTTTGCGAGCGAGAGCGAGATTCCATCCGTTCGGGACCCTCAATCGTCTTCATTCACCGCTCCGCGAGAGAGAGCTTCTTCGTCGCTGCCTCGATTTTTCGATCGACGATCGACCGATACCTCTCAGTCGTATCTCTCTCTCTCTCTTTCTCTTTCTCTCGATTGTCTCAATCTTTTCTTTTTCATTCTCTTTTTGTAAGATTCAACCGGAAAAAAAAATAAACAAAAACAAATGGCGACCCACGTGGTAATTCGTTTATTCCTTACCGTCCGAGAGCACCCCCCCCCCCCGCCGCGCCCAAAAGATTCGAAATAGTAATACAATATTCGTAATTCTTTTCGGACTTTGGGTTGTCCCTGGGGAGGGAGCAAATCTCTTCGTTAAAACAGAATTGCATCTATTCACGAAGCAGATTCTCCAATTTATCAATGGGGAAAAGTCGAAAAAAATCATGGCAACGATAAATACCCGATAAAATTCTGTTTATTCGTACTTCGATATCTAAATGAATTAAATAAAATAATAATAATAATAATGACGTCGTAACGCTTCCATTCCGTCGCGGGAGTACGATAGTCGCGCCGTTACAAATAAATATCCCACTAAATTTACATTAATTCATTACTCAGATAGCAAAAGTGCTCGAATAAAAATCCAGAACGAGATTAAAAAAAAAACAAAAATTTATATATAAAAATCCCAGCAGATATCGCTGAGAATAAATGTCAACCAACGTTCATCCATAAGTTGAAAACAAATATCGCTTCAACACCAGTTGTAACATTTTATTTTTTATTTATATAATTTTTTTTTCATGACAATCAAACACGTCACAATATATCCGGTCGTCCGATAAGATTGATCAAATGGAAATTGACGTGACGTTGAATATATTTAACTATTGCTATCCTAAGAAGACCGCGTGAGAAGACGTTGGGATATAAATGGAGAAAAAAAGGATATAAATGAGAGTGCGGAAAGATTGTCGCATGCGTTTGTATCGCAAGAAGCAAAGCCCCCGACGGACTTGGTGTTCGAACGTTGCATATACAGACGAAAAGGCAGAAGAAGCCAGAAAGATGTCACCGTTGGAAAAGGCTGCCTCTCTCTCTCTCTCTCTCTCTCTCTCTTTCTCTCTCGCTTACTCACTCCATGGTTATATCCTTGAGTGGCGTTCTCCACGTAAGGTGGCAACCCGGCTCCTCGGATAAAGAAGATAAAGAAGCGTGACTCTCGCGGAGGATGTACGAAGAAAGAGAAGAGATAGAGAGAGAGAGAGAGAGAGATCTCTCTCGTGGTCCGCAGCAGAGCCCGTGGGCCCCCACGGTTGCTTTATGAAGTAGACCTCGGGACTGGTATACGTTATTACATTATCGGGCAACACGCACTACCGCCACCGTTGCTATCTCTCTCCCTCGGCTCATTTATCTCCCTCTCTCTCTCTCTCTTTCTCTTTCCACATGCATATGGGGAAATACGTCTCAATTTGAATGGCTCAAAACCATCGCCCCTTCATAAATGGGCGAAAAATGTATTTTTTTTCAGTTTCGAGTAATTAAAAAATATTCCCGGATTTTTTTCAAAATTTTTTCCCCACCCCTTTGTCCGTAAAAAAAATTGGGGACCAACGAAATGCATGTGCAACACGTTCAACTTGCCACACACGTAAGTACGAACAAATGTAGATACAAACGTTATACCGTGCTTGATATAAAATCCAGAATCCAACCACCGCCAACCACTAAACTAAAACATACGTCCCTATCCCTATCGCCTTTTCCGCCAGGGTTGGGGAGAGGGAGGAGGAACTGAAAGCGAGGTGATTGCCGATGTTGGTTGTGCTGCCGCCCGGTGGCGAGGCTCGGTCGACGCGTTCTTGCCGCGAGGCCGCCATCCGAGACCCGGGTAATTGGAACCGAGTAAAAAGAAACGTGCCCCACCCCCTCCTCTCCATTCTCGCGGTCCTATCTCTGCTAATAAATACGTTGCTACCGCGTATTACCCGTTGGACGATAATAAATTTGCGAAATAAATGATTGTTGCGAGGGGGGAGGGGGGCCGCCACACCGCGGCTTCACGGCCCGAAACTGCACGGGCCCCTCGCTCTCTCTCTCAAGTCCTATCTAAACGATCATCGTCCCGCACCGAACGAGAGAGAAAAACGTATTTTTGTCGTCTTGCACGGTTTTTTTTTTTAATGGAAAATTATCGAATTAAAATGTACTACAGACGTACGCTTGAATTAAGATTAATTTTATCATTAATTTCAAATAAAAGTGACGACGGTTATAACTTTCCGCCAAAATAATGACAAAAAAAAAAAACAGAACAAAATAATAATAATAATAATAATAATAATAATAATAATAATAATAATAATAATTCTTGATCCGTCTGAAAAATTGTGAGAAAAAATCCCAAAACACTACACACGTTGACGATAACGAAGAAACTGGTTCATAACGGAGTTAAGGGTTTGCCGGAGGTCACACTCGATATACATATGTATAACATACTCGACGCAGTTTGTCCGAAACCGAAGCAATGATACACACACGCTTCGGCGAGAGGACGCGCGGAGTGAGAGAAGGTTGGAAGAGGGTGGCCTCTGCTATCATAAACGTGACGGCTGACGTGTACGCGCTGTGCTTTGAGTTCTTTGATATCGCTGAAGCGTAAGGACGTTTTGGCAGACGCGAGCGAGCGAGCGAGCGTTCGGTCGGTCGGTTGAATTCAGGATCCGTTGGACGCGGACGAACACGCCGCGCGCGGGTTCACAGTATAGTGGCCCGGTTATGATTGTGATGTTACAATTTTGGATCCCAACATCGGACGTTATAACCCAACGGAATGTTTGGGGGGGCTTTCCCACAACGTTGTTACCCCGTTTCTCCGCATTCGAACTAAATCTCACTGTCTCTCACTCACTCTCTCTCTCTCGCTCTCTCCTCAACCGAGGCTAAACGCACACATACACATTAATGTATGGTAAAGCGTGGATGCACATGTCTGGCCATCGGGCCAGGCCGCATCGGAGAACGCTAATCAAACGGGCCAACCCGCTGTGCGAATATTAATTAAACTCTCGGTTGCCACGCGTGCTCGTGTATGTGCGTGTGTGTGTGTACACGAGCGTTTATGGTTCTGGGATATCGGTGAGCGTCCGTAACGGCTATGTCCCGCAAAGCACGCATATGTGAGACAAGTTCCGAGAGGTATTGCACGAGGAAAGAAATAAACCAGATGCACATATGGAAAACAGGAGAATATGAGTTCATGAGAATTATTACACGCTCGTCGTGAGTTACTCCGCGGCGAATCTTGTGGGGTTTTCATATAGCCACGGCAAACGTTATGATTTGAGTATAACGAAAAATTTTATTCGTCACAGAGGTTATCCGTTGTGAGGAAAAGGTATTTGTTGGCACACGGAATAATTCACGGATGAAAAAAAAAAACGTAAAAGGTAAAAGTGTGAGTGTGAGAGAAGGATGGGACGTAGGTATTTTGTGGTTATATATATATACACACATGTAGATACAACGTACGTGCAACACGCTCGAAGCATCTCCTTTATTGCGTTCGAATGGTTGGACTATAATATAACATTATCGGAGGTGCGAGATCTCCTCTCGCCTTGCTGGTAATTGTTATTATTGAGATAACCGCGCTCGCGCGAGTCGAACAACCCAAGAGGAACCCCGAGAGAAAGAGAGAGAGAGAGAGAGAGAGAGAGAGAGAATGAAAGAGAAAAGCCACCAACCGACTTGGGTTACGATACGTATAAGTAACCGCAATAAGAGGTCGATTTAAATAAATTCCGTACACGATCTCTCGCGTATAACAGGGAGCCGAATTCTCTCGCTCTCTCTCTCTCTCTCTCTCTCTCTCTCTCTCTCTCTCTCTCTCTCTCGATCTCCATCGTCTCGTTTTAATCTCTCGTCTTTCTCCGTTCGATACGAGTGTGTCTATACCACTCGATATTATCCTCCGCGCCTTCTATTACTCCGATGGCTGACCGAAGATAAGAAATACTCCGAGTGGCCGAGTCGCAGTTGAACGCTCTTGGGAAAATATCAACGACGACGTCGCAATTTTACGCGACGGAGTATTGGTATCGCTTCCACTAATACCATCAACACTGATACCTATCACTACGGCCAATCACCCGAGTACGACATTGTTGCATACGTCTCTTGCACTTTTGAAATATCTATCTCGCTACCGTCATCCGCAACTTGTGTAAACATGTTTTATTCGAAATTGCGCGAAGGCATTAAATGGAAAACGGTTTTGAAAAAATCATTGGGCAAACATATACATACATATATACATTTATCGTGAAATTATTGAACGAGTTTTATTGGCGGCGAGATTGAACGATTGAACGATTGAACGATTGAACGTCGAAACTGGTGACGATAAAATTGTGAATGTATATTTTTTTTAACCTTTTGACGATGCGAACGACGACGTCAACGAATATTACATTGAGTCGTAACGTTGTGTTACCGATCACAAGGATTTATAAAGATAAAAATACGGACAAGTTCACGAGTAGAACTTGATAAGTAGTTACTCTATGATTATCAATTCAATTTCAACCGCATTTGCTTGTGATGGCTAATGTAATTTGAAAAACCACAAAATTAATTTTTTTCTACGTGAAACATTTTACATGGAATTCGAAATTTATGATTTTTCGTTTTTTTTTTCAGAATCATTGTAGAAAGTATTTTTATCTTGGAAATGTGAATCAAACGATGCAGAAAAAAAAAATCATCATGATGATTCTCGGTCTGATAAATATTTCTGCGGAATGATAAACCTCGGAACTGCATAAAACATACAAATATATTTACGACTATGAATGTTGAATCGAAACATCATATAAACCCGTCGTTCTGATTCCCTCTCACAAGATTCGCCGTGGATGATGATAATGGCCCGAGGGGAAGATATTGATTGATCAATTAGATTTAACGAGACCTCGGGAGTCTCCGCGAGGCCAAGAAAATAATGATAACGAAATAATATGTTTTAAAAAATGAATGAAATACCAGTAGCAACATTATTGAACGATAATCAGTAATAATAATAATAATTATGGATTAATGAAATAACCGAATGGAAATATTTTTATAAAAGAAAATAAACGATAATTGAATGATTCAACGGATAAACGAACCTACCTAACAAACTTGTACCTAGTTATTTATAAAAACAAAATCAACGCACCTGTGATAAAATAAAAATAAATAAAAATAATAATCTAAATTCCAGTTGGCAAAAGCTAAATGATAATAAATGAATACCACAGAACAGATATAATCGTCCGGTCCATGAAAATCCATTCAAAATAAAATAATCAGAGAAATAATTTATTAAAATAATACATGATTATTGAGAAAAAAAGCTGAAACATGAAATTGTTTCGTGACAATATATTATATATTTATATATATTTATATAATGATCTAACGAATGACCCCATCATTGCCCCCGCCGTAGAGAGAGAGAAAAAATGGTCAAAGAGCGTTATTCACGTCGTGCGACATGAACGCGACGATCGCGGAGAGTTCAACGCGACACTGCGGGCACGTCGCAGCGTCGAGCTCGGCCCGGAAGCACACAGTCACACCCACACAACCATACACACACACACGTTCGTACCGCAACTACGTTCACTCGCCTCTCAGAACCCATAACCTTCTCCCCAGGATTCACAAACCCCGGCAAAGATGTATTTTCATTCTTATTTCAATCTTTCGCTTTCTCAAACCAAAATTTTCTCTCACGAACTACGATTCAGAGTAAGAAAATTGCAATTTCAAACTCGCAGCTTGTTTCGATACGTCAGCATCGGGAAAAACCTTCCAGATTACAATTATACAATTATTTCGCGTGTCCGCAATTCTTCCATACGCTCTCCAGCTCGAATTATTTATTTTTCTACGTCATATAAAGTCGTGAGATTTCAGGACCGTAAAGCTTATATGGTCGTTGTAAAATGGCAAAGCGGCCTCTTTGATACATCAGCGTCGGTCCAATATACCCACGGGCCACTTCTTCGACCGTACTCGCTGGCTCGCAGTAATAAATACCACCGGACTATCTTTTTTTTTTTTTTTTAATTCTTCAAAATTTATTTTACTTTTTATATTCTTTCACTCGTCTTTTATTGTTATTTTCGTTACTGAATTGGGTGCCCGCGTGTATTATGACGAATAGATACGGGGACTCATCATCCCTCGTCTCTTGACAACATTATATTATTGGCTTCTCCCCCATCTTGGCCCATCTCGCCCTTCCTCTTTTTCTCCAAAAGGTTTCGACCTCTCAGCAACCACTTCGTGGTTAACTCGTGTACGATGTGTATCTGTACACACACGAGAAAAATAAAATAACGTTTGATCGACCAAAGACGACGAACTATTGTCCGACTCGTGAGCATCAACCCCACCGCCCCACGCTTTGACGGAAGAATTACGACGATGGTTCGCGTCGATCGTCGTTCAACGTACACGACAGCAACAGCAGCAGTTTGGATCGGCTTCCTCGGGGTTGCGCAATTCGCGTTTTTACCACGACTACGCGTCCGAGGGCGTATGAAAACGGATACCCCACCGAGGACTCCGTCGAATTCAATGCTCATTACTCTGTCACCTTCGTTCGACGTTCACACACGGTTTGTTAATCCTCGTGTGGGCGTTTAGACGACCATGCATTACACTTTGCCGACTTTTTTCTATTACGAATTATTCGACCATGGTGAATTTGCATGTTCGACAAATTTCGTCGATCATTCACTCGACGATAAGTATGTCGTGGCCGGGAAAAGGATTATCGAAAATAACACACAAATTAATAAAACTAATACAAGTAAACACATTAACCCTATTAAGTCACACTGGATAAATGTTATCCCAGCAGTTTTTGAAACCTAAAATATGTCACGTTAACTCAAAGAAAATTGAATATCTCCACTATTTTTTTCAAGTTATAAAAATTTTATTGGAATGAACATTTTTTTGGCGTATTAAAAATTATGTTTCGGTGATCATAAAAATGTGTACTTGTAGAAAAAGGTTCTTCTTCAGAAGTTTTCCCCAAAAATTATAAAAAAATAGTTGCTCGGGTTAATTTAACCAACTAAAAAAAAAAAAACCTCGAAAGCACACCAGTCACAAATTCTCACGAAACAATAAACTCTACTCACAGTGTAATTCCCAAAACAGCGCGACATTAACGTTGTGATTGTGAAACATATCAAGCGCGACTTTTTAACAATAACAATGCGGCAGCACAACGCGACACGTCAACTTTTCACCGCACTTACGCACAAACAAACACACACTGCATCGGAGACAAAGAGAGACGACGAGAGAGAGAGAAGTAGTATGTCGTAATCGAGCGTCGAGTATCGAACGCTACACTCTCGAAACCGTCCGCGCGATCAACGCGAGATATCTCAAAGTTGTGTTCGTCGCGTTTTTTCGTGACGGTGAAAGACGTCGATGATCCGGCGTCTTATCCGGGACTCAAACTGCCGGGTGACTGTGGCAGCATCCAAAACGTAACTAATAGTTTGGCCCCAGCGTGGCATGCTCGACTGTCAGACCCTCGAAGCACTCACGAGCGGGGATATCCAATCCAGACGGAAAGAGACGAAGAGAGCGAGAGAGCGAGAGACAGAACGCATTGGGGTGACTTGAGCGACCCCGAGGAAGGGGGATGACGTCGGCGTTGACGGCCGGGTTTCCCAACCCGGTCGATGATCATCGTCCAATGGCCAATCCACCCCCTAATTACTCCGCAGACACTCGCGTCAACGACTCGACGGACCGTCCGGCACCCTCCAAGGTCACTCGCAACCGGAATCCCTCACGAAACTGCCAATCAGTTGGGAAACCAGTGACGAAGAATGAGCGCCACTGGTGATGATTCGAAAAAAACGCCTCTAAACAGGCCGACCGAGTGACGGAATAGACCCGGGGAAGGGGAAGGGACGGGCGAAAGGGACGAAGAGGGGGTCCGGGGGGGACGATGGAACCGCGTGACGAAACCGATGCTCTGTACCTCCACGACAAAACTAACTTGACAAAGAGATTCCCGAAGCTTTTGTGCTTACCAACAGATTAGTGAACTCGGACAATGTCGAGCCCGGTTGGTTCGGGGCTCCTCCCGCCTTGACTTCTGTGTGTCACTCGCAGCCAAACCCGTAGGACACGCTTGTGTACGGGTGAAGCTATACCCACTACGGATTGTTGGGCATTATGGTTATATATATAGCTGTAGGTACGACGAGACTGTTGATGCGTGTGTGTGTAGGACCGTTGGACCACGACCGGCAGTTTCACACCTATTTGGCCGGTTTCGGGTGTCGGTGTCGACCGGGACGAACCGGGTGCGCGTCACGTATCCCCGTATAACATCAGATTCTGACGTCGGCCCGGGAGTAGTCACCCCAGGCATCGCTGCAACCCCCCCGTATAATCTCGTTAATACAGATGTCACTGCTCCGACTTGAATCTCTGTCTCTGTCTCTCTCTCTCTCTCTCTCTCTCAGCTTCCCCCTTGCCGCACGGTCCTTCGGACTCGTCCCTTCCTGCCACTTGGACGCACCGAAGAAACACCCTTTCGCATCACCAGCCAAAAGCCTTTCACACCAACGAACGTTCGTGTACTATGGGGCATTGTTGAATCGTTAATACTACGACCGACTAATATCGTCGATGAATATAATTTTCGGTGGGCCATGGATTATTTCACACGGTTTTTTTTTTATCGCAACTAGATCATTCGTGGACATCTGGATTTACGGTTGTGTTTAGATTTGCGAGGCATCTTGTTGACATCATTGTCAATGATAAATTTTATAAAGTATAATTATTTATTTTTCTATTGAACGATCGATCGAATAATTCACATCGATTGGTTGTCTTGCTCGTTTGATGAATAATTTGTTTTGAGCTATTTTTAATTCTGCATGAGCTGTATCGAATCATAATAAAATTGCATATTCATCGTCTATCAGTGTTACTGGCAAACACATAATCTTTTTTATTTATTAATAATTCTTTTTGAAAATGCAAGAAGAAGAAGCCGAAGAAGAAAAAACATTTTTGAATATATTGTGAAATAAATTGAGTACAATAGCGAGCATCATCTACATATATGTATAATATGTGGAAGGTTAACACGACGCGTGTTTTTGGGGATGCGAGAATCGCCGTTATTTTCTAAACTATGTGTGGGGTTTATTGTAACAACAACAACAACAACAACAACAATAACGACGGGAACGCGCGAGGACGTTCCATATCCCTGCCGCAGCAGCAGCAACTGAGCCAGAGAGTTTTGTCCGAGATCAACGTAGCGCGGTTAACTTCACAGTCCGGCGGCGTTCATGCAAACGGTTTTAGCACCACACACGTCTTCTCCATCGTGCTCGACTTGGTAGTAATGCCGGGGGCCCGGGGTGGATGCTGCGTTGCTGCTTTCGGATCTCTGCTCGAGCGAGCCAACAACCGAGTCCGGACCAACCGCGGTACATATTTATTTATGTAAAACCGTGTAGAGAGAGATAGAGAGAGAGACCATTTTCACCCAGGACTTATCGGTCGTAGATACGCGCGCCAACGTGATTTATGAGATGCCACTGAGTTTGCACACTCTCCCGAACCGAAAGAGAGAGAGAGAGAGAGGGAGAGTGAACCTTTTGCGATATATTCCTCGGCTGAATAATCCCCCATTAGGGCAGTTGTGTGTATGTACATATATATATATATGTATATAGTGCACAATGCTGCTGAATCGTTTCTCCTATATTTACGTGTTCCGGACGATTGACTGTACACGCATTGTCATTATTATTTTTATTGTTATTATTGTTATTATTATTCATTGCAGGAATATGGTACAATTGGGAATAATAAATATTCGTGAAAAAAATTGTGAATTTTCACATCGAGCATTAATTTTGTCGAAAATATTTTATTTCAAACTGTGCGATTATGAATATTTAAAAAGAAGAGAAAAATTCATAAAATCTTTATTTCGATGTGCAATGTATTTTTTTTTTAATATCATTTTATAATTTGGAAAAAAAACATAGTTCGGGGACCAAAGTAACAAATTTCAAAGTTGACTATAACGCAGTGCAGTGGCTATGGGGGCAGTGTTGAATGGTCGTACGTAGCCCATTGAAATACACGATGCGTCCGGATCACGGGCAATAGCCGTGTGTTAGCGTTATAATGCTTCGTCGTTTACCAATGGACGAAAGGATCGCACAGTAGCTCCAGGATTATACAGTCAAAAGTCACACACACACACACACACACACACACACACAGTTTGAATTTGTCAAACCATTGAGCGAATGCCCGAGCGGTGCGTCCTAAAGGCTTCCGGTTTGGCAACACCTGCCCCGTTTGTCCGTCGATTGGGGTGGAACTCGACGGTCTCCCCATCTTCCCCCATTCCAATATTCCAACCTCTCTCTCGCTTCGCACATACCATACCATCGTCGTACCTTAAAATCCGGCAAGTTTACTCGTTCACGCACGAAGATAGATCTTTACGTTACGTTAACTCATCCTAATATTTCGGATATTCATTTGCTGGCGACACTATCAATTTTTCACCACGTACTATCGGTGGTGCTACTGTAGCACATGAACCAATCGACGAACGAATGTTTCCGGAATAACGTAGACATTTTTTTCCGAGCTTCTCGTGAACGAACCTTCGACACCCCAGACACGATGCATCCTCTATTTTTTCCGTCATTGAAAAGAAAAACGAGTTATCCCTTCGTTCACAAAATCCTCGACGACGATGCTTTTCTTCACAAGCGATGAATGAAAATGGAAAACGGTTTATGACGACGTAGGTAAGAAACCCATTGATGATATTTGACTCGCTCATGAATGTGCTGGCGCAACTTATGGTTTGTCGGTGCACCGGGACCAGCTAATACGACGAGATCTTTATTAATCGTGAACTGGCATTACACGTTTTTAACTCCTTCTCTCTCTTTCTTTCACACACATACGAAATCACACAATGAGACGAATGCGGATATATGGACGCGAGTCGAAGTTAATTCTTTGTTATAAAATCCTTGTGAGGTTGGTGAGAGGTGTTCATGAGGGTGGGGACCGTGTGAATGATCGTTTTGTCGGATTAAACGGAAGCCAACCCGATGGGCCGTAGAGGAGGAGGAGGGAGGGGGGGGGGGGAGGATTGCGCGAGCGGAAATTCTCTCGTGGAGAGGATGGAAAATTAGTTGAGGACCGAGAAGCGCTTTAATAACGTTGAAACGAGCAATGGAAATCCGTTGTCGAGTGTCGAGAAGCACAATGTTCCGCTGGACTGCGAGGCAACGAAAATGGAAGATGGAAGCAGAGAGAGAGAGAGAGAGAGAGAAAAGGGAGGCTGAGGGGGTCGAGAACGCTATGAGACTAATAACGAGGATAAGACCAAAGATATTAGTTGTAACAACGTAGCTACCCTCCCAATCAGAAGTTAACCCGAGGGGGGGGGGGGGGGGGAACTTCCTCGGCAAGCTGGGGCTGCACAGAGACGCTCGGGTTTCGCCTAATTGTTTGATACCACCGACGCCGGCGAATCGACGTCGAAGTCTGCTTAACTACTCCAACCACCCCCGCCCGCCGTCTCCTACGCTCGTTTCTCACTTTCCCGTTATGTGTGCAGTGCGTATTCACAAGCTTTTTCATTCACGAAGCATTTTGATCGTCGAGGGAATAATTTCGAGACGATTTGAAAGAAAAAACAATGGATTTATCGTAAAAAAAAAAATCGTTTGTCACGAATGATATGGAAAAAAGTAATTTACTCGGTGATTATAATTTTCACGTGGGATCCAATGGTGTCGCTGCTAATTTCCTTCAATTTCGTTACAAGACTGCAAATTATTATCAACCAATTTAAGCGAATCAATTAATCAATCAAAATAAATAAATAAATATAATAATATAAATAAATGCAAAAAGACAAATAGATTAAATATATATATATATATGTATCTGTTTTATCGAAGGTATAAGAAACATTAGTTGAAACACAAGTTTTCATCGTTGAGGGTACGAGGGGGCGGTTTTTCTCGTTTTCGCAAGGTTCGTTCGAGTGAGGGTTGAACGCGGGGGCCGTCTCTCCTCGCGTATAGTGCGTTCTCGTTCGGTCCCGGCCATAACGAGCCATCTCGCTATTAATTAGCGTTTTACTATCGCATTGCCTCTTGGCTGCGGTCGAAGCGGGCGAACGGGGGCGGGAGGGGGGGATTGCGAGAGGGGCGAAACGAATCACCGTGACTATACATATAGCACATCCCATGACGAGCCATCGAACCATCTTCGGCACGCCGTTCCGCATCCCAACGATCCTGTTGCTACTGCTCTCTTCTCTGCTTTCAACCCCCCCCCTCTTTCACTTTTATCCATTTTCCACTTCGCACAGAGCCCAAGCATAACAATCCAGTCTTTACTTCCACTTCGATCCACGAACGACGAAAATACGTTTTAGGACGATGTTGCGCACGGGTAAAATGCTTTTCCCCACATAATTGCTTCTCTCTCGCTTCAACGAGATCGCGGATGGCTCCGTCTCTCTCTCTCTCGCTCTCGCACTCGCGCGATTAAACCCACGTAGGTTTAATAGGTCGCTAATCGACGACAGCTCAAAGCTCTCGCCCCCGACGTACCACGGGGCCACCCCTTTCACGTCACGCTCCGCCTCTTACCTATAAAATAAATTGTTTTCCATCCACAACTCCACAGAAGAAAAAAAACCTATTTTTATTCTTTTTTTTTCTCTCTTTTTTTTCGCGAAAGAAAAAAAAATAAATCGATGGCTTTGACAGCAATCGAGTCTCGTCATCCTCGGATTTTCTTTTTGTCTCGATGTTTTTTTTTTTTTTTATTCGTTAAATTCTTTTATTTCGCTTCTGTTATTTTCTTTAGCGAGAAATATAGGTTTCGCAGTCGTTTTTTTCCCCCCATGGGGAAAAAAGTCGTTGCTGTACGACGAACCAGCGAATTTTTCTTTCTCCTCGTCTTTTTCCCTTTTTTTTCACGTCTGATTTCCTGTAAATTCGAAGATAAAAGTTTACACGCACACGGCGGTAGAAAGGGCAAAAAGTACGGCGACGAGGGCAACGCCGGGGGATCATAAAATCGGGATTCAATATCGCGAGGAGGGGGGGTGTCGTGTGGATGTCACGCGGATGTCAAGGGGCGCTCGTTTCCACGCGCTCTCGCTTCCCTGCCGGTCTTCTCCCATTGCCCGGACGAGTATTTATACACACACACGCATATACATGTGTGTGTAGGGTGGTCCTTATTTTCACTCTTTCATAATTTCGACGCTTCCGGAGGACGATATGGTTCGAAATACCTTTTTTCAAATATCCTCAAAATTTAAGGTCCCCATCTCAATTCTCAACCGTGCCGCCAGCCCCCGAAAGTTTGCCATTTAAATAACATAATTTTTTTTTTTGATATTTCAGAATTTTCTTTTATCATAATTGAAGTTTTGCACTGCAGATAGATAATCCATGTGTGTGTGTGTGTGGGAGAGAGAGAGAAAGAACGAGTGTCGGAACACCCCGAGATGACGAGTAAGAGACGAGACGAAGGGTTTTCTTATTTTCCCCCCGTCGACTTTCGTCGACGAAGATTTTGCGGGAGCCCTCTCTTTCGCTATGCTTCTCACGGACAATGAACGCGCGCACTCACACACACGCTCAACGCGGCCATTGCATATCCTTCCCCGTTACACACATATATTTTTCTCTCTGTTTTTCACCGACTCGATATTCCGCAGTGACGCGTTTTTCCTTCCTCGTCTCTTTTACCTTTCTTCCGCCAACGACGCCGACGCTTCTCCCTGCTTCTTCGTTTTTTTTTTGTCTGCCGAGGCGCATTTATACACACCGCTACCACGATCTCTCTTCGAGAGGTCCTCTCGCCATCTACGCTCCGAGTTTCTCGTTCCTCTCTCGCTCTCTCTCTCTTTTGCGCACCGGCGACGACTACGGCCACGCAGCACTCTCGCGTGTAGGCAGTTTGACACGCTCGTAAAAGACGGGCATTTTAATACAATTTACAAGAAAGTATAAAGTCTGGAGAGAGCCCGATTCTCTACTCTCCTCCGTCCCGCTGTCCCGCTCCACGAGCGTTTCTCAACCGTCCGTTATACGTCGACGTCAACCGGCTGTGTTCACGCGCGCTCGGTGTGTGCATCATCGCGAAATTCGTATATTCGTTGAATAATTGATTGATTTTTCCAATTTTTAACCCTCGCTCCTCGCAGAGTGGCTCTTTCAAGGTACAAACTAAATTTTTCAGTTAAATATCTCGAACAATTAAAATAGTTATAAATAAATGAATGATCGGGGATAAATAAGAATATCAAATTTTAAACAAAAGAATTTATTAATTTAATAAAACAGTTGACGAAATAAAGAATCAAAAATAAAAAATATAAAAAACGAAGCGAATAAATAAATAATTGGGAAGTTCTAAGCGCGTAGTACAGACTCAGACATGGCACGACTCGTATGTGAGGTCGATATTCGGCGGGATAATTCGTCGGGCAGGTGTGGTCGTACAATTTTCTTTTTTTGTTTTTTTTTTTTCCAATCGGGCAAATCGCGCACACGCATTGTCGTCGGGGAACACACACGCACACACACACACACACGTGATGCGTAAGTCAACCGGGATCGTTGGGTTGTACATACAAAGTCGATCGTCGTAGCTCGGCTCGGGCCTCGCGAGGAAACGATCGAGCGAGGGGGACGGCGGACCGCGCGTCTGGCTGGGTCGCTCCTCGCATGCCGCTCTCTCGTCGCAATGCCGGCAATATTTTATACGTTTTACGAGCCGAGTCCTGCACAGGACGCTATTCTCGAAGCTTCGATTATCCTTTATCCCGCGACGAAAGCCACCACGAGAAAACGAAAATTTCGAAGCCGGGGGGCTGGCTCGCAACGATCTCGAACCGAAGACGAAACAAAACGTGCAGAAACTGCCGGCAGAATCGACGAAACTTTGTCTTTTTGTTTTTTTTTTTTTTTTTTTTTTTTTTTCAACACACCCTAATAAATATATAATATGGGAAAGCGCGCGTTTCGATCTTCCGGTCGTCGTTGTTTAAAAAAAGCCGACGAGCCGCGACGGCACACTTGCAGCTAATTGTCGCTTATTAAAAACCGTCTGCGTCGCGTATACCCGGCGAAAATCAAAGACCTTTCTCGCTTGTCTCACGAGCCCTTTGCGAGGGGCCCTTTGGCCCCGGGGACTTTGGAGGATCTCGAGCATCTTCGAGAACCATCCCGACTCGAGTCTAATAATTTTCCGAGGACGATGACGACGACGACGGAGACGACGAGGACGACGAAAATGAAGACGATATTATCAGCTTGTCTCGGTGCTATTCAAATTAGCAACGAAAAAAGCCAAACATTTCATTACGTTCTCTTGACTAATCGTTTTTTCCGTGTGACCCTTTTGTTTGTTTTCGGTACTTTTAATCGATGAACAATTGTTCGTTTTTTAAATTTATAATTATGACTTATCAAAATTAAAATTGTGAGATTCGAAACGATGGGCAAATGAGAGACAGAGGAAGGAAGTGACAGGAATAAAAACAATTGGATAAAAATAAATATTCGGATGGATCGTCGATTACGTCGATTGTAATCGACGTCGAGGGGGAAGGCGATAAGCCGCAATGCCAAATGGATAATCTCTCGACGGGTCTCTGACTACCGCACGATACCCTCGGGACACGGATGAACGCGCTTCTCGCCAGCTCGTCCTCTCAACCTCATCCTCTCTCTCTCTCTCTCTCCCTCCCTTCACTCGTTCTCTCTCACTCTTCCTCTCCGACTCGATGCACCCTTCGCCCAAGGCGATACACCGCGTATTACCAGTAGCACCAACCTACCCAACTATGTTTCGTCCGATCCTCGCACCGTCCTTCGACCATCCATTTCGGCCGCCGTTTAAGCTCTCTCACCACGCCCAAGGCACACACACACGTGAGCTCCATCGGTATTTCGTTTCATCAATCGGTCTACATTGCCCCCACCCCCCTTCAACGTTTACATCAACGCGTTTTGCAGTAATCGAATTATTACCGAACAATTGGTCACGTTGCCAGAGATCACGGTAATTAGTTTGCTGACAGCATTATTATTATCTCATCCAATCATAAATCTCTTTTGCCATATAATTTAAAATGATTTTGTTTAAACATAAATGAACAACAAAAATTGGGATTCTCAAATGCGGTTTTTTCTTTGTTTGGTTTTTCCAATCTTACACACTCATTCATCGACATTTGAATCTAAAAACTTAATCAATGCGATGAGCACGGAAAAATGGTGATATTCTTCGGGACCGCGGTGATATCGGGGGTTACCGCGTGTGAGCCAATGTGGCCGTGGACGCGGTAAAATGTGGGCACACACACGCGACGAGATATACGCGCCGTCCGCGGGGGTGTTTGACAATCACGAAATAATGCGGCTGGCACGGGAAATATCCCGAGCCAGAGGCGAGATTCACCGTTCGAAATGTGTGGTCATCGTTGCGGTCCGTTGTGACCCATCACCCTCGCCCGGACCCCGACGCACCGGGGGAGGACGGGGGTGTCGGACCGTCGTTGCAATGACACGAGGACGAACCACCGCGCATCGCTCTCGCTGTCGACGAGAGAACCAAACCGCCTGCGCCACCACTTGGATCATCGTACTCGCTCGCGCGCGGCAAGCCATTTCCACGATGCGATTATTTCCTGGAAATCCGAATGTACCGTCATCGCCTACCCCTACCGCTCCCACACGTTCGACGTTAATACGAACAAATACCGCGGTGGTGGATTGTGTTCACGGTTCGCAATCGGAAATCAATTATCAAAAAGTTACGGTCACATTCGTTACCCTCGTTTACCTCCACCCTCCTCCCCCCTGAGTCGAAATTTTCACCTTTGTTTCAACTTATTTCAACAACACTTTTAGGACGAGGGAGGTTGAAGGTACGATAAAGTTATAAACCAATTCTTATGTCTGAATATAGTCCGATTTTGCTAAGATTTTGACAGACGTTTGCTGAAAGTATCCGATCGATTCGTTTCAAACTTGTTTCAAAATAAATATGAATCTACATTTTTTATTTCCCTCGCAAAATTTGTTCGTGAATCACATTGTTCTGGCTCGAAATACCATCACGTACGTGCAGCAATTCATCGTTCGACCGATAAAAAAAAAAAAACTCCGTACATTCATCGAATTTATCGCATAAATTCCAAATGGTCAAATTCCAATGGTTTCCAATGGCGGTCAATTAAATGTTGCAAATTTCATCAGTATCAACGAAACACCGCGCAACTCAAAAATATTCATTATCGCAATATAATTTCGTCTCAAAGTATTCGATAATTAATTTCTTTCAATTCAAACAAAATTGTTCTTTTTAATTTTCCGCGCAACCCTATCGCTGTCAGGTTATCAGTCACGGAAATCGCGTTCAATCAATTGGCCATGTGTAACGGAAACTTTCGATCGTGGCAATTTAAACGTCACGATGGGTCATTCCGCGGATCGATCAGTGACCAAAAATGGGAAAAATTTTAACGCGATTGACAGACGATACGAATGTGGGTTTGCTTTTGGGACGACGTTCGCGGCTCGAGTTCCGCGGTGGCGATGGGGCGGAGGAGAAGGGGGGGAGGGGGAGAATTGCCTTTTGCGGACGAATGGATCGAGCGGGGTGAGCCAGAAGCAGCGGCAGTTGGCATGCCAGGGGCGACCGGCTAATAAATAAATCGACTGTGCACGCGCGATGCTTCGCCGATGGTCTCCCCCCCCCGTCCCCCCGCCCCGCTCTCATCATCCCGCGCGAGCGAGCACACGCTCCGCCGGACTGTCGCGAGCGAGCAACTCGATCCGCGTTTACAAAAAAAAAAACGAAAAAAAAAAAACACGAAGACAATAAAATGAAAAACAAATGAAACGAATTTAATGAAAAAAAACTCACGGGACAATTAATAATGCGAGCCGCGGACTGGCGACCAATTTGTCCATCGTGGATTCCGCGATGCGCGCCGCGCGACGTTTGTCCACTTTTTGAAGAGGTCTTTTCTCTCTCTCTCTCTCTCTCTCTCTCTCTCTCTCACCCCAATCCTCGGCTGATAGCCGTGGCTACCGTTTGTCCATCCGACGCGGCGGCAACGAGTCCCCCTCCCCTTCCGCCCCTTAATCGTTCGGACACGGTGTGACCAAAAAATTACCAAGAAAAAAAAACTTCATCTCGTTTCGGCTAACAAAATTTTTATATTAATTGAACGTAATTTTCTCCTCGTCCCATGTCATCGCGTTTTCTTTTTTTGTTGGCCCGTAGACTGTGTTGAAATTCGATTTTTCTATTCGACCATTCCACAATTTTAGTATTTAGTATTTAGTATTTAGTATTTAGTATTTAGTATTTAGTATCTCATTCCAACCGCGTCACAGTCCCCGTAACATCCGCAATGCTTCATGGTCGAATTTACACCACAATTATGGTATTCGGTTGGGCAATAAGCTCCGCGATGACAAAATTATGGGTCTCGTGGAGTCGTCGAAGCACCGTGTTTCAGTTCCAAGAAGAGGGGGGATGTGGCGTACGAATGCGAAGGATAGTTCGAAGGGTGGTTCCATCGATAGACGAGAAATCCCAGTAGGTGGTGGTTGAAGTCCGCGGGACATCCGAGCGACTACAAAACCCAAATGTAACGTGTAGATAGGGCGAAGTACGTGTGTGTTTGTGTGTAAGCGAGTAAGTGGCAGTTTCCGGATGCGCAGCTAGTGCACATCCGAAGGACGCGTGTACGAGGCCGCGAGAGAGCGGACCCTAGGCCGATGGGGGATGATAGGGTCGCGAACGAGAGATGCACGTTCGATGATCACAGTTTGGGCGATAGTCGGTCCGGGCATTACACGCGGGGTGTGCACAAGCCGTACTTCGGTAGCCTCGTTGATACCGGTAACGTCGCTACAGTCACTGATAATGGTGTCGCTGACGTTAATTGCCGACCTGCTCGCACCGTGGATTCCCATCGAGGGCCGAGGTTCAGGAGAGAAAAGGGGACAACAACCGAGAGAGAGAGAGAGAGAGAGCCCACAACGTAACGGGTTTGTTTCCACCGTGGCGAGTGTCGCATTACGCGATAAACCCCGAAACACGAGAGCTTTGAATCTCTTCCATGTGTCGAACCATCAAAAATTGAAACGTCTGTTTATGGATTTTTTTTTATTCCTATTTCGGACGGATCTTCATCGACGAAAAATATACGACAATTCGGACGATGCAATTTCAAACAAAGTGTAAAAATTATGGTTCGAAAGAAATGAAAAAAAAAAGAAAAAACTGCGGCCATTAGAGCCGATTTGTAAATGGACCTTAATATTCGTCTTTGGATGGGTGATTGAGCAATTAGCACGCGCGATCGATGATAACGAGACAATAATCCGTAATCGGTATGCAATATCGACGATGATACGGGGTATAACGTGGAAGCTCGTATAGCCATCGCGGGGAGGACTTTGGGCTTGGGAGTGGGAGGAGGAGACCCCCCGCGTGCGTCCAAGGAGCCGGACGATTAATTAATAATTCCACGATGAGAACGAGATACCGACGAGGCTCGTGCCTCTCCGCCACAGGCGCCTCTTTTCACTCACATCCTCCAGCTTTACTTTATCAAACTTTTTTTCTTTTTCTTCACTTTTTTTTTTTTTCGGCTATGCCCCACGCGGTTGGATTTTTGATTTATCGCCGGATGAATTTTCTCTCGCTACTCGAACGATCGAAACACGTTTGTTCGGTCGTTTGCGTGAAAGCGGACGAGGGTTTGAGGTAAACTTGAATTTTCGTTTTTTTTTATGGCACAGAGCAGACCGGGGCCAGTTGTAACATTTTTCGGAAAAATTTAAATATCTTGAGATTCAATCGGTATATCCACTAATTTCTTGGGGCATATTGTTCATTGGTTATTGGACGGTCGTCATGAATTTCTTATTATTTTGAATGACCCGAAACTAGAAAGTCTAAATTCATTAACTGGCACTTTTGGCCCCGGTCTCCCCCATCACACCCTCCGCGAGGGGTTAAAGGCGTCGGATCCGGCGTGTGGGGTTGTAAACCATCGCGGCTCCGTCCGTGTGGCGTTCCTCGGTCGTGTCCTTACCGACGGAGCGGCAGCAGAAGCAACGGCAGAAGCATCCCGAATCGGTATATATGCACGTTGCAACGAGCACGAACGTTTCTCATCTGCAAATTATTTCTCGCCCGTCTCGGGCTTACACGGCGAATTAAGAAGTTCCACGCGAGGGTTCTTCTTCTTCCTCCTCCTTCTCCTCATCCTCACCCTCAAAGTCCCCTCGCCCGAGCAGCGAACGAAACACACACCATCTCGACCCCAACCACGAGCATCATTCTCTTTCTCCTTATTTTTTTCACGTGTTTATATTCATCGCGATTTATTTTATTTCCACTCGCTGCGAAACAGATATTCCCCTTACCGGTGCAATCCCCCCCCCCCCCCAAAGCTCCGTCATAACTTCGTGAATTATAACGCCTGGTATTATAATTAATTCGACAATTTTCGTATACGAACAATCGAGATATAATTCCGTCGGTGTGAAAATTTTCGTGGATCGATGCATCAAGACGTTGAGGATTCTTAAGTAACAAAATTATATATAAGCTTTAGAAGCTTAAGAAAAAAAGAAAAAAAGAACATTAATATTAATATAAAATAACGAATCCCATCGAACATTCATGATCTATTGATAAAATTTTCACGAATTAATTATCAAAAAGTACCTAATTCGCGACGAAAAATGTCTCACGATTGTGTCAAAATTTAAAATGTCACCTTCATCGTGCCACCAGACATTGCCATATGAGCTCGACATCTGAATAATGAAAAATAAAATAAAAAATAAAAAAGAGGAGGAGGCGAAGGTAGTCATATTATTTCGTGTGTGTGTGTGTGTGTGTGTGTGTGTGGATTCGTCGGTGGGAAAGAGAAGCAGGCGGTCAGGTATGACTGGTCCTGTCATATATAATAACCGCATAAAACAGATACGCGCGAACCAAACACAGCACCGCGCGAATATATTATGTTGCAACGGCTAATTTACGATTATAACGTACGTGGTATAACTATCATTGTTGATATACTGCCGGGGTCGATGTGGGCCCCGAAGGGAATATACCGCGAGGGGGCGAGAAGAAGAGGGAGAGTCGGTGCGGAGCCCATGTCCAACTTTCGTGAGTGCCTCTTCAAACGCACCATCTCACCTCCTTCCCCCTACACCGTCGCTACACGTGTCGCCCCGCGCGAGCGCGATTTTCTCATCCTCTCCGACTGTCTCAAATTCAAAAGACCCGGCAGTGGCAACGCGGCTGTAGTATATATATATGAATATAAGATCGTGACCACACGTCCGAACACACAACCATTCGAAATTTCATTAAACGTTCCACGAATAATGTCGCGCGATGGATCACACGATGGTACATCAACGACGAATGGTCGATCAGCGAGGAGGATACACAGTGAGGCTCTTCATGCTCTCGATGAGCATTCGAGAAACTGCGGATGCTTCTCAATTCGTCGAAGGTTTTTTCCCGAGTATCGAATTTCACGTTAATACGTGAATTTGCGGAATCCAATCGAATAATGGGATCGCGAATGAGATGAGGATGAATCGCCGGAGCGCGTGGGAGGCGATTGAGGGGCCCGACCGGGGCGTATCGGGTCACACGCCTGTGGACCGAATAATCTTTGGAGTTGACGAGAAAAAAAATATTGTGGTTAATTCATTTCGTTGTTCGATCGATGGAAAAGTGTGGGACTCGATTGATATACTTGAAAATCCAATAGTCAAAAATATTTCAATAGTCGAACAAACGTGTACGACGTACTAATAAAGATTTTCATTCAGTTTAGTTTTTCACGATCGAAATTATTGCGATAGTTCAGTATAATTACTACCGATAATACTACTACCGTTGTCGTTACTACAATAATAATATCAATAATTTTATAGAATATTGTAGGTATATAAATGATGATTTTAATAAAATAATAACGACAACACGTTCTCGGTTGCGAAGAGAAGAAGGGATAAATTCCGAGAGCGTAAAATAAGTTTTATCGGAGTTATCTCAATTGGTGCGTCGCGTCTCCCGGATTTCGTTCGAATTAAAAAAATATAATAAAAAATAAAAAAAACGACTCGTCTTTCGTAAGATGGGTTCTCGAGTAAAATAAAGAATCGGCAATTGTAGCACTCGACAAGGCCCCCGGCGTGTATATATCGTGATTCCAAGTTTTTTGTTCACGTTATACGACAAGTTGTAAGAGCAACGTCGTGCTTGTTGACTGTCCGCTGCTTTCCGCTGCTGCTGCCTAATTCGTACGTCGATTGCGTCGATCGAATTGTCGGTGTAAAAAGTTTGAGAACGACGAGTCGCGTCGTCGCTCTCAACGGTCCCGGACTAACCGCGCGCTCGCGCGGTCTTATGAAAAGTGTAATCGAGCGGTGAGTAGTGACCGGGCGTGTTATGGCAAAACCATTGGATCAACGCGCGGAGCCGCGGCGCGCACACACCTTTTTTGCCCCAATGAAACCTATTGGGAACGAGTCGTGAGGAGATTCGAAAATATCGGTGAGGATGAGAGAGACAGAGAGAGAGAGAGAGAGTACGAAAACCGAAGACGACGAGGATGTAGCGAAGGAGACTCCCGGCGACGGCTTGGCCCCCGTTCTTGCGTGTGTGTGTGTGTGTGTGTGTGTGTGTGTTGTGCCTCCTACGAACCGCCTCGGACCGGTCCGCGAGTCTCGGAGACCCGACAGCCGCAAGAACTCGATGGAAATAGCGATACCGGACAGCTGTATATGCCGTTCGTCGGTCCTTCTCGGTCGAGTTCGTGAGCCTCCCCCCATCTCTTCCCCATCTCTTCTCTCTTCGCCATCCGTCCTGCGGCCGCACGATGACAGTGACATGTCAATGCGCGACGATTGTAAAGTCGTTATTTCATTCGTCTCCCTCGCTCGCGCGGTCCTCGTTTTTTTTTTTAAATTTTTTTATTATATTTTTTGTTTCCCCGTTTTGGAACTCACAATGGCCGCGCGGCACGAACGAACGCGCGCACCACGTTTATTCCGCGTGTGTTCGCCTCGCACACGCCGATTATATCCGATCCTACCGTCGACCCTACGACGGAGTTGTTCGTTCTATATCGGGTACCTATTCGGCACGGGGAAAACAACAAAACAAATGTTGAGGCGTTGTCGACGCAGATGTGATCATCGATGGATATAGGAGTTTCGAGACTCGCGAGTCTTTTTCATATTATTCACATGCTTGTGTTTGATTGACCATCCCCCGGACTACATCCCGACAAATTGTTCATTTTTGCCGAACAGCAGTTTCAGATTGTTGAATCAAGAGACTCGCGTTTGGATAGGATGTTTGATCGATTAAAAATTACGGCATATTTGGATCGAGATGACACTGTCATTTCGGTCAGTATTGATGCACTCGGGGATCGAAATGTTCATGGCTTTTTACGATAATTTCCATTTGCGTCATGTCATGTCAATGACAATGAGCGAATAATAAATCGCATCTTTGAATTTTTTGACGTACGTGTGTGTCAATTGTGTGCGACAATGGACAAGTTTCGCAATAACTTTGTGTAGTGTAGCACAACGTAGTCACAAACTTTCGCGGTGTAAACCTAGGGACCATTGTAACACGAGGCCAACTGTGGCGAAAAAAAAAACGAAAAAAAAAAAAAACAGTTTGAAAAATAAATAACAAGGTGCTAAGCGACGTGCGGGGTAAGTCCGGGTGAAGGGTAGGTCGATTCGTAAGGGATGAAAGAAGGGCACTCGTGCGGTGAAAGGGAAGTAGCCGTGGGTACAAAACGACAGAGAGAGCTAAAGAGAAGAGGACACAACGAGGGGAGGGGGACTCGTGAGTTGTACGAGTGGTGGCGAATTTGGGTGAGGGTTAGTCGTTACAGTGGGTACGATATCCCCGGGGCCAACTGCGGTCTGTAGGCCTGTTTAACAGATTTAAAAAATCACCAATAATTCCAACGAGGGATCCCGAGCCCTGAGCGTTTGGTAGCAAAAGAGACGGATGATTCGTATAGTTAACCAAAGCAAAAGAGAGAAAGAGAGACAGAGAGAGAGAGAGAGAGGACACAGTCGAGATAGTAGAAGGAAAGGCCTGTTTGCTTTTCGAGGGGTAAGCTATGTAACTACCGAGCTCGTAGCAAGTGAGGCCACTGCTGTTGGCTGCCGCCGGGCCGGGCTATGGGCTACGAAACGACGTCAGCGAGAATGTCATTTTTCATTTTAATGGTGGACGCCGACGACGCCAACGCTTATAATACTTCCAACTCTCTCTCTCTCTCGTGCTCGTACAACCCTCGTTTATTTGTTTCTCCACTACCGGCCTTTCTCGGGTACTCCTCGCCTCTTCAACAGCTTCACCACAGGGACAGTCTGTCTCTCGTACCATCACCAACACTTTGTATCCATCTTTCTTTATCATTCTTCAACGACCACTGCGTACAACGCAATCCCCCCTCCGCCCCTCTCGACCTAACTTCCCATTTCGTTTTATCCTTTTTCAACTCGCCTCCTGAAAACCCTCTACTCCCAGACACGACCTCTTGTTCTCCCGGAGTCCTCCCACTCATCCTGCTCCGCTTCTTCTTCGCTGCAACACTCTGTCTCTTGCTTTTCCTTTTATCTCGAACGTCTTAATAGCCCGAGGTCTTGGCCAACGCCAACCGACGTTCACCCCACCGGCCGGGCAACGTCTTCAACCCCCGCTGGGCCACCGGCTTCTCTTGCTTCGTAATTCCCGAAACCCAAAGTCAACCGGCCGAATTTACGCACACTTCGATGGTACACGATCTTTACCGATTTAACGCGACAAAGAAGAGGACACGAAAAAAAAATGGAAAGAGAGAAAAAAAAATAAGAAAAACATGCTCCACTCGCCCCGCCGTCAATGTGTTACGAGATTGTGGCAAATATTTGGGTGGCGACAGATTGATGGAGAATGTGGACAAGCGAGGGGAGAGGGTTCGGGGGGGGACGAATGGGTTGTGTGGATGATGGTGCACGGCGGTGTGATTCAACGTCGTGGCCGAGGGATCTCGGGTGGATCATCGCGGGCTAATGACCTCCGGAGTACACAGCCCCGGCTGTGTGGCAGAGATGGCTCGCAGGAAAGGGCGAGAGTGTCGCGAGGCTAGAAGCTGTCAACACGGTCCACGTGACACGTGGCCGAGCAGCCGTGAAAGCAGAGTACCCCGTACCACGGTAGCTCGATGTCACTCCCTTCACAGCCGTTGCTACATACGTCCCTACGTTGGCCCAGCTACTCTATGCGTCTGCTCCTCCACTGGCTCGCATCCGACAGTCATCCGAGAGCCGTCTTCGCACGTCCTTTCTCGTTTCGAATCAACGCCACGACGTTTCGACCCACGACAATGTCACACGCGCGCTTGACCACCCTAAACCTCCTTCCTTTCCAAAGCTGTGACAATAATTTTGTCGCTTTAATCGTCGGGTCCTCGAGAAATAAGTTTCTCGCATCTCTACCGATCGAATTTTCCGGCAAACCGAAAGTTTGCGATTTTTTTTTATTCGCATGTTTGTTTTTCTTGGTCAGGATATGAACGGATGCGATATATAGGTTCGTTTTTTTTTTTGTTTTTTTATTTATTTTTGAATTTACAAGTTGAAAGTTTACATTGAATTTATTCGATCGACCGTCGGCATTACCCAGAGCTGGATTATAGTCTCCGGTGCAGCGGTGACACACGGCGCAAGCTCTCGGTCGGACTCTCGGCCCCGCCATCGTGTGGAGGGCATATGGGTTTGCTCGCGTCACGGTTACGGAAAAAAAAAAAATAACTAACGTATACTAGGCACGAACGAGGATGTTGCGTACGAGGGTGAAAAAAAAAACAGCACAACAACAAAATAAGCGTCGAATGTAGAACCCGTGGAGGGTGCACAGTATGCGGAGAGATAGAGAGAGAGAGAGAGATACCCCGCATTTTTGGGGGATGAGATGACAAAAGCGCGTGTATCGAACGTAGAGTTTGATTTATCATCGTTTTGCTCGTGGGCTCATGGTTCGTATACACGATGCGGCTATTTGTATTGGAATCGCGACGAACTGTGACATAATAGGTTGCAGTGGATGTACCGGGTCCATTGTAGGCTTGTAATAGGTGACGAGACCGCGGCACCGACTCGATGACGAGAGAGAGAGAGCAAGAGAGAACGAGAGAGTGAGGCAAAGGGAAGGCGAGACATATCGAGGGGAATGAGGCGAGTCGGTATTAGCGTGTATAACACGGAGTAGCTATATACGCGAGGGGAGTTCCGATTTGGCGATTAACGGCGTTAACGCCTCGGGGACTCGATACCATCTTTCCCGCTGGCTTTAACCTACAAACTCATCCGACATGTGTACACACACCACGAGTCCCGTTGCAGTCCTCCAACTCGTCACGATCCCAATATCAAACCGAAAGCTCAACCTCTTTTTTTTTTTTTTTTTTGCTCCGGAGATAAATGATCGGTTGGGAAATGAAATTTATTTCAGGTTGTTTTGTGGGTTTGGCTGGATGACAATTTGCGACAACTTTTGGTGACAAATTGGGGTGTAACAAGCTGAACAGCTGGACGAAGTCTACTTCGGTAGTGTTTGCAGAGTCTCCGAAATACTCGAATCAATTGGATTGTTATAGCAGCTAGAAACGTTCGGAGAGATAATCTAGCGGGTAGTTTCAATTCCGTTGGACAGTTTCGACCATTGAAAAATAAAACTGATTGATCAATTCAATCGATTGAATCAAAATGACGAGAAATTGTCGAGATGGCTCGACATCACGACAATAATTTTTCGTATTCGCAGAGTTCATAGATGCCAGAAATTCATCCGAATGATCCGTCGGTAATGAACGAACCCATCGGAGACAATAACGCGGGCGAGCGAGAGACTCTTATGTGGGGCACATAGTTGCGTCCTCGGGCCACGGACTGCACCACAATGCACATGCCTGCCACGGAGCATAATGAGAATATAGATACCCCCCTTCTGCAATCTCCCCGTGTACTCTAATTGTCAGGTATTGTATATTTTTTGGATCGTGATTTAACGTGATGAACGGCCGTGCACGGATTTGCGTCCGCGTAACAGGGTGTCTCTACCTCTCGGCCTCTCTTTCTCCCCATACAGCACCCTACAACCGCACACTACTCCACAGCGTTCATTCACGTTGCACATGTGCGTGCGCTTTTGCGCGCGCGCGTGCAAACTCGCCGGATTTCGGTCCCGCTCGGACCAGCGAGGGTTGACGTGCCGACGTTTATTCAGCCGGCTCGTAACTGTGCTGAGCATACCCATCGCGAAAATCACGGTACGTCCCGTGATGGTATCGATGATGGTGCATCGACGAAAAGAGAGAGAGAGAGAGAGAGAGAGAGAGAGAGAGAGAGAGAGAGAGAGAGACCGAGTGAAATGAAAAAAATTGCAGCACTTTCGACGGGCCTGGGATATTGACGTCAAAATGTCAAAACTCTCGTTATTGGATCACTCGCAAGGGGCCCAATATAGTCGCACCACCCCCTACGCCTCTCCCGGTCCGGGTTATCTCGTAAACCCATTGGAATATCTGTTTCAAGAGGGTCAAGTCAACATCGAACCATCGATTGATAAACAAAATATAAAAAACACGAAAAAAATGTTTTACACATATCGCGCAAATAAAAACAAGAAAGGTAAAAGTAAATTAGGAAAAAAAAAAAATTGTTTATATAGATTGAACCGTGAACGAGCAAATAAACACGACTCGATAGTTTTCGAATATATCGTGTTCGAACAAATATACATCGACTCTCGATCTAATAGAGATTGTAATACAGACTCGGACACCGGTCTTGTGAAATTTTTTCACTTTTCGACTCGTCAAAAACGGGAAATTAGAAAAGAAAAAACTTGCAAGTTGAAACACGCGGGAATGGTACACAGTCGGATAATGCGCGAGGATTACATCGGAATTCGCGAAACGATCGGTCAACCGTTGATACAGCAAAGTGCGCAAAGATTAAGAAATCAGGGTTGGACGTTCGAACGAGGGAGGAGGGGGTGGGCCGTGGGGTTGATATGCGGGCTTGTGTATATATATATATATATATGTACGGGTTGCGCGGACAGATGCGGGAACGGGGTCATGGACAAGGTAAAGCGAGTGGGGCGAGACGCGAGCATCGGTCAAGGGATTAGCGGGATTAGCCCCTCGAGGGGGCAAGGGGGATTCGTGCGAGGGGGTGGCAGGAGGGGAGACTTGTTAATTGCTCGGTATAGGCGCGCAACAGCGGAGCCCGGTAAGCGGAGAAGGGGGGTGGCGTCCGCGTTTCGCTTTCGCTCCCTCTCGTTGTCCTCCAAGATGTGGATTTGGCGTGTGTGGCGAAGCACACCTCGCGTTCGCGCCTCGCACCGTCTCCACTCGATTGCTCTATACCCAAAGCTGGCGTACATGTGTGTGCGGTATCGCAGCATCGGCATTGCCACTTGCGCGTTTGGCCAGGACAATCCAGTTGGTGGGTGAAGGAAGAGGCTGGGGGGCGGGGGTGGAAACCGAGCAAGAGACCTCTGCCGAGAGAACACAAATCACGACCAGAGTTACGGACTTAAGCGGGCGGCTTACCATCCTCGACCATACGACAAGCTGACCGGCGTCTATATCATTGCCCGGCTACCGGATACTCTCCGGTGTGCAACCTCCCCCGGCAATGACCACTTGCCTCATCCTCCTGTGTTCTCATCTTCCGATAGAACCCTGTACCGGTTTCTGTGTATGTATATATATTTATGTAGGTATAATGCACACCCATCCTACCATTGTGGAAGCTTACTGCATTCACCGACATCCCAATTTCCACCCCCCCCCCCCTCGCAACGCTGATACTGGGCAGGGACGTGACTCACGTGCAGTCAAAAGTTTCGACGAAATTATGCCCAAGCAGTTGGAGATGATAATCTAAGAGAGCATTTCATTATTAAAAAAAAAAGAGAGAGAAAAAAAAAGAGAAAACAAAGCTCGAACAATTCTCGTACGGTGAGCGCTCGGTTGCACCCTCGACCCACAGTTATTTATGTCTCATATCGTTCCGAAGTGACGAGTGTAAACTTCATCCGCGAAATTTACAACGTACGAATCTGAGAAGAGTGTATATGATGGTCGCTCGAGGACTTGTTCGAAAACGTCTGCATTAGCCGAGCGATCATCGCCGACGGCAGAATGTGAATGGATACGAATGTCAATGTGTGGTGCGAGAGTCCTGCGGTTTTGCGACTAGTCACCGCAACGAACACGAGAATCGTTCGCTTGCGGTTTTTCAACATTTTGCTTTGTTCAAATCTTCCGAAAAAAGAAACGAAAAAAAAGACCGACAAGGTCATCGGTGAACGTTTCGATGGAGCTCCACGTGCCAACAATCGCCGAACGAGGTGTGTGAATGAAAAAAAAATGATAAAAAAAGATTTCGTGTAAAAGTTACCGAAAAAACTTTTATAATTAGAAAAAAAAAAGAGAGAGACAAAGAAACATAAAATTTGATCTCAAGGCGAGATACACACGAGATACACTCGTTTGTATAAAAATGGTTTTATCTTTCTCTCTCTTACAACTTTTTTTTTTTTATTTCTTATTTTATTCTCCATCCTTAGTGCAAATTTTATTGATACACACCCTTACGTATAGTTGCTCGACACATCGTCGTCGGTCACAATGAAAACGTCGAGACGAGCCTCGACGATTTAACTCAACTTGGAAAAAGAAAATTAAAAAAAAATAGATAAATAAACTCGACTGTAATTTGGGATGCTGTGCCGAGGTGTGGGTTGAGATGCTCGGTCGGAATGCTCTCGATTGGTAGCATAAATAATCGTGAACGTTGAACAGTGGCTGCCGCTCGATTTTACAACGTCAACGATAAAATCGAGTTTCTCGTGGCGTTCTCCCGACGACGAGAGAGAAAGACAACGATAAAAACCGAGAATAAGAGCGAGAGAGATAAGTCGATGAGCAATGATAAACTTATGATCAATGTTGCGGATTACTCGAGATTTACGGATTTCCCAAGCGAAATTTTCGAAACTACGACGACGAACGATCGAAACATGCATTCCCAAAATTTCGAACCGTCGAAACATTGAAAAATCCGAAACTTCGAGACGCATTCGACACGATTAAACGGTGAATTTTTTCGCAAGCGCAACACAGTGCACTTTGTGACGGTACAATGGCGTTGTAACTAATATCCATCGGTGAACAAAATAAAGTCGAGCCGAGCGGCATTGGCAATTTGATCGAGTGGAGGACACGAGTAGTCCGGGTGAAAGCCGGCGGTCGAGTACAGTCGATAATGAAATCGAGTCCGACGACACACACACACACACACACATAACACGAGAGTAGAGGTGCGCGCGTATCGCTCGGGGACGGAATATCGTCGACATATGGCTACCAACCGATTCAAACCCCTCCCCCCCTGCCCCCTTCGTCTCGTACCTTCCTCATCACGCGGCGTCACACATACGCGTTTACGTGTACAGACGAGTTATCCGATGTAGTTTGAGTCGAAACCTACGGACTCGAGATATCTCGTTGCCTTCGAGGGGAAGATTGTAAATTAATGTCACCGCATATATATATATATACCCGTGACACGATGACCGCTAATCCACAGTCGTTATCTCGTCGGTGTTTCGCACACACACGTGCGCACACACACACACATACGAGAACCACGCGATCTGTGACTTTTTAGTACCGCAAAAAAAAAAAAAAAAATCGCCAAGTTTACCAATATGCCACGTGACTGTCCTCACAATATTTCATCACGACAACGGTGTCTTTCCTTCATCACGATTTTCCCAGTTCTGTCGTATTATACCCTCTCCTTCCCCTCGATCGCTGTCCTCGTCCCTCCGTTGGACCGACAACGCGACAGCACGAACGGTCAATCCCTGAGATCCGTCGCTGGCTGCTATACTCGGATAGTTTTTCCGCAGCAAAAGCAAAATTAAAGAAGAAGAAGAAGAAAAAAAGTTATTGCCACTGTCGACGTTCGTTGTAACTTTCGAAACTCGCAAGTGTTGGGATGTTGATTGAACGAGCGATGGAATCATCGTCAACGAAGAATTTATCAAGAGAGGAGGAGGAGGATGGAGAGTGTTGGTACAAGTGTGGAACGGTGCTGGGCGTTGTAAATGTGTCGACGCGTGGAAAATCACGTGATCGGCGATGAAGATTGTGTACGACATTTGGTTCACAGACTGAGATTAGATATCGAAAACCCCACGGGTTTTCAATGAAAATTGTACAGATCGATAAATGTTAAAGTCGATATAGTTTTTGCTGCCTCATAGAGAAAGCTTTGTGACGGTGGAAGTATTTAATATTCATCTTTAATATACAATATATATCGAGGGTTTATAATTTCTATTTCAATTTTATTATAGATTACTCACAGTATATAAAAAAAATACAATCTTATAGATTATATACCGTATGAATACAGAATATATATATATAGTAAATTCTACGAATAACGTGTTTGCCGTTTGTACATGGTTCATATGTACATATGTATACATTTTTAACATCGGACTATTATTATTCCAGCAGGCAATTACCGATTATAAATAAGTTGTTCGCGTCCCGGAAGCGAATCACCGTTGCCAATGCATACATTTTTTTGCAGTACAGCATCACAAGTGACATACGAACCGATGCATATGGAGAAAGAGGATGTGTGAGAATATACACGTAGAAAAAAAAGAGAGAGAGAGGAGTATCGCTTACACAGTTCATCCATAAAACCGCGGAACTGTCGGATGAATGAGGTTTGGGGTATTCGATGAAGATTTTCGTCGGTGGGGGAGATTGGGCCGGGGCTGCAATAATATATCGATTATGAGACTGATGAGCGAGGAGTGGAAAGGACGAGGGGCGTGCGATGGGATGAGGCAGAAACGTACCGGACTCCGGATAAGCGAATGTTCCGAACGTACTGTGTTCAGGCGGTCAGAGACTGTCGAACATACCGGCGGCATATGGCCCACGTCCGTGCGCGGCGCCGCTGAGTACTATTCGAGCGATCGTAGGTACGTATACCCAACTTGGAAAGCTACCAACACCACGGATTCACCGATACTCCGTAGCCGGGGTTGCGTGGGTGCGTCGGGGCTGTCCCGTTGCTCGCTGATAACGTGCTCGTCCGCTCGGACTGCCGGCTGTCCCGTCGAACTTGTCTACGTGCGAGGTGTGGGAAGATGGGGAAAAGCCGGGGGGGAAGCATCAGCAGCGCGCATCAACCCTCTAAATACCATCGATTTGACCGACCGCGTTTCAACCGGCGTGTATCCAATAAAAAGTCATCGACGTCCCGGCACATCGCGATCAAGGCCCTGGCGCGTCATTCCCGGCTGACTCTATGGTCACAAATGTGATCGTTCGGGCTACAGATCGATTCGTCAAAATTCCGATGTGGTCAACGTATATAAACATTCGTTCAACGATTATCCGGCCATATACTCCACTGGGGTTTGGGTGGGATGGCAAGTGGAGGCAAGTGGAAATTAATCACCGCGGCCCCCCCGGACAATTATGTTTTGCCGGATGATATTTTACTCTCGTCCCATAGACAAATACGCGTTTGCCGTTGAAGCCGCTGGAAAGAGTGATGAACGGGAGGGAGGGTAGAGAGCGAACGTCCCATCGATGTATAAACCGACGACGATATTCATCCACGCTTGTTTATAGGGGTTCTTTCCCATGGGTATATCCGTGGTTGTGGATGGCAGAGAGAGAGAGAAAGAGTGCCATCTCGAGAGGAGGAGGCGATGTAGCGGTGAATGTCGGGACCGGATCTCACTCGAGTGTGGGGACGTTAAGGTGGACGCGCGGGGGTGTTTCACCTTGGACGACGGGTCGGTAGTCCGGGTCGAGTGAGTTTGATGCCACTGGAAAGGATGGAGATAAAGAGAGAGAGAGAGAGAGAGAGAGAGAGAGAGAGAGAGAGACCGAGACAGGGCTTTTCGTTCACGGGATGGAGAGCGCCAAGTGGCCCGGGCCATCCCCGTAGATCCCCGTGCGGGATAAAAACGTGAAACAAAAAGCCGATTACGTAACCGAGGGATGAAATACGAGGTGGCAGCCGGGGGTGGAAGAGCTTGCGGGAGAACGAACCCGAGAGAACCCTCCCACCTCCGGCGTCCTATAGCCCGCCTAACATAGCCGAACCCGGGTTAACACGGTACAATAGGGTAATTTTCACGCGAGATTTCGGAGGCGATTTTGCGCGTGAAGGAAACGCCTCTCCTCACCTTCCGTATATAGAGTTTCTTTCTCTACCTCGGTCTCTCTGTCTCTCTCTCTCTCTCTCTCTCTCTCTTGCTCGGTCTTTCTCCGTGTCGTTTATTCGTCCCGCGGTATTCCGCGATTCTCCGACGAGTAACTTGGATGCTATTCGCACGGTAACCGAGCGGAGGTGTATGCTTCGCGCCCCGGACTCTCGACCCCTCTTTCACCCCCCTCCGCCCCTCAGCCGGCCGTGAGATACGGCCGGCGGCGGCCCATTTCAATGTAGCCACGCGTTTGTTATTCTCTGCCACTTTGTTATTCGTAACCCGGTGCTTCGGGCTGCTCCGCGCTTCCGTTTCGGGACAAATGGCTCGCTCACCACCCGTACGTGTGTGTGTGTGTGTATGTGTGTGTGTGCACGCCTCGCTGACTCTTCCACACACCCCACACACGCTCTCATCGCTATCTCGCACGTATAAACCCTTCCCCCACTCGCTCGCGTTAACGTATGCTACATTTTTCCGTTTCTTCTTCTTGTGGTTGTTTTTTTTTTTTTTTTGGACTCGCTGTTCTTGAGCCTACTTCGACGCTCGAGATACACATTTTTCTTATCGGAATCTTCCATTCCGTCACCCGATGACTCATGAGGTCTTCATCGTGGCTGATGGGCCAGGACAACGGATAACGATCACGAAATTTTTATTAAACTTTTTTTCTTTTAACGAAATGCCATTGTTTATTTGGAAAAAAAAATATTTCAACCTTGTCACTATTAGTAGTGATGTTGATATTGTTTCAGGGGCGACGTATGTGAAATTGAATTGATGGACTTACTTGTAACATGAAATAGTAAATAAAGATTATTCATGCGAAATGATATCGATATTAAGTCAATGATAAACGCACTTAATAAAATGAACAATTGGTAGTGATGCAGTGATGTAGTGATATGTATAGATAATATTCGAATATACGGCTGAAACTGTTACAAATACGGTAGATCGAGTGTGGCTGGTGGTCGCGGAGGTGCTGACGGAAATCCAAAGCGACGAGGGGATGTGAAGGACGGAGATGGAGAGAGAGAGAGAGAGAGAGAGAGAGAGAGACGAAGAACATGTGGGAAAGCAAGGGCGCAAGAGCACGAGAGAGGGATAAACCGTTGCAAGAGGATAGCGGAGATTTAGGCGTGTAATTGGCTCAGCTGGTGTTGACGCGATCCTATCATCAATACCTCATCAGCCGCCGTCGGGAAACCTGTATCCGTGTCTGCCCCCCCCCCCCACCGCCCACCCTCCAACCTCTTCGTTCCTCCGCCACGTCGCTCACGTTCGCGGGGCCATCTCTTGCCGCGTGAAACGGATCGTTCGACCCCTTGGGCCACCGGAGAAACCATCCCCGTCCAACGTTGGACTCCGAACGCTCTCACCGACTGCCTCTGTCGTTTCGCGGCGACCACGATAACGTCCCGCGAATACCAAACAGCGATTCTCTCTCCGACAAATCGAAACGACCTTCCACCCCCTGCGCCACCCCTTTCCCCGGGCCAACATTATTACGTCCCACGCGTGTGTCTTCGCACAAATAGATTTGCAAACTTCAACTCGAGTCACACGAGCGCTGCCTATACCGAATCGTTGAAGTTGGGAAATCTTGAAGCTACGGAAAAGTCGGGATTTATAGACCCTCGATGTTTTGGCTCGATGAAGAAATAAAATAAAAGGACGAGAGAACAAAAAAAAACATTGATTACCTCGAGAAATCATTCGCAACATAAATTTGCACGTTTCTATATTTCAGATATTTATTTTCTGGCGAAACTATTTATTCGCTAGCCGTACTATTCGTCGGTAATTACCGTAGCACACGAACAAACCGACGAACGAAATTCTGCTGCAATAACGTAGGCATTTTTCTCCGTGCGGTTGTGAGCAGCCTCCGGCAGATCGCGGAGGGGAAATGCCAAGAAGTGCCATTCTTTATCCTTCCTCGCGGCGAGAACTCATTCCAAGAGGTCTTGTCGTTTGTCTTCGGGCGAGTCTCTCTGCGGTTTAGCCAGCGGTGAGAGGTCGAAACCGCGTGGAAATAAGAGTGCGGCTTGTGGATCGGGCGGTAGATGGATGCGCTCGAGCCGCGGGTCACCGCCGATTTTGTATGTGTGTGTGTGTGTGTGCTTGTGTACCGTGGCCACCGTCATCACCATCACCATCACTACCCGCCCTTCTCACAATCCGCTCCACCTTTTGCGCGCGCGCACGGCCCGAGTGCCGAAGCTTCTCTCACTTAATCCCCGGACTTATGCCGCTGTTAAGTTGCTCAGATTTATACGGCTTAGCGAGAGGTGCGGAGAGCGCCGAGGGAACGAAGGAATGAGGAAGGAGGCCTCGAAGAGCCTGCTGCTGCTGCTGCGCTTCTGCCGAAGACGCGCCAGCGGGGTTGGGAGAGGGGGGATTGTTCCGCGTATCCCGCATCCCGCACACGGACACCGCGAAAGCTCTCTCTGTCAAAGTTACATGTAGATATATATATATATATATATATATATATATAGATGTGTATATACGTGTATGCGGGCTTCTCCCGATACCCGCACTTGACCACCGAATCGTCATCGGCTACGTCGACCGCTTTAACGCCAATTAATCGTCAATCGAACGTGTCACTTTGGGGGATGATCGTATTACCCCACCTGTCAACCTAATGTCCATCACAGATGGCACGAAGAAAATATAACTCATGGACATTATTCGGGTTTTTTTGTTGGTTTTTTTTCTTTTTTTTTTTTTGTTTTTTCATGATTTGGGTGATAATACCGAAGGGGCATGAACGATTGCTATGTGAATCATCGAAAATTTCCATCGTCATTGGACTTATTTCTCGTGTGGACATTCGTGGGAGGGTGAACTCCTGACGTTTTCGACCCTGGCTTATCTAGGTGTTCCGATCTGGATTTCTCGTTCGGAATCCAGACGAACTATCTATTCTGTGTATGACTTATCGAAATAATAGAAGACATCAGATTTATCGGACTATACATGAAGCTCGATACTGAGTCACAATAATTTTGTTTCGTCAAATACATTTCATCCCCCATCCGGCTCTTTCGCCAACCCCTCTGCCACGAGATTTAGAATGTTCCGGGATATATATTCGACGGACGATAATATATCGCCACACGCCCATAACCAACATACAAATGTCTATATTTATATGCCTCGGTATACATATATATCTGTTTTTTTTTCTTCTTCAAACAAAACTCATTTCGAAGGCAAGTCTCGTGTATTGGGGGGGGGGGACAAGGGATTTGAAGGCTTGACCATCTCGTTCACAATGTCCAAGAAGAGCATAACCACCCCGGGCGTGTTACCACCACAACCGTTCGAACAAAGAAGAAAGAAAGAAAATCCTCATTCGTTTATTTATTTTTTTCTTCTCCTTCCGTTGTTCTCGAACGCGTTGTCCGACACGGCTTCGAGCCACGTTTTTTCGCCGCAGCCATGGACCCAACCCCGTGGTATTCGCGGTCGGTCAGGGGTGAAGGGAGGGACGGGGAAAGAGGTGGACGGGTTTTCCGGTTTACCGTCCACACGTCCACAATAAACTAAAGTCTCATCATCCGCGGGGGATTTAGTCCGATAACGTGGCCATCATGTTCACCGTACGGTTTCCACCCTCTCAACCCCCGTAAAGTCCGGACGGTCGCGGCTGCGGGTTGTGGAACATCGGACGCCCGGACCTGACGTCCGCAAGCCGAACGATCGGGGGGTGGGGGGTGCGGATCACGGAGGATGCGGACGAGGCGACGACGAGAGCCCGAGGGGGGTGGGAAAAGGCCAGGGAGGTATAGGAAGGAAGCGGCGGAGGTTAACTTTACTCGTGATTGTGTATGGGGCTCAGACTCGTCGTCCACCAGAGGACATGCGAAAATGTGAACGTGACCGATCCTCGCCAACCACCCCACCCCGCCACCCCCTCGCCGTGGCCTTCCCGCCTCTGCGGATCACGCCGAGCGCCTTTTAATTTAGACAAATCGTTCCGATTAGCATAACGGGATAAATTATACCGGCCGCAAAACGATCCGCAGCCTCCGCGCGTTTACGCGTGATGGGGTGACAAGTCCCCCGCCCCCCCGGAGAATTCTACTCTCGGACAACCGCACGATTGTGTCGCGGACACGGTCGTACGATGACAACCACACGCACACACGGACGGACCGGGGCTTCGGCCGTAACGTCTCGTGGCGAAGCGGTTTGCTAATCTACGCTGTCGAATGGCCAAAACCCCGCCGAGATTCGGGGAAAAGCTACGTAAAAGCTTTTGTCATCCCGTAGATATATATCTCACGTTTGTACGATATTTCGTTTTTTCAAATGGAACAATCGTGAATGTAACTTTTTGCTCGAGCTAAAAACAAAAAAAATATACACTATTAGACGATGTAACGGAATTAAAAAAAAACAATTAAAAAACAGAGAAAGGGAGCGAGAGAGAAAGAGAGAGAGAGAGAGAGAGAGTAAATTGTAACTGGAAATGTAAATTGCCACTGGCTGAGAGTCCATCAAGTACCTTACATTACTATCTCGTTCTATTACTCTCTCTGTGTAAAATAAAATAAAATAAATTTGAAAAAAAAAAATCACATGCCGGACCAATAATCGCGAAGATAAAAGCCCGGTACGCATAAAATTAAGAAAATAAGGCGTGATCCAGAAAAGCGCGTAGACGGCAACAGCAACAGCAGCAGCAGCCGCAGCAGCGGCGGTTCGACCGAACCGTCCCGTGGAAACGTCCGAGCAAACGATGCAGCCTCGAGTTTTACGGTTTTTTGACGGACCACATCTCACTCGACCGAACGACAACCGCGCTCGTACGCTTAGCAACAAAGTTGCGAAAAATTTGCATGACCACGTTCGACGGGACTCTCGGTTGGTCGCATTGCGAATCGGCTCGCATTATACCGGGTGACTCGACCACACGGATAAAACAAGATTATCCATCGTCATCGAGTGAATAACATTGCAAACACTCAAACCCGATTAAACTTCACGCGTTTGCGATATCGTATAATTTAATATGTTTCCGAACGTGATCAAAATTCTTACGGAAAGAATTAAAAAAAAAAAAAGATAATAATGCAACGAACAAGTAGTCACGAGTAGTGTTCATCCTCTTGCTCGGCTCGTACAGTCGCAATCTTCAACGTGGGCGTTTGCAAATATCGATACTTTCGAGAAACGATATTTTTTTTCTTGGAAAAATCAATTCGATAATATGGGGTCGTTTGGGTTGTTTCACACGATCCGATGTTATTCACGGACTGCGCAGTCTGCGAAATCAACCGGATGACAGGACGCGCAAACGACTCCGAAACGAAAAACCCGTCTTTTTCACCTTTCATTATTAAATTTTATTCTTCGTTTATTTTTCGTGTCTTTTTTTATATGCGATATTATATGCGATGTATATATACTATTTTGTAGCTTATCAAAAGAGAGTTGCAGTTTGGATCGCACGAGACGATCCAAGAGCTCAAACGCGTGTGATACAGCATCGACTTTCCACTCGTAAAACAAAAAAAAAAAAAAAAAAAAAATCTACAATTTTTACGACCGGAATTTCATTAACCCAATTAAAATGTAATGAATTTTACAAAACTGTAGCAGCAACATCAGCGTAATAATTTATTGCACGAGTAAAATTCTCTCCCTTCGGTGCAGTTTACTTTTTTCTACGCTTTTGTTTGTTTTTTTTTTGTTTCTTGTTTTTCGTAATTTACGGACTGGCCGTTTGTGACAAAATAAACGAACCAAGAATCAAGCGTATACAAACTCGCGAGAAACATACAAGAAACTTGTTCGTCGTTTGAAAAAAAAAAATAAACAAAAAAAACGCGGAACGTATATTCGTACGTCCGATTCTTCGTAGCAACATTTCCGTTATTTTATTACACGTTAACAGCGAATTTCAGGACGAAGCAAAGAGTTTTTCCACGCGGTAAGAATTGATATTGGTTCGACCCGAGAGTCGCGCGATATCGCCTTTACGGTCTTATCTCGAAGTACGTGCGACGATGAAATCTTTTCGTATCGCGGTGACGTTAATTGGCCGAACGATCGATTTCGCCAAGTACAAAGTCCTCTCTCTCTCGGGGTCGCAAACATCACTCGACTCGGGGCGTCGTTCGGACTCGTCCTCATCTCCATCTCGAAACCTCACTCAAGCGTGTAAATCCCGTGTAAGAAGGAATCACAAATGTTGCAATGGCCGTGTATCGATGTACTCGTCGCGGGCGTCGCGATCGCAAAGATGGATTTTTTTTCTTTTCTTTTTTTTTTTCTTTTTCGTTGGCGAGAGTAGAACCCTCGGACGATTCGTGTAAAGTGTTTCTGACGAGTTTTATTGCTCGACGGGTTATATAGCTTCGAGATACGGTCGGGACAGACCGTAGAGACTTTGAGAAGAGAGACCGAGAGATGGAGAAACCAAGAGTGAGTGAGCGAGATGAATTCATTTCGTGCTCCGGGGCCAAGCAATTTCGAGGTTAGGTTAAAATTACCATTAGAAATTATTAAAAAAAAAAAAATAGTTAGGATGAGGTTCAAGAAGCGGGAGTTGGTTCCCGGCTCAATTCAGATCTAAATTTCTTGGCGAATTGTATGAACATATCAATATTTAGATCAATCATATCTAAATCTAAATATCTTATTAAATATAAAAAATATGACGAGTTAGACATAGATAGCTCAGACTGCGAGTTACTCCCGCCGACTCGGTCTATGCGTTACCGAAGAAACGAAGAACAAGAAGAAGACGAAGAAGGAAATAAGGTAAAACGATAAAAGGTTTTACGACGAGAACAAAGTTGAGAATTCGGTGAGTCTGCGGGGTATAGGATGGAGGCGGGGGTTGTCAGTCACGGAGTTGTAAAATGTACGTACAGCAGCGCGCCCCCATATGTGCGCACGGCATTAACTTATTTGTCATATTTGCGAGGGGGAATCGTCGTAACGAGCGCGAGGTACCCGCGCGAGTTACACGCGCGTGTGGGTCGGTCACCATGTCTCGCGATCCACTGGGCAATCTTTCCGCTCGGTTATATATCCACCTTAATTTTCGTGTCAAACCAGTGTTGTAAAATCGTAACGACGATTTTTTTTTTTTTTTGAATTTTTTTTTCCCGGCGCAGCAAAAAAATTAACCGCAGACAGAATAAGTGCCGGTTGCGGCGATTCGCGTGATCCGCGAGACTGCGCGTAAGCGAAGACACACTCGCGTCGTCGAGAATTATATATTCCCGGGCGTTAAAGTCTCGTGGCGAACGATACGAACAATTTACGTCGGCCATACAACGTTACACCGAAGACTTTTTTTTCTACTTATTAAAAAAAAACATAAAATAAAATACTTATTCGAAAAATAAATAAATAAAAATAATTTATTTCATTATTTTAAGTGTTGAAAAAAAGAAGAAATAAAAAATATGTTTATTTTGTCGGTGTAAGCGCGCAGAGACGGGTCAGTCGAATACGATGGGATGCGTTGCCGCCTCCGTGTGCCCGACTCGACGCGGTAAATGAGGAATTTATAAAACGCAGTCGTAAATGTGTAAAGTGGGTATCTTTTCGTCGAGTCCATTAAACATCGCGTGGCAATCGGAGATGCGATCATATCGATGGCGGCCCGGATTTTTCAAATGACAGACATATTCCTCGATGTCTAACAGCGGGATAGTTTCAATTTCACTTTCACCGGTCTGCCTTATCCCAGTTTCACTCGTTCCATCCAGACTCGTCCTTCGACCGAGGAAAAAAAGTTACATATCCCAATTTTAATTAAAAAATGACTCTCGCTAAGGACCACGACTCTAACGCATAAATATATATTTTTCACTTGACCGCGGTGAAAATGAAACATCGAAGTTTTCAGGAGCGTGATGCGCGTGTGCATTTGTGGACCGGTAATCGCGCTACCTAGCCGCACGAAGGGCTCGGCGAGAGAGCCGTTTAGTCGTTAACCGCGTCGGCGGCGGTACACCGCCGTTCCCTCGTAAGTTTCATCGATCGTTAAATCTAACACATAATCGTCGTGTCCGAGGTTCGCGGTGTTGTAAACTCGTTGTAGGTATATATACCTTCGGCTCCAAACTCGCTATCCCTCTCCTCGATTCCATCGCAAAAAAATTACCCCGGTCAAAGCTCGTGCCGAACTCGTAATTTTTATTCGAAGAAAGGAAGAAAGAAAAAACGCTCGAAAGTCACGCGTGGGCCGAATCTTCGGAGAATCCGTGTGATTCGACAAAACGTAATGACGAATGTCTACGAAAGCTTTATGGATATAACGGATACGCGATAAGGGACGAAAGGAATAGTTATACCGATCGCACCGGCTAAAGCCGATAAAGAGGGAGAGAACGGCGCGGTTTTCTTCCGGCGTTTTCAAATTCACCCCGGCGACCCGTGGGTCGACGGCCCCCCCCCATAAGTTGTCGGCGCGTAGCCCGCGCAACCCTCCGCGAAACACGGATATTCAAATGTCAGCTGGGGATCAGCCGCTTGACACATTTTAGCGTCTCAAAATATTATTCGCATTGAGAGCCCAGCGAGGGAGAGACGGAGAGAGAGAGAGAGAGTGACAAAGTGAGAAATGGAAAGCATGCTCGCGAGAGTAGGATCTGCGGGCACACCCCCTCGTTGTGTCTGGACCGCCGAGTCGCGCACCCTGCTGCTGCTTTTTCCTATCAACAGTGCATATATATATATATATATATATAACTGATGCTGTACAACCGACGTCCACTGAGAATACAAAAAGCTTTTGCTCTCGCAAAGGGTCTCGATGGTGAATCTCCTCTCGGTTGGCAGGGTGTGCGAGGACTCGAGTGAAATAAAGACGAGTGAAAAAAAAAAAAAAAAAAACACGAAAGAACATATATATTTATATATATTTGAGGGGTAAGCCGGTGGCGCTAGGTCGCTTATGCAGATCTTTTTATTCGGCCGCGGCTTAACGATTCAATAACCGATCGGATGTCAGTAGCTGAGAGTATCGCGTCTATTCATATATATAGATATATATATGTAGTCGACACTCGCGATACCGTATACTTTGCATGGAAAGTATGTTCGTCGCGTCGGTATTATTGTCGGTTCAGCAGCAGAAGCACCATCAGCGATGGGTGCTGGTGACAATTCGCGAACGAAGCGAGAAAGAGAAACGAGGGGACAACGAGACTCGAGGAAATAGTTAAATATCAAGCCCGTTTGCTCTTCGAGAGCGATAAAGCCAACTCCGCATCCCTCCCCTCTGGCCCCGACCTCCGACCCCGTCACACAGTTTGTATCGCTCACGACAATCTGCATTTTCCGTCTGCGACTATTGTTCCCCTCGGCAATATGGCGATTCTATAGGTCCTCGCCTGGTTAATGAGAGAGAGACCGAGATGGAATGTCGTATTTATTTTTATGTTTTTATCATGGTCCAGTTGGACGACGACGAGGAGGAGAAGGTCGAAAAGAAATGTTAACAGAGTGAAATACAATAGGTGTGTGTTTGTGTGGGGAGCGTAGAAGAACAACGAATATCCTCGCGCGCATGCGTACCGGTTAATCTCGACCAATATTGAATTAAGTGAAACAGATTGTTGCGGATGACACATTTCGTTGAAAACCTTCGACTGACGATTATTTTTTTTTTTTTATTATTTTTTTTTTTTTCGTAACGGAATCCGGTGGACGTTCGGGTGTGTCACGTGCATCGACGACCCCCGTCAGCAACCGTCGCGAAAGAATTTATTCGCGTTTTTTTTTTCACGTGTTTTTTTTTCAAGTGTTTATTTTCGTGTTATTTTTTGTGACGACGGAAAAAGAAAAAAAAAGGAAGAGTATATGATGTAACGAAGTATTTTCGATTTTTGTGGCATTCACGGTCTGTGAACACCGAAAAACGATAAGTAACGGGCAACCAGTTCACTGTACACGGAGATGTGACAGTTTTTTTTTTTCCAGGAATAACGAGGCTGCTGCGAGTGATAGGAGCAAATTGAAACGACCCGGACAGGTCGATCGTTTTTGCGACTGATCGTTTAATTTTTCTGAATCAAGTTTGAATAACAGAAGTGTATGATGTCAAATGGATTAATCATGATTTTCCATGGATCGGAAGAATGATAATGATTCACGAATTATAATAATCATAATTTTCGATAAATCAGAATGAAAAAACGCAGTTCGATCAGTCAACAAGGGATATGCATTTATATTATTTGGATTGCTTACACGGCTTACAAATTTCGCGTGCAGTGACTCGAAAGTCACAAGGACACGATTCGAAGGCAAGATATAAATATATATATAGTGAGGGAGAAAGGGCGAGAAAGAGAGAGAGTTGTTCGACGAGGCGTGAGAATACTTTTAAAGAAGTTGGATGGGCCGAGTTGGATTTTGTCGCGCTTGAGGCAGTAAGAAGCGGAGCGTAGGACCAGGTGAAGTCGTCGCGCATGGTTTAGGATAGGTTTTCGGTCGTCGCACCCTCTTTCCTCTTCGGGGCCCGCGCGGTAAATTAAATGATTATGGGTAAACGATATCAAAGGGGAAAAACGTGTTTCAACGGTTTTCCGACGACGTCGGTCGGGGAAAACCGACCGACTCCGGTATTTCAATTCTTCAGCCTGACGGGTTCGCGAGATTGCGTATTTTTAAGCTTCGCTCGGGCGAATTGCCACTGCCTACGTCGCCCCGAACGTCCTGTGTGTGTAATATCTAACGGTTTTTCGAAGAGACCGAGAGACGGATCTTCGCGCGCTCACTCCAGAGTTTCTTCGCCGAGAGAAACGTGCCCGCGCTGCGGGCGCTTCCGTTTCGTTTAACGTCGAGACGATTTTCAACAAGATCCCCCCCGCCCCTGACGAACGAGATCTCGGCACACCCGGGGCTGCGGTTTTACGGTCTAGTATTTTTTTCATTTTTTTTTTCAATCCACGTGTGTGGGGGTGTGTGTGTGCTCTCCGACGCGTGCACGTGCACTTTGCGACTCTCGAAAAACGCTTCCACCACCCTCGAGACTTATCCGTTCGTTCAAGATCCCATTCTATCTATTTTTTTCCTTTTTTTGTTGCAACGAGATATAATTTTTGAAAAAATAATAACCTCGTTGTGCCAAAATACATGGAATTATTATTACTTGTTATATCCGGTGGAGTTACATGATAAATTATCACGAAAAAAAAAGAGAGGACTCGAATGTTCGGTTGGGAGGTAATAGATGTCGAAAGCAGGTGGCTCACGATTGCTAATCACCGCTCGCATGATCCTCGGCCTAACGGGGGTGGAACCACCACTCGCCCCTAACGTTTTTGCATCGTCATTCATAACTGCCCCTCCTGTCCAACCCCCGAACACCAGTTTTTTTGCTTAGTTCACTCGCACGATCGGTAATCCGGTCGACCAGTTTGAGGGGGGAAAGAAAATCCATGTCTTATCTTGGCTATTTTATTTTGGCGGTCCCGGAGAATAATACGGTTCAAAATAAATTTTCAAAAATATTCTCGAGATTTCCCATTTAAATAAGAGTGTTTTTTTCTTCTTTTTATTTCACAAATTCTCGACAAGGACACTCGATGATCGAAAGACGTTACGACGAAGATGCCCGACGGCGAAAGAGTATATTGGTTGAGAAGCTCCATAGACAGCCGGTCCATGTCTCCAGTCTAGTATGTATATATATCGCAAACGTTTCCGACGAGTTGGTCGTGGCTAAAGCCGAGAAGCTTGGCCCGTGCGCGCGCGCGACACCCTTCGTGAAGCCCTTCGCCAGTGATTTAAGCCGTTCGCCTTAACGCAGTAAGTTGTGCGGCGCGTGCACAGATGCGACAAATCGACGCAAGTTCTGGAGAATCGTGCGAGAGCGAGAGGCTTCTACGCCAAACTCTCGTCACACTTTGTACCAAACCCTTCCCCCCCTCCGTCTCTCTGCCCTTCTCTTTATTTCCATCTCGTCCCGCGGTACGTTTCTCATCAAGCTTCAACTTTGTTCGAACTATTGGTTGTTATATCACACACGCACACATACAAAATTTTCCCGTATAATTTTGCTACCCGAAATTCACCGAAATGACAACTTTCCCAACGATGAAACCCAATTGCGAATATAATTAACGAAGGGAATCGCCTATGCCAAATGTAAACGCAAGCCGAAACATTCAGCTTTGACTATTTACCAGTGACTCGTTATTATGGTTAATGATCCCATAGAAATTAGAGAGACGGACGGAGTTGAGACACTCGAACAAAAAATAAACGACGAGCTGATGGGAGGGAGGAAAGGGGCATCAATAATAATTGGATATGATGTATTCATCCCACCGGTCGAACCGCGATTTTTTTTTCGCCATTGCCTTGGGATGGAATCCGGATGCAACGAAGGATGGTCGAAAACCGCGAGCGCGGTTTCTGGTCTGGCCCTGGTTTGCTCCGGTTAGGCGACGGGAGGAATCTCCAAACCTCTTCCGGATGTGCATGTACCCATGTGACCTCACGATTGAATTTTCATCGAATAATTAAATCCGTGACGACAAACAATCCTCGTCCGTAACATTTTTTTTTTCTGTCGGGTTTACCGGACCGACAAACTCATGCCGAAAAAGATGAATGAATTTGTTTTTTTCCAATTGACCGGTGATAAAGATTGAATGGAGGCAACCGCTTGAAAACGAGACGACGGCTTCCCGACGTCGAAACCGCGTCACGGACGTACGTTAAGTGTGGAAAGTGAGGAGGGGGGGGGAGGAAAGTGGAGAAAGAGGAGAGGAAGTAGAGGGTGGATGGCGCGTGAAGCGTTCGGTCGGTGATGAAAACTCGCGGGTTTCTGTGATGCCGGATGAAAAGGGGTTTCACACGGTTATGTCGGACGAGTCGGACGATTCGAGAGAGCCAAAAGGCGCAAGAGAGAATGGAGATACCGGGGTGAGGCGAACGCTGGCGAGGAGCACGGAGCCAGGAGCAGCGTTTGATGAGACGAGAGTGGAAGAGGATGGGAGGGAGAGTGAGAGAGTGAGAGAGAGAGAGAGAGAGGTAGATACGGAATAGAGCGGGGAACGCGGTTTGAGCGCCATACGGACGAGCCATTTAAACTTCTCATCCCCGGAAACCGCGCGCCTGTCCGCATTCTGACTTATACCCGGGCATCGTTCACCCCGACGGCTCCGAGGCGCGCCCTTGCCCACTGAGAGAGCCCTTCTTCTTGGGCTCCCCGACCTCGACCCGACTATTCGTGTATATTATATATCTGTGTGTGTGTGTGTGTATGGGTACGCCGAACGTGACGCGTTAGAACCCTTCATCGCTTCACCTTGTCAAACGGGCTACCGCATCAAGGACAAAGTTTCAATGTCGATTGATTGTTTTTCACCACGGAAAAAAAATTCAATATTTTTCTCAGGGATCGAAGAGTCTTTTACCCTTGATTCACCTTCGTAAAGACTTGTGGCTATTTTTTTTTTTGTTCAAGGATCGTGATCTATGGTACAAGATCACGAAAAGAATTAGAAAAATTTGAATACAAGTCGAATATACAAAAAAAAAAGTTTATTCACTTCATAAAATGACTTCGACGAGTTGAAAAATTCATCTTTCTTCTCGACTCCGAGCTGCGCGTTGAAATCCTCCGGTGAAAAAAAAAGTAAGAAGAAAAAACACCACAGGATGATCTCTCGTACCGTTAAAATTTTGTTTGGCATAGTAAGCGAGGTAGTCAAGTGTGTGTGTGTTCGTGTGTGTGCGAAGCCGAGTAAGCAGACGCGGAATATCCGCATGTGTGTCTCGTGATCCGCGTGTTCGACGTCAAGCACCAGCGGCAGAAGCAGTTTTAGCACACCAACGTCGGCGCCTCGCGGCTCGACACTCGAAAATTCCGTAGCCTCGCATAATTTTATTCATTTTTCTTGGCAGCTCGCAGCCGGGGAAAAGATGATGGGGGAGCGTCGATCCTTCGGTCTCGGTACGTTTGCGTATGGTAATACGCTACGAGACAGTTCCGACGTTTACCGGAAAATTCACCCTTCCGTGGACGCGTTTTTCACAGCTCCCACACAGCTTCCGAAGGACCGAAGCCAAGTCTCGATTCTGGTGCCACCTCCCCCCCTCCCCACCTCTCTACTACTCACCAGCACTGGTGTCGGTGTCTGAATATTATTAGTAATTAACGAAAAGAACCGTATTCACACGAGCGCGGTCGAAACCCACGATTTTCACGTTTATAAACGTTAAATTCGAAAAGCAAGAATGAGACGGAGATATACGCGAGATCGGACTTGTCATAGCCACGGCCGCGGCGGATTTTTGAATTGGTAATGGGACCCCGGGCATGTCATTCACTCGAATAATTTTACCGCCGTTTAAAATGAATGAACGAATAAATGTTACGGGAACGACGACGATGGAGGAGCGGATTGTGGTGACTGAACTCTCGACGATGTATCGGTCTCGTTCGTTAAATTGTTACACCATATCGAACATATTTTTCCATGTTTTATTGTTTTCCGTCAAACGCACATTCGATGGCGTTTGATTGATTTTTTTTTTTTGTAGAAGTTTCGACAATTGTTCTGTGAAAATGTACGAGTAGACTGATCTATATATATATATATATATACAGTACAATCACCAACCAGAAGAAAAAATATTTTATAAATATTCCCCCAGCGAGATATTATTTTAAAAAATATGTTCCACCGTAATAATCCAAATTTTCGCACGATTCATTTCGCAGAAGTTACAAAACCCACCGACACGAACGTATCGCGTCGACATTACAACGTGATACAATTAATTAACCGATTCGCAATTATTCCAAACCGTCAGTCAGTCCCGCCGTGGAAAATCAACGCCACCCCGTAATCGATACTACGATCGTTATCGAAACAACGATCGTCGATACGTCCGCGTCGGAAAACTCGAAAATTGATATTGCCAGTTTTCGTTACGACACGAACCCGCGAAATATTATGCCGAGAATTTCTATCCACGTTGGCGTTTGTTATCGCGGCGCCTCGTTCCCAGTTTCATTCTCATCGGCGTTGGAAAATCGAAAAAAAAAAAACCGCTTTCAAACGCACACGCACACACACACACACGATACGATGAAGGATGTGGAGACTCATACGTGGGGATTACACATCGAAATGACCGGATACAAACAAAAATCCCTACGATATGAAAAAAAAAAAAACAAAAAAAAAATAATAATAACAATAATAATAGTACTCTCATTGAACGGGTATTAGAAAAACCGAAAAAGTAAAAAAAAATATATATTAAAAAAAAAACTATTTGTACGCCCACCAAACTGGGATGTTTGAAGAACGATAACGCGTTACGTTTTTTTTTCCACTTCTATTTTTCACAAAGTCAAACATTCATCCAACGAATATCGAAAAAAATAAAATTGTTTTGAAAAAAAAATGAAAAAATCGAATAAAATTGAAAATATATTTGAAAAAACAAAATAATAATAATAATAACGAAAAGTCGTACAGTAAAACTCTTGCCAAACGGCTATTGCGGTAATCCTAAAAAAAGAAATGAAAAAGAAACTTTAAATTGTGGTGCTGAAAAAAAACGATATTTCACGTTGTTACGATATGAAATATAAGTACGAAAAATGGTACAACTGGTAAGTCCGTTCAACTGTTGTTTTCATAGAATTAACGTGACACACGCGAACCTTGATTTTGCGAAATAATCGAAGCTGCGCCTTGCACAAATCCGACTGTGTACGTAGCGCTCCGCCACCCCCACACCCACCCCAACCGTTCGCTATCGTGTTTTATCGATTAATAACAAATGTAACCGTCAATGAGATGAACGGCGAATAAAATGATATCCCTGTCGGTTAGTCGGGAACGTTGAAAGCAAATCCACGGGGCTGTCCGATGAAAGCTCAACCCCAGTTCCCCCCAACCCCCCTACCCTCCTACCCACTCGCATATTGTACCATCGCTACTAGTTGCCACAATTCATTGTAACAATTTCTATAACCGATTTTTTTGTTTTTTTTTTTTTTTGCCAGGAAAAACAAAAATAATGATGTAACCGGATATGATGCAATCGTTGACTCGAGTGAAAATTTCGTTAAGTCAACTGAATTGTTGGTGAAAAAGAAAATATTTGATATACAATTGTTGTTTAAATTCCATTAAAAAAATGTAATTCGTAAAAATTTAATAAAGTTTTATATTTTATGAACTGTTGTAAATATTTTCCATAAGATATTTTTCAATACAAAATGATAAAGTTTTTCTCACAGCAATCGAATAATTTTCCACTCTATCTACGTCCGAACTCCGCCCCTAACATGTAATCTGCTGTTTGGAAAAAATATCAAAAACACTTAATGCTCTCGTAAATCGGTGTCGAACGAAAAAAAGAAGAAGAAGGAATAAATAAATGAAAAAAGTATATACGCCCACACACACGCTCGAAAAAGAAAAAAAAAGAAAAGGTTGCGCAGATTGATCAATTACGAGAGACAAATGTTCCCCCAATAAACGTCGAACAACGGTCGTAAGACGTCTCGAAACTACACTCGGCAAGCACGGCATTCTCAAAATAAAAATTCCATCGCAGATATATATGACGAAGACGGAGCTCGGGGTTGGGGAGGGTTCTATTCCGGAGCCGTCAAAAAATGTACGCAAGCGGGAAACGAGAAGATCTCTTTTCCCTGGGGATCGTTGCAGAAGCAAAAGCAGCAGCAGCAACAGCGATATAGGCACAGCGAAAGAATGTCGAGACACGCAAGACCGATCGATTTACACGAGGTTGGAAATTTAGTGGCGATAGGGTCGCCGACACTTCCCCCCATTCCCCTTAAGCCTTTATCTCCTCGTGACTATGAGTTATACGGGTTTTTTTCGTATAAGTTTTCCGTCATCGGTGTCGTCGGTGTATTTTTCCGAAAAGTTTTCCACGGAAAATTCGACAGTTTTTCCGGATAATCTTTCGTCAAAACCGACCGAGGGTAGGGGCTAGAATAAAATATGGTAACTGAGAAAGTGACAGATTTATTTATACAAATTTATTTCTTTATTTATTTAGCTTTAGTCAGACCGTAGGCAACAAAAAATTAGCAATTAACCAGTAATAACAATAACAAAAATGAAAAGATTATATAATACAATTACGAGCGAAAGAAAACTAGAGGGAGAGAGAGAGAGACAAATACAAATATAAATGAAATAAAAAAAAAGTGAACGAGTGAGAAGGACGGAAAAATGTACAACTCGTCGTGTTCACCGAGGGATGAACGGGGGGGTTATCCCCACCTTGTGAAATAAAAAAAAAAAAGGTAGAGGAATCCGTATTTGTCGGCTCGGTTGCTTTACGAGATACATCCGTTTCAAGGAGAACCCGTCAAACCCTCGCGCCCTCGAGCGTTTCGCTCGAGCATCACACGCGCTCTCGTGCAGTTACACGGGCGTTAGGTGTGCGACGGTACACATCACTCGGCAACGCGTCTACATCCACCAATACCATACACACTCATAAATATACACGTACATATACGCCGTACAGCATTCATTGCTTGAAAAAAAAAGAGAGAGCAACACTTCTCGGGGATCTTATTCTCGAGGCGGATGCAAAACGTACCCTCTCACCCTCGTGATAGTCTTGTCGCCACCCCATGATCCGTTACCCCTCCCCCGCCGCCTTACGATTTTTGAGGGATGAGAACCCTCTTCTCTCGCATCCCGATAGTTATCGCTGTTCGTACATATACATGTATATCAAACAGTTTTATTTTTATTACGAGTTTGTTCGCGTCAATCACATAAGTTGACAAATTTGTTTTTTATATGGGACTGTCGATAGTGTGGCATTTGTGTATGACCACGGGCAGGCAGGTGATGCGTCCCATCGGGAAATCGACACGATGGCGAGTAGGTTTGACCAGAGTGAGAGAGAGAGAGGGGGGGGGAAGGAGGATGGATAAAGAGTAGAGTTCGTGGGGAGGGGGGTGATGCATATGTGGCCGAGAGTTACATAATGGCTGTCAGTGCGGGGAAAGCGATTAACGAGACCTATCGATTTTTCATCAGACGATATAATCGGCAGCTCGCGTCACCACTCACGGGACGACGAGTCACGAGGCGCATGCAGCATCCACACGAGCGAAAGAGAGTAAAAGAGAGACGAAACGACATGACCCGCGGGAATTTACGTGCGGAATCGGGATATCACTCCGAGGGTCCACGTGTTTTATCCGAGTGACCCGAAAACCGTCCGCTGTGTCTCATATTTTCGTTCATCGACCATCACGAAAATGCTCTGGCGTCAACCGAACCATGACTGATCGATCTCGATGGGATAAAACGAACCGTCGCGAATTATACAAGAATTATTATTATCATGATAAATTATTATGTACGAGTCCCACTCGCACTTGTTCTTGTCCGACTTTTTGTAGGGTGGTATAAAAGTGCGGGGACGAAGAGCGGAGAGTGGAGGAGGGGGTGAAGTTTTGGCAAAAAGTACAAATGTTGGATTTAGGTACGCGTGTCGAAAAATACGCGGTCGGTTATGCTGCGGTGTAGCACGGAACACGCTCTCACCCTCTCACCCTCTGTCTCCGTTCCTCGACCGCGTCCACGCTCTGCCGCCGGGGAATGCGCGTTGGCGCTATTGTGCTCCAGCGGCCGATATTAAAATGCCGGTGATTGATGTGTGTACCGTGCACACCGGTTATAGCTCTCTCTGCGCGGAAAGCGCTGTGCGCGCCCCGGCCGGCACTCGTGTGCGACCGTGTGGCCAACGCCATTGGCTCTTTCTCTCTCTCTCTCTCTCTCTCTCTTCCTTCCCGGTCATTTCTCGTGTATATAACTTTCAACATTGCCCCATACAACCCGACGAGCGAGTCGCGGCTCTTACAGCTGAAATACGAGGCGCCCTCGTCATAACGCAACCGATGATATTGCATCTTCCGCGAAATGGCCGCGCGGTTCCTCGGAAAGCTTCGCGAAAACCCCGTCCCGCCATTTGGAATTCCTGGTTATCACTCGTTGAAAATTCTGTAACGGTATTGTGCGTGCTCAACACGCTACTACTTGACTACTGTTTTTTTTTTTTTTTATTTTGTTTGTTCATTGGTGTTTTCGAACAAATATATATATATATTCCAAACAAAATTAACCCAAAGCATAGCGCGATTGTTGAAGCGAGCAAGTGGACCAGTCAGAATTGACATTGAGAAGCGTGACTGGTGTTGGACGATAATGCAATTCATGGACCGGCCGCGAACGACACGGACGGGACGCGAGTGGGCCACACGTCGCGAGGTCCGGTCAAGCTCTCATCGATGAATAAACAGATCGATGAACGTGTGTGTAGGTAACAGCGTTAACCCGGTGGAAATCGGGAAATCGGGGAATGAAACCGTTGCGACCGAATATTCAATGGGCCGAGGAGTAACGTCGAGGTAACGTTGTGGTATTTCGATATTCGATGCCGTCCAAATGTCGTTTACTCGACGATGTAAACGTCACACAGATTCGGACATACGGGAGGTCGTGAGTGTGGAAACAGGGATAGCAGAGATTGGCGAAATTGACAGACGCGTCGAGGCCTTCCGAACTCGTGTGATACCGATTCTTCGCCTCGTCACTGAATTATCAATTGCAAACTGCAATTAGCCGAACACGTCGGACAAGAATGAAAAAAAAAAACCAATATAACCCCTTAACTAGTGCAAAATATGCCGTTCAGTAAGATGTCATATTACTTTGACAAATTAAAATTTGTTACGTCGCATGGTTTCGGGAAAAAAAAAAAATCAGCTGCACGACGGACGGACAGACACGCGAGTGATCTCACAAGGGTTCGGTTTTTTTTCCCTCGGAGGTACGCGAACCCTATATAAAAAAAGCTACATCCTCGAAAGCAATTGCAGCAAGAAGCGGAGAGAGTTCGTCCCTTCCTTTTTGCCAGGCGGTCGTGACTCGGGGACAGCTGCTTTTCTTCGGCTATGATAAACGATAAAGACACACCGAGGCCAGTGCCGAGGGGCAGAGAGGGGCTGCGCAACGGGGAGGACGAGATCTCGCGAGTTCTGTATACACGAACCAACCAATCGTGCAGAATTATCAGGTTGGAATGCAGCAATAAATCCCCCCAGCCCCGGAAGGGGTGCACACCCCCCCGCCCCCGTCACCGACCTTGGTCCCTCGGTCCTCAACCACTCCCCGATTCACCCTTATATTGTTAGTCGAACAAAGAGTCGCGAGAGACCACAGTTGACATAGCACGAACCACCCCACTCTCATGCCTCATTCGTAACGCTCGCCAGCCTCCCCCAACCCACCTTGCCCTCTCCCCGTGAATAACTGGTAACACTGTACCTCGTGATTACCGTTTTATCGACTTTACCTCGATCGTATCTCTTTGCAGTGACCCTCCCTGATTCATTTTTGGCAATGGCATTTGTGTTTTTAACTTATTATACGATTGAGTCAACGATACATTATTTTAGTACATTCGAATCGTTTGATTGAATTACGAATTTTCAGTTGTCGAGGAAACTCAAACGTGGATCAAGAATTCTCGTGGAAATGATTTTATTCTTTCGTTTTTATTCTTCGGATTTTGATTCAAGTACAATTGATTATTTGCAATAAATTGCAAGGTATTTTGCAATAAATCTTTCAATAAATAGTCGAATGAATAAACAACGATGCAATCTCGTTATTTTTTTTTCATTCCCACAATTGCAATTACGCTAAAAGAAGCAAATACTTTTTTTTTTCAATAGTAAAATAATACAATTTAAATAATTAATTCACAATGATTGATCGGTAAATTTTCATAAATGTAAATTGATGGAAAAGAAAATGAACAACGGTCACAACAGTTGCACTCGTTGAATATCACAATCACGACTTTGTGATACACTTTGTTCAACGATCCATTTGTTTTCACATCCACGTTAAGCGTTCATATATATATATTTATATTTATATATATAATATATCGTACGTCAATTAAGTAGCTCCTTGAGTGTGGAACCGGGGACCGATATTGGCTCGCGGTGTCCGCGCGTGTGTGTCCGTGTTTGTGTGCTCGGACCGCGGCGAGCAGGGGTTGTTGGGTCGTTGCGAGTATGAAGTAGTATCGTTGGCTGTCGCGTGGGCAGCCGCTTTATCGCTTTAGCGGCAGATTAATAAGCCGGTCAGAACCGACCAAACACGCGCGCACGTTTGTCAAGGCATGCATCACGCTTGGCAGCGTATACAGCCCCGCCGCATGCACCCCCGCACTCGCAAACATACTAACACCCACACACACACGCAAACTCGCACGTTTACATACACACACCTGTGCGAGTACGTGGCTTAAGCAAAAATCATACTGTCCCACGACTAGGAACGGAACGTGAGTGAGAACCAGCAACCCGTTTCTCAATGTATACGTCTGGCTCACGGTTTCCAGAGTCCTGCAGAGACATCGAGTGCGAGTGTGTGTGTGTGTGTGTGTAATCGAGAGATCGCGGTTTGCCGTCGTCGCGATGATCTCGTCGCACGTGGGAAATCCTCGGTATTTATTTCATTTGGCTTATTCGTTTCCGCGAGTACCGTCTAACCCCGTACGTCGGCCAAATTCAATGTATACGCGTGTAAAGTCCCGGACCCGAGTGTGAGTGAGCGAGTGAGCGAGTGAGTGGGGAACTCTGCCAATGTTTATGCGAAACGTGTGTACACAGCTTATCTCGCTCGTTCTCTCTCACTCTCTCTCTCTCTCTCTCTCTCTCTCTCTCTCTCTCTCTCATTCGCACTCACACTCACACAGAATGCCAGCGGTGCTGCTGTGGCCTTCGGTGTACTACTGTGTGAGCTACGGCAGGGGTGGATGGAGGTTTTGCGGGCCCCCTTGCATGACATATGATCTTCTATATTGCTACGGTACACACGCAACACGCTCGGGGTCCTTCATCCTCTTGCTCTCTCCGTTGCACGGAGGACACGGTATACCGTGTGCCGGACACGTATATGAACACCAGAGGCGGGGGAGGGGATGAAGAGGGTTTGCGAGCGACCACACGTAACCCACGGTCCTCTACGAGCCTCTATACACACGCACACACACGCACACACATATATAATACCCAGAATCGAACACACCGAGTCTCCGCGTGTGTACTCGGGAAAGCGAGTCGTAAGGGAGGGACGCGAGCGCGCGCACCGAACGTTACTCGCTCACGCGGGGACGTTTGTCACCGGGTTTACACGTCTACATAATATCTCAGGGTTAGCCACCCCTTGCCCCACTCGCCACGCACACCTACGCGACACCGAACCGCTACTAGCCGGGAACAAATAGCGCCTGAGCGTTACGACGGACGGCACACGGTGACAACATTGGTTTCATAACTATCGCGGTCGGGAACCGCTTTCCTACCGACCCCCTCCCCCTCCCCCAACCCCGAAATGCCGTGCAAATGAATTTGACCGTAACCGCCGGCTAACACCCCGCAAAAAGTTATGTAATGGCGCTTGTGAGACAAACAAATTGAAGAGAATGCGAACGAAAGAAAGTAAAAGACCGCTGAATGTTTTTGTTTCATTTCTTCCTCTTTTTATTTCATTGTGCGAAAGCGAGAACTTTGTTGCTGGTTTGATTTTTTTTCTCGTCAATGTATTCAAAATCGGAGGGAAAAAAGAATGAATAACAAAATTGGAAAAATAAATTTAATTAAATTGAATGGAAAATTTAAAAAAGCAGATGCTACCTGGAAATCTGATTTTTGAAATCCGACAGACTGATTAATCGTTTCGAAACCCTTCTGCGGCAATAAAAACGTGTAACAAAAATGTGGCAGCCAACTGTGTGTGTATATTTACCACCCACCTTTCCCCATAAAAGTAATCCGAGCATTTTCGACGATTCAGTTACCAAACAAATTTTTTTTTTTCCAAGCGACAATAGACAAACATGAAAAATAATTTCCGTGCGACGGAAGAAAAACAAAAACTGAGGTCCAAAGAGAGCACAAGCGGCTATTTATCCGGCAATCATTGAAATTAGATATTACGAATAAATAATATTTCATTTCCCTCGACAAAAATTTTAATAAATCCCGAAAAAAAAAATTTCAGAAAAAACCCTCGCAAAATAATAATAAAAAAAAATTACACTTCAGCTTCACGCAACGATAATCAAGATGTGACGATACCCCTCTTGGTATCTCCGTGACGCGAGTCGCCCGGGTAAAAAAAAAAATTCGATTCAAACGCGACACAGCCGCGGTATTAGGATTGCCGTGAAACCCGAGTCACACTCACACAAACACACACGCTACGGAGTTACCGATAGTGTTAATAAACGGTTCGCTTAATCCACGTTGCCATTTTACGTACGTATAAAAGACGAGAGAAAACCCCCGGGGGCCATGCAGACAGCACCACAGAGTCACACACACACACACTCACGTTGCTTCGACGCTGCGGTAGCTAAACAGCAACACACACGCATATATATTTATACATGTACATATACACACACATGTATATATGCACGTGTTTTACACCATTCGCACATATCCGTGAAAAGCGAGGAAACTAAATCAGAGAAAATCCTGTCGTCCTATATCCTTTGGGAAAGCCGTTTGTGGGTTTAAACTCGCGTGGGACGCAAACACACAAACACACGAATACACATATATGCCAGTACGAGAGTACGCCAGGGTTTTGGCCTCTATCGGTAGGAAAATCTCTAAACAGTTGCGAAGTACGGCAGAGAGAGAGAGAGATGCCCCGCCGGCTTAAATAACTACCACCCCTCCGGCCTATCAGTCAACGCTATCCGACCAACTTTCGGCACCAACAGCAGTCTCCTGGCCATCCCGAGGAGGGGAGAGGAATTGTGTCATACATCCTTAAAACGTGCGATCACATCGCCCTGCTTTTTTTTTTTTTTTTTTTTTTTTCAAAAAAGAAATTCGTTTAAAATCTCGAACGTTTCACAGCGTGTCGGACAGATCAGCGTGGGGGGGGTGGGGTGCATCAGAAGGGTGTGCGGCGACGTCGAGGCTGGCGTGTTATCGGAACGCTTATCGTGTGTGAAGGGGGGAAAAGGCTTATACCCGGATTGCCAGCCAGTTTCCGAACCTGTATGAGCACACCCTCGTATCACACACGACAACCCCCTCTCAACCTCGCTCTAAACATTTCCCCCGCCCCGTTCCACTATGCTCATCCTCCCTTCGACACATGGTTTTCGTGGTATTCGACAAAACGGTGCGCATACCACCCCAACTGATGATACAACTCTGTAACACACGACGACACACACGTCTCGCTTACGTTAACGCACCGAAGGGGGAGAAGGGGTAGCAGCGGGGTTTCCGAACCGGCGAAGCTTCCTGCTTTCGCACACGGTCCCACGTCGCCCAAACACCATTTCCGTTACGACCCGCTCGACAAATTGGTGGAGTAACCCGTGAACCGCCCCGATTATGCCTGCCGTACCATCGCGTTTCAACGGCTCGCCTCCACCTTCGACCCCCTCGTGTCTCTCTCTCTCTCTCTCTCTCTCTCTACGCCAGCCCCAACTCGCTGTAAGGAGGTTAAAAGTGGCATTAAGTTATAAGCAATTCTCAGATGCCTTTTAACTTTATTTCGACCTGAAAATGTTTAGTTATTTCCCATCTTGTAAGTTTGACAGGTGAAACGTAGGTGGAAAAAAAATGTTGACACCACAATGATTCGCTTTCCAATTCGGACATATAAGGTGAAATAGGTTGAAACATAAGGTGAACATTTCAGCCCGGATTCACATTTGTCACTCGCTTTAGACGTTCTCGATCGCCCCCACCTCGTCTCCATCATCCGAGCTTATTACACCATCGTCGGGCTCGTCGTTATATTATTTTTCATAAGGAGGTATGTGTCTAGGGGTGTCTTCGCCCCCCGCTCGCCCCTTCGACTCTCGTTCCCGCGAGATTGCATGGCTTTTGAGAATTTGGGTTTGCGACAGTCTGAGACGCGGGGGATGGTTTAGGACGGTGGTGCGAAGGGAGATATTGAGTCGGAGGGGAAGGAGATGGTCGTATCGGGAGAGCTAATGCGACGTATGGATTTCGAGGTTTTTTTGTGTGACTGGTGGTTGGTCTGTAGGGGGTGGAAAATTTTAGAAAATCTTCCGTTTGAAATAATTCATTATAAAGATTTGTTCTATTTAATATAATAACAAATAAATGGAGAAAAAGGCGAAAAAAAGGGTTTCGTAGATATTCACCTTTTCAGTATTTCATTATCTCTCCCCAATTGATAATTGGAAAAAATACTATTCCCACGATAATCATTTTTAACAAAAATAATGTTAAATAATAAACGTCACGAGCTGGAACATCCAAGGAGAGACAAATGTTCTATTTGGATGTGAGAGACGAAGACGGTTGTAGCTATCCACCGAATTTCGTTTACTTTCTATTACTTTGTCTTATCAGCGGGTAAAGGGGGGGGGGATGAGATCATTACGACCCTCTGACTCGGTACCCTCGGGTTTTTTGGTTCTCGAGGTATATAACGTCTTGGCACGTTACCTTGTCTCGTCCGAGACTCAACTATATAGCCTAGGAAGCATCGGTTGCTTTCACCCCTCCCACCCTCTTCGTCTTGCACCGTTTCCGCTTCTTCGCTGTGTCACAGCGACAGTAATTTTACTTAATTAAATTCCGTTCTTTCAGGCTTTGGCGAATTTTCCCCACTCCTGGTGTACGACGAGCCAAACTCTCGACGACACTCGTTGCTTATTTTTTTTGCGTAACGCGAGGCAACCCGGGAGAGGGGGGGGGGACTATCGAGCACCAGTTTAGGCGACTCGTAGAGCACATTTTCACGTTTTAACGAACCATAAAAAAAAATATATTTCCACTCGTCATCCACTTGATCAATTATTTTTGAATGTTTATAAACATTAGGGAATAGGAAACAACAATGGCGAAAGACCGCGACGACAAGGTGTCCGTTTCATCGGTGAAGATTCGCAAGGACAACGGGCGCGAGAGCTCTTTCACGGTCGTTCGTTAAGTACCTACCGTGGAAAATTAAGAGGGTTAGGAATTAAGGGAGATCTTACCCCGTTTGAAAACTCCGCGGCACGAGCCGTTTTATTTTCATCTCGTTTCTACCTCTTCATTTGCAATTAACATTTATGGCCGCGTGAAAGTCGGCATTCGCCGGTATATCCTCACTGCCTCGTGGAAAAACTAATTAAATATATTTCTCGAAGGCGACAAGAGGGAGGAGCTCGGGGGGGGGGGGGATATTTCACCCGTTCCACCGTGCCCGGTACTTTGACTCTCATCGCGACTGATAACAAGTTGGAAAACTCTCGACCGAGGTATATATCTACATAATATATATATATTATGGTGTCCTGAAAAAAAAATTTCTCCGATTTTCACAGCACTCATTCGTTTCAAAGTATTTTATATCCACGAAAAAAAACAAAAGTGTAGACTCAATGGTCAAAGCAACTGTCATAGGTTAGACGGTCAACGGCCATAACTTTGACGAAGAGCAAAGCGGCAACACACGGGGCCTGATGTGAAGGTAATTAGTCGGTTGATGCATGCTTCGTTGGTCCGAAAAGGTTTTTTATCGCTGGTTCGAGTTCTTCGTGGTTGTGTCGTGGGGCTCTCGATACCTCGAGGGTAGTTATGCGTATACATGCACATACGTGTATATGCACGACGAGGATTTAGCGGAGGTACGTACAAACGCGTTTCGCGACCCCGGACAACCGGGTTCGCGGTTATATTTTTAATGACGACCATACGAAACGCGTTTTTAATGCCCCGCGCGCTGACCGGTCGGTCCAGCACGTCAAGTTAGTGTATTTCGTAGTAGCGATCTTCGGCGAGGTCGTAATGGACGCGACGAACGAGGCAGAGACCAGGATGGAAAACCAGCCGCGGAGATGATAAAACTTGACAGGGGGAGCGAACGATGGAGATGAGAGAGAGAGAGAGACCCACCCAAGGAATTCACTCGTTGCGGCTTGTAATCAAAATTTTGTTGTTCCCTTCAAGATTTAACGGCGGCACTATAAGTCTATATACATATATCTGTACATATATATTCATCTACATGTATGGGGTAAGACGCCTCAATTCGAATGGATGAAAACTCTTGACTCTTCAGAAATCGTCGCTGATTTTTTTTCTTTTTTTTTCCCCACTCCTTCGACCATAAAATAATTAATATATGTATCGGGTTTTACGGTAATCTTGTTCATTTTGGTCGCGATTGACGGAAAACGAGGGGGGTGATGCTAATTAAAGTCGGATAATTAAATGTACGACGGACAATGGATCGATAACGACGAATAAAGAAGAGAGCATCGACGTGTTGTGACGAAGCTGCGAATAAGTGGAGAATGACAAAATCGGGGTTTAAAAATCTCGGACGATCGCGAGTACACGAGGTGGGTTGAAAAAAAAAAACTCGGAACAGCACGATTGGGGCTGTCTGTTAATTTATCGTAATCGTTCGGTGTGACTAAGTAAGTGAGCACGGCGTTGGGCAATATTCTTTATTAAAATATTCGCGTGAAATTTCAGGGCTGTAAGAATGAGGTCTCGCTCTCGCGGCGTTATTGCACAGCTTTCGAGGAGGGGGGGGGGGGGGGCAGAAGGGAATGAGAGCTATAACAGCTGCGCGTTCACCCTTAACTCCGAAACATCTCTTCTTCGCGTTTTTTCGTTTATTATTGTTATTATCGTTATTGTTTCTTTTTTATTGTGCTTTTTTTCACAACGTTCGAGAGGAATTTTTGTTATATTACTTATTGGCAATCGTTGAAATAAAATGAATATTATTGCGAATTCAAAGTTGGAATAAAAAATAAAAGAAAATTTTTCAAATACATATAGATATATCTATATCGTCGAAATTGACGTTGTCGTGTTATTGCTATTTTCGTTGTTATTATTATCATGATTATTTACCATTCGACTAGAATTTTGTTTGCCGCGAGGCTGTATCGCGGTTACAAAGGATCGTAGCGTTGCCGATGAAAAAATAAAATAAAATAAAATAAAATAAAATGAAAAAATAATAAAAATAAAAACCGACGATAGATCGGAAATGGATACAGATGACGTATGCGCTCAAATCGTGCGAATCCGTTGCGTAGAAAAGTTTTCGAGAGAGTGAGACCCGGCCCTCGCGGATATTGAAACGCTTTTTTGACAAGCAAGCGGGAATATCGCGCAGCCGGTTTTTGCGGGTTTAGTTTCGCGAATCCCAACGCACATCCGGCAGAATAAACAAATCGATTATATCACAGTATCGTTCGGGGCTCGCGCGACCAGCCACACCGGGGCCTATTGGACCGATTTCCAAATTTTTTGTTTTTTTTTTCGTTGACTTTTCCAAATTTTTTTGTCGTTCGAAGGCGACGTGAAAAAATGTCTCGTAATTTGTGAATGCCAATGACTGATAAATGCATTTTCATATCGGTGAATCAGATGATTTCATTCGGGCAACCCTGTAAAAACCGCGAGGTGACTATAACGTTATGCAATAATCACGTAGATTATTTTTATTATTAATATTTCTTCAATGTTAACGTGATTTCGATCGTTTCACGTGTCATCCACAAATTGTCAATAAGCCAATACGCACATGCTCGTCATATTAATTATCCTCCGACTAACGAGATCAACGATTCTCAAATCCAAGTTCAGCGAGTGACATATAATATCATAATTATCGTTATAAGGAATGTCCGGAAAATGTTTTGTTCTTCAAAAATGTTTTATACTGTGAAATTCGCTTAACCATCTCCCATTCTGCCCTCTCTCCGATCCACAACACCCCGGTCACCGCCACAGAGCCCGGGACGGTTTTCGCGTAACACGCGGGTTTTCGGCATCCACAGATCCGGCCGATGAAATGATGAACGAAACCCCCGCGAGGACGTTTAAAAACATGTTTGTATTTCATACGAACAGCGATTCGTGTGGAACGAATGAGTTTCGCGATGCCCGTGGGCATCAATCCCCCACCCCCGGAACTCGGAGTGAGAATATGTGTTACGCGTTCGTCGCAGGTGAGGGCGGAAATGTCACGCGGGGATGGACGGAAAAGGGCGAGGGGGGGGGGGGGGGGTGATAAGTGCGAAAGGAAAATAGCCCAGTCGGGATGTACAAAAAATTAAACCGGATACGAAAAAATCATAACGACTAAAGTTGTAGAGAATTGTCATCCCTGTAAGTATCCCCCCCCTGCCCCCCTGACCCCTCAACAATTGGAATTAGGCTTTTTTTGCGGACTCAATTTTCTACGAGCATTTATTCTTGCGAGTATTCTTAAATATTTTTTTGATATCTAAATTTGAAATATCACGCGAAGAGGAAGAGGATGAGGGGAGGTGATAAGTACGAAGGGAAAACGTTGGCGCGTTGGTCAGCTCCCCTCCCCCGCCCCCGTTCTCCCCCAGGCTCTGGCTCGCGAATCGCGAGGACACGCATAAATTCTTGCCTATAAACCGCGGTGGTAGTACGAGCAATGCTATCTGATTACACTCGTGTAACGGTGACCGAGGTACCTAACTACGTACACCGCGAAATAAATACAGGGAGGGGAGGAGGCGGAGGGGGGAGTGGCGATGTGGTGCCCGTCAGCTCGTTAACGAGACCGAATAACAGTTGTTACATACGTGTACGTTACTCTAGGCACATAAACACGGTGCGATGACACACGCACACACACACACACACGTGCAAGCTTCAGTGCGGAAAAGGATCGTGTGTGTAATGTACACCAGAGCGTTGCCGAGTACACGGCACTGGCGGGAGTTTTCCCAGCGTGAGCTTTCACTCTGGGAAAGCTCAATGTTCGTAGAGTGAACGCGCGGGCAGCATCATGGGCCTCGTGATTCGTCCCGCAACTCTCTCTCTCTCTCTCTCTTTCTCTCTCACCGTTATTCCGAATAAAGAGACGCAGTCACTATAACCGACAGGTAGGTAGTACTTCGCTGACTCTACCCACATATATGCTACACCATCCCCCACCGCGCTTTACATTGCGCGGATATCTGATCGATTGGGCGCGGATAATAATGATACGTTTTCATACAATATACATTCGCGGGATATGTATATGAGGCGTTCCGTGTCAAATCAGACGATCGAAAAATCCTCACCACTGCCGATTCGATTCTCATTATTTGTTTATTTTTGTGGCTTTCATTCGATCCCGAAAAAATATCCGCAGTTTTTTTTTAGAAGCATATTTGAACGTAATAAAAAATCTTGATATTTTTTTTTGTGATTCCAGTAGGTGAAAATATAAAGTTCGACAAAATTTCAGAGTTGGATCTTTCTCGTGTCTTTTTTCTGTTTTGACCTAGGATGCACCATATATACGTTATGTATCACGTTGTGTATTATAAAAAAAACCAAAATAAGGACCACCGCAATATATGGTGTATAAAAAGAAATGAGAAAAAGTTTTGCGTCGAAGATACATAATATCTCCGAGGTGTTAGTGAAAGAAAAATTGCAAAATAATAAAAATAATGAAAAATTCGGTTGACACATGTGGTTGCGGTTATAAACGGGTGAGATACATCGTGCGCGTTAATGTGTTATGTATTAAAAATGCAAGTACAAAGATGTATATTGAAGATGGCTGATGGCGGCCTACCTTGGTCGAAAACAAGGCAGCGGGTGGTCTTGGCAGCGAGTCCCGGGGGCAGAGCGAACCTGTAGGCCGGGCCCAGCGACAGCCCCAGCCCCAGACCGAGCGCCTCCGCGCCGCATCTCCCCCCGAACACAGGCCCCACTAGAATAACCCACACAACAATCCTTCATCAGTCATCATCGTCATCAAACACGTATCCGTCTCTAAAATTCTAATTCATCAACTGATATATCAACATTTTCCATATTTTTATACAAATTTACAATCCAACATTTTTACAAACAATTCATTTCGAAATTTTTTTAAAAATTACAAAATTAAAACAAATCTCCGAAACATTTATCTCGACAAGATGAGGTCCGGTGCAGGTCGTTTGACCCCCGTTCGTGGCAGAAAGCTACCGGACCGCCGTCGCGGTCACCACGTCCAACCCCGAGCCGTCGGGGAAGGGGGGAGGGGTTCGAACCAAACGTTCAACCGTGCTTTATTATGATCCACTTTCGATATCGAACGCCGCTGCGTAAACGTCGCCCCGTGCGCGCGGCTCTGTCATTATGCGTATCCGCGGCATACGTGATCGCCGTACTCCGCGAGGTTTATTGCTTTTTAGTACACATATTCGGCACGTGCCAGACGCACCGACTCCCCCGACCCACGTCACAGAATCCCCCGAACAGAATATAATGTCGCTATCAGCGCCATCGAACCGCCCAACCAAATAGTTGACGTCTAAATACACGTTTGCATATATGAATAATTGTTTTTTTTTTTTTTTTTTTTTTTTTTTTTTTTTATATATATATATACGAGTCTTTATTTTTCACGTATATTGATGTGAAAAATAGTGGAACAAACATTTTTATTCGACCGTTCAAAGGTAGTTGAGTTAGCGTGGAATACCCCATATATATATATAGATATGAAAGAACCGAGTGATTACCGTCCGCGTTAGACACGGGACGATGTGTACGGGCCGAAAACCCTATTGCGGAACATCGTGCATCGGCATAATGCTCGAAGCTTAAACTTTTTTTTTTCATTTCCAATTTTTTTGTTCGTCTTATTTTTTTTATTTTCATTTTTTTTAAATTGGGTCTTTGAGATGCAGAGCAACGAGCGGAAAGGTAGCTGAGAAAGAAGATGGTCGAGGGATCAAGGATGGGGAGGGGGGGGAGGGGGGGGGCAAACTGTAGTGGAAGAAGAAGCGAAAGAGATTGGGGGGGAAGGGAGGAGGTTACGGTAGACGGTGGAGTGGGATTGAAAGTGAGGTCTTTTCTCGGTTCGCCCTTTGGCTTGGTAGCTTACACGCTGATTAAGACACCCGATACAATTAGGCGGCGAAAAGAACCTCAAACGATGCGCAACCGAGAGGGGACCGAACCGGCGAGATCTCGTCGTGGGTATACCTTCATATACCGGGTGCTCACTCGAAACGATTTTTTTTTCTTTTTTTTTTTTTAATATCATATCACACGTATATCGCCTCTCTCAAGGCTCTTGTCTGAATTGTATGTACATGTAAATAAATGAAGAAATGCATAAATGAATTAATTATTATTATTATCATGATTATTATTGTATAAAGAATTTGGTACAATAAATTTTCGTAGTCCTACTGATCAATACCAAAATATTCATCCCAATTTCCACGGATGAAGGTTAGATGAAGAGACACCGAGTGTGTATACCGAGTTGTTCGAACGAAGATCGGTATAGGTATAAGCGCGTGTGCGCTCGCCGTAGGCATTGGGAGAGCGGAGAGACGTGCCCCGTTACGGTGTATAACGCGGGTGGCGAATTGCACTGTTTGGATAACGACTGGGGATCCGGAACTAGCGATCGTCATCGCCCACCGGGCCTCTCTCGCTACTTCCCCCGACTTTGTCCCAACTAATCCTCTTGGCACGGGGTTAAACCGGTCGGGCTCGTCCGTCCTTCGTGTAGGGCTCACTCACTCGGCCCGTTCGCTCGATCCGTGTTCATTTTGCGTTGCACGCGCGTTTGTTCGCCGATAATCGCCGATCGTCCCGATTTCGCGCGTGGCATTCGCTTTTCGCATTGGAAAATCTCTTCCTCTCACTCTCTCTCTCTCTCTCTCCATCGTATGGAGAGAGAGGCGATGGTCCTCCCGCTCTCACTCTTTCTCTCTCGTTATGTTCGGCCATTGCCAACGTCGATACGTCTGTGCAACTTTGCCACCACGCGTGCGAGCGTGTTGAGCATGCGAGGCGGCGGCCCGTCGGGACGGTGATGCTCACGATCGACCGACTGCACTTAACCCGAGGGTACCACACACCCACGCGAGTGCGTGTGTCTGTGTGTGTGTGTGTGCGTGCCAAGCGTCGGGAGGCCGCAGGCTAATCGTGATTTTCGCGATAATCGGAAATTACACGGAACGAATCTGCGCGCGTAAGCTCGCAGCGGCGATGACGAGCCGAGAGGATCCAAGTGAATTAACGAGACGGGGGCGGAGGCGGGGATGACCGTCGATCCACCGACCGACCGACCGACCGACCGGAATCAACGAACCGGGCGTTTCGTCATCGGAAGTGACGCGCTCGCGAGCTCCCAAACTCGTTCTCGTCGGAAGCGTCATAGCTATAGCGATATTTGCTATTCTACTCTTAAAAAAATGGCCGGGGTCGTATGAGTTTGGATTCGGATTAAACCGGATTTTATTGAAAAAAAAAAAGTAATGTTTTCCAAAATGTTATTAACATATTTAGAATCTATCGGAGGGTAAGAGCATGAAAAATCCAGAATGACCATATTAAGGCGTAGGAAGTAAGGAAAAAGTCGCGAGAGTTTTTGACGGATCTGGACCGCGCTCTTACGTCTAGTTTGGAGACGATGGAGAGGGAGGAGGGCGGTTGTGCGCGGATAAATGATATCGCGTCCCCATAAGTACCCTTCGACCGGGTCGGTGTAACGTATGGCAGTCGAGACGGGTAGAAGCGGACGCGGGGAAGCTTCGAGACGTCCGTACATGGCACGGGGAGAGGGGGTTGACGGGGGACGGGGGACGGGGGACATACGAGCCGCGCGCGAGACTCGACTGGCAGCTGACAGCCCGAAGTCTTGCGATCTTAATCTGCGACAGTTTTGTTAGCCGTGGCTGAATCGTTCGCGAGACGCGAAAATACGAACGCGACGGTTGCGGAAAGACCGAGAAAGATGGAAACCAAAAAAAAAAAAAAAAAAAAAACAAAGAAAATAAGAAAGAAACAAACGGAAAGCAAAGAGAGAGACGGACAAACAGTCGGAGAGGGATCACCGCTCGACGTGCGTCTCTCGAACAACAAGAAAAAGAAAAGAAAAAAATAAAGAAAGAACGTAAGAAAAAAAAACGCTCGAAGGGAAAATGTTGCGCGAACATGCGCGCGCACGTTGCCGACTTGGATGGTGGAAAAGTATAAAAGAAAATAAATGAATGAAATAAAGAAAAAAAAAAAAAAAGAAAATGAACGAGACTGAAAGTCGAAGTTGGTGAGACCGATTGAGAGCAACCAGAAGACTCGGTGATTCTGCGCGGATGCACGTCAGTCTTTCCGTCCATACGTTTGTGATCCTCTCTCGTGGATCGAGGACCGGACCCGTGATCGCGACACCCTGAATTATTCATCACGGGATTCTCGTAGCTCGCGACTGACGCAGCTAGCAAGCAGCATCACAGCATCAGCATCAGCATCGCCAGCATATGCTCGCGTGTTTGCACTGTAGCCTCCGGGGACGAGCGCTCTTTCGTCTCTCGCCATCCTCTCTTATATCTTACGTTGTTTTCTCATTTTTCTTGTTGTTCTTTATTTATTTTTTATTTTTATTTTCATTGAACTATGCCATCCCTTTGACGCGTGTACACTAGGATGTGGTAAAAAAAGGCAAGTTTGTTCTATTGTTATGGCAACTCCAACGTTTCAAGTCGATACTGTATCGAGAGACGACCGTCAAAATTTCAGCTCAATCGAGCTGTAACAGAGATAACTATTCCGTTGAATCAACGAAAAACGGATTTGCCGTTACTTATATATTGACCTAGAAAATTTGTTGCAGTAACTCGTGGTGAATTTATCGTATAACGAAGAAAATTTCTTTGCGTGCGGTACACGGCACACGAGGAAGTACCGAGAGACGGCGAAGCTTCGTCCATGCGATCGAGAGAGTTGAAACACGAGTGGCTTGGGTTGCGGCGAGTTAACCGGCTCGCTACCCGTCGTGAGATACCGTCATCCGACGTCGTTGCCCGAACGATAGTCGCACGCATGATGCATGCCACCCGGTAAAGCGTCGTAATATACAGCGCCTATGGGAATCGGTCGGAAGTAAAGAGTGTGCGATGGGGTGCCGTCATTTGAGTCACGCGAGCGACATAATCGTTCAAATCAACGCCAATTTCAAATATATTTCGGTACGACATAGAACGATCGGCGGTGTTCGGCCGACTTTACGAGCTTTCCCACGCTTAAAATATCAATGTAAGCTATATATTGTCACTGACTTTTTTCGTAGGAAATTCAATTCTCCACAACATTGTTCCTGTAAACTTTCAGTCTATATAGCGTTGTTTAGCCAGCGTTCGGACGGAAAGATAAAAATTCATTGATTTGACTCATCGTGTCAATTGTTTTATCGCGAAAATTCGTCCAAAGCTAATTACCGATCGCGCGATGCAAAAACGTCGACGCATGTAAAAAAAAAAAAAAAAAATTTTGCGAACGTCGATCACACGGTGACAAAGTTTGGAGGAGGCTGTCGGGCGCGATGACGCCGCCCGCCAAGCGAGGTTTTCTCAGGACGTTCGAGTTTCACGGTGGTTGATATTTCATACAGAGTGGGTAACGGGGCTATTGCTTTACCCGTGTGTATACGCGAACCATCGGGTTGAGTTCCGCGCACCCTCACCCACTACCATATATATACACACAAACACGCGTGAGCGAGGCTTTACTCATCTATACGTCATCTATATTGTTCCCGCAGGTTCTGCACCGGGATCTCGTGAATCGCCCTTGAACAAAGTGCGGTTTTGCGTCCGGCTATACGTGTGTGTTATACGAGAGACAACAACGTGTAGCGTAGCTTGCGATCGTGCATTATTGGGGCTTCTTCTTATTCCACATCGTCCTCGGCATTTCCCTCGTCGTCACCGTTATGCGCACCGAACTCGACAACTTGTTCGTTTCTTCGCGTGGCGATCGGTGATCCAGTCGGAAAGTACCACTGCTCACTTCTCAATTGGATACTCTCAAAAAAAAAAAAAAAATAGCCTCATAATGCCTATGTTATGAAAAAGACTTCTTCGCCGTTTCTTTTTTTTTCCTTCGGACATACGCGAACCCAAAGAAATCGAACGATGAAACGAAAAAAATAAAAATTTGACGAAAAAAAAAAACGGTCATGGGACACGGTGTGAATCGGCGTGTGTGGAAAGCTCGTGTCCGTTGGTCCGCTACTACAAGAACGGCATCTCGTTTGGTATTCGCAAACACGTACATTCCGCATTCGAAATAACGATTAAGACTCGAGAGAAACGGCTGTCCACAGACGAACCATGCGGAGACTCTCGGAGCTTTCGCGCTCGCGGGGGAGATTCCCGCCGCGGCGAGAGCCCACGGCCCGGTGGAACGCGAATGAATGTCCCGATTGTTTTCATCGTAACCGTGAGAAAACGGGACACACGCGCTTATACTTCGCTCGGGTTAACGCAAATTTCGTTATAATTAAATGAGTTACGGACGAAACGGATCCCTGTGAGAACTCGGCCGATCTCTATGAGATAAATCACGATCGTGATTTTTCAATCGGGTTAGCTGGTTTTTCCCACGGCTTTGGTCAATCGTCGTGAACGCTTTTTTTATCCATTCTTGGGTTTTTGTTTATTTTTTTTTTTAATTTTTCTTTGCTATGAATCTGTGAGCTTTGGGAATGGCTCGACTATGTTGCGAATGTTGTTGAATAAATCCGGAGATTAATTCGTGTATCTTGTGGCGGCCGTCAACCGAGACCATTGGAATTATTGGGAACAGTCATTGTCGGGACTTACGACGGCCTACCGGGGGATTACCGGGAGTATCGCGGCGGGGCCACAACGCGAACGCGTGTCGAGACCCCACGGCGTATTTCTCGTTTCTCTCGTTTCGTGGAAGATCCGCGATAAGCCTCGGGGTTCCTTCTCGAAATTCTCCGGTTCTCGTGTGCGAGAATATACCACTTATTTTTTTACACGCTGGAAGACGACGGGTTCGCGAGCTACCGCGTTACTCCCGCGGAACTCCGTCTCGTGTATAAAATTTTTCAAAGCTTCAATATATATCGTCCATCATCACGAACGCTCTAACCGACCTCATAATTACTGCAGCCAAAGTAAATTACACATCAAATCATCAACTTATTTTTTTTTTGTTATCGTAAAACAAAAAATCCATTTGATTTTCCACATTCAAAAGAATTTTTTTCGTATCTCCAATATCTTTATTTATGATAATTATTTAATTTTTTATTAAACGATTGAAAATTCGCCAAAGAGTGAGGAGATGGGGCGGAATGTTGGAGGGCCAACAAGAGGACGCTGCTGCTGCTCCTGCCTCGGTACCACCTTCAACGATTTCACGATCAGACTACTCAAAAATCTCCACAGGCTTGCTAGATACGCGAAAGAATTTTTTTTAATTTTTTTTTCGTGAATGAGATTTTTTTTTATTTCCTCATCCTCTTTCGACCTCATCACGATGTCCCTCTCTCTCTCTCTCCCTCTCTCTTTCGCTCTCTTTATCGTCTAACGAGGATTCTCGACGTCTGCACCGTGAGGAACGGTCGGGTGGATTCGCGAGGGCAGGTTTCACCCTCTTACAGAAGCCGGAGAGGTTCGGGTGAGTTGTCTCATCGTGACGCGCGTTACCGGGATATAGGGTCCACGAGGATCTTCCGCACCGACTGAGAAAACGTCTCACGACCCTCTCTCCCTCTGCCCCGACACGAGCATCGTGATACCGAGTCGAGTCTTTTTCCCTGTAATTAATTTAAGAGGGCTCTTTCCATCGTGTGGGTGAGCAAGTGGCTGTACGTATATACTCGCCCATTTTTACACGACCCCTCGACCAAAACGTCTATGCCCCCACGACACTAACCAAAGCTTCACCATATTCGAGCTTCGATTTGTCCTCTCATGAACATTACGAAAAAAAAAAAATACCGGTAATGGTAAAAACTACAAATCGGAAAAAAATGTATTTATTAAATGTATTACGATCGAGTATCGAAAGTTTCGGTGACTACGTGAAATTCTTGAATTCCAACGTTGAAGAAAAAAGAAGAAAAAAAAATAAAACAAAGAAAATTATCCAATTGCCAACAATCGTTGTGTCGTTTTTTTTTCTCTCTCTCTCGCTCTCTTTGTCTCTCTCTCTTTCTCGCCAATTCGCCCGAATCCGCGTGTAGAGAGAAGAAGTTAGAGGAGGGATCCTGAGCGTGCGATAGTTTGGCCTTATTGTCCCCCTGGGAGGGTGTAAGAAGTCCTGTTAAGCCGGCGTGTCGTCCACGAAGGGAGACAACGAGCACGAGCGCAAGACGAAGAGAGACAAAGTGAGAGAGAGAGAGAGAGAGAGAAAGTGAGAAAGAGGAGAAGGAGGAAAAGGAATCGAAGGCGGACTCCGTGGCGGATACAGAGCAGAGGCCAGGAGAAAGGATGAGACGTAGGGCGCGCTTGGTAATCCGAGATTTATCTCGGCGACGCTCCGACACTCAGATTGTTCCACCTTGGTTCGAATCTCTTGTCGAATTTTTTTTTTTTTCTCGTAACGGCTACCGGGTGATACGAGTTCCGAGTTCTTCTCCCCACGAATCACCTTCGCGCGATCCGACAAAAGGAAACACTAAAAAACAACTATCCACCGCGAAAACAAACGAAAAAAAAATGAATAAATAACAAGAATTAAATATAAAATAAGATAAAAAAATAAGTGATAAAAATTAAATTTAATAAAAATAAAAATAAATAAAAAAGAAATTAAAAAAAAAAAATTTCCGGCAAACATCACAGCTTAATACACAGCAGTGACGATCGAACGAAAACGATAAAATAACTCGGGCAATTATCGACCTCGAAATGACGCTTGTATTCGACCACGGCGATTACCATGCATTCGGTATTAAAATCCACCCCACGCCGCTCGCCGAATCGAACCGAGATGTTCGGAGCAACCGTGGCGAGAGTATAATAAATCGCACGTTTGGCCGATCGCACGAGGCCCTCGCGCGATCTTCTCGATTAAAGTGAAATATATGGCGCCTTTAATTGCGAACGAGATTTCGCGAACGGGTCCCGCGAACGTTCAATGCCCGCGTATTGCCGGCCGAGAGGTGAGAAACCGTTTATTAGACTCGCGCGAGCGGTCTTACAGACGGAATAAAAATCAACCGAGAGAAAAGCCGAAGAAATTAAGAAAAAAAATATGAAAAATAGAAGAAATGTAAAAAGAAGAAAAATAAAAGAGGGCAAAGTGATGGAGACCGAGCAGACTCGGTATGCCGCGTTGTGGTGAGCGAGTGAAGGAACAGGGATAGAAAGAGAGAGAGAGAGAAACGGAGAGTCAAAGAGGGGGAGTCGAAATCGGTTTGCGAAAATAGGTAGCACCGACTACCACACGTAGGTTCCATGTATATATATGTAGGCCTATATATACCTTCGCAAAATTTGCTCCGGATGGAAGCCGCGGAGTGGGGGCCCGTTTCGAAATGCATTATTCATGGGGTGTGAGGAGATACGATATGATCCAATATGTGGGGACGGTCGTAGAGAGAAAGAGAGCCGTGCGCGGTTAACGCGGAAGAAGGGCTTCTCTCGCGACCGCGCGGTGCGACGACGCGTTCGCGCATCGCTCGAGCTTTCGGAAAATTCATTCTCGACTGAACATTGGCAATCGGAATTAAAAAAACAAATATGCGGAGATTTGGATTTTCGTAAAATTAGGATATTCGAATTAAATAATGTTCGACTTACGAGCCTTCGAAAGATAAATGATTCGAAAGTTCGAGACGCACCCGAAACGACGATGCACGTGCGTGTTGAGATGCGCCGATGAGAACGCGAGCATTATGTTAAAGACCGCGGAATAACGAAAGTCGAGAAAACCGTGAAGAATAAGAGGCAACGGCTGTGGCCAAGCCGAATGTAGAAAATGCTGCGAGCGTTTGTCCGAGAGTCCAACCAGTCGGGAGAGGAGAATTTCTATTAACACACAATGAGATAGTTTTGTTTTGTGCATCGTCGTTCGGTCTCTATCTCCGTCTCTCCGTGTATATATCTCTCTTTATCTTGCTACGGATTTCGTTCGTTTATACGTCGGCAATGCGCGGGATCTGTGGTATGGCGATCGGGGGTGCAGCAGCAGCAGCAGCAGCAGCAGCAGCAGCAGCAGCAGCAGCAGCAGCAGCATGAGTTCCAGCCATGTTGCACGTTCGAATGGTGTAACGGGTGTCCCGGTACGATTTGTCCAAAGGAACGTTTGGTCCCCACGCATCGTTTTAAAGTCTCTCGTTAAAATAGAATAAACTTGATTGTTAGTTCGATTATTGAAAGATTTGATTATCGTGATTGAATATTATTTTTAACCGGCTTCAAAAGAGGGGTAGGTTTTCAATTCGACTCTATTTTTTTTTTCTTTAAAGTGATAAAAAATATTGCATTCGACTTTTTTAGTTTAACAAGTTTGTACGTATATGCAAAATTTTCAAGTCGATTTTTATTTATCAAGAACAAATTAAAAAAAAAATTGAGGTTAGGACTATTATTATTAATTTCATTATTTTTTATTTATTTTTTTTTACGTCATTGTTTTCGATTGATTCGGTGGGAGAATAATTGGTGGACGGTGGGTATGTCGAATTTGAATGACCAACTCGAAGGCAAATTCGATATAATCGAAGGGTTCATTTTTTCAAATTTTTTTTCTCTCATTTTTGTTGTTGTTGTGGAACACTGGTTGTGTGGAAGTCGAAGCACGCGGTTGGACAAGGGGTTCGTCGCGCGTTGCCTCTATTGTTTCACGAGGGTTTGATAAATTACCGAATAATTGTCAAATACGAGCGAAAGAGAGTTGGCCATAGAGTTGGGGTTGAACAAAAACGTTTTGCGGAAGAGTCGGGAGATGTTTCGAAGCATCGAATTCTCGCGACTACGACGCAACGGGGGTGCTTACAGCTGTTCACGAGTATTCGATGGGATTGACTTTTGTTCATCGTTTTACGATCGAACGATTGTAATGGTTCTGTGATAACAATTTTATCAGAGAATCGTTTCTTTTTTTTCAATTGTGATTTGAATCACGGATTGTGCGTTGTCATCGTTTTAACGGAAAAATATTGTGAGGTAAACAATATTTGGTACGTGTCGCGAAGAGATAATAATTATTTCAGCACGAACGATTGTTGCTTGTGATGTGAAATGTTGTCGAATCGATTTGTTTGGCTCATCAAACTATTTACCAGACTCGATTCATCGGCAAAATAATTCGATCGACCCAACTGTGATTAGTTAGGTCGTGAGCGTAATGAAACGATGGCTTTTATACGGAGCAGTGTTATCAGTTCGATTAATCCGTCGACCAGCCACAACGCAACTCTATTGGATATGGAAAAATTAATTTAATTTCCGGCTTTTTCACTTTACCCACATTGTCGATTGTTTTGGTTATCAATTATCGCGGGAACCATTTACAATTAATAATCAATTATAAACGTTAAAAATTGATTTACGAGAATTTCAATTGATACGTCCCAACGAGACTGCTCGTGGACGTGTGAATGATAAGAAAAACGGCTCTCATTGCGGCTGCCACCCCCCCCCCCTCTCTGTCGAGGTGAGAAATCAACCGTGTAAACGGGACATCGTACGCGGGTAGAAACCGCGAAAGCTTAAAGCTCGGGAGTTTCGTAGGGGTAATCCTAATTCACGAGCGCGTTTAAAACGTTCGCGATAAAGCTCAGAGAGATATCGATAAATTTGTCGAGAGAAGGATAATTATTCGGGTTGGTCGGGCGGACGCGTTGAGAGCCCGGACAGACGCGGCACGAGTGAGAATAAACCCCAGGAAGATGGAATGAGAAAGAAGAAGAAGAAAAAAAAAATAAAAATAACGTGAAAGGGTGAGATGGATGTTGGCGAGCGCGACAGAGCGTGTGCCCCATCGTGAGAAGCGAGCGCGCCGAGCGCGCGCGGTAATTTATCGATTCGAAAAAGTGGCCAACGACAGTTCGAGGAGCAACTGTGTTACGCTTAGCAGTGACGAACGAAAAAAAAGAAATAAATTTAAAAAAAAAAGGAAAAAATAAAAAAGCTCGACCTGCGAGATACAAGAAAAAAGAATAAAGAAGAAACGCTTTAATCAACGATTTAATTCTATGGTGCTGAACGGGCGGGTTTCGGGTGAAATTTATTTTTCCGGTAATTCGTGATCCGGACGAACGTCACGCGAGAATCCACGGGAACACGAGGTTAGCAAGTCCGAAGCTTGAACCACGATCACCGGACTGCGGATCTCCGAGAGCGGAGGAAACACGCCCCAACCCGAGACAAGATTAAAAATCAACGACCCGACCTTCTTCCCTCCGGTAGGACTGCTTAATCGCGTTATTACGGCAGAGGCGATCGTGTCAAAGAGAAGTGTGCCCCGCTGTCGCTTTCACCGGCTGGCACGTCGTACAACACGGACTCCGAGCCGGTCCACGCGACAAACAAAAAAAGAAGCGACAACCCCCCGTTCCGAACGCTTCACTCGAATCTGTGTGTGTGTCTCGTTGCGATGTGTTTGCTATCCGCTCGTACGAGCAAATACGAAAACAATTTTTTTTCGTGCATATTTTTTTGGCGTTAAGAGTTGGCTTAAGGTGATGGAACACATTGGAGCTCACTGCAACGAGCCATGGGTAATTGGAACACAATGAAGCAACGACGAAGTTTTCGAAACACGTGAAAAATATAAATAAATAATTTTGTTAAAAGCATTGCACCACCAGTCAACCACCACCAACAACAGCATACTCACAATCAGTAGTGGGTATTGGTATAAAAGAGCGCAACGAGTTCCACCCGTTACACGGTGTGACGCGATCGAGACAGTGACAAACGTCGAGAGCCTTCTGTGATTTCAGTTAATTGTCGTCGGAACCATTTTTCACTCTCCGCTAGACTCGGTCGGGTCTGCCTTCGTTGCCTCGGCTGGTTTCTTCGGGTACGCGCGGGTCCCCCGAACCGAGTCGAGAGAACGATCGTCGTAAATATCCGGTTAGGGCGCCCGAGACATCCGAAAGGGCTAAAGGTTGGACGTCTCATTCACGACGGCGGTCGCGACTTCGGCTTAAGCCCGATTCTCCACCTCGCTCTCGTTACGTCTCTCTCGCACTCGATCCAAAACCCATAGACCCCATCTCTCTCGCACTCATTGGGCAAATTGAACGATCGAGATATGTAGCACATCACCTTAAGCCCCGATGAGTGGCTGCTCCACGCACAAGCACGGCCGAAATCGTCCAGAAAAATTCCCGCGTCTAGCGTTCCGCACAAACGGGAACGAGGGGCAAGGGGACTGGTGGAGGACACGAGACAGCTTGGTATTTCGTAAATAGCCGGGTAACGACGTACGTATAGAGCCCAAAGGCCCGTGTGTATTCGACTCGACGACCCGGAAGGACGCTCGCGACTATTCAACGGGATTGGTAAAACCTTAAGGACGTATGACACGTGTGTCAAAAAAAAAAACATCAAGAAAAATCGAAAATTTTCCCAGCCAGTAACTTTTATAATTTCGAAAAAAACTTGTAAATTTCTAAAAAGATTAACCTTCCTCGTTTGAAAGTTAACACTTGAAAAGAAAAAAAAACGCAAAATTGGAGATTTTCTAAAAAAAATCGAAACCTCCCCAATTTCATTATTTTTATTCAAAAATTTAATTGGATACTCTTAAAAAAATCCGCTGTGACAGATGGATAGACAAGCGAATGATCTGTTATAAGGATTTCATTTTTTTCTTCCTTCGAAGGTACACCCTAAAAATAAGACCCCAAAGTACATGGCACACGGGGACGGTCTGACCTATAACATTGGATGACCATATGGACCATTTACTATTTTCTACAATTTCATCCGAGACCCGGTTCACAAAAAGAAGATGAAAAAAAAATTATTGCAACGTGACATGTGAGGAGGGTGCTGCTACGAGATAAGTTGTCATCGTTGTGGGTGGGTCGTGAGGGGAGGGGGGGGGGGGGGGAAGCGAGAAGAGAATCCCAGAGATTCCAAGTAGGGTAGAACGATTGGTCAGTGGAATGACCGGGGAGCAATGGACAAGTGGCAAGAGGTACGAAAATTGTTGTATCTCGACAATCTTGGTTTGAGCCTTTGATAATACGAGCATGACCGTATTGCCTCACGTCTACTCACACACGAGAATGCCCGAGCGATATTTTTTTTTATGGGTTTTTTGTCTTGCGACTAACTTGTTACGTGTTTATTTGTGTTCGTTTGTGTGTTCGTGAGTGTGTGATTCCATCCCATCGCGTTTAGGGTTGACAAGGATATTCGCTTGGGGGCGTGTAACAGCTCACCGATACATTTGGGTTGCTGAAATAAAAAAAAAAATGTAACACGTATAACCGCAAGAACAAATGGCACGGCACTCCCTCGATGGAGCCTGCAGATGTTCTTCTACCTTCTCTCCATTTCACCCTCTCTCTCTCTCTCTCTCTGTCTCTCTTTCTCTCTCTTTCCGATGTTTCCCACTCGTTGGCTTGTCCACTGTATTACTTGACCAAATCCACGCATCACCATCGAACACATGGATGGCAAGAAATAAAAACGCATGTGTGAACCAACGCGGTGAAACCGACCACATCACGCTTATTCGAATACAGCATTAAGAATAAAACAAGCTGCAACTTGGAACTTGCAATTCGCTACTACCGAAGCAAAAAGAATAGGAAGAAAAAATAAACCCCCAAGCGGATACATAAATCAGGGTATTGGAAGTATAAAAAAAAATTTTTTAAAAAGATGAAGAAGAAGAAGAAAAAGAAAAGCGTTTTGTCCGGCAGTCCCATCGCCGTTTGATTTACCGTCGTCGCCCTGGCCATCGCGCCGACGTGGAAAGACGACGAACCAAGAAGACGCACCGTGAAAGGGTCAAGGGTGAAATGAGCCTCTTGACAGTCGGAGGGCCCATTTCCACCACGCGAAAACGACACGAACGTGTGTCCCCCCAAGCACAATCTCTCCCACACCAACACCAACGCTCATTGTCAACGCAATTTCCGTTTGTCCGATCGTTTCAACGGAAAACCAAAACCAAGAAAAAAAAAGCATGATAAATTTTGCGCCCGGTGACCGCGGTGATTTCAAAACCGCGAGGGATGAGAGAGAAGGGTTTAGGAATGGGGGGTCCAACGCGAAAGGGACAGAAGGAGAGGTTGACTGTCGACCATCAGGCACGCGCGACGACAAAGTTTCACGTTCACCAGCTTCGTACCGGTCGCTCGTTACTTCACCCATCAGCCCTTCGGCCGATGCTGATGGTGACAGTTCAATTCGAACTTCGGTGTTCGGCGGTCAGAAATGTTTAGCCGCAAAACCGCACGTCCACGTGATTTCCGTCTATCTCTCTTTAAACCCCGTGGACATTTAGCCAGTTGCCACGACGGACACCGCACACACACACAAACATACCGACAGGGATCGTCTCATCTCGTCGTGTCTTTGTCGTACGCTTGTGACTGAACGTTTATCCTGTCCCGTTCTATCGCGGTTCCGCGATCACCGCGGCCCGTTGTAAACCGCGGGACCGCGCGCGCTATTCCGTTCCGCGTTTCGGCATCAGCGCCAGCAACAGCCATCCGCACCGACGCCGCAATGTGGCTTCGTGCGCACCCTCACTGTCTCTTTCTCTCTCGATCTCTCTCTCTCTCTCTCTCTCTCTCTCACACACGCACGCACGCACGACACTCATCTTTCTCATCCTCTTCGACACTCTGTTGCTCCTGTCGGACGAGCATAAATACACGGTGACCAATTATACAGGGTGTCCCAAATTCATCGCCGCCAACTAAAACCCATCGTGTATCCCAAAAGTCATTTCAAGTCCAAAAAATTAAGGGGTGATAATTTTATCCTTTTCACTTCGTTTGGGAGTTATGACGGTCATCATGATCTTAGCTCCCTTCGGGGATTACCCCTCAACGCGACTCATTGTCACAGCACTAATCACAACAGCTGACTGCGTCGATAAAAAAATGGCAGTCGTCGACGTTTTAATACATCATCGATACACGACGGATGGCGCTTTATGACGATATAAAAAGTAAAAACACTTTTTCACGTACAATATCGGTCACCCTGTGTATATGTGTATGTGTCGTTTTGAACAGTGGTAGCGTCGATCGCGGAATATTCCCCGATGATGATTATAAGAGCGACCGGAATTTCGGTCATGAAATTTAATGCAGATATCCCATCGCGGAGTAACGGTCGCATGTCGTCACATTCACCCACACCCTCGAGTTTTACCTTCGGGTTATGTACACGCATCGTTGACGGATATTTCGGATTTTATAAAGTACTTGAGCGACCTGCTGCTGCTGCTGCGACCCTTCGTGCTCCCGTCATTCTACGTCCGTCCCAAAAATCTCTCTTCGACAGTCATACACCAGTGGAAATTAATTAATATCATTTCAACTGTAACATTGTTCCATTGTGCGTTATTACATTTTTTAATTATTAATCATTCATACAAAACTCGTTATCACGAATTCACAAATTGTAACGAAATTTCGTAAAATTCCGCAATCATCGACGTTTTTGTTTCTCCTGGAAAAAAAATATAGTATAGTAGTGATATTATGTTCGTGTGTGCGTGTGTGTGTAGAACCTAATGTTGGGTCACGGCAAAATCGTAGTTTAGCGATAGGCATGAGTCTTTCAAATCCAAGCACGTTTCTCGGGCGCGTCAATCGCTCACGAATAGCCATCGGAGGGCCGTATGAGTTGGTGGTGAGACTGGAAGAACGTCAACAGCGTGATAGCAAGCAAGCAAGAGGCAAAGAGAGAGAGAGAGAGGAAGTGAGAGAAATATATTCAGGCAGCGGACCGAGAGAGTAACAACGTCCGGGCGCGGAGGACGGGGGATGGGGTAGGGCACACGCAGGATTTGCCAATTTGCCGTTGGCGTTATGTAGGTGGTTAGCCCGGTTAGCCCGGTTAGCCGGTGGTGGAGTGAGACCAAGTGCGTTTATACGAACGAGAATTCTGCCGTAGCTGGGGATACATATATGCTGGAGGCTGATGTGCGGTCGAAGAGATTAATATGCGCGTGAGGCGAGAGACAGAGACTCGCGCGTTTACGCAGACCGGATTGCCGGAATCTACATCTATATATTACAGTGGTCCTTGTTTTGCCTTTTTTTTTTATTTTCGCGCTCCCAGACGATAATACGATTGAAAATACATTTTCAAAAAATATCCTCAAAATCTGAGGTCCCCATCTCAATTCTTCTTCTACAGTGCAGTGCATCTGAGTCATAATAAAAGAAAATTCGGAAAAATGAAAAACACTATTCCATTAAAATTGGCAAACTTCGTGAGTCCGGCGGCAGAGTTAAGAATTATGACAGGTACTCCAAGTTTTGAGAATATCTTTAAAAATTCATTTCGAAGCATATTATCCTCCGGGAGCGACAAAGCGATGAAATAAGGCAAAATAAGGACCACCCTGATATACATAGACACCTAGATATGTCTATATACAAGCTAGTCACACGTCAGCCACCAGCAGCCACACGACCGACATTACCAACATTCAACTGGACTTTCCCTCTCTCCCCCTCATCCCTCCAAATATTTCCCCGGACCCCAACCCTTTCCTCGACGTTGCTTCAACGTGCGTACTCTACGGCCATCCGCGTACCTATCCCCCTCCCACCCTTCGACGATTCGCGCGCCCCACGTTTGAAACTGCACCCCCTCGCGATATTCTCTACGTCCGCGCTTCAACATTTCCACCGACACTGCGGGGCTTCCCCGAAGCGTGCATTCCCCATTCCGTATACCACTACCCCTTTCCGCCACCCCCAATATATATCCCCGGTAGCCACTAGCTCGAACTCCAGCTTCTGCTGGTGGGTGATGCTGCTACTCTCGGATTCTGCCACTGGTTAGCCCCGTACTCCTGGATTGCCCTCGCCGTTTAGCAATTTCTGTCACGAGTCGAACGTTCCGCTGTTCGCGAACGTTACTACTACGTCCCATCCCCGAGTCCTCCGACGACGATTTTACTCACCCCGCGTGACCACTGCGCTACCCTCTGTTACGTTTACCTATAAAACGAAACGTTACAACGTGCACGGGCACACGGTCCAGGGCCGAGATACATTGTCATACGTGGGGGAGGGGGGGGGGGCAATGGTGTGCCGTATTTGTGACGTCGAACAATATTTGACCCGCTCTTTTTTTTAGCGATAACATGACTCCTTCTGAAAGTAAGAATTTTGACTACAGCTTCATCCATTTCAACAATATTCCCAAACTGTATTGTCCGGTAACCTCGAATTAATTTATTTTCAAGTCTCCACCGTGCACATTTCCCACCTTCCCAACATTTTATTTCCACAATGTTTTTTTCTCTTCCGCTTTTCCCCCGCGTACTCTTTGAAATTGATACTCCGAATGAGAAACTCGATCCTTGACATTGATCTCTCAAAGCCCCCCCCCCCCCGCGCTCCCAATCTTTCACAAATACGTTATCTCCGAATTGCCTATTTCGCCAGTCATCCGCATCTCCGACGTCTTTGCCTAGCGATAACAGTCTTATATATGTATACATATACATGTGTATATATATATATATAAACGAACGACGGTTATACATGGGAGAAACGTATACAAACTCAAATAGCCACAAAGTAGGAGGAACTAACGGTTGGCGCCTCACCACGCCCAGGCAATGGGGTAGTTTCGCGTTTTATCCGGTCCGGAAATCGTGCCAAAGAGGAAGCCGAGAGAAGCTACGAAAGAGAGAACGAAGCCATCTACAATATATAGATACATACCTCCACCCACGCGTATACATATATATAAACATGTTTCTATGTGCAGTAGCGAACGCGTAGAAGTTTAAGAAGGCGGAGCTTCTATTTCTAGCGTTCGCGGTTCGTCGGTGACTCGCGTGGGAGGCAAAGAGAAATTCTCGAGAACGAGATTATCACACACACACACACACACACAGACACACTACACTCGGATATATACTCCGATGGTCGAGAGTATAGTGCGGCGAGAGTGTGAGAGAGTTATATTCCAAGTCGTGGAGGGCAAAAGAGAGAGAAAGAGAGAGAGAGAGGGATGATGGGGAAAGGAGATAGATTGCGAAGGAGGTTGGAAGGTTGCAGCCCCGAGAGTCGTCTGGACGGTCGGAGGGGGGGGGGTGATATCGTGATGCGGGGCCAAGTAACTCTGTGCGGGGGTTGTTACACCCCCTCCCCCCACTCACCGGGAGGGGGCGGGGGGTGTCGGCTCCCGGGGATCGGGTAGACCGAGACGGAGAGACAATTGCACCGGGCACGCGCGCTACGGAGGCGCATACGACGGTGGAGTGGGAGCGAAAGATAAAAAGAGAGAAGAGATGAATAAAGTGGGGGTGTGTTATCGGTAAGGTGGTGAGAACGGCGCCGCGACGGTCCTACGGTTTCTTCCCGACCGTGAAACAAGATATATACGACCCCGGAACCTTCGAGGACCAGTCGCAGCATCAGTTTCGACCTCGTAAATGCATTTTACGTGGTACAGGGTGTGGTGATGATGAAGAGAAAACCGGGGCTAGACGGATCATCTCTGTTATTTTTATTATTATCATTATTGTCATCTATTACTATCATTATTATCCAAATAATCCGACCAAAGCAATTCATAATACCGAAATCTTTCTATCGAGCGAAAAAAAAAAAAATTTCATCCGCATTACACCAACTCGACTTGTGCCAAAAAGCCCGAATGATCGTTGAAAATTATTGAGGTATCGTAGATAGTGCTAGAACTTTTACCATACGAGTTACACAATGTTCAACACTATCGTCGTCGTTTTCAGATGTTCGCCATTGGCCCCTCGCATCTTTATAACGTCTATTTACCCCGTTGGTGCAGTGCCCCGGGAGAGTGCAGCGAGATGGAAATCGCGAGGCAGGTACACGCCCGGGAGAAAAGCACTTTGGTTGTTATACATATATGTACGTGCTATGTACAAAGTAGGAGAATGTCTGGTGCGCCAGTTACGTGGGTGACACGTTAAATCCGCCCGCGGTCGTAACCCGTTGGAGGAGCCTCCGGTGCTCCGCCTAGTTCGCCGGGCTGGTCGCGAGCCCGGAACGACCGCTCGGAGAGAGGAGGCACGGCCGACGCAAACTTCTATTTCCACTTGCGCCAATATCACGTTAAAACTTTATATCTATAGGTTAACGCGGTATATACTCGTACGTACGACTATTCCGCGAGTTGCGCCATCCCTTAACGCCCCTCTTCGCGAACCGCCCACCCTCGCCGACTCTTCCTCATGAACGTGTTTCTATATTCGGTACGAAGCGAAATGAAATTTATGCATTTCCGTGGAATACGCTGAGTTGTCTTGTTTGATAACATTTTTTGTTACAAATGCTGATAAAAGACGCGGGTGCAATGCGCTATGAGATAATGACAATAATTATTTTTATTACTCCGCAGCGGGCGTTAATTGCAATGTCTCTCTGAATTTGCTCAAATATTATAATCTCAAAATATCGTACACTCTTGTTTCGAACGAATGCAAAATGCAAACGATACGGGACACAAACGTTTTCGAACGTACGTACGTATGTAGAATTTTGATAACCAGTGAAAAAAATTCGATTACGATGAGTTTGTCGGCGGGTGAGTACGATAGCCCAATCGTACAATGCGTATTCGTTAATTTCCGGATTCCCGGTTTGTGGTTACCGGTCGTTTTTAATATCGAAAAGCTCAAACGTTGCAACCAGCCAGAAGCGGCGAGGCCGGGGATTCAGTTTTGAAAGCCACCGTGCGGTCTGACCGGCCGAATGGAGTGAGGGGGGAGAATTGTAGGGTAACCGTGAAATAACGCGATGCACGCACACACAGAGAGAGAGAGAGAAAGGGACAATGTGTAAAGTCCCGAAACGAGAAGCAACAATCACAGATACGAGCACTCGAACGGGCCACGAATTTCGTACACGGAAGAGCGTGAGAGTCGTTAAAACAATAACCCACACCCCTCATTTCTTTTTCATTTTATTTCCCCCAAATATATATTTTTGTTCATTTTTTTTTATCCCACCGTTCGCAACTGGAGGGGTGTAAATCACAATAACACCAACGATTTTTTACCCAGTGCAGTATCGCGTATGTACGAATTTTTTTCCCCCCCTGAAAAAATTGACATCAAAATAAATGAAAAAAAAAAAAAAAACCGTATCATTGCATTTTTCAATAAACGGCCGAGCGAGGAACAAGTATGAGTCGCACGAGGAAGGATTTTAGGGCTGTAGGTGGATACCTACCACGGCCGAATCGCCAACCCCGAACGATACAAACGCAGTACGCGGGGAAACTCGATCCGACCACCCCTTTCAGCCCCCTCGACCGATACTCGCGTGGCCCACGTGCGGCTATGCGGAATTATTATTCGCGGATCAGCGAACCGGCTAATTTCCCTCATGTTTGAATGCAATTATCAATCGTTGGGATATACAATGTAATTTATATATTATATAGATATACATATATATTATGCATATTCGTGGAGTTTGCTCAAGAGCGCCGTCAGCGCCACTCGAAGCTCTAGCGTCCGAGAAATAAAAAAAAAACACGGTACAGAACTTGGAGAAGCAGAGTCTGTGATGCGTTATGACTTTAACGTCAGTATCGAACGAATAATGCATATAACATCATTCATTAACTCGTTCAGCTCGCAGCAGAACACACGATGAACCCGACAGATTCACAGTATCTGGAAAATTTTAAGAAGAATAAGAAGGAAACAGCCGCGAGTTGGCGTCCACGAGTAACCGAATAATTTTGCGGTTTTTATAACTCGCGCGCGTTTGTAGGACATTTTTTTTTTTTTTCGGCGTCGTTAATTGGAAAACGTGGCGAGAGACTCGTCGTTGAGGAATCGCGTATCGTAATGAGTTTCGCATTACTCACGTGCTATTAACGCGGCTGTGACGCACGGGGGTGGGTTGAGTCGAGACACAACGAAAGAGTCGATGCGACACGCCAACCGGAGATACGAATGACGAAAAGTGAAGAACGAGACAAGAATATAAAAATAAATACTTCAAAAAAAAAAAAAGAAAATATATAATAAAAAAATTATCGTCGAGCGTGCGGTGAAAAAGCAAAGAACCGTGTGATCTTAATTCGACGAAATGATAAAAGAGAAAAATCGTTGAGAACTCGAGACAAGGAAAAAAGGGTGATTATATATATATTTTTTTTCAACTATGACCGTTCGAGGTTTCGCCTGTTCGGATTTATGGACGTTTGAGACGAAACGCAAAGAAAATAATGATCCATCGTCAAAAGACCCATTAAATTTTCTTGCAAAAAGCATATCGGCAACGGTCGAAGAATTTTCATAATCCGCGCACGCGCAAACGTTGGCGGGTTACAATAAGGTGTCGGTATGCAGATGTGTATTAATGGTGTGTCGTGAGGCATTTCGTAGGACGTGTGTCCCGATGGCCGTGTGGGGAAATGAGGCGCGCGGGCGCGCGGTTTAGGAAAATTAGCGGGCGCCGGGTGCACGTACATCCTAACCCCTTCACCCCCCCCCCCACCCCCGCTCCTCGATCACGTAGCTACATACGTACACGGGAAATAACTACAGACATTCGCATGCAATGTGGCGGCGGGAGAGAGCATTCAGAAACGCGCGTACGGCCACTGGAAACACACAACGGACCGTGTAACGTACGTATCTGTCATGCGGCGGTGGAAAAGCAGTTAGCCTCATTTGTATTCTTAGGGGTGCGAAGCGCCAACAACCCCTCTCCCCTTGGCCAGCCACCCAGCCACTCGTGTTTACCTATATCACGCGAACAAGACCATCTCGTGGCGCTCCTTCATCCGCGCTCGCCATTTCAACCGCTGCCGCGATTTCCCATCGCACGTCGTACGAATTATTCGGTAATCAAATTTTCCTCCCCACCCCCCTATCCCGCCCCCGGCTCCGCTACCACCCGTAGCCGTCGTCCGCACGTTTACCCGTCTGACTTCTCTATTTTACGATAGCCGCGTGTACAACGAATTTTCAGTAACGCGTGTGTTACATAGTCTCGATCGCTAATGCCTAACGCATATTTTTCATCGAAAAAATCGGATTTTATTCACGGTGATTTATTTTTTCAATTTTATTTTCTTGGGAGACTATTTGATTGCCAGATAGATAGATTTTTATTCGTGTCGTAGGTCGAAATCTAAAGCTTATACATGCATTTTTTCGACAAAAATACGCATCGATTCTCGGATGTTATTATCGAAACACGAAATATTCACGCGTCCGTCGAAACTGTAACGCGTGGGGGGCGAGCGAATGCTCTTTCGGTGGGCTCAACGATGTGCTTTCGATGTGCCGGACTCACGGCCGGAGGGGTGGGGCACAAAAAAAATGAATACTCCAGAGATAGGTACGCAACGTACGAGCGAGGATGCCCATTATAGACGGGCGTTCGAGCATTTATTTGTGTCGTTTTTTTTTCTCTTTTATTTTCGTTTTTGAAATATTTTTTTATGGCTTCATAAACACCATACACGGATATTCACATCGGATGTTGCGAAACGCAAGCTTTCCCGACCCACGTATGTGTTACCATGTATACACGGCATGCGTGTATATGTAATACATGTGTGTATGAACCCGAGATCATGCACGCGAGAGCATCATCGCCCATCGCATAAACGAAAAGTGTCGGGATTTCGATCCCATATATGATAGAACTTTATACCGTGCGGTCTCGATACACAAATTTTGACTCGTTCGTGTCTCTTTGTTCGTAAATTTTTCGATGATTTTCCTCGCCCCTCATCTCCTCCTCTCGGGCTTTTCCACCCTTTCACCAAACTCGTCGAGATTGCAGGCGATTTCGCACATTTTCGCACGTAAACTTCAACCGTTCAACCGGTGTGTTTCGGAAATAATTGTAGCAAGTCCATCGATGAACAACGTCATGTTTTCATTTTAACGAAAAAATCCGTAACCCATATACGTATATATTGTTCCGTTTTATTATGCCTCGTTTCGTTTTGTCAAAACTTTCGAACGATGAATCTCGTAAGCCAAATCGGTTTTATATTACGATCTTCTCGTGTTACGGGCGTGAAACCTTTATGTTCCACTAAAGTCGAGACTTCTCGGACCTTTTTTTTTTTTTTTTTTGAGCCACCGTGCTTAACGACAATCAATGGAAACGTAAAAGAAAACCAAAGAAATGTGTCCATATATATTTATGTATAAAGGAAAAAAATAAATATAAATAATTGCAACTATTTTTATTATTGAATTATTCTTTGTCCGATGAGTATAGAATTGTTTCCATCGTTAAAGTTGAAAGACATGGTCATCACGATCAGAGGAAGGTGGGAGGAGGGCGGTCAATCGATGGTTCACGGTTGATGACAGTCTGCCGGCTGCCTTGAGAGCCATCCTGTCTGACAATGAGCGCGGTGCAACACACGCGAGTGGCTACAATCGCGTGGGCAATTAGTCCGTACGCTCGCGTGTGCCGACGGTGGGGCGTCGATAACGAGAAAAGCGACGAGCGACGTTCACACACCGTTGAGATTCGCAGATGCGGAATGTCGAGTGGTCAAAGGACACGTCGTCGCGTTTCCGCGGTCGGACGCTCGGACCCGCAGCGGGAAAGAGAGAGAGAGAGGATGTCATCGTGCGGTGGAGGCCCCCTCTCACCCTGCCCCGTCGTTCGTTTTGACAGCGGGACAAAAGAGCGGCGAAGGTGCCGAGCCGGCAACCGGCTGACCCGTCCCCGAAAACCAAATGCAACGCGTATTCTACACAACTTTTTTTTTTTTTTGTTCATTTTTTTTACACTCGCGCAATCAAACGAGAATTAGCGTCGTCGTACCGGCGCTTTTGCAAACGCAAGACTGATTTTTTTTTCTATCTTGTTTCATTATTATTATTATTATTATTTTATTAAAGGAAAGAAAAAGAATATTTGTATTATGTACCTGTACAGGGTTCTCCAAAATACACGGTACGAAATGACATTTTTACAAAAAAAATAATAACCGACGTCAAAACTTTGCCTACGTGTGAAAATTTAAACTAAAAAGGGTGAAAAAAATATTTTGCATTTTTTGAGATTTACATACAAAAAAATATCATCAAAATTTCCTAAATTTCAATTGATTTTTACTTACATACAAATAGATTTCTATTATTATTTCTCTTTCGCGTGAGTCTTTCTCCAGCACACCTGTGTGCTTTTCAACGTTTGTTCATTTGGGCGTTCTGCGGAATTTTTTTATACGGAACGGGGTGGCGAACGAAAGAGAGGAAGAGGAGGATAAAAAAAAAATTGATAAAGGAGACGCGTTGGCCACGTAATTAGAGGACCAAAGAGGAAGGAGAATAACGCGATAAAAATGTGGAATGAATTTGCAAAGGCATTTTTGTCGGGCGAATGAATAAAAAAAAAAACAAGTTAAAAAAAAGAAATAAAGCGAGTGGCAGATGTGAAAGAGGAACCGGAAAGGGACAACGAAAATCGCGGCAGCGTATCTTTTGGTAATTATGAGAGTGTGGGGATGCGCGGGATCGCGTGAATTTTCGTCGGGAAATATTGTCGATCGTATATGGCGTACGTTCGTACACCGCGGGTACATGGGTTTGTCGAGAAAATAATCTCGGCTTTCGAAAATAATCGGGGCCGAGAGAAACCTACCTACTGGGAAGTTGTCCACATTGAAGCTATACGCGTGTCGATTCGCGAAAAAAAAGAAAATGTTTTTATTGAATGAATGAAAATAATGATAAACTCACGTCTGTAGGGCCGTCCTTCCTCGGGAGTGGAACGTTCGGTGTTTTCGGATCCGGGTGTGGCGTTCGCGTCTCGATCGTCATCGTCGGGAGTGGGTCCGCGATTGCTCGCCGATGTGATCGAACCCGACGGATTTCCGGGTGGCGAACGACTCGTCGAACCGGCCGGACTGTGAGGCGCGACATCTTGATTCGGACCGGCGGGTTGATTTATTCCCGTGCCAACCCCACCGGACGAAGGCAAAGACGGCGAAAACATGTTTGACATGCTCGATAACGATCCGAGACTCGGCAAACCGGACGATACGCTCGTTGTTCCGGTCTCGATTTTCAGACACTTGCTCGGAGGTGCGAAAGCCGATGGACCGAGGGGCCTGAACGCGCTGAACGGCAATCGTGGATCCAGAGGATGAAGAAATTGATGTGGCAAATGTAGCATATGATGAAGACCGTAACCGAGCGAAGCGGCGGTGCTGAACGGCACTTGAAGATCCTTCGCGTCTGTAACCTTTTTCGTTTTTCGTTTTTTTTTTTTTTTTTCAAGCAAAAATTAATATAATTAGAATCTTAGTTCGATGGGAATACATTATTGAACGGACGGAGGATATTTTGGAAATGTGTTTTCTGTGTTTTTGTTTTTTTGTGCGTGTGTGAGAACGTCGCAGTCTCAAAGTTAATATCTTGATCAACGTCTTCGAATGAATGGTACGATCCGAAAAATTAATAATTCTTCAATCATAAATGAAATCAATGTGATAACAATGGAGTCTTTTTAACCGCGATCGAATAGCAAAACTCGAAAGTGAAAAAGAAAATGTGATAATTAATTAATTCACATTCTGAAGCAACATTGATGTATGAATTTTCTCGTTTTTTTAACGTGAAATCCGATTGGTCGGGTATATATCGTGCTCGTACACGTCAGAATCACGGTATCACGTCGTTCGTAGTTGTTCCGTTCGAACCGTACAATCCCAATAACCAATTTATTCGATATTCAACGAAATTTCCATTATCCACCGAGCAACAGGTTTTTCAAATACACCTACGAAAAGGGATCAATTTTCATCATATATACATTTTTTTTTCGGAATAATTGCTGGCGATTTTTCACGTTTGGTTAACGGAGAGGTTCACAGCCCACCGTCGCGTCACGGCGCTTCTATATTTTTTTCTGCATTTTTTTATAATTGCTTTTTTCAAATTCATTCATTTTTTCATTAAACTCATTTTTTTTTTTTTCGACTCAATATCGTTCGAATAATTTTTCACTAATTGTAAATGTTTGTTGAAAATACGAGTGCCGCAAGGTGTAAAGAGTGAGAGAAGAACAAAGAGAGAAAGGAGACATTTTTGACTTTATAATTGTTGATAAAGAGTTGATTTGTTTATTGTTATTTTTATTATGAGTAAATTCCGAAAATCTCATGGCTAAAAATTTCATCGTAAAGTAGAAACTTTCAAAGCTTTGGGTCAATTCGACATCACGATGTACATAAGTGGTGCGAAATTAATATTTTGTATTCGATCCGAGTAAATTGGCTCGAGAACAATAATCTCTCGGTAAAATGGTTGGACTGTTATGAGGTAAGGTTACGTTGTATTTGTGCGTGTGAAATGTACATGATCTACGTGGAAAGGGTCGTCGCAGGGTGATCGGAGGAGCGATTTGCGTACGAGATAGCCCAGGCCTTAATAGGTCGCATGCATGAGGGATGGGGCCACTAACTTGTGGATTGAAGGGTCTCTGCATTCTCAGAGCGTCGGGGAGGCCCCCGGCCTGCGAGAAAACGACGAGGGACGGTGGCGGGAGATGGTTCGGCACGTACGTAGAATTGTCCATCTACAACAGATTGGCGGTTTCCTCTTTTTTCCAGCTCTCATTTATTTCCACCCCATTTTTCATCATTTTCTCATTTTTTTCTTATTTTCAAATCATTTTCACGACTATCCCTATCGTTGTTATTCAATAAATAATAACAAACAAAAATTTGACAAAGCAATTGCGTTTTTTTTCTTGCTTTCTCCCTTGCTTTTTTCTTTCCAATTAAAAAAAATAAATAAATAAAATGAAATAACTAATAAAATGGCGAACGATCGATCAAGCGAAAATTTCTTCACACCGATAATTAAAAATTTGTCAGAGCAGAGTATACTGATTTTTTTTCTCTTTTTATTTTTCTTAAATGTTCGATTATCATAATAACGCGATTGTATGACATCGAAAATTAAATGTAAAATCCGAACGAACGATCGATGAGTCGTCGGGGGACTCACGGGGCTGCGAACATTATGCGTCATTGAGCAGCGGCGCAAAATTCAAATTGCATGGACAAACGCGTAACCGCAATGGACGTGAGAGCTTCGGTCCCGAACCCGTGTGTGTGTATTCGGTAGTCACCGATGATCACGGACGAGTGACGATCGGTATGCAATATATTATTCCGGAATCAAATTCGAATCGGTTTTATATTACGTCGAGAGTGAAACGGAGGGAAGGGGGGGGGGCGGGGGAACTAGTGGCGCAACAGCGGTTCGGCATAATTGTTACGCGTTACCCAAAATCGTTCCGCTCGTTGATATTTCGCGATCACCCCCCCCCCCCCCCCACCCGCCTTTTCCCCGTCATCAATTATCGCGATTATTAATGGTTCGTTCGACGGCTTTTAGACTTGGCCGATGGATACTCGATAGCTCACTTTCGGTTGCAACGTTATTTCTCAATTTCCCATGGTATAACGGCCCCAAATTAATCCCAATGCAATCGTAATAAAATTTTGTCGTCCGCTGCTCATGATCCCACAACATTCGCCAATGATTGCTGTTATCATTTCTTTGAGGTAACATTTTTTTTTTTTAAATCATAATAATGAGTTTTTGAAAAACGAAAAAAGAGTTTCAAGAAAATAAAGAAATAATAATAATAACAAATTAATTAGTGAAAGTTTTGCTTATTGATTTACTTTTTATTTTTTCTTCTCATTAAATTCAATCAATTTGAAAATAAAAAAATATATTCATATCCATTTTCAAAAAAAAAAATTTTTTTAAATTTATTGACTATTCTTGTTATGTTTTTTTTTTCTTTATTCTCATGAAACTTTTATGCATCCAAGCTACATATAGATATAATCAAAGCTTTGAATTGTAAAATTTTCGAGTCGTAACGAAAATTAAAAAATTGATAATAATATGTGATTGTAATTACAGTGGGACCGCTGTCTTTCCACATGGTCGTAATCTCTCGTTTTATTCCGTGTATGCGTTAAACGCCGTTTTCCGTCTTTCTCAACAAACCAACGAACAAAAAAAAACAACAACTTTCCACCCGGAAAAATTTTCCCCGTTTTCACCGTATTTGATAATCGTTTGAAACGTATTGGGAATTAAAGAATAATAATAGCAAATTGAAAACAAAAAACCCGTCACAATCGTCGCACACACGCGATTATCCCGACGCATGAAAAATTTCGTGTTATTTTTTAATTCTCTCTCTCTCTCTCTCGTTTATTTCTTTTTATATTATTTTATTTCTTTTTTTTAAATTCGCGCGGGTAAATCACCGTTAACCGACCTAACCCAACGACCCCTGACCTCACGAGTGACACAAAAACACGCGCGCGCGCCCCAATACGAGATGCCGCACAGTACGAAAATTTTGAAAGAAAAAAAAACAACTAATTCAAGACAATTGTAAAGAAATTCGTTCAACAAATAAATGGAATATTTGTCGATCACGATTGAAAATTTACGTGCACGATTGTCATTGAATAGATACGATGATCGTAGTTCGCGTTGATTACGATTCGAAACGTTCAAATCGGGCGGGCTTGTTCCGAACGACCTAACCTCAACCCGTGCGACTGGCGAATGGGTGAGACAGAGAGAGAGTGAGAGACGGAGACTGAAAGAGAGAGAGAGAGAGAGAGAGAGAGGGAAAGAGAGATGTGTGTACGCAGCGACCCTTGTCGGCTGTCACCGCGTTCGCCCTCGGCGTGACTCGAACTGAGGCGCGCGAGTGTGGCCCAGGTGGTTAGCCGAGAGAGAGAGAGAGAGTCTCTCTTCTCTTCTAGAGCGGCTGCGAGAGGAACCCGCCAACCCGTTGAGCTACCTCGTGGACATGCGAGTGCAGACTGGATTGGAACGTGGACTCAAGGCTACTTACCCACGTAACCGCGAGCGTATACGGCGGTGGTGGTGGTGGTGGTGATGGTGGTGGCGGTGGAGGCGGCTCTCACGACCTCCTGGTGACGGCTTGCGCGCGTTTTACCGCCGCCATAATCGGCGCCACCGTACAGCCATGGGTTTCGCAGTTGCGCGAACGTGACCGCGCTCCGACGTTAACGCGCATGTTCACCGAGGCTTCGAGGGAAATAGGGGAGGCGCGGGGGGGGGGGGGGGGGGCGACAAGACCGTCGTCGATTCCCCGCTTCAATGCAGCTTCGGCTGCCGGCTGAGCGTCATCGTACGTTTCTACTGTTTTTCCGAGTCCTCTTCTTCTCTCTTTTTTTTCTCGCATAAACTGACACGGATTTTTTTCACTACCGTCACGGAAATGAAGAACAGTTTGTTTTGGTTCGTTTTTTTCGTCCGGGGAGATTGCGCGCGTACGACCGATCGAACCAATCCGCGATGTGGACGAATAAACAAATTTCGAACGGTTAGACACGATGAAACGATTTCGCGTGATTGTCACGTAATGTTAACGTCGAACACTATTGGTTTTACACGTTACTCCAGCGGTTTTCATTGACATTGTTATTTCGCGATTGTGAATCAACGGTTGGCAATTCGCGATGGTTCGGGAATTGTTCGTGATCGAAGGATTGCGAAAAAAAAGCACGGGGAAACACTTTGGGGGAATCACAACATCGTGTAAACGCGACAATGCCGGACGGCGGAGCATCGGGCGCCGTCCATCGGATCCTTCGGAACTAATTGTTTCAGGGTCTCTGACTTATCGACTGTTGCCATTGACCATGTATATGTCGTAGGTTTTTCGGCGATGTACCATAGACCTTTGTGGTCTGTCTTTTTCAGTCTTTTTCAGATTGTCACAAGCGCGAGAGCGTTGGCTGAATATCAGAAACGTATTATTCTCGGTTCGATATTAAACACGAGAACGGTTGTTGTGAGATAAATTTTACAGCGCTGCTCAGCGGCGCTCGTGGAACTACGACGACAAAATGTATCTGCCGTAACGATCGGTCGAAAAATAAGCACAAACAAATTTCTCCATTACCAACTGTACGCATTAACCGTCTTATCGACGGTTAGTGAAGAAATTATAAAATTATTCCAAACAAATTGTGGGATGAGCGAGAACGCTTGGATGACGTAGCGTCGCCATCCAGGTGGAGCTGTCTGCCAGGTCTGCCTGCCTGTAAACTTTGTCACCAGTGATTGTGATTGACGGACAAAAACAATGTTCAATTATTGTTAAAAATGGGTGACAAGAAGCCGAAAGTAAGTAATTCCGATACAAATGATCACGAACTCTTTAATAGAATTCAAATTTTAATTTATCAATTTGAAAACATTAGAATTTGAATTAGAAGACTGAATTTTCAGTCTTCGCTGTTTGTTAAATGCGGTACTGATAAAGATTTTGTTTGTAACAATTCAGATGTCGAGGAGCAGCTCGTCGAGTACCTCGGAATTCTCATCCGACGACGAAACCGACGCGCGAGACCTCAAATCCATCAAAGGTTATCTGTCGAATCGTCGAGAATTGGCTCGACAATTATTCAAATCCGTCAAGACCGACAAGATTCGTATGATGTTGCCGCAGATACTGAAGGTACGACAGTTCCAAAGTTTTACAATTTTTCATGAGCCGATGGTACGCCGTTCGATAAGAGGTTAAGAATCTCACGACTAATGTGTACCATTTGAAAAAAAATATATTTCAGGCAATAAATTTGAACGATCTGGAAGAATGGTGCGCCAGTGAATTGTGCGGAATGTCCGAAGCAAGAATTTTGTCGATCGTCAATGGTCAGCCCATGGTAGAGTCTTCCGACACAAGCGAGACCGACGATTCCGGTACAAGCATGAAAAAGCTTACAAAAAATTTTTTTTCCAGCTACGACATTTATTTAGCTCAATCCTTTTAATCTTTTCCACGCAGGTCCGTCTCTGGAAATAATTTCAGACACCGAAGAGTGGCTCACCGACACGGACGTGCCGATAAAGAAGGAACTCGGCTGTTCGGGAACGTCCGAAGCCAAGAGAGCGAAGACGAAAAATAAATCGAAAAGCAAAAACGCAGTTGGAAAAAAGAACGACACCGAAAAGTCACGAACGAAAGCGAGAAGCAAAACAAACAGCGTTCCCGCCGCATTGTCCGATGTGAAAATAAAGAAGGAGACGGAAAAGGACAATCGCGGTGCCGCCAACAAAGAAGGCGAGAGTCTGCTCGATCTGTTGGAATTGGAAATGCGCGCCAGAGCCATAAGAGCGTTGATAAGGAAAGAGGAGGATGTGATACCGACAGCGGCGTCGGAGATACGAATGGCAATGACAGCCGACGCACTCAGAAATACCCTGAATTCGGCGGTGAGCGCCAGTCTGTCGAATAAAAATAATTCAAACGACAAATCGATCCTCGACGAAACGACATTGAATACCGGCGACGCGAATTCGTCGAAAAAATCGAAAACCAATGGAAAATCCACGGAAAACGTTGACGACGAGGACGTGGTGTTCGTCGTCGCGCAACCCACGCCGACGATCGAACTTTTGTCGAGCGACAATGACGACGACGACCAATCCAAAACATTGACGAAAGAAACGAAAAAAGACAGTCCGGTGGGTGCGGACAAGTTGCCCACGGAATCCACAAATTCGCGACAGAATAAAAATGAAAAAATAAGCGGAATCGTGATTGGTCATGACAATGCGACGAACGATCGCGTCGTAACCATCGACAAATCCTCGGGTGGACCGGATAATCTTAAAATCGTCGTTACGAAAAAAATTCCCGAAACATCGGTGATCGCGAGCCCGAACAAATTAAACAAATCGAAGAAAATCGTTGCCGAACGTAATGACAAACACGTTGTCCGTAGTCACGCGATCAGCGACGACAAAACGTTGAACAAAGATTCGATCGATGCGCGACAATCATCATCGGGCAACGGATTGTTCAAAAAAATAAAAAAGAAACAACATTTGCGTGGCAAACGTAAAAAGATGAGCGACGATTCGCACGACGATCGTGCGGATGTCGTGAGATCGTTGGAAAGTTCCATGACGGATGTAAACAAAGTGGCGACGGGAATTATCGTGAACGATGAGATAGCGGTGCCAAAGAACGATGTGACGAACGTGAGCGTTGTCAAAATGGAGGCAACGGACAACGACGAAGGTCGTACGGTCGAAATCCCGTTGAAAATAGACGACAAAGAAGTCGGAGTAAGAGCCAAACGACGAATAACCTTGGACGAGGATAGATTGGACGATTTTGAGGAAATAATCGATCTCGATCATTATTCCGACGATATGGATGAAATTGAAAACAGCGGTAATGCGAAAGATTCGAAAAACCGAACGACGCTCGTGACGATAAAAACGGAGGAAAAAACGGAGGAAAAAACGGAGGAAAAAACGTTGCCTCACGGAGAATCCGCGACGAAAGAAAAATCCGAATCGTCCGAGACTTGGGCGAGTCGTTATTATCAAACGGACGATGTGCAAAATGTGATAAAAGAATCGAAGATACAATCGGAAATAAGAAAACGTTTGAGAGAACGTCAGAGACAATCGAAACTCAATAGTTCACCGAAATTGAATTCAACGGTTGACCCGGCGACGGTCAATACCGAAAAAATTGAGGAAAAGGTTGAAATCAAACCCACGGGATCGGTTCAAGAGTATTTGGCACTGAAAAATGCGGTGACGAGCGTCAACGATAATGCTGATGATGATGATGTAACGACGGTGAACAACATCAACGACGACGAAACACGCGTTGTTGATGATGGAAATCGTACCACGTCGATGACGGAGAGTACCGGAAGTCATCCGATAACTAATTCAACCGAAGAATTACCGACCGACATTATTCCCACCGATACACCGGAAGCTCCATGATTCAACTATTATACATTTTATTCGTGTTATTAAAATAATAATGCAAAAAAAAAAGTAAAGGCCTTAAGACGATGTGTCTACCTTTCTCGCTCGTTCTCTCTCTCGTCCCGCAACCAGCTTCCATAGCGTTCCATCTCTCTCGCCATCATAGCCATGAATATTTGACAATCGTCAAAGTTGGCTCCTCATCTTAAATTGCCATTCAATAATTATGCACATATTCGTATAACGTACCGATTACGATAATAGACTAATCATATTTCCTGGTATCTCAATATCGACAAGAGAAAGGAGTGGGATGGACTCGAGGGAGGAAACTACGATCGTTATTCTTAATAATCAAATGTACAAAATGGTTGACACGCGTGGGCCGCCCGGTAAGTTTCGACTTTTTCAAAATGGTTCCCACAACGCTTCGAAAGTATTAAAAAATAATAATAGTAATAATAATGACAGTCTCTTGACGCGATGTGATGATCTTTCCGTGTCTGGGTTTCATTGTCGACCCCTCAGTTTGTGTTAGTGGAACACGACAGAAGTCAGCCCTCGCAAGCCCGCTAGCACGCAGGCTACGATAGGCCTGTGTAGCCCAGAACGGATGCGGGGACAGATCGGTGTCACGTGAACCCCTCCGGATATACCAGCTTCCTAGTCTTGCTCACCTACATTATCACCGATACGACTCATTTCGACGCACCGTTGCTTCCTCGAGCCAGTCCTCGAAATAATAATAATAATAAATATTTTTCCAACGGTTAATGAAAAGTTTTTTTTTTCATTCGATCCACCTCGAAAGCGCGTCATTCCATGCCTGCAATTATGATGAAAATTGCCTTCTTCACGTCCTTGATACACAATACCTAATTTTTCCATCGACCCCACCAAAGGATTTTACGAAATAATACAAATTACAACAAAGAAAATAATAAAAAATAATTTAACCCAATCGTGATCATCGATCACGATTTAAATTCAACTCAAGAATATTTAAAAAAAAAAAAAAACGTACGATTAGAAAAGAATTTTTCGATACAGAATCATAGATGCGGGATCGTTGTATATATATATATACATTAAGAGCGCCGGGGGATTCCGAGTCAATTTCGCAGCAGCACGGGTCGGCCCCGTAGACCAGTGACTTCCTACTTCCGGCGGATGCTCGAGAGCGCCACACCCGGAGGTTATCGGGCCAGCTAAACGACAGCGGGAATAGGGGCTGCTTCGTTCCTCACGGTCGAGGTGGCTTCTTCTCGATTTTCTGTCCGATATAATTAAAAAGAAGAAACATTCTTCAACCGTTCTCCGTCCAAACGCGCGTTGCAATCGTGCGTGATTCATTTGTCGCGATTGATTCTCGAATGCGAAATTAACGAAAATAAATAAACATGCATGTAGAAATATGAAAGGAGGAAGAAGAAGAAGAAGTATATGTGTATGGTTGCGGTCAATGTGTTTTATAGGATCGTTGATAATTATTGGCGGTATGATATGTAGGTGGCAGGGCGACGGACACGTTGTCAGTTTGATGATGATATACCGTTGTGATCTTGGGGACCCTTTCCCACTGCATTATGCTCAGCATGAGCATCGTACAGCAACAGAGAGAGGAAGAGAGAGAGAGAGAGACGCGATGGAACCATTACACCCAGCATAACTATAAGTAGTTTGCTGAAGAACTTGCCATCATTGTATTTAGCATTGATATAATAAACACAATAATAATAATAATATCAATAGAAATATCGAATGAATCTCTATCTTTATGTTACATTAATACTATCACGTTAATAGTATATTCCGTTTTCCCATACGGTATAATAGAAGCACTGAAGCACCGTCGTACAATATATCCTAGCTAGGGTGCGTCTATGTACGCGCGACATACGCGAGGATTAGAGTGCGGTGCGCGCGGGAGGCTCGTCAGCGTAGCCCGGGAAGAGAGTGAGAGAGCGAGAGAGAGTGAGCGAGTGAAATAGGGGTCCCCCCATTATTACTTTTTTTTTTCATTTCGATTCTCTCCGGTAGCCGGGTAACAGGCCGCTGCTCAGATCAGTTCTTCGCGAGCTGGACCACAGCTCGCACGCGCGCTCTTCTTCACTTTTTCGACAACGCGAACGCCCCGTGATAAGAGATAACGCACGCGGCCTCGTCGCTGTTCACCCCCGAGTGCGTGCGAACGATACACATTAATACACACATATGTATACATGCGAATACATATATTAATCCACCTATAATATATATTTAATATCGTTGGGTGTTTTGTTACAAGTCGAACAATTTTGTTTTTTTTCTTTTTTTTCATCTTCGTTGTTATTTTTCAATTTGAAAATTTAAGAAAGAAAAAAATTCATATTTTTGGCGCGACGTTTCGTCGGGCGATTGAACACACATGGGTCCCAACGAGATTTGTGGTCATCGCGAGTAGAGCAAAAAGTTTTGGACAACGCCAACGCGAAGGAAGACACGTACGAGGAAGAACAAGCAACATTCGGCAAGTACGTGGACGGATGACGTAGTGAAAAAAATTGGGTTTGTACGATCGTACATGTATTAACGATTTTTTTTTCCTTTTTTTTTAAACAAATTGATCATAATAATACTAATAATATATGATTGAATATCAACCAAACATATACAAAATATGTCACTTACATTTAATTGTATAATATTACTATTATATAAGATAAGCACTTACCGATATCATTGCTATTGCCAGAATAACTACGATCGATTATTCGTGACAATTGTATCAAAATTTTGATGCGATAGACGTTTTTGGAAAACGCAAAAGATTCGTCGCGTCGATGATATAGGGATACGAAGCTTGGTAGACACGACTTCCTCGGCTAATTAGAATATAGCTGTTTTTTATGAGCGTGGAATAGGAAGCGGGATCGGACGAACGGATGGGTGACCGGTAGCGCGGGTGGGGGGATTCGGCAATCGGGGTATAAGGCCGAAGGGAGGGGGGTACGGTGGTATGGCCTAGGTGACCTGCTCGATCGGTGAGTGGGTGGCTATACCACCGCATGACTGACCACGATCGTGATATTTATTACCCAGAGCCCCCGCCGGATACACGTATTTAACGCTTCTGGTGTTGCGAAGTTACTTCCATCAACCCCCCTCACCACCATCCCCCAACTTCCACGGCGAGAAAAAAAAAACAACAAATGTCGCGAACCGCGTGGCCGGATATATTTTCTTCACCCCGTTCGGTAATTCGAAAAATTAAGTTTTTCGGGAGTTTTGGGGATTTGTTACTTGGCATATGTGCGATTCGATCCTTCGGAGTTATAAGTTTTTTTGTTTTTTTTTTATAGTAAGCAATAATTGACAGCCGGACAAACGGATGAGTTGTCGAGCGTTCGTTGTCAGCAAAGTGGGGGGGGGGGGGGCAAGAAAGACGGGGGGACCAATTGGAATGTTAATCGTTTGGAAACGGTTGAGAGCCCTAATTATCCAATACAGATGTTTCTCAGATGTACCACTCGCGATACGATTCCCCGATGGTACACCGAATGACCTTCGCGACCGGGTCAACGCGGACTCATTATAAAAAAAAAGTCTTTGAAAAACGGGTCTTAATCGTTTCACGTTAGACTGACAAAAAAGTCGTCCATTGTCTTTTTACAAAGTTGCACCGTGACGGATGTACATGTATTCCACGACGATCCGGATAATTACTTTCCGGAGATTTTCTCACGAAATGCCCCCCAATTGTCGTGCCGACTCCCTCTTCGACCAATTGCGATTTGCTTCCTCCGAATTGTAGGCTGCAGTGAACGACGATTTGTCATTTTGTGTGTCGCAGAAGGCGCACCGGAGAATCCCCTTCCCCGTGTGAAAATACATTATCGGGTGGATTCCGCGATCGCGCGGAACAATTTTTATCGTCGACATTGAATCGTCATCGAGATGACGGAAACGACGAGAGATCCCGAACTAGCGGAGGCCGAGAACATCGAAGAGGTCAGAGCAGCGTTGAATCTCATGTGCGCTTCGACGGCACCGAAAAAAAAGCCACTTCCCGAGAGAGGATCTTGGAGCACCAAACTCGATTTTATTCTCAGCGTGGTACATGGATTATTTTATTTATTTTTTTATTTTTATTAAAATTTCAACAAACCGATGAGCTCCGTTTTCGATAAATCCGTATGTAATTCGTTATTCGTTTAACCAGGTCGGATTGGCCATAGGTCTGGGAAACGTTTGGAGATTTCCCTATCTCTGTTACAAAAATGGAGGCGGTGCGTTTCTCATTCCTTACTTTCTCGCACTCATACTCGCTGGTATCCCGATGTTCTTTATGGAATTGGCACTGGGACAGATGCTCACGATCGGAGGTTTGGGGGTCTTCAAGATCGCTCCCCTGTTCAAGGGCATCGGATACGCCGCGGCCGTCATGTCGTGCTGGATGAACATGTACTACATTGTCATTCTCGCGTGGGCCATATTCTACTTCTTCATTTCCATGCGCAGCAGTGAGTCTTTCGACGGAAAAATAACAAAAATATAATTGCACTTTATTTTCATTTCAGCGTTAATATCCCTTAGGACGATATATATATTTTTTTGTTTTTAAGTTCCTTTTTTTTTTTTCAAATAAAAGAATACCGATTTTCCGATTGACAGTACTGCCATGGGGTAGCTGCAACAATCCTTGGAACACGAACACATGCGTAAATCCTTACGACAGAGCTTCGCTCAATTGTTGGGATCAAATGACCCGAAATCACAATGTCGTCAAGATGTGCTCGCTCAATCAGCTCAACGTATCCGCGGCTGATCTCACGGATCCTGTCAAGGAATTCTGGGAGTCAGTATTCCAATCCTTAATTTCTTGGTTTTTTTTCACCATATCATACGACTGTGTAAATGTTTGAAAGTATTTGTTTGAATGATTATCCGTGATTATTCATGTCGATTTATTTGTCGTGGTTACAGACGACGAGCTCTACAGATAAGCGATGGCATCGAGCACATGGGTGGCATCAGGTGGGAACTCGCTGGTACGCTTCTTCTCGTGTGGATAATGTGTTACTTTTGCATCTGGAAGGGAGTCAAATGGACGGGCAAAGTTGTATACTTCACGGCTTTGTTTCCCTACGTTCTTCTGACTATTCTTCTGATACGCGGAATAACTCTACCCGGTGCGATGGAAGGCATACGTTTCTACATCAGTCCGAATCTGTCGAAACTCAGAGAATCCGAGGTCAGCCGACTCATGAAAAATATATTTTATTTTTTTCTTTTTTTTTTTTAATGGAAAAAATGTTAATGAAAAATGTAACGTCGTATTATTGTTACAGGTGTGGATCGACGCGGTTACACAAATATTCTTTTCTTACGGACTCGGTTTGGGAACTCTCGTTGCTCTCGGAAGTTACAACAAATTTACGAACAACGTTTACAAAGATGCTCTTATAGTTTGCACGGTAAACACATCGACGAGCATGTTTGCCGGTTTCGTTATATTCTCGGTCGTCGGATTCATGGCTCACGAGCAACAAAAACCGGTTGCCGAAGTCGCAGCATCCGGGCCTGGCTTAGCTTTTCTCGCCTATCCATCGGCTGTTCTTCAATTGCCAGGAGCTCCGGTGTGGTCGTGTCTCTTCTTCTTCATGGTTCTTCTCATTGGTCTCGATTCACAATTTTGCACCATGGAGGGATTCATCACTGCAATGGTAATCCATGGGTTCGAATACATTTTTTTTTCTAATTGAATTTTGGATCGAACAATTTCAAAAATTCTAATTTTGGACAGGTCGACGAGTGGCCTCAGCTTCTTCGCAGACGCAAGGAAATCTTCATAGCGATTGTCTGCGTCATCTCGTACCTCGTTGGTTTTTCGTGCATATCCCAGGGCGGAATGTACGTCTTTCAGATCCTCGATTCCTACGCGGTATCCGGATTTTGTCTGCTATTTCTCATATTCTTCGAGTGCGTGTCGATCAGTTGGGCGTTTGGCATAAATCGTTTCTACGACGGTATACGCGACATGATCGGTTACTATCCCATCGTTTGGTGGAAATTCTGCTGGACCGTCACCACCCCGATGATCTGCATCGTTAGTACACAAACATTATTGCTTATTCGCAATAACCTCGATATTTTATTTAATAACAATATAATGTTAATTGTAACAGGGAGTATTCTTCTTCAATCTGGTGCAATGGACGCCGGTAAAGTACTTGAACTACGACTATCCATGGTGGTCTCACGTGTTCGGCTGGTTCACGGCGCTCTCATCGATGCTCTGCATACCCGGATATATGATATACATATGGCACACGACACCCGGCGACAGAAAAACGGTAACTATCAACGCTATTCACGATGATAATCATTTTTTTGGGTTTTGTCAAAAAAATTTACTCAAGACAAATGACAATATTTATTTACAGAAATTCAAGCTGCTCGTGAGAATAGAAGACGACGTGACGAGTTTGCGAGCAAAAATAGGTCTGCCCCCGGTCGAGCTTTCGCCCCTTTAGAACATTTTTTAAACAAAATATCAAATAATTCATTGATAACGCAACGCCAATGGCCAACGGATAAACCCGGCTCGTAAATTTCATTTCACATTATTACATCCGTCGAAAAAAAATCAGAGCCGCCCCCCGAGTCGCTCACAATTGAGAAAAAAATATATATATATACATAAACCTCTTCGCCATACCGATTGATTGTTCTATAAAGGAAAAATGTTATTATTTCAAGCAAATTAATTTTCATCGTACAAAAGAGAAAAGGTGGCACGTGCCCCCAGGCTCTACACGATTACTTACTAGCCTTAGAAGACTAGTATATGTTATATATTCATATATATATATAAACACATGTTCGAAAATGTTGAAAGGTTGACGACCGTACGTTTGGTCAATTAGCCGTAGACCCTTCCACGAATTTTGACAATTATTGTCACGCGTGGTTTTATTCATAATCATGCTGAAAAAAAAATCCTGCTATTATACGTCATACACTACACACATATGTATGTTAATTTATAATCATTCCTCGTTGCACGAGTCGACCTCGAATACGCCTTTCTTGTATTTACGTTGGCTTTGCAAATTTTATCGATTTCTTTTTTTTTCGGTTCCTTTTTCCATTAATCGTGCACTATTTTTTTTTTTCATCATTTTTTAGTTTTTTCTTAGATAGGAATTTTATTTTATAGGAATACTGCGTGTAATCGCGAATGTAACATGGTTTCGAATAGAATAGGCTATCAAGTTTATGCATCGAATGGTTTAAACAAAAATTGCTTTATCGGAAAGAGAAAAGTTTTCTCAAACAGTCGTTCAAAAAAAATAATATATAAATACTATATAATATCGACGAAGTCGTACGACGAGAAATAATGAAACCTAGTCGATTAATCACTTATGAATAATCATCTCGCAGCGACTCTGAAATGTTCGAAACTTGGTGAACAGACTGAAAATTCGAACGAAAAAAAATGTCTACCGATGCCATTGATGAGATAACAAAAAACTATATATATAGAAATAATTTGATGCATGTTGTTGAAGAAAAAATAATTATTTTGTATGTAATTATATAGGAATAGAAATCTCTCTTGACGAACGAATCGACATCGAATATCTGTTTTCTTATATTGCATTATTTATATATTGGTTTCGTAATATTAAAGAAAAATAATAATTTCTTTTTTTCTCGCTCTTTTAATTTTATCGAACTTTTGTGTAATCGCAATGTATCGTTTAGTATTGTTCAGAAATTAGATTTAGACGAACTTTGTATCGAATGGATTGAATAAACATCGATTATTGGAATATGGAAACTCCCCTCCTCATTGTACGTTCATAAAAAATGATTAAAAAAAAAAAACGAACGATACTTTATATAATAGAATCATCCATAGTTGACGGACGACGAATCCCCGGTGGCCCATCCCGTTTAGACCGTAGGTAAGATCCAAGAGAGGGCATTCACTTTATTTATGTTAACTGTGGACGTCACCGTACATGGAAACGGGATTGAGGATTAAAAATTGTTTGTAACTCGGTGGTAGTGTAAAAAAATGTATTGCTCCATTGTCGTTCAATCGAGAAGTACAATAAAATTGTATAAAACGAAGGCTACACGAATTAATCCTACGGACATGGTAAATGGACAATCATGGTTGTATCTTTCGTCTTTGTGGTTATCAGAGTCACACACACACACACATATATATATATATATACATATGTATATGTCGTAGACACGTGGACGAATTACGAGACACCCTGCACACGGTAGACTGTACAATAGCTTCAGTCTAAATATACAATCTATATGCACAAATATATATATATTTATATCTATATCTATATATTTAAAAAAATTGCGCATATTCTGTTAGTCGGGTTAAAAATGGACGGAAATACGTGTTGCAAACACGACGAGACATTAACTATTTTTATCTTAATACTGCAGGTGCAAATTATTCAATAAAATAAAAAATAATGATAATATTAAAATATTTTTTCCGACAAATGAAGAAAGAAAAAAAAACACAGAATTTCGTACATCCGAATAACGATAGTCACGATCGTTCGTTGCTGCTAATGCTGCTGCTGTCTCCAAAATAAAATTCGATCCTGAGATTGTTAACTCCTTCCTTATAGCTACGATTGAACTATGAAAAATGTTTTGAAAAAAAAAAAAAAAAATGATAAAAAATTGTAAGAGCACTTGGGCTGTATTTTGGCTTGTACGATTCGTTTGATATTCGAAACAAAAAAAAATGTTTCCCACGTACCCCGAACAGTACGAAACCGTTTTTTTTCCTTCAACATGATTCACTTGTTATATCAACGATCGACGATCGAACACATTTTCATTTTTCCCCCATCGATCAAAAACGTAAAATTTCCATGGTCAAAGTGACGACCGAAAACGCTACAATGAGAAGCGTATTGACAAAGTTGGAATGACCGTTGTTGCGAAATTCGCTCGCATCGCCCATTTTGAATTGCGTTATCGGACTGGACATACGACCATCGCCGCCTTTGCTGAACGCCAATACGCGTAAATTATAAATCTTTCCGGGAGTCAAATTGTAAACGTAAGCCTCGAGTTTCGAACCACCACCGACGATCGTATCGTTGGCCGTGCTCATGTCCTGATCGAGTTCCCAAACTCTGACCTTGAAACCATCGAGAGGTTCCTCGTCCTGACTCGGTTGTATGTAACGCCATTTGAGATAAACCGTCGATGGATTGACCACGCTCAATTCGACGGAACTCGGTGGTATTTGGGGTGCTTTGCGATAAGTACGTTCGATGTAACGTTCGCTCTCGGGACCGGCACCGGCCGAATTGTAAGCCATTACTTTAACGACGTAAAATTTGTCGGGTTGCAAACCTACGATCAACGCCCATGCGCGAGTTGTTCGCGATAACAGATAAGTCGCGTCGTCCTCGTTTGCATTGTCGGGCCAATATTTAATACGATAACCGATCAATTTTCCACGAACGTTTTCACGTCCCTCGTCCAGGGGTTCCCAAGTAACGTTCAACGACGTGCCGTTGTAACTCATAACGCGTATCTGTTGGGGCGCAACTCTGGGCATGTCCTCGGCGCTGTATATCTCGGATATGTTGGACACGGGTCCGATACCCACCTCGTTCACCGCTTGGACCTTGACCTCGTAAGGCGTGTAGTAATAATCCAATTGGGTTTGCACCACGCAAGAATCAACGTTGCCGTATTGTTCGAGCGACAATCTTTGAAATTCTTTGTCGGTTTTACGACGCCAATAAACGATGTAATAAATACCACGTCCGTTGTGATCCTCCGGGCGCAAACGATCCCAAGTTATCGTCAGATCGCCGATCTTTCCGCCACCACCGCCGACGTTCGAGGGTGCTTTGCTCGGACGATCGGGCGGTGTGCTGTACTTCGGCGAGGGCGTCGACGGAGGTCCGTAACCCAATTCGTTTGCCGCGTATACGCGAAATTCGTAAGTCGTGTATGGATTTAAAATTTTTTCCAGATGCACCTGTTTGCGACTCGTGTATCTGTCGATTACCTCGGCGGTTATGTCTGCCGGCAAAGAAAAATAAATATTAAATATAAAGAAAATATATATATTTAATTTTTTTTTTTTTATATAAAAAATACTCACTTTCGGTGAGATTGAACCATTTGCTTATGTATTGAGATCGCGCGCCAATGGTGTACATGATTATTTCACGTCCGTTGAAAGCTCCGTCGGTCCATCTGAGCGTCACGTCGGTCTTGACGACGTTCGTCACTTGAACGCCTCCCGGCGGTCCGGGAGGTCCGTTAACGATGAGCAAAGTTTTCGTGATTACTTTGCCGACCGCGCTTTCCACGATGCACTCGTAATCACCCGCGTCGTAAAGAGTTATGTTTGTTATTTCCAGAGTACCGTCCCAGATCTTCAATCGCGGATTGTTCATCAGATCCTCGTCTCTGATGCGCAAACCGTTGTGCATCCAGATGTAAGCAATGTCGATTATGGGTTCGCACTCGACGGCGCAGCGCAACGTCTGATTGTCCATCACCGCGGTTATTATTTTCGGCGGTAGAGTCTCGGTAAATGTGGGACCGCCTGTCAATTCGAATGAAAGAAAAACAAAAACGTCGTTTAATCCTTAGCTCGAAAAAATGCTCATATATTGTTCGATAATAGCTTTGAGTTTAAATACAATTCTTACTTGAAAGAAAACAAAAAAAGTTGAGTAAAGAAAGATAAACGACACTCACGCAATACTATCAGACGTCCTCGGGTTTCGTCACTGCCGTATTCGTTCGAAGCTCGACAAACGTAAGTTCCCTCGTCGTCGCGGGAAACCGGACTGATCACGAGATTTCCATTGTCGAGAATTCGTCTACGACCGCCCGAACCGATCACGTTGCCGTCTTTCTTCCAAAGAAATTTCGGTTTCGGCGCGGCTTCCGGATTGCAAACTATCGTCGTGTTTCCACGTTCAGCGGCGTAACTCTCCGACTCCATCGGATGTTTCTTGAACGATGGTTTCAGGGCTATTGTTTTCAACAATTTATCAATCATTTTTACATCGAATCTTCGTTCCATTGTAATAAAATAGTAATAATTGAATAATCGGAAACTCACACAATACACGAAGTTGTGCCGACGAGTAAGTCGTTTGAAGCTGATTTTTCGCTCGACACTGATACATTCCCGGATCCTTGTCCGGATCCAATCTTTCGATTCTCAAAACGTTGTCCTGTATTACGTAACGTTCGCGCTCGTCCGAATCGAGAGTCGTGTTGTCGAGAAGCCGACCGTTTCTGAACCAATTGTAGGTTACGTCGGGTATGCCAAAGGCCTCGCACATCCACGTCAATTGTCCACGATTGTCCATGTGTTTGTCCTCCAACGGTATGGTGAAGTTCGGACGCGCTTGAAGCGTCATCCACACGGAATGTTCGATCGCGTGACGATTGTTGTGAGCCCGACACACGTATTCACCCTGATCTTCTATGTGAACCTTGGGTATGTTCAATACGCGATTGTACGCAGTCAGATAGGCACCCGCAGGCAAATTTCCGCCTTTTCTCGTCCAATTGTACGATGGGACCGGACTGAAATTTTTTTATTGAAAAAAAAACAAAAAAGCAAATTTCAAGCTTAGTTTAAATTTTTTCCATCATAATAATATTAATAAAAAAAAAAAAAAGAAAAACAATACTCACTATCCAAATGCAACGCATTCCAGTCTGACATCTTGTCCGACGACCGGAGCTTCCGGAAATATCTTCGGAAAGTTATTCGGAAATTTCAATTGTTGAAAAGATGCTGAAAAATTAATATACCCGTGAAATGTTGTTTTATTATTTATTTTTTTTTTTTTTCTAGTCCATTAATTATCTCACGCTTGTTATTATCGATAATAAACTTACAATGCGGCCGAACGTTGAGTTTGAAGAATGGACCGTTGCGTCCGGTCGCGGAAGCCGAGCTCTGAACTGTGCACGAATAATTGCCCCGATCGATGGATTCAAGAGCCGAAAAATACAGAGCTCCGTCGTTCGACGAAAACACACGTTTGTTTTCTTCAACGAAATTTGGAAAATAATCTCTCATCCAATAGTATTTGACTTCGGGATAACGCGGCGGTGGATCGCAGTAAAGAGCTTTGCCCCAATTGTGATCGCCGCTCTCCTCCGAACGTTTCAAATTGAATTCCAGAATATAACCAAACGACAATTCCACGCTCTCCGATATAATCATTCCAAATTCGTTCCAAGCTTTGCAATGATAAGTTCCGTGATCCGAGTTCTGCGATGGTTCCGATATGATGAGCGAACCGCCGCTTACCGTGTATTTGGAACTGGTCAGCGGATCTATCGGCATTTCCATGAGACTCGAATTTTCGTAATATTCTTTGAACCAACGATAGGCGGGAGTGGGATAACCTCCGGCGTGACAAGTCAACGTAACCTGATTGTGTTGTTCTCGCATGCCGACGTCGAAAATTTTGTTGGTCGGCTGTTTGATGAAATAAGGACCTCTGGGTACGCGAAGAGGATCGCGAATTTCCACGCCGTAAGTAAAAGTACGATCGTCCTGCGACAAATTGTGCACTTCCATGACGGAAGCTTCGCAGATGTACAAGAGCGCTTGGTTACCCGTGAGTCTTTCCAATCCCCAACGTTTCAAATAGTTGCTGAACGAATAAGCCAAATATTCTCGATTTACATTGTCGTTGGGTTCGGGCAGTAGCGCGTTCTCCATATTCGACAGTTGAGTGCCGTCGGCTTCGTTGATCCAATAACCGCCCGACTGTTTGACGCCCGTGTACCAAGTGCGATGTTGCGGATCCAGCCACAACAATTGATGCAACAAAAATCCGTGTTCCTCCACGGAATTTATGGACACCAGATCGCTCTGATAAGCTTGACAAGTACGTCTCGCTTCGTCCCTGGTTTTTATCGGACTTTTGACAAAACGATAGCAAGACTCGCGATCTTTGATCCAATGACGAGGACATTCGTACTGAGTCGATCCGTATCCAAAATTTTGTGCCGCGGCGATGGTCATTATGACCGAGAGGCACAAAATCAGGGAACACCGACCTTTAGCCATGATGCTGCCGACTCTGTTATGAGACGACACAATATTTATCACACCTGTTGAATCGAGTAAAATTCCCTCTATCATCACAAAATTCCATCATGTTGGATTGAATAAACGAAAAATTAACCTGGGTCATAACCTACAATGATCTCACTTTGTGAATAATCGAGTGATTACTCATGATGCACTAATGGCAATTACCACCAAAGGATTGTGGAGGGGACAGGGAGTGGCAGTCAGGCTATGGCTTTAACCTCGATTATCGTCGTTTATAACCGTGCAAAAACAAACAATTCTAAATCGTCACTGCGAACGAAATTAAAATGTTGTACAAAGTTTTACAAAAATGAATTACCTTTTGTGATTGTAAACTCACCGATTCCCCATCAAAAATCACAAACAAACGACAACAATCTATTTGAATGCGTGCAAACGTTATACGACGACACACGACTAACGACTTCACGTTGCAATAACCTGCGTCTACTTTCATTCGGGATCGGGATGTCGATAGGTTGGATTTCTCGGTTTGGGAAAATTTTCGTCAAGTGTCGTTTGTCGTCGTGACATCTGGTGGACAGGCATCGAAGCTCGAGCATATACGATACTAGAAAAAAATTCGATGCGGTTTACATCGACGTTGATCGATACATCGATTCGACTAATCTCGCAGGAGGATGATTGGCGCAAGGCGCAGGCGCGGATCAGGGACGCTGAGACAATAACTTTTCCGTTTGAATCACGATTCCAATTTTGGGAGCTCGTTAAGCTCGTTCGTTAGAAATAAATATCTCAAATGAAAGTATTAGGCAAACCCGATGGTTTTGGTAGTATTTTTATATTCTCGCGAATTGTACAATTCGAGAAAACGTAAATCGGATGTTCGGGGGTGTCGGCGCGCGCAGCCTAGGCCGCTGTTTGTAACGGTCATTCGCGGCAGTACGTAGCAGCGTCGGTCCCAGTCGGAAGGATGGATAATTGTATCTTGTATCGCGTAAGCTTATTTGGTTGAATTATACAAATTTATGCCAAAATGATAAATCGAAGGAAATTACAGAACTGGTCTAACTTTTGAGAATATTCTTGGGCTTGCGAATAATAAAAATGCACTCGATGAGCCGGTTTGCGAAATTGTCATAGAGCCGAGATCGAAATGGGGGAGGGTAACTAACCAAGATGACCAAACAGCGTCCGACGCCCATTGCTGCATTCGATTCTCTTGTCGCCTTCGAACATTGGATTATTTTATTGATTATTGGCTTTTTGACATTCAATAATTTGCTTTCGATAATCGTGTCGGTAGTAAATTGTTTTTTTTTTTACAATGCAATATCGTAAATCGACGAAGAGGTCGCGCGACTCGCGCGGGGCTTCGTGCGACCGTAGAATTTGTCGTTCCGCGATATACGAAAATATTCGAAAATATTCCAGTAAATGACGAAGATGATATTTACTTAACTCGAATTGAGCTTACGACTAAGCTTATTTTTGTATCTCGAAAAATTTGGTGTTTGTGTTTGTGTGTGTGTGTGTGTGTGAGATGGAGCCGACATCGAGATATCGACGTTGGATCGTTGTCTTTCGAAACGCCCGGTCCGGAGTTGATCGAAGTGGGTCCCGGTCTTTTGTCATCGGTCGGTAAGTGTAAATTTTATTATCGCTCCGGTGCTTCCATCCCGTGCTCGGAGAGCATTGGGGTTGTTGTTGTATTACTCGACAATTTGTGTTTGCAATAATTTTATAATTTCTTCACTAACCGTCGATAAAACCGTTAATACGTACAGTCGGTAGTGTAAAAATTTGTTCGTGCTTATATTTCGAATGGTCGATACGGCAGATAAATCTTGTCGTCGTAGTTGCGCGCGTGTGCCGCTGAGCTGCTGCTGAGCAGCGCTGTAAAAGTATCGCAAAATTGCGAAACACAGAATCGTTGAATTTAGGGTTTAGGGAGACTACGAGGGTAGCGCTGACGCTGCGATTCGTTTACATCGTTTACATCAGTTTACATTAATGTTTTCATCGGTCCTGCGTCGTTAACTGGTGATGCACCGAAGACGGGAGGTCCTCACGACGCGTCGTTCACAAAACGAAAAAAATTAACTATTTTCCCAGTAAGTATTAATTTTTATCAATTTTTTTCAATAAATCTAGTCTCTTAATTCGTTCTGCCATTCTCTTTTTTTTTCTCCCCCAATTAATATGAATTTGTTGTTTTGTTGTTTTTGTTGTTTCTATAGCCGACACTGTACGACGTCTCGTGTTCCTCCCGCCTTCGTAATTCTACCGTTTCACTTATCCATCATTCGGAGTGACAATAACAATAACAAACTGTGTACAGTACAATTGGATCTTTGACTATTTGTCAAATTTTTTCCGTCGCTTCTGTTGGAAATTGTTTGATTCGGTTGTTTTTTTTCTTGTCGTTTTACTCAAAAATAATTGTACGTCATGGCGATTCTTCCCCCGGATCCGACTTATCTTTTCAAGGGAGACATGGGTCCGGTTCACAGTTTATTATTTCAAGTTTCGCCTTACGTAGAACATTTGTACGCGGGTACGGAGAACGGACTTATTCACATTTGGGACCTGAAGGTTGGTATGGCTCGTCATAATTTACTTTTCACATCTCCGAATGTTACAATTCGATTAAAATTTTTTTTGCCAACCGTCGCATTAACGTTTTCCACATTTGGCAGAGAAATCGAGAATCATCGAGATTGGGAATGGACGACGCGCCTTGCGTCTCACTGAAGATAATCGGAGAACGTTTGATCAGTCAGAGAAAAGGCGGTACTGTAAATATTTGGAGCGCCGACGGTTCCAAGTGGACGTTGGATAAAAATGTCGACACCGCTTACTGCGGTTTCTGCAGGTCAACTCCCAATTAATGTTCTAACGAATGACCATTTCGAACCGACGACGATAAACAGAGTCGATTGAAAAAAAAAAAATAAAAAAAAAAAAAAAAACCCCAAGTTGACGGATACATAGTAAGATCGTTGTATCCTCCCACAGATGTCAATTGTTGGGAGATGATATCCTGCTCGTACCGCTTCCAAATTCGACTATCGGTGCGATGTCCCTCAAGAGTTTTGATATTTTATACAAATTAGATTCGTCGTCGTTTGTGAAACCGATGGCGCTCGGCGAAGTAATGGCCATCAAATGTCTGACCGATCCCGAAAATTTTTACGTTCTCGTGTGTTACGAGAGCGGTCACGTGGCCATTTGGGACACGCGAGAAAAAAACGTTGTCAGTTGGTTGAAAATTGATGATTGTCCGATGTCGATTAATTTCGATAATTATTGGATGAAAGGAATCATCGGAAGTCCGTCCGACAAGCTCGAGGTCGGTAAACCGGATAATTTTAATTATTGGAAATACAATTGTGAGAATAATTGTGTTCGTTTGTCAATTCGTTTGTCGAGATTAAAGAAAAAGTTTCGGTAAATAAATGAAATTGGAAAAAAATACAAAAATTTCAGATTTTCGACATGAGCAAGAGTCACGTGCTCACCGCAAAATCGTCGGTAGCGCTGAAAAATGCTGGTACATCGGTCATCGCTTCGAGACCGGATGCCAAAGTATTCGCTGCGGGCTGTTGGGACGGACGTTTGCGAATATTCTCGTGGAAGACATTGCGACCCCTCGTGGTTCTCGATCAGCACAAGGGTGCGATACACGACGTGGCTTATTCGACGGGGAAAGTCGATACTCACAACAGCAAGGGCCTCATGGCCGCGGCTGGCAAGGACGGAACAATATCGCTTTGGGATCTTTACAACCAATGAAATTATTTCATCATTCAACACGATTGTTGTACGTTCCATCGCGGTTTCAACCAATCCGCAAAGATTATATTTTTTCGTAAAACATACCCACGCGCGACTTTACCCTTTTTTTTTTTCATTTTCACGTTTCCACAACCCTTTTTATCAATCATCGTGACCACACTCTGCCAATCGTTTCCTGTTGCCGCGAGAGAAAAAAAAACGAGGGAAGGGAAATCAATTGAACCAAACGCACTAATCATCGACGATTGTATGAATCTCTTTCTTTCTTTTTTTTTTTTTTTTTCTTAAGTTGATTCGTGAAATGCATACTCCGGGCCAATGCTGCCCCTATCTAAATCATCAGCACAGATAGACAGAAACAACGTCTTAAAGCTAAACATTAATCGCGTTATGACTGCTCGATCGTCGAGGCTGTGATCGGTGATCGATCACCGAACGTGCACCGTCCAGGCGAGACTCTCTTCTCCCTTGGAAAATAACTATGTGCCAAAACCAAAAAGATTTCGTTAAACGCACTTCGTGAACAAAGGATTCAGCGACATTTTGATTGTCGAAATAATGTTTATTCTTGCTAATTTTTTTAATCTCGAAAATGAAACTTTTCGGAAAAATCAATGACATTATTTGAAAAATAAAAAATTCGCTAATCTTCACAAGTTGACGAACTGCGTTTAATATTATTTCAAATCCATTTTCGTCGAACCAAATACCACACACTTGTTCGCTCCACCTTCTCCCCCAACACACGCACACACGCACACACAAATATTCTCCGAATCTTTTTCAAGCATCATAAATTAATCAACATCAATCAACCCCACGCCAACATTTTCTTTCTCTTACTTTTTTTCTTCGAAACACAATTTTCCCAATAAAATCATATTACCGACGTGTCTCACTTGAAAAAAATTAAATTAACAATAATAATTCTAAAACAAAACAAATAACCGGGTTTAAAAATATCAGCGAGTTTCTTATATAGCACCGCTCGTCAAACAGACGAAGATTTAAAAAAAAAAAAAAAAACACGATCGATGAGAACCAAGATGAGGCTGAGCCGCGAGGCTTCGATCCAACGTCCTACGTCAGACCGGGACAAATTTGCTTCTTCGTTTATTGATATGCATCTCGTGATCTCCCGAATTATCGTTGACCCGTCTGCGTTTTCTCATTGATTTAACGTTGCTTCTGGAATTCATAGATGCAACATTATTGTCATCACGATGATCGTCGCGATGAACCGGTCGACCATTGGCGAAGACGTTTGGATTTGGCGATTCGTCGATCGTCTCGCGTTTGGAGGTGTTGGCGACAGGGCCAACGGGCGATTGTCCACTCCGTCGAACGTGAATAACGGAAGACGTGGAAAATCTGCCGGTTTCCGATTTTCCACGTTGCGAAAGATCCTCGGGTCCGGGAGCATCCGCATCTTCCACGGACGACGACGAAGTGTCGCAACGTTGTTGCCTCGTCATTCTCGAGCCGCATGGACTCGTCGTCGTGTCGCGATTATCGTGAAAGAATTTACCGAACAGAGGTATCGGTATCGGTATTGGAATTGGAATGGGTATCGGTATCGGATACGGCACGAGAACCGTCACCGGTGGCAACAACGTGTTCGAACCCGTATTTTGCCAAAATCCGGAATTTTTCGTACGTCCGGAATGTCCGGAATGTCCGGAATGTCCGGGAGGTCCCATTGGCAGACCGGAAGTCCCGGAAAATTGTTCGAAACCCGAGGAAGTTGGTGAGTAACCGTGACGATTGGTGCGAGGAGCACTCGCGTGAGGTTGGCTCGTTCGTTCTCGTTGAAAAATCGGTGGAATCGGTTGGCCATCGGCGGCCGACCAATTTGGCGATCTCGAGATGTTACGTTGTCCGTGATATCTCGTACCGTTGCTCGCTCCACCACCGTTCCAATTATCGGCCAATAATTTTTTCACATCTTTCACGTGCAAAGACGTTTTTTCATACCGATAATCGTGCGAGTCGACTATCGTCGCTTCGTTTCTCGACGAATTCGACGAGTTGCAATTGACCACGTCTATTTCGATCGCGTTTGACATTGTTTCCGGAGTTTTTGCCGAATTTTCCTGTGTGAGTTTGGCCGTTTGGTCGGGCCTTCGGGAGTTGGATTCGTTGGACAATTTTCGTAAACGTATCCGGTCGTGTTCGTCGCGCAGAGATTCGGCAATGGCCTCGGTTATGTTTTCACCTTCGAACGCGTCTTCGACGTCGTCATCGTCGTCGGTTCTCTCGTGCGATTCTTCGTACGCGATCGAATTAATCGACGCGGAAATCGGTTCGTCCGTGATTTCGTTCGAGTCCCCGGAATAACGACGCGATTTCCCCGGGGTGTAAATCGTCGATGATCGAGCCACCGCGGGGAAGATCGACGGTGCGCCGGATGTGGGCTCGTTAACGTTGTTGTCGTCGTCTTCGTCGTCGTCGTCGTCGTCGCGGTCGCGGTCGCGGTCGTCGTCGTCGTCGTCGACTATGAGATTGTCGTCGATCGGACTCGGCGGTGGGGATCGGCAATCCCGGAGCCACAATTCCGGCGTGATGAGTCCGGCAACCGTCGATGTTGCACTCGTGGTCGGCAAAGCCGTTGGAATTCCGTGGAGAGCCAGATGAGCTTGTGTCTCCCGACAAAAAATGTTCATCTTGTACTGATTCAGACACTTGTCGCTGCAAAATTGCAACTGACTCTCGCCGTCCTGCAAATGTTTTTTTTTTCTTATTCATTTTTTTTTTTTGTGTGCTATGATTAACGATGAAGAGCATTATCTTACCTGAAAATCAACGTAGCTGACAGAGTGACGAACGTGTTTGCACCAATCGCAAGTACGAGCGCGTTTGAAGGCCGCTCGTCTGCCAGCGGCGAAGCAAGCCTCGCTGCAGAATCGTCCGGAATTGTTGTTGCTCGTAGGAGGGAATGTCGGAGGAGCGGCGTTACCCGGTTCCCACGTGCCACCGGAACGTCCGCACCACGAACAACACGTCGTTGCGCCATCTGAAATTTTTTACCCGCTTAAAATTAGTTTGTTTTCCCGAATTTCACGATGAAGAATAAAGAATAAAACCAACTCGATAATTGGAAGGAAACCCCATGTGCTACCTCACAATCGCGATAATATCATTATTATAAATATATATATATAACATATATACAATACACATACGTTGATATTAATAATAATGTTAAAGGCGTTAGCGTCGTCGATGATATATTAATATAATAATGATACGTCGGTAATTTAATACATATATATATATATATATATATATATATATACGATACGAAGAGTAAAACCCGCGGTCTGGTATTACACAATGGGCTAAGGATTCTGGGAGAGAGGCGAACGTTATCGGGGCCGCATCAACGGATGAACTTGATGCACGCGGCCGTGTAGGAACGGGGCGGGAGGAGGAGGCCAAGTTATTGTACACCGGGCGGCGGCGGTGCTGCTGATGATGCTTCTCATGCGCGTATCGCTTACCCATATCACATCACTCGACGGTAAACCACATACCTACATGTGTACCACTACCTACCACATGTACATTTTACCATGGGGAAAAACGCTTCGATTCGAATCGTCCGAAACCCTTGCTCGGCCCTTCGAAAATGTTCGTAAATATTTTCATTCTATTTTCCGTAATCCAAAGACCTTCGACTGATTTTTTTCAAAATTTTCTCGTGACCGGGAAACCGATAATTGGTCGTGGCAATTCACGCGGAGCCTATGTGCATATAGTTCCATTGTCCACGAGCGACCGGAAACCAATCGAGAAGGCCATACGGGGCATTCCCATCAGCCTCGAACCCTTTTGCCAATTCGAAACAATTTTCGTAATGGGATATTCTACAATTGCAAGCTCCGCACGATGACCTCTGTGCGTCTTTCCATCAAACGTACGAGCCATGCGACACCATTTTGTAACGACAGGCGGTACACCATCTAACGTGCACGTGTGTGTGTGTGTGTGTGTGTGTGCAAGGGTACGTTCGTGACCAAACCTCGTCCAGCGAGCCCGAAGAAATGTGTTGGGAAAAAAGCTTTCGATTCGTGAAAAAAAAAAGAAAATTGCACGGACAATGAAATCGGAGAGGTTCGATACTCTCGTGTACACGATGACCGATGGGCTTTCAAAGCTTCGCCAACGACGTCCAGACTCGAACAAAATATCGTTGCAACGTTGCTGCGCTTCAGCTTGCGATCGCAAAAAAATAATGGAGGATGGCTTGAAATCGGAGAAGGAAAAGCTTTGGTTTTTTAACGGATTTTTGGAAAAGAGAATCTCGCAGCAATGTTGTTGTTGTTGTTATTTTGTTTTGTGTTTTCTTTTTGCCGGCTATTGTTGTAGGGGTGATCGGGACTAAAAGTAACAGGGGTAACGATAATCTAAAACGATAACGATATCTCTCGAAATAAGGAAGTGAGATTCATGGTTGAAATTCGAGAACGTTATAATTGTATATTCTTCATGAATTACTTTTTCGACTGAACTCAATATATATATTTTACGTTTTAATCTTTTATCTATTTGACGTTTCCAATTTTTATCTATCCACAGATTGGTTTCACGTGTTTGTTTATTATTATTATTATTATTATTATACAAACTTTGAAATAAAATATTTGGTGAATTATACCGAGTAGACGTCAACATATTCAGATTTTTGGGAAAATCGGTGTCTCCTGCACCATAAGCCGACGAGGCACCTGGCGCAAGTTGCAGCTCGAAAGCTTCGTGTAACCGAACCGAGTAACCAACCGGTTACCAACCCCGCCAGCGAGATGGCTTTGGAGAGTACAGAGCTTTTCTAAATATATACCGCACCACGTGTGTCGTGTGTGTGAGTGTGACGCGAATTTTTCGTGTGAATCCGTTTGCCGCAAGCTCGTTCGGTCGTTCCAACGAAGTTTCAACTTTGAAAGAACAAAGAAATACAACGAACAAGTATAATGTTGAAAGGAAAAGTATAGTAGAAGAAAAAAAAAACGCAAAGCAACGGAGCCCGAAAGATGCCGCAAAAGTAAAAGAGAGAGAGAGACGAGAAGGAGTTGACGTCCGCACCGATATTCAACTAAATTTATTCTCGGCATAGGAAGTTGGGTTGGGCGGCGTATCGTATTACGTTGCGCTATTCCTGTGGGCAACGCGTAAACGCGGTGCCGGGATTTCGATGCCTCGGTCGTCGTCGTCGTCGTCGTCGTCCAACTTCTGGAACCCGTTAGTCACGAAAATACTCTTTCCCGCGTTCGCGCTGACCGCCACCAGATGCCCCTGTCGACGCCAGTCCCCACGTCATTATCGCGGCATCGAACACTCGTGTGTACCATCACCGCAAAAATCGACCAACACGTGTTGCTTCTGCTGCTGCTGCACCATTGTCCAATTGCAGAAAACGCGGTGCGATAGTCGGAGTTTCCCCCACCGCGAAGCCGCGGTAGTGGGGCAAGTCCGAGCGGCGCGCGCCGTTCAGTGGACCTCAACTTGGAAGCAGCAACGGCTCGGCAAGGGAAAACCAGACGCTCAAATTTCAACGCGAAAGCAAAATTACGACGAGCCGCGAACGAGGCGACAAGTACTAATTGAAAGCTCTCAAGCTCTTCGTAGAATATATACATATATGTATTGTTGTTGTGGGAGAGTTTATAAGAAAGTTTGAGCTCGTCAAATACTCGTCTTACATGGATGCCACGAACGCACAATTTAAACCCTTCGCCCCGGTTTCTGGGATGCACACGGTCGAGTCAACTTCAAATGAGAAGTGTCTCATCTCTCCTCCCTCGCACGACCCTAACCTCAACCCGTTCAACCGGCTGCCTACGGACTCGTGGAACGTGATTCGCGGTGCGAGGGGTGAGAGGCGCAGCAAAGTTTTGCGGAACGACGAAGACCAACTCAATCGTCTCATGTTCGAGAGTTATCAATATCGCGATGGAGCTTTTCAACGGCATCGATTCATCTTTTTAATATCATTATTTTTCTTCGTAATTTTCACCAATATTTCATACGTTGTTGAAATTATTTATTTTTATTTTTTACTAGTAGTAGTAAAATGCATTTATCGACAATACGTTACATTGCCTTATTTATTGATTCTTTTTTTTTTTTCATCTCGGTGTTTTGGTTTTGGAACAATGCTCTTCACTCCAACAACTCGAACATTTTTAATTTTTTCAGATTACTCTTTTATATTTTACCCATTATATATTTTCCCTTTCTCCTTTTTGTTTTTAATTTTGTTTGTCCGATGTTTTTTTTTTCGTGAGTTTGGAACGGATCGTTGGACCGTCGGATTTATTCGTATTTATAATAATACCTCGATTCGTCTCCGTAACACGATATCCTCGCGACAAACGAGAAAGGACATTGAAAACCTGCAATCGTCCGTTTTGTCGCTAACGAGTGTGTATACCTCCACGGCAAAATCTCGGCTTTCACAATTATTGTACTTTCGTACATCGTTTTCGTCGATTAAACGAGATATCCGTTTCACGATGCACATTGTGTGCCACTGGGATATAATATATTTTATTGAGGCAATTGGCCCAATGAAATACATCGGCGACGTCATGTACAATATATTCCCTTTTTAAATCTCCATTCAACAAAATAATGATAAATTAATAAATTATGACAATTATGGCCCCGAGTCAGCTTACCGAAAATGTAAAAAATGCGTGATAATTTACCAGGCGTGTCGGAGGCCGAATCGCTGTTGTCGATGGGTCGCGGACTGGCGGGTCCGGTCTGCAATGACGAAGCCGGTGACGACGGACGAGCCCCGGCTACGCTTCCGTTGTCCCTGGACGATCCGACGGACACGCTCGCGGCACGCGACGTCCGCGAGCCTCGACGCGGAATCGGCGATCTCGACGAGGCTTTGATGCTCTTCGGTGATTCGCCGTTGTTCCACGGTTGACCATCCGAAGCGTTGTTACCGTTGTTACCGTTGTTACCGTTGTTACCACCTGCCGTGACGGAGCTCCGCTCGGATCCCCGATGACGATGATTTCTCGTGACCACGGACGTCCCGAAGTGGTCCAGATTCAGGCCCCTCGTACAACCGCTGTCGACCTTCTCGTAGCCGTACCACCCCAAAAGTTCGCTCATTGCCGTCGCCGCATATTCCTGTCGAACAAACCAAGTTTTTTTTTTTTTTTCATTTAATTCAATTATTCATCGATAATAATGGTACATTATACATAATTTACGTTCGGCATTGCCGTATCGAATTGCGAGAATTGCTAAAAGTAATTGCGAAATTGAGATCCGAATGAATTTGTTTGGTTTGAAAACGTTCATTAAAAATATATCGTGAAAATCAACGTGGACGACAAAAATATTGCGAAATCGTTGATTAAAGTTTATGATAGATAAAATATATGTGCATTTTTTTTTCTTCGCAATATTCGTTTAAAATGAAATTTAAAAAAAAAAACATAGTTATGTGTATGGATATATGAAAATGTGCTTGGTGCTTCCGTGTGATCGGTGGTGCGTATTACCCGAGCTTTCGAGGCTCGCGTCACGACTTAATATTTCGTCTCGTTTACACAGTCGTATGTATACCTCTCCATCTCTCTCCCTCTCTGTGCGTACACGGTGTGGATATCGCCTATATCAAATGACCCGACGGATCAATCCATTAGTCGACCAGTCTCGGTTACGCTTACGCTTACAATCCAACGTGAACGACGTGAACGCGGGAGCGAGAAAACATTTCTCATAGCATATTACATATCTATGTATATATGTACACATACACATAGATATATATGTATATAAATATGTATATAAATATGTAAACTGATCATCGAACTTCAGGCAGCAGCCCCACGTGCATATATATATTATATAACACATCGATACGCCATATCAAATCATTAAATAAGTATAAAAAGGAAAAAAGGAAAAATTTGCATCGAATTATCAACGATGAATACTCGAACGAGTGAATTACCAATGCTTAATAAAAAGAAATATAAAAATTCCCCAGCCATGGGTAAATATTGAGATAGGATGGGGTTGACTTTGGAAACATTTTTTTTTTTTTTTAAATCATTCGAAACCCATGTACGGGATTACGGAATTTTAATTAAAAAATGACGACCCTTGCCAAGGACCACTTTGGTGTATATGCATATATTGTTATATAGTTGTATGCACATGGTTAGCGATACAGACCGACTACGAGACACGTCGAACGCAGTGCCAACGTCATCCCCGCGTGGCGTGCTACTTTTTGAACCATCGGACAGTAGTAGTAGTAGTGGTGGTAGTTGTGTGTGTGTGTGTGTGTGTGTGTGTGTGTGTACCCCCTTGCCGCCAACGCCGCAACGTCGTAATTCAATACAGGCCGAGGTGTTTCGTTACTGCGACCGAACGCGAACGGCGCAGGATGGGGGGGACTCAACGTTGCTTGAAATTGTACCTTTAAAGACCGGGGAGGTACCCGCTCAAAGGATTCTACCGTGTTCACATATACATATACGAATACACACCCACACACGCGTGTTTGTCAATGTATGTTACATGGATGCGGGGGGGGGGGGGGGTGGAGGTTACGATGTGCCGCTCGGTACGCGGTGGGATTTTTTTTTCTTCTTGAAGCAACGCGAAACATTGAATGCACTGGCTCAATCTTGATTTTATCTAACCCCCAAAAAAAAAACAAAAATGTTGAATACGTCGAAAAACAAAATAATGTAAGACGAATTAATCTCATTTCTTTCATTCTTTCCTTTTACTTCTTGATTACCAGAAAACAAAACGAAAAGAAAGAAAAAAAAAAAAAGAAATAATAATTCGTTTGGCCGAGAGTGAAATTTGTCAAACGACGAAGGGGTTTGGCGTGGTCGATCCGCGGGATCCGGCATTATGTTTCTGGAAGGAAAGAGCGAGCGCCGTCGCGCGTGGTGTACGTTTGTAATCGTACACCCGGTCTATCGGCACTGTAACGCGATATCTCATTCATTATTATACGCACGAGAAAAAGCCAGTCCAGCGTGCAGACAAGGCCAGTTGGATTCATGGATACTCTCTGCCATCTATACGTATCCTATTTATATTATGTACAATAATTTTACGTACTCGTGTAGCAGAGAGATACCGAAAAATTATCGAAATCTTCACGAAAGTTTGTTTTTCGTCAAATTAAACGAGAACATTTTTATTTTCATTTTTTTTTAAACAGGAGCCAAGTCGTGATCGAAGATCATTTTTTCGATAAAACATTTTTTGGAAATACCTCATGAAATATTCCGATTCGGGGAGAAAAAACACCATGAGAATAATCGTATATGGAATTAAATTCTGATTACTGACAGTTTCAGTTCTTCGCACGAGGTTGCTCACCCCACGCGTCCCAGTCTCTCTCTCTCTAACACACACATACACGTTGGTGCAATTTCTTATCTTCGTGTGAACGCGAATGTGTTCTACGACGCCGAAGCATGACGTCAGTGGCGAACGGGGCAGTGTGCAAGGTGGCCCATGGTGTAACATTTCTTTGAGGATCACAAACACACACACACACACACATACACGTATTCTCTCATAAATACAGGGTGTTCCAAAATCACCATCGCGAACGAGGACCATAGATACATTTTCTCAGCTTTCCAAAAAATGTATCTTGAACATTTTCAAAACCTCGACAACGGCCGAAAAACAGCTTTTTATGAAAATAAAAAACCAAAAATGACACGAAATGTTCATAAACTCGCGATTGCTCGCAAGTTACGAAAAACCGTGTGTACGAAAAACACACACGTCGTACGACACACACACACAGGTTGTGCAAGCACACGCGGGGCGGGGAGACGAGTGTGGATTTCACGGTCGTGAACGGCGATCCTCAAATACAAGAATACGTTATATATGTTGTATCTTCGTATATAATCGGAATGGTGTGTATACGCGATCCTTGCCGAAGGATCATTTACAACCGCTTGGATTACTGATTTACGTTCGCCGCAGGTTCACACACAAGCAGCGCACCGCGGTCGTGTTGGTGCCGCGTCGAGACGACGGCGGGGATGAGGTTCGCAAAGACATTTTAACGAATCGTCTCGAGGAAATTGCTCTGTCCTCTCGCATTACCACCACTCGTTTTCCATTACTTTTTTTTTTTCTTTCTCGACTATAACGGTATGAGATTTTTGTTTATTTTTTAAGGTAATTAATTGGAAAACGAGTTAGTTATCATTTGGTTTGGATATATTTGTATTTGTATCTATACAATTAGTTTACGATATATGTATATATCTATATTTTATTTATCGAATGGTATGCATTTAATTGGAGCTTCTGCGAGGGCATGAGGTGGCCGATCATGCTGCAACGAAATCGTATAATCACAACTCGGTAATAATAATAACACACACACACACACACAGAGATAGAGAAACGTAAAACGAAAAACGAGACGACGTAATCTGCGTCGTCTGGCGGCCAGGTGGCCTTTCCCATCGTCTCTCACGCACGCATGCATAATTCGATGCTTACCGCCCTGCAATAAGTCACCGTACGAATTTCGATTGTCGGCTTGCCAAACTCACGGCAAGCCCACGAACCACCGAGGCAAAATGGCTATTACCATGGAATAGTATATTATGATACTAGTACGAAAACATTTTTTCTGGCGAGTGTCGAATTTAACAAAATTTAAAAAGTACGAATTTTTATGTCACGAGGTTCGTAAATGCGGTTTGAAGCAAACGAAGTGAGCGTGAAACCGCACTTTTACGGACAGCGTGACATAAAACATGTTAAAAATATAATTCTCACACCGTCCTGACTTGCACTCGTCACCCCCATCCCCCACAGCGAATCATCCTCCCACCCCTCGCCCATCTCATTTTGCCCCACGTTCTCCTATGCCTCGAACCCCAAATCGTCTCACACACACACACACACACACGACAAAAAGTCAAACCTCACCGAGGCTCGGGTCTTCCCTGTCGAGGTTTATTATCACGATAACATGCAAACCATGCACAGCACACACGTCTATATAATGCACCACCCCAGTGTGTGTACCGCATTGAAACCCATCTCAACAGTTGCTCGTCGTTTACGTATTCCACCCCCGCCTACCATCAACCCTCGAGCCCTTCGCCCACCCTCGGCAAAACTAAAACTCGTATCTCATTTCCGCACAACTTCCAATCGAGGGCTGCATTGCGGCTTGGCCATTCTCGGTTATTTCTATGTATCAGTGACCTCCCCCAACTCCCACCCCCCACACATACACACACGTGTGCAAGTGAATTTGCAAACGCGTCCGGACGCGATCTATATAACGTTACCAATCTATATAGAACGAATTTGAAACGAAGAAAAGTTTTGCAACACGAAAGCCTCGCCCCAAACCCCGATGGATGGGCTTATCGTGCAGCCAAATTGTCTACCCACACAATTTTATAGCTGTGGGGGCCTGTACGCCATCGTCGTCGTCGTCGTCGTCGTCGCCGACGCCGTTCGCAACGATGAAACTTTTTCGTACCCCACTCCCAACACACATAACTGCACTTTCCTCGTAACTGTAATCGGTCTTTTGTTCGCATGTACACGATTTAACTTGGTTAAAATACGAGGGAAAAAAAAACAACGAGAATTGATAAAAGAAAAAAAGAAAAATACAAAGCATATGTATATATATATATATGTACATATAAAGTGGCTGACACACACAAGCCACGTGTGTCCGTACGTAAAAGTTTGTTTTACGAACGGCCTATAGTTTTCGAAGCTATACTCGAAATACTCGAATCGGCGTACGATTTTCGCCGGAAACTCGAAGAAAATTTACACTCGAGAGAAGATCTATTTCGATTCTCGACGAAATTTGTGCTGACCGCTTGGGCGTGACCGTCCCAGACCGGCTCATGTCCCTATATATATATATACAATATACCGCATATATAGTTTTCGTTAGTTGGACGCGTGAGAACGTGGAAAATTTAGCCCGTGTGTTCTTCTCTTCGAGCTTCTGCCACGTCGCGTCGTGTGTTAACGTCGAGACTTTAGGAAATATCGCCCACGACGATAAATGATATGAGATTTGAGAAATGAGAAAGTTCGGTGGATCTCGAAGGTGGTCCGGAAAAGCTCCAAAACTTTAGTGAGAGATTATTTATCCTTTCCGGTTCCGGTTCCGGTTCCGGTTGCGGTTGCGGTTGATGCTGCTGGCCCAGCGGTGTATCGTTGACTCTCGTGGCTTCAACGACGGTCATTCGTCAAACAGCGGTGTGTCTCCGTTAACGACGGTCCACCCAGCTTCCACCCAGCTTCCATCGTTCACGGTTTTCACGTTACGGAAATTCCACAAATATCGAAAACTTTCACAATTATTATCATTATTTTTTTCTGAAATAACACATCTCCATATTTATCGAAGCCCAGACAATTTATTTATCTACAAATTTGTTTCCACTCATTAGCGCGTTAGACTTTGAAATAAACGAGATAATGCGACAATTAAATTCAACTTGGTAAAAAGTTGAAAATGATACATTCCGATTGAGCCAAATGCACCAGATCCACATGTTGCAACACACACACACGCGGACACACACACGCGCGGACAAGTGGGGATGGCAATGACGCGCGTGGATCTTGGGGGGAAACACACACACGCGCGTGTGTGTGTGTGTGTTATTCTCTCAACGAAATACCGGGGCTCGGAGAGAGAGATACGGGTTTGTAAAACCTTTCGTAATGCGCTCAAAGACGCGAAGGTCCGAAGGGTAACCCGCCGCGCGATGAGATTCTATTCCGGTAGCGGCCGTACATTTATTTTAGCTCGAGACACGTGCTTCGCCCATACCGATATAACGCGCACTCTACGTCGGTATAAATACTCACGTACACACACGCCTACCACGACTCGCCTGCTCATACGACCAAAACACCAACCGGACAATTATTTATTATTATTCTTTCGCAAATTGCAATACGATAATGATGCATTCTTCGAATTATTTCTGAAAAGATAAATATAGAAATAAACACCATGAAATGCGAAACAAAAATATATTATTATTATTATTGATATCGACGATAAAAAAAAAAACGGATTGCAACGAATGGAAATAAACATTTTGAAACATATCAGAGTCCACGATTGTTGATTTAGCTTTCTATATTAACAATATAATATTATAATTATTCTTATGGCCATTATCGTTATCATAATATTCTCGCGTTTCATGTTTCTTTCCACAAGCATCGTAGATTCACACACACACACACACGTGTATATGTAGAGATGTATGTGAATGTATGTGTATATTATAATAGAGGGATAATGCATTATCCACGGACCAATAGCGACGGTTCTGTCTCGCGAAACCCAACCGGATCGCGTACACACGGAAATCGAACCCGCTCAGGTGAGCATACGTGGCAAAAGGTATATAATGACGAGCGACGAGAGAGAGAGAGAGTGAGAGAGTGAGAATGCGAGATTATTATTACGAACGATAGTGTGGGGAAGCGAGAAAGAGTGTGAAAGCGTGATCGAACAAGTGAGAGTGAGAAACCAGCGAGACTCGACGAGTGAGACCGAGCGAGAAAGATAATGTTCGTGGTGGATGACGGGAGTCGGTGGTGGTGGTGGTGGTGGTGGTGGTGTCGTTTTTCAGCCTATTATGATTCCGAATAAATCAGACGAGGGAAGAGAAACACGAGAACCCGAGGCGGGGAGGGGGAACGCTCCTTCTTCGTCTTGCATGTGATTATAGTAGTCGCGTAGTTACGTAGTCTCGTAGTCTCGTAGTCTCGTAGTCTCGCTATCCGTGTGTATGTAATGTATATGTGTGTGTGTTTCGGCTCGACGTATTTTCTTCCTATACGTTTTTCCGGTTGCACGAGCGCGGCGACGTAAAAGTAAGTCGCTTGAGGCGCGAAAGTCGTGTGCATCGGAGCTCAAGACGCGTACATGTGACACACTGCACGCGATTGCATTCGGTAACGAGAGACGGGACGTTCGAACACGTGTGTGTGTGCGTGGAGATCTCGTGCTTGCGCTGGTATATGTGTGGAAGCGATTGATGAGAAACGGGGTAGAGGGTGGAGATATCGAAGGTTCGAAGTGGCACGCGTTTGCACGCGGGAGGTTTGATAGGCTAAGCGGACCGTCGCGATCACCGTCTCCACCATTTTCGTATCTGCGTATATGAGTAGCTTTCGTCGATAACGTAGTTATTATTCATCATAATAATATATGAAGATATCGATATAACGAATGAAAAAAAAAATGGCGCCACGAGAGAAATGATATCGATATTCGTCGCACATTGGCACGAATGTACAATTTTTCAGTCGGCAGACTGAGATCTCCGGTCGATTCGGTGCCAAAAATCGTTCGTACCTTGGGATTAACGTATGTGTGTTACATAAATGAATTACCAGTGCCAGAAAATAATTCATCGTGACAACGTCGTCACACGTACAGCTTCGACGATAATTAATAAATCCTGTCGATTCCCATTTTATTCGTACAATCATGATTTTGTCTTTCTTTTTTTTTTTCTAAATTCGTAATTGCAACGATCCCCAGTTGGTCAACTTTCCGAGGTGTAAGCGCGTATATTGGGTCAGCCACGTTGTTGTTATCGTTTATGGCAGTACGACGAAATCCGTACGGTCGAATATCCGTATCCGGACACTCGATACACCACCGCACCGTTGCAACAGTCGTCGTCGTCGTCGTTATACGAGAACGAGCGTATTAAATTTAACCAACAATCTTTTTTTTTTTTTCGTTTCTTTTACTTATTTTTACGCGTGCAATTGAAAGAAAAAAAAATCATGAATTTTCGATCACGACGGACAAAGAAAAAGTAAAAACAAAATATTTTCATTTTTTACTCGTAGACGACGACGAACGGTAAAGGAGCGGGGGGGAGGGGGGGGGGGGAGTTTATATCGCGTTTCGGAATGAGGATCGAGGGAGTGAAGGAAATTCAATCCGTTGAACCTGCTGCTGTTCGTATTGTTTGTGTGGGGTTTCGTTGGTTAGTTGAAAAAATTAAAAAAAACAACAACAACAACATATTGCAAAGAAGATTCTAATCGATCCAAGCGCTACGGCAGTCGCGTCGAGAAAGTCTTGGCCGTTTACGAGTGTGTTGGGGTTTACATGTCCGTGTGGTTTTCCCGTTATACACGTTCGGGGAGTGTCTTGTATAATTGTTTCCTGCGTTCGCGCCGCCTGGGCTCGCTCGTGGCGCCTATATATCACGCAAGTCTAATTCGATTAGTCTTTCCACCCCTCTTCCCCCGACACCATTATTCCTCGTCCGACCTTTTTTCGCGGCTATTGCAACGAATCTTGTTCGATATTTGAAAAATATACATAGGCCGATGCAATATCGATATTTCGTTGTGCACATAAAAAAAAAAAACAAAAAAAATTTCAGTGAAAATATAAACCAACGACATTGCAATGATCGTTCCCTGGATTACCTTTATCTCATCGTCCGGCAGTTCCTTTTTTATTCTCACGACCACCGAACTCGGTTCCGCGGTAACGTTCGCCGATGACAATGTCGTGTGGAATCTTGCCGCGCTTTTACGAGCAACGTTTGCTCTCGGACTCGGCAACGATGGCTTACCGCTCATCACGTCACCACACGCACTATTTTTCACGCAATTGCCGACCAATTCGGCAACAATCAATTTTACATCTCTGCGTTTTTTTTCACTGTAAACTTTGTTGTTTTCTTACTATTTTATCATCGAATTGCCATTGCAACTTTTACGACCGAACAATCACCACATTCGCGTGTTGTTTTTGTACACACTGTCACGATAACGAAAACACGAATGCACGAGGGAAGCAAACAATAATTTCCACAACTTTTAAAATTAATATCGGCGTGGCGTTTACCAAAGTTGCCCTATTTATCGATTCATGTATTTATTCATTTATTGAAATATGTATTCGATAATATATATTTTTATTTATCCAGTTGCATTTGTTGTAATAATTCGATTGGTCATTTTGAAATGACATTTCCGACAGTTGGATTTACCGTCGTAAAGACGCACGTGGCACGAACGCGTCGGGTCATGGTACTCAAAAAAAAAAAAGAAAAAACAAACAAACAAACAACAAAACAAAGCGTCTCTGAAAAATTGCCGTTCGTTCGAGACGAACGTTCGAACGGATCGAGCCGCGTGGAAATAGGTGAACGTTGAGCGTAACGTTGAAGGCGCGCGCGGCGAGCGACAATTGAGTCGCGGGTGCGACTCGCGCGATGCTTTTATATTAAAGTTGGGAGATGCGCGGCTATCCGCGTGCGCGCACGGGCTTTTGCACCATTGCAGACAGCTCACGCGCAGTTTTCACGGAGAGCATCACACGCAGTCCCACCGGTGTGCGACCGTTGAGCTCTTTCATCGACCTTACTCTGTGAAAACACATCGCGGCTTCCGGTTTAAATGGAAATCCGCATCGATACAATGATTCAATAATTCATGATAACAGTTATCGGAAGCTCGGAGCAATGATTACGGAAACTAATGGAAAACTAATAGAATAATCGGTGCGGAATGAACGTTCGGAAGATGCGCGCGGCCTGTTTGAGCCGTTGAACGTTCACAACTGCTTTCCATCCGCTTCTTGCATTCGGAATGGTAAAACCGTGTGTTGGCCCGGCGATCCGCCTATCGGGCCAAAAACTCCATCGTACTTCGTTTTCCCGACCGCACACATCGTTCGAGTCGACGAGAGTCGCTCGCGACAGTGCGATGCGGACGGGTTTAAAAATAAACGCGCGTTCGAGTCGAAACCGAGTTTTTCGCGAGTACTCGTCGGAGCTCGGGCACGGTCGTGTCACAGTCGAAAACCACGCCGAGTTTTCGGAGCTGGTACTCGCTGAGCCGCCAGGCGGAGGCGCACGCCTTCCCACCACTTCGAAAACGCGCATGGCGATCGCGTGAAAACAGCTCGACCGATTTTGGTGAAACGAAGTCTGGGACGAGCGGAATTGTGGCAAAATGTCATTGAGTCCTATGGGTTTTATCGATAATCTTCGCCGTTTCGAAGATGTTGCGATATTTGCTTTACGCTGCGAGGTTATGGGATTACCACGTTTCACTTTGGCGGGATAATGAGGCTTCTACTATTTTACAATATAAAAAAATAAAAATATAACAAGACGTAAAATCAATTTTTCATAACTCATCGTAATACAGAAACGAAATAAAAGACAGACTGGATGGATTATAATAGTTTGATAAATAACGTGATACCGTCGATTGATAATTACGCTTTTACTATGAGTTTATCTCACGAATTATAAGATTATTACATAACAATTGTTTCAGCACAGAGGACATGATACATGGATAACAAAATACATCGAGCTTTGGAACACCTTTGACTACTTGCAATCATTCTGATTTAAGTACTTCAGTGTCACCCGAATATTTATCTCGAATATTGTCAGTTTCAATATTGCATTATATATTTATTATTATTTTTGTGGCAAAATAACGATTATTCGTTCTCGTATTATCTCAGATTCGATTTATCTTTATCGACGTGCGTAATTGACGTTTACGAAAAAATAATATTGACTCTGCGGGTGATTTTGTAATTGTTGTCTTCGTGGCGGGTTCCGAACGTTTGCGGCAATATATAATTAAAATATATATGTATATATCTAGTCGTTCGTTTTTATCCTATATTACATTTTCCGGCCTTGTTATTTCTATTTTATTTTTCATATTCGAGATTATTTTAAGGATTACGTGGTAAATATAATATTCAAGGAAAATTGTTGTCAGTTGAAAGAGCAAATAAGCTCCGATGCTGATACTATTTTTCAAGGCATAATAATTAGAAAAAAAAATTACAATAGAAAATATATAATTTTTTCCATATAATTAAAAATTAATAATTAAAAGTTAGAGACCATAGAGACCATAATACAACGTTATTGATTCACCGATTCGTTTCTTCTTCCTGTTTTTTTTCTCGCCAAAAATGATCATACCGCAGAACTCGAAGACTTCTGATTCAAAACAACAAACGTCATTGTAATGCATTGTTCACACTATTGGAAGGCGATATCTCAAAATTACAACTATCGATCTTGTTCTAGACATTCGAATGGGATTTGTCCGAAAATAAAAATAAAAATATATATATATATATATTTTTATAAAAACGATTACAATAATTGTCATGATAATTCGGATGGATAAAGGCCGTTCTTAATAATAAACTTTGAACTGTCGTTTCGTAATATGCTCATGCAAATCGAAATCTCACGTGGTTTCGATATTTGCAAGTCTATGATTATGATAAATGCTGTCGAGGATCGATATTGCAACTCGTTCTGGAGTGTGCCTTAGCAATTTTGACATTTTTTCGATACTATTGATAATTTCAAGTGGTGGCACGAACGGTAATGGAATTCCATACCATTTTACAACAACAATTCACAATATATTTTCTTTCGATCGATTCGTGTCAGACGAACGTCCACCGTTAGCTTCTTATCTTATATACCGAATCTACATTACCTACCGACGATCATTCATCTCGCAACTAACTTACAGGGTAAGACAGAATTATTGAGCAGGAAAAAAAAATCATTCGACTAATCATTCTCATCGACGAATCGACAAACATCTCTTTCGAATTGCTGTTTCAAATTATTTCGCGATCATCTACGTGCTCATCGTAGCCTTTCCATTGGTGCTCAAACGATGAAGTTCTCGGCCGTCTGTAATGACAAGAAAAAAAAACAAAAAAAATTTCCGAGTTTGTATCGAATGAATGTCAATTGAATATTCACGAAAAAATTGCAAATTCTCTCTCCTGAGTGTTTAACTCCGTTCAAGCATAATACACTTTTTTCGTTTGAATGAATAACACACAAAAATTACGTTCGATGCAGAAGAAGAAAATATGCGAATATAGAGTGAAACGCAATAGCAAAGAGAAGTATTGCATTTTTTTTTCTCAGCACCGTTTGAGATAGTGAGATGGGATAAGAGTTGAGGTTGAGATTTTATTTCTTCATTTCGTCACGAGAATCTTATGTGGAGAATGAGATGCGCAGTGAGAGAAGATGGGTAAGCAAGGTTTGGAAGAGCCAACACCACGGAAATTAACGTGCGTTCGATGTTAAATGTGGTTGAAATAATTTTCCGACTGAATAATTACATGATAAAATCTATAAAAATTATATCTATAACAACGATAAATTTTACATGACAATTAATCACAGTTATTGTTTTTGAAAAATTATTTCAAATAAACCATAAACGAACACATCATTGCTCATTTCCGCAGAAGCATAAAAAAAAGAGACAGAAGAAAACAGAAAGATGTGGAAAAGTTTTTTTAAAAAACCGCAGTCTTTTATTTTTTAAACATAGATAGATAGATAGTGTAAAGATAGTATTTGGGAATTGTTCGTTGAAGAAATAAAAAATTGGATGGCACTTATCGATAGAGTTTTTCTGTCAAAGCGAGAGGCTGCTAACAACGGATTGGTACACTGCAGAAAAAGAAAATTGTCATTGTCTTGAATAAAAATAATTATAAATCACAAATTAAAAAAAAAAAAGATTTTTTTTCGCAAAACGATTCCTTCGATAACGTTGCGTCAATTATTCGAATAAATTAATTTAAAGTACATCAGTCTTATCGAGACAGTGACAGTTTTTTTTTTTTTTTCTTTTCGGTCGTAGAGTGTAAAAAGCTCTGTGTGCAATTGTCAGCAAGTCAATAAAATGGATGAACGTGATGTCCGATCGAAAATTTCCAATGTAGTTTTTCGTCCGTTAATGAGAGGCACGCTTTCGGAACATTTTCCACCATCTCGATGATCCATCGTGCGACCAATTTTCCAACCGACGAATTTCGATGACGTGCCCCGTGGACCGTAATTCGGACGATAAGGTCGTATCGCGCAACGATAACGCGGAGGCAACTCGAGCATTCTATTTCCAAATATTTCGGTCCACGACCTACCTTCCTGCACCGTCATCGAACGAAATTCCATCATCGGTCTAATCTCGAAATGATCGTTTGCAACGTTTCCTGCGAAACACACAATCAACCACCACCGAAACCAAAAAATCACCGTCTCGACGGTCTATGTGGTATGTGACACATGTGGCATGAGTAATCAAGAAAATTCGGAAATTTGAAGAAAAAAAACGTAGAAGCAGATATAATAAACACGAGCCCAGGGCTTACGATGGTAAGCTGCACGCATGCACAAAAGCTGCAATGGCAAAAGATGGTAGTTCGATCGAAGAAACGGACGAACAGCTTTCACCGGATAAAAAGCAATTGAAAACGAAAGAATAAATGCAAAAATGATAAATTATATATTCGACAAACCATTATCCAAACGTTTTTCGTCCTGATTCTCGTCGTCGTCGATCTTCTCGTCCTTGACGCATCTGACTAGAAACATGGCGAGGGCCCCGATTATCGGAGGAACTCCGGCCAGCAGGAAGGACAGATTGTAAGTACCTGAAAAAAAATCGATCGATCGACGTTTGACGAAATAATGTAATCATAAATGATCGATCACTTCGGGGTATGGGAGATTTTCAATGCGGTAATTCTGGAGGTTTTTGTTGTTGGTGGGTCGAATTTACCTGTGAGATCGTACAGCCAACCGGCGATGGGTGGTCCAACGGTGAGTGGTATCGAGCACATACCGAGAAGAAATCCGATTGCCTGGGTGGCGCCTTCGCGGCCGCATATGTCGAAGGCAATGGGACCCAGCAACGATATGAAACAACCGTCGAACAGTCCCATGCACAGAGCTATAACCAGCAGTACCACGTACGACGGAGTCACTGCCAGAAGCATCGTCAAAATTCCGATACTCACGAACGAAAGCTGAACAAGAATAATAATAATTAAATCACAACCCAAGTTAAAAGCTCGTTGGAATTAAAAAAAACTGCATCACCTGTTGCAACAAAATTCGATTGACTCGTGGCAAATCGGCGATGTAACCAAACACGAGACGTCCGATTCCGGACGTTATGCCGATACACGTGACCGGCAATTTGTTGTCCGAAAGCGGAAATCGCACTGTCACGAATTTACCAATGTGAATGTACGGCACGAAGTATCTTTTTGAGAAAAAAAGAAGAAAAATATAAACAGATGGATTAAACCTCCCGACACTTCCAAAGACTTCTACGGAACCCTAAAAATCCATCGATCGAGGAGTATAAATTTTATATTCATCGACGATAATAATGGAAAATAAATCTATTTATTTACCCAAACAATGCGAGAGGTATTGCACTGGCCCACACGACGTATTTCTTATTCTTCCACATGGAAATATTCACTATCTCGTTGAGTTTGAAGCAACGAACGTTGTCAAAATTCTCAGTTTTTTTTGTCACTTCGGTTTTTTTCACTGCGGAGGAACGAAAAAATATAATCCACTAAATTAGTTGTTTGTGTAAATTCGGAAAAAATTAGTGCATTTTGCATAATTTTCTAATTATCTGGTGGAAAAAAATTGGAGTCTGCGGAAATTTGTTTTCAATGGTTCAATTGGTGACAACTTTACACCTCAGTCGGTAACTGAGGTGTAAGACTTGTTGATAATTAAACTTACGAAGCACGGGTTTGAACAAAATGGCACAGGGCATGATTATCGAAGTGAGAAGAGCCAAACTTCGAAGAGTTCCCACGAGGCCAAAACGTTCGATCAAAGGTTCGATGACGTACGGCATTATCGTGGTGAACACGGAACTTCCAGCCGTGACTATTCCATTTACGAAGCCCAAATAACGTTTGAAATAATGTCCGAGAATAACGAGACTCGGTGTGTACGCGAGACTAGCACCAAATCCGTACATGACTCCGTAAGTCAAATAAAGTATATTCACCTGTAACAATGAAAAAAACAACAACAAATCAAACAAATTAATTGACGAAGAAATAAATATTTAATGATAAATTTGTAATAATAAAAGGTACTACAATAAAATGAACTACCTGGTGGGAAAAAAACGATGCCAACAGCATTCCGCCACAAGCGAGGGCACCGCCCAAAAAAGTTGTCATCTGTATGCCAAATTTGTCAGTGAGCATACCGGCAATGGGAGATAAAAAGAATGTCGTTCCGATCGTCAAAGAACCCACGAGAGCTGCAAAAAAACGAATACAAATAATAAATGAAAATAATATTAAAACGTCATCGTTTATTGTACAACGATAATAATAATAATAATTATAATTATTATTGATTTATCATAGAATAATAATTATCAGGGGGAATGATATTTCCGAGGATGGTGAAATTGATAGTGCGCATCAATAAATCCGTTGAATTTGATTGGAGAGGGTGATTGATGCCTTGTCCTCGCAATGAGTGAGCAAGAACGTCGATTCAACAGCTCTGGGGTCAATTGAACGTCAATGATTCAGCAGAGACATTGTTGGCCCGTTAACAAAGGGATCTGTACATACTTTTCACTGTTTTGATCGATTGTGGAATTTCAGGCATCAAATGGATTCTCATAAAGAACTTGATGATTTTCGTGGGTCGTTAGGCACACACACACACACACACACGCGACACGAACATCTCGAAAAACAAAAACATAATTTTTCTAATTTTTATCAATAATTTAAAAAAATAAAAATTCCACAGGCATGAGTAAATATTGAAATAGGATGAGAATGATTTTGGGAACATTTTCTCAAAATTATTTGGAACCTATTTGGGAGTTTACGGAATTTTCATGCAACAATTGACCCTTGCCAAGGACCACGGTAATATACATATTTATATGTGGTTTGAGCGTGTTGTACCGAGTGTGACGTCACTTGGCCCCTATTAAGGACTAATGCCCGGTGTAATTGATGATTAATTCAGGTCCAGCTTGCATCAACTTTTAAACTAGTCTAGGGCATTCACTTCGCGCATTGTCCAACGACCCGTCTGATCGATAGTTCTCCGTATACGCACGACTAATTAAACACACACACACACACACACACACACACACATACACAGACACACGAATAATCACCGAACGTCATTGTCGTGTAATTTAAACAAATAATAATTCACAAGCTTCGACATAACAATTTGCCAATGGGGATTGACGATTAGCCATGAGCATCGATGACCCAGTTGTGGATGAAAAATTAATTGTAACGATCGTTTCAATACGTTCGACCATCGATTAAAAAAATCGATTGTCGATCAAACGAATTTAACGGTAGGTAATAAAGAATTCGTGCCATTTGATTCATCTCAATTTTGAGTTTATTATCAAACACGATTTTTTGGGTTCTTGTAAAGAAAAGCCCGCAATGTACTTGCCATTTGCGAAAAAAAAAAAAAATTCTTTTCTCAAACTCGAGTTTAACTCTTCTAAAACGATAATCAATCACTCGTTTTGATTTCCTATTGTTCTCGTCTCTCCGCCTTTTTGTAATATTTTTATGCAACAAATATATGGAAGCTTCTTCGATAAATGCCCTCAACACTCGACGAAACGAACAAATGGTCAATATATTTATTTGTGTAGTCAGAAAAAAAAAAAAAAAAAAAAAATCAAATATCAGGTCGGTCACGGTGGATGGGTACCCCCTTAATATTATAACGAGTGACGACGTGTGAGTAAATGATCGGCATAAGTCGTTGCACAGTCCGCCCAGTCGGACAGTAAATTTCTAGTTGCAACCTCGTGAAAATAGATAGCTGTGATTACGTCCAAAGAAAAAGAAAAGTGCGAAGATCACACGAGAAGCGAATGTGAAGGATTTATATTGCTGTTCAAACGTACCGTTTATCGCACGCTCAAACCATTAATACTTTGTTAAAAAAAACAATTATATACACATACAAAACGACTGATATATCACAGTTTATTGACCTATTGACACCCGGCCATGCTTGGCCAAACGAAAAATTTGACGATAACGATAACACACACACACACACACACTCCTCAGTCGATTTAATGTGATTGAAGACGAGTCTTCTTGCTATCGCGAATCGACTTGTTCGACGACATTTTTTTTCTGTCTTTCATCAACGTTCGTTCTCTCACAAAAGGCAAGCCTTGGTCTTTGCGACATTTTTGTTCGTTTGAATCAACGATAAATTTGTTGAAAAATTGTTGCAAAAAATTGTGCAATATGATTCGACTTAAACCAATTTAAATTTGTTCATTGTCCATCGTTTGGCTCTACGTTCTCATTTTATTTCTTTGATTATTTTTTTCTTTTCTTGTGTTTCACTTTTCAAGCAATCCGTGCAAAACGAATCGAAGAAACAACGTATTCACACCTACTCGAACAAAACAAAATGAATAAGGATCTCATCTCCGTTTTCAACACCTGCATCGTCGTTTTTTTTTCGGAAATAATATATTTTTTTTTTCATTTATAATTTTTTTTTCTTTATTTGCGGTTTAATCTGTACTTAATATTGCGAGAATCATATGTACGTCGAACGTTTCGTTGCATTATAGAGTTTCAACCGCGAGATCCTCGCTCCGGTTGCAACACACGATCGTCCCCCAAACCCTTGTCGAAGACACAATATATATGTATATAAATAATATATATATATTATATACTATGCACAAGACTCATTCGCGACAATCAATATCGTCGTTTAATTTTTCAAATTTTCATCGAAATGAAAAAAAAATAATTTCGCAATACAATGTCAATATGTCAATGTCAATATTTACATACTGAACAATTGCATAAAATTGGATTGTTTTTTTTTTTTTTTTTTTTTTTTTTCGAAAATTGATCAGCCCAACGGTGAGAAAAAAAAATGATCGAACTTGTGAACGTTGGAAACATGGGAAATTATTGGAAAGTTGTCGATGCACCATTGGAACGAAGCAATTGTCAATTAACAACTCACCGGCTTTCGACGATGCTGCCTCGTCGCCGCTTTCCTTGAGCTGTTTCTGCAATTCAACGTAAATCACACCGTACGAGTTCATCACGCTGAACAATATGCCGTTTATCAAAAAACTGCCGAGCATGATCATCCAAGCTCGCGCGCCACCGTCGGGTGGCAAATTTTCATCGTCCCCGATCACATCCGGATTCATTTTCGACCATTCCTTCGAATTTTCCACGTTTCTGTCGCCATTGACCAAACTCGATGAGGACATTTTGAAACGTTCGGCAAGCAAACCGATCTTCGTGCTCTCGTTCTTCGACAATATCGGCGCGTCATCTTTGGACCGCGTGTCGTAACATTCTCGTGAATGTTTCGTCGTTGATCGAGTTTCGTCCTCGGGAATTTGAGATTTCGATTCGACGCACGGGTCGTCGGTCACGTCCGAATTCGAACCCACGCTCTCGGTCAACGTCATTCCGTCGACGGACGATTGGCAATTCAGACGGGCAAAAAAAAATCAACAAAAAAACAAAAAAAGAAAAGATTTGTCGTTGGCTCTCTTCGAGATTAGCACAAACGTCCGTCGCTGCACCTGCAATCAGTTTAATCAATTTTCATTAATAATTTTTCAACTTTATATTTGCAATTTTCAAAATTATCTGTTTCAATAAATTTTTCAGTGTATCAACGATAAATTGTTTTTTGTTTGGCAAGCCACGAAATTTAGGGTTTGATGGAAAGTTGAGATATTGAGAAATTTTCTTCGTGGCGTGGCCGATGATCGATTTACCGATGATTTTGCACGGCGGGTGTGCAAAATTTGAGCGCTCTAGCTCAAATCGATCTGGATGAGTTATGAACGTTTTAATTTTCGAGGGTCCATCCACACCAACATCCGGACATTTTCTGCAAATTATTTCATTTCTCGAAGTTTCACAACTTTTTCAACATGCGTTGACATAAAAATCACGATTTTTAAGAAACTCAAACAAATGCTGAGAGCAATTAAAAAAAAAGATTCGACGAACAACCTCAAGGCGAATGAAAAGAAAAGAAAAAAAAACAAAATGTTGGCGGCGAAGCACGTGGCGCACTCGTTCATTCTTATGACGACGAACAATTTTCACATTTCTCTCCCCCACACAAAGTTTTCTACGAGCGAAAATTGACGTAATTCACGTCGGACGTCTCAAACCCGTTGACAAACTTGCACACACACACACACGCGGCCTCGTGCTTCGAGTCGCTGTAATTGACTCCGATTATTTTTATTTTTATTTTTTATTTTTTTCCCGTCTTCTTCCTCGTCATCTATATATATATGAATATTTTTTCAGAATAACTCAGCGAATACTCATTATTCGAAAAACATTGTAATAAGTTTTTTTACGGAGAATTTCAATCCCTACACAATTAGTCTCGTGTTTTTTTCCCCAAATCTGCATGCTTCACGAGTTATTCCCAAAAAAACTGCAATTTCATCGAAAAATTAAGTTTGATCGTGATGCGGATCGAGTTCTTATCATTTTTTTCACAATAATAAAAATATCCGCGTTTTCTTGCACCAAAAAAAAAACTTCCCACGGTCGGACGCTAAAGATTTAATTTTTAACGACCACCCTGGTGTATATGTATATATTTTATATATATACACGCCCGATATAAATATATATATATATTGTTCGGAAATTCGCAGAACTTGGTTGCGGTGATTACCATTCAACACTACCACGACTGCGATAAGATAATTTTTGTATCTATATATACATATTTATATATGCACACAGACACACACACACGTGGATATATAGATATATGAGTTAGACGTATTAGCCCACGAAAACTCGACGTTTGTCTGCCAGACCGGTTGGATTTATTTCAACGAGAGAGAACGAAGATGATGATGATGATGAAGACGAAGAAGAAGAAGAAGAAGAAGAAGAAGAAGGAGAAGAAGAAGACGAACCGGACGTCGGTAGGTTCGAGTATGTACTGGACGTTGGTCGGCAACGAATAGTCAAGAGGACCGCGTGTAAAAGACGAAAAAGACGACAAACCCGACGACGACGACGACGACGACGACGACGAAGAGAGTTTCGCGATTGACGATGGTGGGGATAAATTCATTCGCTCGAACATCTTCGAAGCGCGGGCACATTGCGTGCTGCAAAACTTATTCCCACCCATTCGGGACTGGTTCGACCAATTTTTTTCTCGACCGATTGATATGATAAGGGGTTCTTGAAAAACAAAAACAATAATAATAACAATGTCACTCCCTCCCACAGATTAAAAATCAAACTCAACATTTTTGTTTCTGCTCAACCGATCGAGTGAGGTGTCTTTCGATAGGTCTCATCGAATGCAATTGAAAATGTTCCGAGACCTTTTACACTTGGAAAAAAAATTCCAGGATGTAACTTTTAATCAGTACATTCAATAAAAATTATATGGAACACTGTAGCAAAAATGGTTTACGAAAAATATTTAAATAACTCTTTTTCGAATACAACCAAATTTGTCGAGGTAAAATAACTGTTATTGCGTATGACAAACACCTAACTTAAAATAAATGTAAAAGTTGAAAATTAATTAATTTAAGTTAGCGATCCAGATTTCTATAATAATTGTAAAAAAAATAAAAGGGAACGGTGTACGGTGTACGGTTTAATAATTTGGATGATCAGTTGTGCAAGGGGAATTTAGTGGCGTCCGACGAGTCGGACTGTCGGGATGTCGGGAAAGGGCTGTGTGGATCACGTCGTCGATCGTATCGTCGCTCATGATTGCATTTTGTGAGTTCTGATTGCACAGGCTCATAGCGGATCCGCTATCCGCTAGCGCGCACACGTTGGGGACTCCTCCTCACCGCGCGTCGTCACACACAATTGACAATTTTCGACGACGAATACATCAGTACATACACGACCATTCGTGTTTCGAGAGAGGTGGCGAAAAAGGGTTTTTTTTTTTTTAATTAAACTTGCCCCGGATTCGGATTTTATTCGAGACCTCGAGACGCACCCGATAATTATTGGAAAATCATTCGTAGAAAGTTATTCGTGCTTTCGTTGGGTTTTTCGTTATCTCGTAACTGCGTTGCCGCAATGGAATTCTGAAATTTTTATCTTTCTATTCGGTTTGGTTTTTTTTTCTTTCATAATTAATGTCTTTTGAATGAAAGAAAAAAAGATTTTGTCAAAGGTTCGAGCACGAGTCGTCACTTGTGTATGGCTAATGAACCCCAGTTCGGTTGAATTTACGCAACTGTGTGAGTGAGGCGCTGACGCACGCGTTAATCGTTAGGGAGAAACTCAGCGAAATTCTTATCGAATTTTTCGATCGCCCATTCGAATACACGCGTCACCGATCGTTAAATCCTTCAAAATGTTTGGACATTATTCAAAACATTGCACCTGCACAAAAATTCGCACCAGGTTGTTGTTCTTGTTGTTCTTTTCGAAGGATTTGAAAATATTGAAATTTCACATTTTCATTTCGTTACATAAAAATGAATAATATTATACGATTCGATCCAAGTAACGTAATTTGCAATTTAATAATCTGAATGAATAAAAGAATTAATATTTAATAAAATTTAAAATCATGAAAATTGATTTTCTTATGAATCCCTTGAAGGAAAACAAAGATTCGGTGATCTCACAGGGCGTGGGCCGACGCTCTGTGAGGTTTCAAAATTATTGTTTCCGTTCGGGGAATTAAGGAAAAAAGGAATTGAAAAAAAAGGGGAACTTTGTTGGTTTTGGTTAATTTTTACTTGTTCAATTGTAAATAATAATTGTTATATAGGTGCAACATAATCATGAATATGCAAAGTTGTGAGAAATTCAGTCGAATGCTTCATACATACATATATATATAAATATTCATCACATGATGTTTGTATACCTTTTTAGTCACCCCGAATTCGATAATCCGCCGCTTCTTTCCTTATCATCGAACAATTTTCATAAACTCGTTGAGAAGTTTCGTTTGCCCGAATGAACAACGACGAATCCACAGATATCAATAGCCCGCCTCGTGTCGAGTGTCAAACGTCATCGGAAAAGCTTCCACCTTTAATTCCGCGTTATCGTTCGCAATTGAAAACTCCGGAAAAGGTTGGTGTATATCCGAACGGTTGCATCATTCGTACGTTGTTATCACACTTTGGTCGTGGGTCGTAACGAACCACGATTGTGTCTAGTCGGTATCAATTGTCCTTGCCTCGGACAATCCGTCAACGCGTTATCGATCATCTTATCGGTAACTTCATCGTAATTATATTCATTCGGAAAACAACAACAACAACAACAACAACAACAACAATAATAACAATTAACAAACAAAATTTGAAATTTTTTAATTTCAGTCTTATAATTGAGAGAATCAATTGTTCGAATGAAAATACTTTTTTTTTTATTTTCTTATTTTTTTGTTTTTGATAATTTCGTACAATTTGATACAAATGAGTAAATGATATTGGTTTAATGATAACCGGTCGCGTGAATGGTTGTGGACAGCACGTGTTGAACAAACGACGTACCGTCTGTGACTGACATTCGACGACAGTACGACACGTGGCGTTCGGAACCGAACCGACCCGCGCCTGTGACCCAGTCCCACGGACTGTGATATCAGGGACAACCGATGGGTTCGCTCCCCCGCACCTCCCCTCCCCCAACGCCCTCTGCCGCTCATCCACCGCCACTACCGTCACCGCGAACCCTGACCTTACTGTGCAGCAGCAGAAGCAGCAGCATGGCAGGGTGGGAGCTCGACATTATGGATCGAACGTCTTTCGAACACGTGCGTTGTTGAAAACCCGCCGCCCCGTCGTACCGGGATCTGTCATATCAAAGATTTATCACGTTTTTATGAAAAAAATAATATATATATTTATTATTATAAAATAAATTAATAATGGGTTTCGACGAGACAATTTGACGATTGATCAATCAATTTCCGACCATATGTTTTTTTCTTCATAATTACGTTTGGGGATACTTTTCAGTGTGACATTTATACGTTTGAATTTTACCGAGAAATTGGAATGTTATACAACCACTGATAAATATTTATTTTCAAGTTTTAGGGCTAACGAAAATTTCTCTATGACGAAAGCCCAATGAGTCGATAAGAAACGCTTTCGTATCGTCGATGACTTGGAAAGAACAAGACAACTTGACGGTGGTGGCATTTGGCATTTGGCATTGATAAATAATTGAAAATAGCGATAAATGAAAATTCAACGAGTCGTTAACGACGGCAGACCGCTAATCGAAATCACGTTGAACAACACGTCCGATAAATAAATTTCGCCGTATCTCACGTTTTTGTAATCGTTGGCGAGAATCGCGAGTAAAGTGTTGGGGAAAGAAAAAAAGCGACAATGGCTGATAAGATGGACGATGGAATTGGACGTTAAGATTGTAGAAAGTATAAGCTCGAAGACGACGAGTTGTACTATCAAAATAGATTTGTTTTTAATATAACATTATTCATTCGCATTCACAGTTGACGTAGCAATATTGTACAAGAGGTAATCGTATATCTTCGTTCCCATCGGTAATAATTATTATTTATACACACACACACACGCATATACAAATGTATATATCATATCAGAGTGGTCCTTAGCAAGGTTTATTTATTAATTAAAATTCTAACGCTCCCCCACACAGGTTCCAAAAAATGTTTTTCAAATGTTCGCCAAGTCCCCCCAACCTATTTCAATATTTTTCATTCTTTGAAATGTTTATCGCGAGTTTATATTTATCAATATGCTTGTTTCATCGGAATGATGCGTACACTTGACTTAACAAATATATGCTAATCACCGACAACAAAATGGCGGAACTGATGTTGTTACGACCACTCTGATATAAATTCGCAGTACAATTGAATTACGAATATTGTCGAAGCTTCTGTAAAACAATGAGGGGGCTTGAAAATATATATATTATCGAAATCAATTTTAAAAAATATATCTATATATATATGTATATAATTTACGTATGTTTCAAGGGAAGTCGAAGGAAAAGGTCGAACGACGTTTCTCGAGATTCGACGAAACGAAAAAAAAACAAAAAAAAGAAAGAAAAGTTAATTAGTAACGCAACGAGTAAATAAAATAATTAAAAATATGGACGACGTTTACACGTCTGAGAATTTATTTCTTCGTGAGACCCATTTTAGGCCGTTAATCTCTTAGCGATTTTTTTTACGTATTTCGTCGTACCGGGTGTACAAAAAACACCGAGCAACGTGGACGACGAAAGCCTCTGGGCGAGTATTCAATCACGTACGAGATTGCTTGTCCTCTGTCTCAATGTGTGTGTGTGTTTTTTTTCAATTTTCCATGGAAATTATTGAGACAATCGCACGTTCGAGCATCTAACTATAACGTAAAAACGACGTCAAGATTCGCGACTCAAAATTATTTTCAGATCTTCGGGCAGTGTTTTCGTTATGTCGTCTATGCGTTCGCACAACATGTCGCGAACCGAATTTGTAATGGGTACATCGTCGTCGTAACTCTTCTCGAGCTTCTGACGTATTCGTAGAATCATGTCGACCACCTCGACCTCCTGTTTGTCTTGCACCCACGTTTTCAAGTCCTGGAATGATAAAATAAATATTATCATTATTATTATTATTATTATTATTATTATTATTTTCAATAATGATTGTTGAGTAATTGAAATGTCGGTACCGCCTGGGACAGAGCTTCGAGCTGTATGGCTTGCAACTTTTGCGTGAGTTCCGTGTATCTCGAATGAAACCATCCGGAAAAATTTGGCGATCGGAAGAATCTTCTGTACAAACCGACCCAATCGCCCTTTATGCCTGTGGTCAGTTGGGGACCCGCGGTACTCAACGTTGCCAAAAAATCGTCTGGATTGAATAATTGTGGAATCGGTGTTGCCTGCAATTTATTTAATTTATTCGATTCATCATATTTCAATGATTTTTTTTTTTTATAAATAAATTTTATTCAAACCTGAAAATTCGGGAGAATGGGGGAAAAAAAAGGTTTACCTTAAAGGGCGATATGTCTTTTTGGAATGGCATGAGACTGGCTACGTATCGTTCGAGTGGTATCATGAAGCTCTCGGTGAGTTCCATCAAATGTCGTTTCAACAAAGCCGTTTGCACTTCTCTCGGCCGTTTCGTTTGCGTTCCGCGCAATAATTTTTTCAATATCGCCTTGTCCTTGTGTAAAAACGGTTTGTACTGCGTGTAAACACCGGGTTTTGAATCGAGAACTTTCAGATTCTCCGCACGTTTTATTCGATATTTTTGGCCCTCTGAAAAAAAAATATATAGTTGTTTAAAAATCATGAAAACAAATGTGGATGCTGGAACCCCTGTATCATCATTACAAACGGGTGGAGAAACTAACCGACGGTCGCGCTTTCGCTTATTCGTATGATGTGGGGCCAGGTTTGAAGAGTTTTCGCGAAAAATGGATTGGTCACACCGAGAATGATCGCGGGTGGTGTTGGAGCATCCGTCGTGTATTCCTTGAACTCGGAATCGTGAATGGTGAAGTACGGACGATAATCGGCACAATATTTCAGTGGAGCGATGGTCCTGATAAATGAGAGAAAAACAAAACCAAAAAAAAACATTCAAAGCCCTTGATCGATTTATTGAAATATTGATATATAATGAAAAAATAATAGTTTTTACTTACGCCACAAGGGCCTGAACCATTTCCGCGCAGATGGTGGGTGAAGTGGCCATCACGACAATGGGTTCGCTGAGCAAAACGAGTTCCCAAAGCAGATGAACGTGACTCACCACGCTGCCCAAACTTCTGAACATGTCGCCCTCGAACGCAGACGTGAGAATCAATCGTCTGAGCGTACGTTTGTTCGCCGCGTGATCCAACGCGCTTACCGATGGTACATTGGCTTTGTAATTTTTGTTCGGAATGTATGTCTGTGGCAATAAATAATTACGTTAACTCCATTTTTTCTTTCTTTCTTTCTTTCTTTCTGTGGTGATTAAGTGGGAAATGTAAACAGACTTGAAACAACACTCCGATCAGAGGCAAGTGAATCGTTTGTCCGGGAATCGGCGGCGGCCACTGATCGATCTCACGAATCGCGACTTCCATAACCGCCGATCCGGAATCGAAAAATTCCGGTGCGATAAGAGCGGTTATTTCGCTGAATAAATTCACGAACGGCAGTTTTGACATTATCACCACGCTCTGAAAAAAAAAAAAAAAAAGGAAACAAAATAAAAAAAAAAATTATTTTTTGAAATATTATTTTGAAAGGATGTGCGGAAGAAAATTTGTACAACCTTCTGGAAGTATCCTCGAGGCAGTGTCTTGTCTTTGACTTGACGAAAATAAACGTATCCCCAATAATGATCGTTGTCGGATTGCAAAAAAGTAGCCGACTTTCTGTCGTAATCTCTGAGAGCCTGAGAATGTTCGACCGGAAGTTTGTTCCGTCTTATTCTCATGTGATAGCGAGTGTCCCCCATGCATCCCGAATTGGAATCGGGAAAAGCCAGATAACACACGTTCGATCTTTCCTGCTCCGACAATTTCACATGATTCGGATAGATGGCCTGGAAAGAAAAAAACGACAAAATTTATCATAATAATTATAGAACAAATTGATCTGTCTAAAAAACTTGATCGGAAATTAATGTTATTTCACCTCCACAGCCTGTCCGAGTTCCAGATCGAAGGTAACGACGCATATGCAGTGCATCCAATTGCCAAAGTTTTCCCATTTCTTTCTCACCATCTTGGTCGCTACGTCCCTGCCGCTTCCACCATTATTTTCCAAAGCGGAAGCTACCGACATGGTTCACCATCACTTTCGTTCGACCGCTAAAACTTTTTTTTTTTATTTCCCAGCTACCGCATCGTAGTTGTCTTTCGAAATCTCTCACAATCTCATCGCGCCATTCTCGTTCCAACAAAAATTTACGTATTTTTCATCTACCAACGATATTCGACCATCTTACCCTACTTCGTTTGGGCCCCTACTTTCACAGTTGGACTACGGTCAAAAAGCAGATGTGATTTGTGTCGATCGGTGTGTTATTTATATTATACGAGGAAGCTCACCGTCATTGGCAATTGGCTATTCCCAAATTTCTAACGATCATCGACGCCTCTTTCAAAAACCCATTCATACATACGTATTGTACTTATATATGTAATTTGTATTCAACTAACGCGCAATAACAAACAATTTTTTTTTATAACAATAATCCGGGAATTTCAGTGAAGTAACGCGGTTTGTCTCTTTCTGCGATGCACCTCGATGGGATCCATCGGTAAACAGGATCTCAGTGGGACGACAAAAAACGGGAAACTTTTCATAATTTTTCCTTCAACTTTCTTTTCACTCTCTAAATCAGGTTTCTAAATCAGGTTAACGTAGAAATTCTTTGAATCAAGATTCAACTATAATTCAATAAATCCTTCACTTCTAAGCTGTTGAACACTGTTTACTATGTATATATTTCCCCAATATTTTGAAGTGAATTGAAACTGAAACATGAATATATATATATATATATATATATTTATAGATATATGGCAATCGTCACTTGTCGAAAGGTCTTATGACAACATCGACGTGCTCTGATTTACGTAAATCACACCGCACGTACGTCAAAATGGTCGAAGTGTCTCAAACGTCTAACGATCATAACCTCACAAACGCGCCAATCACTGATTTCCACATCTTCAAAGTAACATCGATGAAAAATCCGATTCTCTTTTTTTTTCAATTTTCTGTTGTTTTCATTTGACTCGTTTTATTTTTTTGTCCTCTTTTTTCACTTATTTCTGCGTTGTGATGGATCGTTTGGTTGTGATCGCAAACGCCATTATGTCCGACGTAATTGTTTACATTCCATTGTCGCGTAAATCAGTGTGGATTGTGGTGGGAAAGATTTTTTGGCACGATTTGTTTAGCGGCTGATGGAATTGGAATATAGCGAGATGAATAGTCGCTGGAAGGAGTGGGGGGCACACGGAATCGGAAAGGTGCGGGTTGGGGGCGGCGGGAGGGGGGCACGGGGGAAGAAACGCGTATGCACAAACGACCCGCATCTTTGGGGGGCCAAACAGCTGGTTGGAATCTGGAAAAGCTTTCCCCAATGCGGAATGTTGGTTGTCCCTCCCCTCCATGTCCGTAGTCGTATATGTGGTATATATACAGGTCGGGAAACGAGTGTGGTGGGGGTTGTCGGTTGGCGTCGCGACATCTGGCGAAGGGGCATCGAGGCATCGATGCGGTTTAGATCGACGTTGATCGATACATCGATTCGACTAATCTCGCGGGAGGATGATTGGCGCAAGGCGCAGGCGCGGATCAGGGACGCTGAGACAATTACTTTTCCGTTTCAATCACGATTCCAATTTTGGGAGCTCGTTAAGCTCGTTCGATGGAAATAAATATCTTAAATGAAAGTATCACGCAAACCCAATGATCGTTGGTATTTTTACATTCTCGCGAATTGTACAATTCGAGAAAACGTAAATCGGATGTTCGGGGCTGTCGGCGCGCGCAGATTAGGCGGCTGTTTGTAACGGTCATCCGCGGCAGTACGTTGCGTCGGTCCCCGTTGGAAGGATGGGTAATTGTATCGAAAGCTTATTTGGTTGGATTATCAAAATTTATGCCAAAATGATGGATCGAAGGAAATTACAGATCCGATCGCACTTTTAACAATATTTTTGGGTCTGCTGATAATAATAATGCGGTCGATGGGTCGGTTTGCAAAATAGCATAGCCGAGATCGAAATGGGGGGGTGGGCAATTGACCAAACAGCATCCGACGCCATTTTGTGATGCATTCGATTCTTTATTCGGCTTTTTGTCATTCAATAATTTGCTTTCGTGTGTGTGTAACAAATTGTTTTTTTTTCTTTTTTTTTTTTTTACAATGCAATAAAGTAGATTCGACGAAAAGGTCGGGCGCGTTGAATCAGTGAAAAAACATTCGAGTAAAGCAAAAAAGATTATTCGAAAATAAAGGTCAATCTGTAAAAATAAGTAATTGAGGTTATTTGGTGATTTAGTGTGTGTTTGTGTGTGAAAAAAGAGCGGACATCGAGATATATCGACGATGGATCGTCGTCTTTCAAATCGCCAGGTCCGGAGTCGATCGAAGCGGGTGCAGGACTCTTGTCATCGGTCGGTAAGTAGATTTTTCAGTACTACTCAACACCCTGTCGATAAAAACGTTACGATGCACAGTTGGCAATCAAGACATTTGTTCGTGCACATATTTTTCGAACGACGATACGGCAGATACTTTTTTTCGTCATATGCGTGACAGAGTTTTCGTTACCGACCTAGTCGTGACGCATTTTATTTCATTTCGGGATTAAAATAATTTTTTTTTCTTTTCGTTTCTTCGGTCTATTTCACGGTGAAAACGAGTTTATGCGTTTTAAAAGCAACAACGCGGATCCTTCGGACAAAAGCTTCCTTCGCCCGAGGCGTTTGACGATAACTCTCGTGAGCGCACCGTGTGTGGGCGTGGAAAATAAATTTCCGTTATCGCCAACGTAGGACTGTAATACGCGCTGCTCGTGTCTCGGTCGAATGAAATAATATTGCAAATCATCCGGATATCGCATACTTTACCTCAAACATAAATTTCCACTGTCAAACAAAAACGAAACGAAAAATTTGAACCAAATTATTTCACACGAATCACGCAAGTGGACATTCGGAAAAAAAAAAGTTTGCTATTCAAAGAGGAACAGATTGGACGTTGATCGGATGAGGCATTTAAACAATTTTTTTATTTCATTAATTTTTTTTAATTTTTTATTTTCATATATTGTTTTTTTTATACATATATAATCATTTATGTCAGAATCACTGAATATCGGTTAGTTCTGGCCATTTTCGGCAGACGTCGAATTATTACATATCCACAATGAATTTCACAATAACATCATAATTTCTTATATCTTCATAATTCTTTTTGTTCATTGTTTGTTTTCTTTTTTTTTTTGGTTTCTTCCTGTTTTTGTTTTGATGGCATTACATCGATCGTTCATCACTTGTTATTCGGTTATTTGTAGGTATAAGTTGTCCGTATTTTGTTGTTGTTGCTGTTGCTGTTGTTGTTTTATTATCTTTTTTTTTTTTTGCATCATTATCATTCATTATAGTAAAATATACACATAATTCATATTTATTCGTGATGATAATAATATCGTTATTGATATAACGTATCGACTTTTTAAATATCAACAATTGCAAGCTATCTATATCGTAATCCTTTCATTCGTTCTTGACCAACTGTTTTTTTTTCTTTTTCCTTTTCTTCATTTTTTTTCTGTTGTTTGCTTCGACGATGTAGCGAAACAAAATTTCGTACCTCGCGAAACAAGCTCGACTATATCGATCATCATTCAATTCGAAATCGACGATTGGTTGACACATAATTTTTTCGAGTTAATGATCAAACAATATACAATATATATATTCGTTTAGCGGAAGTCACGTTTGCGATACTTAATTGCTAATAAAAAAGAAATTAAATTTAAACGAAAAAAAAAAAATTTTAGTTAAAACGATGTATCGAACAATCCCCCATAAATCTTCGTCACTTCGGAACGAAGTTAACATCGTGAGCTCGCCATCGTAACATCTCAGAATTGTAATTTTTTTTTTTTTTTTCAATTTTTACCCAATATTGTTGTCTCAATGCGATCTTTTCAATTGTCATCACACAATCATTATTCCGACAATTTCAAGGGCCTCCACACGTGTCTCGTGTCTTTTTTTTTCTTTTCATTCGTAAAATTTATATTCATAATTATTTACGAGGGTTTTTTTCTGGGTGGGATAGTTTCGCCGAGGGTTGGGAATGGGATGGGAGGGTAGGGTCATAAGATTGACATGTAGACTTTTTGAATTATGGAAATTCAATTGATTGTATCATTGTACACGGTTGAACGATGGCTTTAGTTTTAATTGAACTATGAAATTGGACTATCACCAACGCGTGTTGATTCGATTTTTTTTTGGTGGAATCGCGTTCAATCGACACGTGTATCGATATAATTATACATCGGCCGTGTGAGCAGTCTTTATATGGAACAAGGAAATATACATAAATAACCAAACTTAACGATTAATGAGTTTTTTTTTTTTTTTTTATTTATTTTATTTTAGTTTCATATTATGATTATTATTATTATTATTATTATTATATTTATTTAAATTTAAATTTTCAAATTGGAAATTCACGGGAAAAATTGATAATCGAATAAAGTTGATCACGAATTTCGCCGTTACCACGGTTTTATCGATTGTTATTTAATTTTTGTGTGGGGTTTTCTTTTGTTTTTCTATATTTGGAGGGACCACGACGAGTGCAATTGTGATTAGGGTTCATTGAAATAAAAATAAATAAAGAGATCGAAGCTCCTGACAATTTTTTTTTTCATCCAATTATTTTTTAATTCAACGCATGAGAAACGTTTGAATCGAAATAAATAAATAAAATAGATGTTTAATTGCGATTGCAATATTATTCGTTGGATTCTCATGAGATAAGAATAATTGTGAAAATAAGTTTGGATAATCACGTGGCCTCCCCGGCTCTTTCTCGACGAATCGTAATTCTAAACGTTTAGACCGTTATAATGACAATGATAATCGATTATTTTTTGTAACAGACGAATTCGTGAAAATTCGTGAAATTGTTTATGTCGAATCGTAAGCAGTCGCGATTAATGATTATTTCAACGACGACGGTGATGAACATCCGGTCGATCCCACTCGTCCGGTTTTCGGACGAACCGGTTGATAATCCGTCGTTAAAGATTGTCATCGGCTCTCTCGTGCATTATCCACTCCATCTTTCTCTCTCAATCTCTCTCTCTCTCTCTCTCTCTCTCTCTCTCTCTCGCCCTCTTTCCCTCTCTCCTTCTTTCTATCTCACAAGAAATTAAAAAAAAAAAAAAAAAAACAACGAAAGAAGAAAAGAAAACTCCGATAACTTCATACAACGAATTGCAGCACACGTTCTCATTAATAATTATTTGACTTTTGCCCATATTGAGATTGAACTTTATTCACGATGTACGAACTTTATTATTAATATTATTATTATTTTTTTTTCTTCAAATTTTCTTCCTCGAGCACTGGAACCGCTTCTTTCGACGCAAGCCGCTTCCGACTTTCTTTTGTCTCTTTTTTTTTGGTTTTTGTTTTATGTTCTTATTTTTTAAATATTTTTTTTTGCCGACGTGAGACTGTAATCTTATATATCTAGATAAGCAGGTACATAGACAGGTCTTTTCGAGAGTTTGTGTGTGTGTGTGTTTTTTTGTTGTTTTCCAAAATCCGATGAAAACCATCGAACTGGGCATACGCTCAAAAATGCATCGGACATCGAAATTCGACAGACATTACGTCACGATAACACGTTTTTTTTTCTTCATTGGAGAACACTGTATGAACATTCAAATGGGGATCGGTGTCTTTAAAGTTTCAAATTAACGTGACAATTAATAAACAAAAAAAAAAATTATAAATGCATAATTCGATGATTAATAATTATTAATAAATTTGAAGAAGGAATGTGTCTGAGGACATCGAAGTTGAGTCGAAAAATACAGTTTTCGTATATTTTTAATTTTTTTTTTCTTTTAGAAATTTATTTCTGAATGGCCCGAAGGACCTTTAGGAATTTTCGTAGCCTCCTACACAACCGTCGTATTTATTTTTACCTCTCATTATTATTTTATTTTGGCTTGTCCATTGTAATTATTTCTATGAATTATTAGGCATACCATTGATCTATGAATTTATTCATTTATTCATTTTTCTTTCATTTCTTCTTGTTCGCTTATCGGCTAACGTACTTTCGTCGAACAAACATTAATTTTTTTTCCGAATTATCACGTGACAGTTTTGAATAATTACGAATTTATCGTTTCATCTCGAAGATTTTTGCACGAATAAAACGATGGACTTGGCCGATCTTGTCGAATCGAACTGTTACGAAAATTTGAAACTTCACGACGTAGCCGTGTTCACACAAGCGGCGTGGTTTATCGACAATTCGAAGGATATTATTACACGTGAAACGAACACCCTGTGTGATGCGATAGGCCGGTCATCTTTACAATTTTCAATTTTACGACAATTTTCACGCTCACGATAAAACGAATTGAATGAATTTTGGGGAAAAAAAACGGATTAAAGACGTGAATTTAAAAAGGCCTTGAGCTTATTGTTGATTTCGAAAATATTGTCGAGATCAACATGGACCAATTTCGCACGTTAATAGTGTAATCGATCATACGATTAGATTTTTTCCAAACTCAATAAATAAATGAAAATAATAAATAAATAAATAACATTGAAAAAATGTAAATCGACTAATAATGAAAAAATAACATGTTCAAGAATAACGCGAGAAAAGAATCAGCTCGCACGTGATCAAGTCCATGATCAGTGTGACGAAGAGCGAGCACATTATAAATTCCAACAAATCAATATCATAGGCCAGCTGTATTTTTATTTATTTTTTTTTCTCATTTTTTCTCATTCGCTTTTTTTTGAATATTTTTTAAAAATCCTAATCCGAGAAAGGAATCAACACCACAATTGACAGTATCGATTAATCGCCGTTGTAACCATTGTGTCGTGTCGTCACACATGACTCACACACATCCAAACACTCACACGCAATGAATACACAATAATTGTATGAAAAAAAAAATAATAATAATAATAATGATAATAAAACATTATGAGAATCGTCGAATGGAAATTTTTAGACAAATAGATATATATATACATTTATTTTCAAATTTGCATTGTTATTGATATTATTTTTTTGTTACTCGTCGAGCAACGACGACGTTGGTGAGTAACACAATCTCGAGATCTCTCGACTGTGCAGTTGACGACACAGAGGCGATGGGCCTTTTTCGAAGCCCGGGGGTCGAAACGACTGCCCCCATTGCACCAGCTCACAGTTTATTGACAAATAAATGAAAAAAAAAAAAAAATTAATCAAATATTATTGATCAATGTCAAGAAAATGGAAAAGCAATATTATGATTATTCACAGCTCTATCGGTCTAACTTAGTCGCACTTTTATTTTTATTAAACATATTTTTTTCGTTTTTTTTTTTTTTTCACCCCCTTTGGTCGGGCTCACCGAGCGCTAGCCCCACCCCTCCGGGGATTTCTCACACGCATTCGACAATTTATTCACAATCAATCCGCGCCACATCCGCACTCGTTTCTCACGATTTCTCGATCGGTTATCATTCCCATCGTTTATTACGCTAAACTTTCTTCGATCAAAAACAAAACTTGTATGATTCGGAGATCTCGTGGCTCGAGAGACTTTGAGACGCCGATGGTAAACTACATTCTGAAACATATACACACACACCCATATATATATATATATATACATATATATACATGGGTGTCTTTCTATTTTGTTCTTTATTTATTTTATTTATATATATTTATATATTTTTTTATTCCTCCATTTGTTTAATATATACCAAAGATATATGTACTATAGTCTGAAACTTATATATGCTCTATCTCTCCCTCACTCTCTCGCTCGCTCACGCTTTCGTGTTTGCTTATTTTTCATTCTCGTTAAATATATTATTCATCAGTATTCATTCCTTCCCACATTTCCTCGGATTTTTAATTTTTCAATTTTCAAATTATTTTCCAAACTCCTTGATTTTTTTTTCTCCATTTTCCCAGAGACGTGTGTCAATTTTCTTTCGTCGTGAGTTTGAGTAAAATCCGTCGTTGTGGATTCGACGATCCGATCGACGAGATTTTCTCCACGTCGAGCTTACATCGATCGATATTCGGATCTCGCTTATGCAACTAATACCTATTCTATTTATTCATTCATTTTTTATTTTTCGTATTATTCTGGTTTTTTTTTTTTATTTTCTATTTTCTATCATCGTCGCCGGGGACGGGGAGGGGGATAACTTAACTCTCGTAAGTACTTAACGATTTTATCTCGAATTATAATTTTTTATGCGATCGTACGAACGTTATTAACGGGCGCGTATTTTTTATGGGTTTAAAAAAAAAAAAATTTTTTTAAATTAATCGATTGGGTTTTTTGCGATCGGTAGATAGTCTAACATCTCTTTTTTCTCATTACCGTTCCACGTCTATCTTTCTCTCTCTCTCTTTTTATCCGTTATCGTGGTAATTTTTTTATTTTAGCAATTTGCACCAATGTAAAATGATGGCGTAACGAAATTTGAATGACGGACACGTCGACGATACGCAATGTTCACATCTAATGACAATCAGCCAAGTGCTACTCGATAAAAGTAAATATGGCGAGGAAAGTAGGGCTGTGGTTGGGGGGGATATGAGGATTTACGGTTGGGGGTAGCTAGCAGCTATAGTTTTCCGGGGAACGAGGTATGTAGTAATTCGAGGATGAGGGAAGGACGGGATCGGGGTGATGGTTAAAGGACGTATGTATTGTCGTATGTATATAATTAGGACATGTATGCACATACCGTGTACACTCGGTGTCAGTCTGTATAATCAGTCAGAAGATGCGTCGGGCGATCGAAAAACTGTCGGCGATTTGTCAATTACGAATTTTCGAAAATTCATCATCGTCGTAAAAACGGCAATAGAAAAGCAAATGAAAAGAATTAATAGATAAACAGCAAAGCTGGTTTCCGAAGCAAAAAGAAAAAAAATAATCAGTCAAGTAGCGTGTTGGGCACGCACGTGATGATAGAGGGTTCCGTGGTAATTCTATAGTAGTAGGTATAATTCGTAATTCCATAGTAGTTAAATAATTTCGAGTTCACTTTTCAATCTGTGGGAGCGGTGTCAAATTTCAATTAGACGCTCGAATTTCACAATGTTCCTACACTTATACGGAACCCTAAAAAAATCAATTTTTTATTCGAACTCTCTCTCTCTCTCTCTCTCTCTCTCTCTCTCGCGGTTTGCAACTACGTTTTTTTATGACACAAGATGAACATTTTTTAATCGAAATGGTGCTTCGATGAGCCCGACGTCGAACGACGGAAAATGTTAGGGACGATTTAAAAAAATTAATTATTATAATTATTTTTTTTTATTTTGAGGAAGCGTCGAAGCATCGGCGCTTTCTCGATCGCGATACTTAATAATAGTGAAATTCGCGAGTGACATATCGCTTGACAGTTTTCCATCGCGATGACGGCCGAACAGCTAATCCTACAACAAGCTAAACTCAATAACAATAATTATACCAATAAAAACACAGTCAACATTACTTTTTTCTTGTCTCGACATTGTACAAGCATTATCATCGTCTTTTTCATTGTTTTTCATTATTTTTTTCCATATACATATTTTTTTGTGTTTTTACTTTCGTTTCTTTTTTTTTTTTTTTTTTAATGCCGGTTTTCGAAATTTGTTACTAAAAAATTAAATTCTTCGATTTCGACAAAAAAAAAACCCGAAGATAATGAAAAAAAAAGAAAAAAATGGATGTATTGAAATAAAGTTACAATCGTTCGTAGTTATCAATCGTTTCGAGTGAAAAAAACATAGAAAATTATACGAAACGATTCTTGCTGCAGATACGCAATTACACGAGAGGGCGGAAACGGGATTATCATTATTGTTTCTTTCTCTCCCTCTCTCTCTCTCTATTTTCTTTTTTTCTATTCTCTCAGCCTTCGATGGCTCTACGACCTAATAGTATACGACGAGAGACTGTAACGTCGGGCTTACAACTCAATATTACTTAACGAATAATTTACAATTTTTATTTATTCATTCATTTTTAGTGCATGTCGCGAGATGCATTTTTTTTCATTATTTTCGGTTTGATCTTGTCTTTCTTCGTTTAATTATCTTTATGTTGTTTTCTGTTGTATTTTTTTTCAGTCTAGGCTGGTGCGCGTTTCGTGGTATTGGATAATAATAATAATAATAATAATAATAATAATAATAATAATAATAATAATAATAATAAAACTTGAAACATAATCAATGAGCTCGTGTGTTTGCAAAAATCGAATTACGAACGTGGAAAGCTTTTATTCACAAGCCTTTGTGGTGGATACGATAAAATTGTAAAAAAAAAAATCTACGTTTAAAAAACATTTCCCACTACATTTTCCCACACTCGTGTGTATCGTGACAACTCAAACGTATCGTTCGACCGATAAAAGCTTTCCCAAACGTCTCAACTTCCATAAATTCTTTTTTGGTTGAACAAAATTCAAATGAAAAAAACATTTTTGAATAACAAAAAATAAAGGAAACGAAAAAAAAAAAAAAATGACAGTCCAGCATCCAAGTGGATTAATGTCACGAACGAATGAATATGAGTAATCGTTTAATCATTATCATGTTCAAGGGGGGGGCATTTCGATTCGTGATTCCAATTTATCGACGAAACAGATGACGCAGAAAAAAAAGAGGAATAATCCATCTCACATTGGACTTGGATATATATATATATATATATATATATATATATATATGGACGAGAATATGCCCCAGACACAGACGCGTTATGCACATGTGCATAACGTGGCGATTACGTTCAAGGTCCGGGCAGGAGTGGGGAAAATAACGGGGGGTCGGGGGTGGGTTTGCTAGCAGCTTGACAAGGCCAATAAAAGAGATTAGATGGCGGAATGACGTATGTTACATCACCGCCCCCTTTGGGGGGTGGGGGGAGGGCCAAGGACGGAGGAGCGCCGAAGAGGGTGGAAGCAGGAAGAGAAGAAAAACAAAATATAGATATATAATATATATATATATATATAATATATGTATTATATAGATATAATATATTAACGTGGCTCGTGTGCGCACACCTTTACTCGTAAGAAGGGTAGGGTCGCGTGGGTTCTGTGACGTATCGCGATGGCGCCCCACACCCCCCCCCCCCCCCCCCCCACACACACGCATAAAGAGAAGATGACGAGCCGACCGTCGTGCCATCGCTCGTTCGTTCTTACACGATGGACATTCCGGGCGAAAACCGAAAGATTGCAGAAAAATAAAAAAGAGATGGCGGGGAGATGAGAAAAAGAGACAGAAAACGGAGGAGAGAGAGAGAGAGAGAAAATGTATAAATTAAATAAATTAAATAAATATAGTTACAAGGATTTGTAAAAGAGTGAGAGAGACGGAAGTTTTCGTGATTCTACGGGGAATCAATAAAGCAATACAATAATAATAAAACAATCTATTCAAACAAATATAGGGAAAAAATTAGAGGCCAGTTAGCCTCGATGACGGAGCTCGTAAGATTTTGTGGCAAAGGTGCATGAATTTGAAAAAAAATAGGTGACTGGCCGACCGCACCCGGAAATGCACCCTCTCTTTCTCTCTCTCTCTCTCTCTCTCTCTCTGATTTTCTATCTGGTCGTACCGACAGAGATATAGTCTGAAGATGAAATGGTGGACACAGACAGACGGAACGCGATGACACATTGCCGATTGACCAGACAGCCTTGCACGTACGTGATTTCGCGGCTGGTAGGTCACTCGCGAGTGACTCGGGAACGCGCGCAACTTTGTACGACACGTATAATAACCATCGAGTCGAAAAGCCTTGCTCTCTCTCTCCCGACGGCTTTTCTCCGGCCGCTGCGCCCCGAGACCTAGATCTCGGAGACGGGGTCATTGACCTCTATGTACAGCTTTACATATGTACCCCCTATCTCTCTCTCTCTCTCTCTCACACTATTTTTCCATCCTTCTCCGCGGCGGTTATTCCCTCACAGCCTAGACCCACCCTCTCGCGGTTCGCTCCGCACGTCCCCGGGGAAACCCGTCGCCATTCGCGAGGAAGCACATCATTACTTTCGACCGAGCCGCGAAACCTTTTTTCTTCTTTCTTTCTTCCGCTATGATGTTGCAACCGGATGGTAGCTTCTCGTGAGATCCTCGCCTCGGCCAATATAGACTCGTCGTCTCGTCTCTCTTTCTCTTGCTCTTTTAACCCTTTCCACCCTCGCCCTCGGTCTTTCTCCCGGCTCTCATGCTCGTTGCAAACTTCCGGGGGGGTTTTTTTTCTGTTTTTTTTTTCGCAACACGGCCGAAAGGGCTGGCCGACTGTATTTCAAATTATCCTCTTTGCGAGAGAGGCCGGATTGAAGAAACGTGCGAGAGAAAGAGGAAGGTTGGTACGAGGCAGAGAGAGAGAGAGAGAGAGAGAGAGAGAGTGAGAGGGAGAATGTCGCGATGGGCTTAAGCGAGTTTTAAACTCTCGTGAATGTTATCGAGGACAAGCGAAGGAGAGAGAAGGTGGTCGGTTATCCGTGGAGCTCAAAACGACTTTTCGCAACTGGCTCCTCTCGCTCCCTCGACACACTTGGCTTGGGCTCTCTCGACGTTCCATGAACTCGCCATATAAATCCTGGCATCTTTTTCTTTTTTTTTTCTTTTTTTTTTTCAATATTATTTATTGTTATTGTTGTTGTGCTATATAGTTTTTCTCATCCTGTTTTTTGTTTTGTTTTTATACGTTGTATGTCACTTGTGCCAAGTTATACGGCGCGTCGCGACGATTGCGGGGGTGAAAGGGGTCTCGAAGAATATGGGAATCGGTATGGGAAAGTCGGGGGACGCGAGCTCGACGCTTTTCCGGAAACTCGTATCACGACCGAAATTCTTTCTCTCTGTTTCTCTCTGTTTCTCTCTGTCGTTTCGTCTTCAACCCTTTAGGCTCGAGTTCGCCTTGTCTATTTCCGGTGTTCCGGGTTACATAACTCTATCCGGTTTATTCTCCCGTGAAGCGTCTTGCAAAATGATAATAATAATAATAATAATAATAATAATAGCATTTTAGTTGTATTTTCTGGTCTTTTGCGGTTTTTTTATTTTTCGCGTACTTCTTCTCTGTGAAGATGATAAATAATTTTTGGGAAAAAAAATGTAATGCCAGTGGATAAGCTGCTAGCTAATGCATATATGTATATAGGACGTATAGGTATTTACATGAGGATATGGAATTAAACTGTGTACACCGTATGGACTGTTGTGAGAAAATCATAAGTATGAGATAATAACGATAGTACAAAACAAAAATTGTAACAACTAATGTGATAATAATAATTTACAGATGTATGTAGAATGTATATATATATATATATATTATATGCAGTTGGATGAGATACAAGAATCGATAGACTCGCGACTACGTGTTACGGTTGTTTATTTCATTTCATTTTATTTTTTCCTTTTCCCACCTTATTTAGATTTTTTGCTTTGTCAATATTTTTTTTTTTTATCATTCATCTTTAATTATTTAATTTTTATTTATCGTTTAAATAATTTGTTTTTTCTTCCCCATATTCATCATTTTTGTTGTTGTTTATTATTTACACCACTCGCAATGGGAGATGGGATGCAGCGCAATGTCCTATCCTAAATCCGACTAACGACGAACCCATCGACTACGAAAAACTTTGTCCAACTTTCGTCTAATAAGCGAGCGACCCGTTTATTACAAACGGTAAGCCTGATCGAACCCTGATCTTTGTGTAAACATTTTCATTGTACACGATCGAACTTGATTTCTTCTTTATTTTAATTATCTTTTTTTTTTTAGGTATATAAACCTACACTCTATGCTATAGTCGGAGTCCCAATCGACTCGAACTAACGTAGTATCGAACAGTCGAGTTACAATCGTAATTGTGGTTTCTTTATATATTTTTTTTATTTTTTTCGTTCTTCCTTTCTTTCGTTTTTTTTCTCAAATATTAATATTTTTTGACTTTTAAATTTCTTCTCCCTTTTCGTCTTGTTCAGGTATTCATTTATTATTTTATTTGTTGTAGTTGCTGTTTTTAGTTTGTTTTTTTTTTTCAAACTTTTTCAAATCGGTGTTGTCGTTTGGGTTTGGAATTTTTGTTTTAAATATTGATTTCTTTCATTTTAAATTTTCGTTGAAGGTTTTTGTGTGTGTGTGTATTTTTCTGTGATCGGTCGTGTTTCATTGGTTGACAATCGTGGTTAGCTCGTCGATCGATCGATCGAGATTATTCGAAATTCACGTGGGTGGAGGGGGGGGGGCATCTCTGACACGAATCAGCCAATCCGTCTCATGCGTTTTTCCCCTTAATTAATTAAAACATTGAAAATTAATTAAATCATCAGATTTTCATCGGCGAAAAAAAAATCAGAGGGTTTTAATAGAAACGCATGGTCGAAGCTTATTGCCCGAGTAAAAGAAAACTATATAAATAGTTAATACATCATTTTTGTTACTTGAGTGAAAATGGTTTGAGACTGTCGAAGAAATAAATAAACGCTCGAATGAATGCACTTCGAAATGCACCTTCGTGTAGCATTTCAAATTTTTTCGTTGTCTCGCAGGTTTGTCATTTTAGTTTCTCGTATTTGTCACATACGATCGATCGTATAAAAAATTAACGTAAAAAAATAGTTGCATAGTTCCCGAGACAAACAGTTGAATCGTTCATTCAATGAACATCGAAAAGCAAAGTCGAATGGACACTTATTTTTACATGCCACGTGTCTCGTTTTGCACGACGACACGATTGACCGATGGAATATTTCCCTCAATTTATTTAATTTCCTTTTTCATTTTTTTTCTCTTTTTTCCCAGTTTTTCTTTTCGTCAATAATATAATAATACTGACAAGGTGTTTGCGACACGCCCATACGTTTCGATCAGAGGACAACGTATATATGTGTGTGTATATATTTCTGAAGGATCGACAGAATCTTGTAATAGTACTTGCTACGCATATATATTTCATAAACTAATCATTTTTTTTAATTTTTTTTATTTTTTCAATTTTCGACAAATTTAAATCGATAAAATTTTAATCGCGTATATATATAATAATAATAATAAGTGTGTGAGTGCGAACAGAGGTGCGCGCGAATACGAGAAGATGAACCCATGGTATCGCGGAGATGGCGGATTTTGCGAGAACTTCAAAGACCGAATAATTTTCGCGGGGCTTGCGTCAAAGCACGAAGCTCTAGATATTTTTAAAACCGCGAAATGACGTTTTTCTTTTTTTCTTTTTTTTTTGTTCAATCGATTGACGTTGAAGGACTCTCGAAAGGTCTTGGCTTACGCATATCCGGGTGGCTCAGGTGGGCGAGAGTATTTTTCAAAGATCAATTAATGATTTTGTCGATATATATATATATTATAACACTCGGCCCAACGCCCGTGCTGCGAAACCACGCGTCATCTCAATGATTATTGTTTTTTTTTCAATCAAAATGTTCGAACGTCGAAAAACTTTTTTTCAAATAGTTCTCTCAAAACCACGACATAACATGACAATTATCTTTTTGTTATTCATCTCCGTCGACCCAGCCTCCTGGATTCAATTCACGAAATCCACGCTCTCAAATCCGACCCAACGGAAACAACAACAACTACAACAAAAAGTATAATTTTTACGTTTCACGGAATTTACGTCCAATTTATGAAAATTATTAAAAATTCCAACCAAGAAAAAGATGGATCATTTTTAATCTTTCGACATTTGTTATTTTTCATTTAATTATTCATTTTTTTTTTTTTTTCGATATGGAAAAAAAAATGTGTTTTTTTTCATACGATGATTTTTATATATATATATATATATATACGCTTAGAAGCCATCGACAAATATAACAGCCACCGAATATGTTTATATATCGACGTCAAAAAACGTTTAACAATGACGATTTTTTTGTTCTTAATTCCAATTCTATTTTCCGACAATTATCACAATCACGAACGATTAGGATCAAGATAACGATCAGGATTGATCGATGAATTTCGCAAAGTTAACATCGACACGAATTTACATATACATATACATAAATATTATAAATTTGTTTTCTTTGTTTCTGTCTCTCCTTATTTTATATTTTTTTGTCATTTTGTGTTGTGATTTGATTTTTGGGAATTCCATCGCGATGAATCGTGCGAGAGCTTCGTCGATTCCGAGGACTGTTAAAAAAAATCGAGTCACCTCAAGTAAAAAAATTATGTATCGTCTATATATAGACTATATATATATATATATGTATGTAAATACATAGTTTATATGCCCAATCCCTTATATAGTTTATGTATAATTTTCTTACTTGGAACGTCCGTTGTTTTTTTTTTAATCGAGCCAGCGTCTCTCTCACTCACTCATCAAGTGTCAAGTGCTATTTCGATATTTCGATCTCTCGAATTGGCCGCGAATTACGCGCGAGTTCCAATTTCAGACGACAGAATCGATCGATTCTTTCCCACGTTACATCAATATTGCAACCAACGTTCTCGAATAGACTCGTGCATCATCCGGACATTCCGGAATAACTTCGAACCTCCAATGAAATATATATTTTTTTGCTTTCTCCAATGGCGATCCATGTCGCACATTGATTACGTGTTCAATCATGCACGAAATAAAATTATTTTTCCGTCGACGTTGTTGAATTTAGGAAATTAAACGTCAAGCTCGATAATCTAATGACAAATGCGTAAAAATAAAATGGCAAGCCTGGAAATTCAATGACAAACATTGGAAACTAAATGACAAACACAGAGACAAGAGTTTAAAGTTTTTACAAATTGTCTCGTAAGCCATTATCGATATCGTAACGATTCAACTACCAAAATCACCCAACTGCAAGCCTCTTCGACATTCCCTCATTTCATAATCACAAATAAATCAACTTCCTCTAACGAATCAAAAACTACAACAAAAAAAAAAAACCCCCATATCGATGAAGGATTTTTGTAAAAATCCTTCCAACCCCGGCCATCCAACCTCGCACATCAGAACTCCCAATCGAAACATCGAACCAATAAATCACAATTCGGTCACAAAAATCGAACGAACGCGGATTTAAGGAAACCAAAGAAAAACAAAACAACAAAATGAATCAATATCATTCGTAGAAAAACCTTCCTCGAGTGAATTATCATTACATCTCACAAAATCACAAGACCGAGTTGCGTCATCTCAAATTCGAACGTTTCCCCATCGTCTCTCTCTCTCTCTCTCTCTCTCTCTCTCTCTGTACATGCATTTATCGCGACGCGCTTTACCTCGTACCACATTGGCTTTACGTAACCGCCTCTATAGTAACACGTTTATATATATATATATATATAAACGTACATTTTTTGGTTCTCCCCGTACACACACTCACACACACACGGATAAATATATATATATATACATATATATATATATATATATGTATTTAGACAGAGACGTAAGTTATAATCGAACATTGCTGAGTTTTGCAAAACGTAAATCTCGTCGCGGGGTTACCGGCTTGTAACACCGTCCGCGGAGTTTCTTCATCCGCGAATCCAATCGAAACGCGGTCGTTGCCTTCTCCGGGGGATTCCCCATCCCTCTCTCTCTCTCTCTCTCTCTCTCTCTCTCTCTCTCTCTCTTGGGGTAACCGTGCCGTTACGTAAGAGGACATCAATTGAAGGGAGGAGATTCGCCCCGACGAATATTACGAACGAAAGAAGATTTTGGTAGTCCGCCAACAGAGAGAGAGAGAGAGAGAGAGAAAAGATATATTTTACTCCAGTTCCATTATCTCCCTCTCGCTCTCTCTCTCTCTTATTCATTTTTCTCGTCTTTCTTTCTTCATTTCTCCGTCTCTCTTGTTCGGGTTAAGTTTGCCAAATATCGACGTCCGATCGTACGTAACGACCTGAGCCTGGTGGGGTAAGCTTCTCTGGATACGAGCCCGCGCGAGCTTTCGCAAGCTTATTCGAGAAAACGATCGTGTTTTCTCTCTCTCTCTCTCTCTCTCTCTAACCCCTGCCCGGGCGATAACTGCAGGGATACTAACCAGTATGGGATACGTTGGTAAACAATGTCGTTTTGTAACAGACTCGAACCCACCCGTTATAAGGTGAGACCTTATTCCGATCTTTTCCATCAGTGCGAGAGAGACAGATTCGAAAAATGCCTTCACCGGGTTTCGATTGGATGTTCGCACATTTTTTCGTTTCGAAATGTTTGATTCAATTAATTTTACGGTCGATGAATAAAATCCTTTTTTTTTCTTTCTTTTTATAATAATAAGTTATGTTTTTTAAATTTTTTTATTTTTAAAGAAATAATCGACGCGATTGGGGGTTGGATCGAATCTTCGTTGAGCGATCGATATCCCTACGCGCATCTTTTCGCCGAAGATTGCAACGGATTTAATTAATTATGCAATTGGCGCGGAAAATTTATTTTCCAATTTGTTTTTGTTGTTACTCATCATGTTTTTTAATTTTTTTCAAAAATTGATAATCGTCATAATGAAGGTTATGACGATTAATTCGATGGATGAAATAAATATTTTCCAAACAAATTTTTCGCGACGATCGATCTTGACTCGATCGAAAGGAACTAATTACCCGAGCGTTGTTTTTTCTCCAATTTTATTTTTTTTCTTATTTTTCTAAATTTCATTTTCATTTCCGTTGTCGAGATTAATATGAGTTAGTGCCGGACAATATGGACGTGTGTGTGTGTGATTAAATTTTTTTACTCGGAAAAAAATATATATATAAATATATATAGTTATATATACATATATATATATATTTGTATATATAGAAAAAAAAAAAAAAATTACGGACATGCACGCACACACACATACACACGGAGCAACAGCAACGTTCGGTTTCACGAGCGTTGCTCGTGATAGAAGTAACTCGGCCTTTAAGCCTTTCGTTCAATGTGCGTAAATATGTTATTCCATTTTTGCAAAACGAATGTAAAAAAAAACACGAGATTTAAAAAAGTTATATAAAATTATATGTTAAATCGACATGACAATAATTGGCGGATCGTAAAGCCGTTTGTAAATTTTGAAAATCATACTGCTCGTGAACGTGGGTACAACGTTGTCGGATTGGTGTCCGTGTCGTCTCTGTCGCTCTCTTCGTTCGTCAATTTTTCCCGTCAAACAAGATTGTTGATTCTCTCCACGTTCGTCTCTCTCTCTCTCTTTCTCTTTGTTCGGTCGATGGTTCGTCCTCGTCGGAATTTTTTTCATCTTGAAATCGCGAGCACGATCGAACCTTTCTCCGTCTCTCTATCTCATTCTTTATCGATCGTGCTTGCTGTCTCTCTCTCTCTCTCTCTCTCTCTCTTTCTCTCTCTCGACACGATGACATCGATGACCGGATAATCAAAGACGTTCAAGTTGCCGCCATCATTACCACAGTTAGATTGTCCGTCCGTGACGTCACAAGAGTGACTTCACCAATTTCGAAAGGATGCACCATCGATAAGTGCATAGATGAGGATCGACGAATTTTAGTCGGATATATATTTTTTTGTATTTTTGTATTTTTTGTATTTTTATTTAATCGTTAGCTCGGTCGGCTGCCGTTGTTCCGTTTCCGTTGGTTCGATTAGTTCCGTTGTTCCGTTTTGTCGGAAAGAGAAGGCTCTGGGTAAGATTATTTTTTGTTGGTTAAGGACGATCGTCGGGATATCGAAGTTGTGAGTTTGGCCGAGGGAGGAGTAGAAGTAGGAGTAGGGAGGGGGGAGGCTGTGACAGTCAAATTTGTGACGTCTGATGATTAGCGGCCTCTCGCCCATCGCAGAAGAGCGTCCGCTAGAACGTCCAGGTGTGCCTTCGTCTGCGACAAATACGAAAACAATTTTGTTTTTTTTCCCAAAGAAGAAAAAAAATGAGATGAGGGAGAAGAAACACACACGATATTATTACGATGATGAAAAATCGTGCAATCGTCATAATTTCGTATGAATTCGATCGACGATTCAATTTAATAATGGTCATGACGTGTCATGAACGTCCATGATGGTTTGTTGTTTTCTTTCTTTTTTTTTTTTGCATATTACGATTGATTATCAAGATTGATGGGGGTCGGAGGGGGTTGACAAGTGTAGGGACACAAGTGAGACACACGTCACGACGGTCGTAGCGTTTTGTTATGGGTGCACGTGGGATGTATGATTAATGTTGTATACTCACAGTTTTGTAGAACATGCAAGCTTGTCTATCTTCGTCTTCGGCGGCCGGACAATCGATGAAACCGTCGCATAATACGTGATCGTCGATACACCGATATCTGCCCATACGGTCTGGTGTCGGACAGGCGAATCTCTCCATTCCGTCTTCCGCCGCTGGGCACACTGCCAATTTCAAACCAAAAACAACAACAAAACATTTAGTCAATTATTAATTAATCAACCCAATACGAATAATCATGTATTTGTATTTTTTTATTGATTCATCCGATATTTGCATTTTCATTTATCTCTTACTTTCTCTTATACTCGATATAAAACAACGTGTGACAAATTTTTATACATTTTCACCGGTATTATTTTGCAGTGATGAATTTTCAAAAATTTCGTTTCTCTCGGAACGAAGGATTTATAATTGTTTATATTATTGTTATATCAATGTATCTTCGCATATATTTCATAATATCGATTGGACCATCATTGAACCGAGAGATATATTTCAATGATGCGAGCCGCAAGCAAGCAAGCAACCAACCAGTCCCACACGGGTTTCAAGGTCAATCGACTTTGCCCCGTCGCGAACGTGACGCGAAAGCTTTTGTCGTATTGTTCTATTGGTCACGCGCAACAGGTAACCCGCGCGAGAAAAGGGCGAGTCCTTTCTATTTTTACAATACCCGCCGCGCTATTCTCCGATACAGGATCCGCCAAAATAAATGTTACGCAAGTAGACACGGCCGTCTTTCGGACGGATGGGTTTCCCACGGAAAATCGGGTGCGTTTAAATAATATCAATTTTATTAGCCACGAAAATTAAATATCAATGTTCATAGTCAATGTGGAAAAGACGTGGAATATTTTTTCTCATCATCCCACAAATTAATATTTATCTTGGTATAATTTCCTTTTGTCGAAACCATAAAAAGAATTTGAAAAAAAAAAAAAAAAAAAAAAAAAAAAGTAAAAACGAATATTCGTTCCATTATCTCATCTCGTACTCTTGTGTGAATTATTATTTCCTCGAAACAATAATTACAATGAACAAACGATCGCGTGATAATTATTAATATCTTGAATAAAAATGTAAAACACGGGAGAGAGAGAGAGATAGAAGATACGAGGCATGAAATATTATCGCAGTTGCTCCCCCCTCCCGTCTATCGAAAAAAAACGACATTGCCAACCGACACGCAACAAGTATCTACAAACGAGTACACCACACACGACGAAATTCACAAAGATGTGAACAACTTGTCTCCCCCGCGCCTGTCCTCCATCCGAAAATAAAAGCTTCGGAAATTGTGGAATAAGAATGAAAACTTTCGATATACTTTCACATATAACATATAACACGAAGCAAATGACATCGTAAAGTCGTCAGAACGTTTCGCATTCTCGAGTCCATCAAAATTTTTCGAGGAAAACAAAACAAAAAAAGAAAAGAAAAAAAAACTTGTTCAGCGTTGTTTTACTCGTGGTTCTCGTCTCACTGTCACAAAAGCTCGGTTATCATTAGTAAGTTTGGGATTTTACAAAGTTTCCCACACTCATTGTGCGTCATTGCCCGATGTGCGTGTGTGTGTGTGTGTTGCGAAGATGACGTCAATGGTCTTGTGTCCCCGGGTGTGTTTGTGTGTGCATTTCCCATCGGAATATTACGACGTCGAGGGTATATACAAAGAAAGTCGTGGTCACTCGTTGTGTGTATACCGTCGACAATTGTACTTAGCTTTCTTGCGAAGGTCGCCCCACCAATCGTTGCGATGCATTATGGCCCATATATATATATATATATATATATATATAGAATAAGCGTGAAACTTGTCGATTCGACGGGTAAAAAATGAGATTGGAAAAATAAATTTGTTTCGTAAGGAAAAATAGCAAGTTCGGCGACAAGTTTCGAAAAATCTTCGGTAAGTTGCCAATCACTGCGCCAACATCGTACCAAGTACCCCGCGCGTTCGTTGTACAATCATTCGACTTTAGAACTTTCGTCTGATTATCCACGATGCACATGCATACTCGACGAACGATGCGTGACGTCTTTTTCTTTTTTTTCAATATTATCATTACTATAATTTCTCTTTTTTTTCAACTTTGCTCGTTTTTTTTCTTCTTTTTTTTTGTTCCAAATAGACCATCAGCGAGTAGCCACGCACGTCCCGGCGGAAGTACGTCAAAGCATTGGAACGAAGAGGGCGCGGATAATCTGCCGGGTCAAAATTTCAGAACTCGAATGCCCGGTACAATATGTTTTCCTTATTTTCAATGGTCCGAAGGGTCATAAGTTCGACAATTTCATCGTGTAAAATGCTTCTTCCATCGTGTTAATGATATCGCAATCCCACGATAAACGCCATCGTCGATACAAAAAAAATAAAGTAAAATCAAACTCACGCGGTCCGTCGGTTGGAACAAAATGGCGAGACTGATTGCTCGAATGATCGAAACGAAACAGTCTCGCGGGCCTTTGGGAATAAAGTTGGATCGGTGGCATCGCGATTGCAATAACAAATATAACAAACGCATAATATACGATACTCAGTCTCGTCTACCCTCGAGACTCGTGCACACCCACGCGGTCAATAATAATAATGATAATAATAATAATGACAAGAAAGAGAAATCGAAAAAAAAAAATACGAAAATGAGTTTTTCATATTTCCGAACCATACGGAGATTGAAGAAAGTGATTTTATTTTTTAAGCACCACCCTTTGACATGTATATAATATATTCTGAATGAGTTCCAGGAGTTAAAATTCGTTAATATCGAAGCAGACGATATGATTTGGCAAAGTGAGGGTATAACGTTATAATCCTCGTGACAGACGTTGCATGGCTTCCGAATAAACAGTTACACGCGGCTATGTGCGCGATATAACCGCGGATGCGTTGGGTTGTACACGAGTTTTTACCCCCGCGTGGCCGACGCCCCACTTCACCCCCCGCCCCCCGAGGCTTCTGAGATACGAAGAGGTGGCTTTTTAATAGCACCACCGCCACCACCGCCACTCGTGCCCCCCGCTCGCACACACGTACCGGGCTTGGTGTGTGCGCGTGTATGTTCGGCTGCACACTGTACAACGACGTCACATACGACTGTACAATGGCTCAAGCCCTATGAAAACCCTAAGCCCTACCCATCCAATTACATAAATACGAATTCTTATACCGTCACCGTATATCGATGTGTGGTCGAGTATAAAACGAGTAACTTGACACCATATCGGGTAATTATTGTAACGTCTGTATGGGTGCGGGTTGCATTTTTTATTAATTATACTGGTCTCCAAACCATTTTTTTCATTTACAAAGGGAAACAAAAAAGTTTATTTATTTTTCCTATTTTCCTCATAGAGAAGGCTATGGTGGACGGTGGACATGTGTTTTTTGTCGAGATTTTCGTCTCACCATGTTGAGAAAATGTGTGTGTGTGTGTGTGGAATGGCCTTACACAATTCAAACGTGCGGCTTGTTTAAAAATCATGAACAAGTTTGGTTTTTTAAGTTGTATCGAGGTGGGTGGTTGGGTTGAGATATTTCGTTGTAACGTTGTGATCAATAATAATTGCCATTATCCCAATTATCGTGCATTGTTTCGTTAAGGCGTTCACAGACGAGACAGATTATCGTGCTATTGGCTATGTCGTATAACGAGATTGTTTATCCCAAGGAAAACCATGCTCGAGTTGTTTCGTGCAATTAGTTATATAAACGTTCGCAAATTTATAGCTGTATTTGTTCCTCGGTATAATCGCTCACCAACATGATGTATATGATACATCATGTATATATGGGGTCGTAAACTTTCGAAAGAGTATTTTGTATTTGTCTCTCTATAACATCCATCGTTATCAATGAGAGAGAGAGAGAGAGAGAGAGAGAGAGAGAGAGAGAGAGAGAGAGAGAGAGAGAGAAAATACAGCCATTCCAATCGATTTGTCCGATAAATCGTGAAAGTTATTGAGTCGGCGAATCACATTTCCGGATTTTATTACACGTACACACACATACATTAATCTTGTATCACGACGTTTATCGACCTCACCACTCACTCTTTCTGGATATTCAATTACATTTTTATTTCACGTTTATTCGTATCTATAACGTTGCACTTTGTCATGCAGTGTATCGTTTATTTCCATCCTGGTCTGTTATTATGATTTTTTTATCGTTTTTATCGTTTTTTTCATCGAAGTTGAAATAAATAGATCGTTCGGTTTGGGACAATGCAATCTTGGGTGTGTGTGTGTGTTTGCGCTTTCGTTGGCTCTTGTTATTCGGCAATTTATTTTTACTACGAAATTTCCCGCGCACAAGCGCATTATTATGAGCGCATAACGCGGCCAAATTGTACATGTGCCCCGAGTCCCGATAGTGACATTAATATTCTTATTTCGTGAGTGCATTCGGAGCGGGTACATCGTCGGGACGACGAGCTTAACGAGCTTTCAACGAGCGCAGTGCGACCCATGTATCGTCCCGATTTTCATGAAACATTGCATTTCCACAGGACTCGGTCGTTGATATATGTTCACCGTGATTACGAGGCAGCCAAATATCATCAGCACATCTCAATCACATTGTTCGCTGGTTGGCAGTTGACAATTTTATACATTAATCACCATTACGATTGTTTTCAGTAAAAACAAGCTGCAAGTTTGGACTTGTTTAAAATGTATCGATGACCGGACGAATAAAGGATTGACGTGATTTTCGAGTGTCCATGCGATTCACACTCGATTGACATGGCGAATGAAAGATGACCCGTCGATACAACGTATTCTCGGGGGGATTCCCCCGCGAGTGAATCGTGTGCTGGCTCTGCGATCCCCACGCGGCTAATACAGTTACATAGCACTTTGTGTGTGTACAGTAACACGGCTCACAGGTGCCTCCATGTACATTGACGAGTGAAAGAAGGGATCGACGGGCGACGAGATGGGCGATACATAGACTCTGTGTGTGTGTGCGTGTGTGTGTGTGAAATGGTGTACATGCTACAGGTAGAAGCCGCGCGCGCGAGCGAGCACCCAGCCGCCGATCGATGGCATCTATATTTAGAACGTTATTCAATCTATTTCGCCACATTCACCGTGTCCGTCGCGTCTGCGACACTATCGTGCAGTTTGCGAGGGTGCGAGCGAGCGAGCGAGCGAGTGTGTACCGTCGTCACAGCTCACAGCTCATTTTCCGTTTTACCCGGTGCACCCCATATTTGTGTCCCACCGACGATTCAACGGGTTATATACACCAACCATTGTAGTTGTCCCCGTGTGGAAAGACCGAAACGATTAAGTAGTCTCTAGCTTCTGAATATTAATGAAAATTCAAACGAATTCCGCGGGTTAATTCAATCACCATTCATGTCAATTGTCATTGGCAATCTTCCACATTGTCACGTACATGATTGATAATTAATTTCATTCGATGAGATATTGAATAATTCATTACGCAAAAGTGATGATCGAATTTAATTTGTTAATTCTACTTTCTATTCTAGAATTTTTTTCATAATTTTTAATCGAGAGTTGTTGCTATCCCGCATTCGAAACATATTTTATGACGATGGCTACCTATCAATCAAGTCTAAACCGCAACTCCCACGATAATTCAATTTTCCATTGATTCAACTTGCGCAAGAAAAAACAAATTGTTTTCGTTGAAATTTGTTAGACCACGAGGAATAAGTAATATCCGTCGCGCGAGATGTTGGTTGCCGTAATAGAGATACACAAGAGCAGGTTCGATGGGCGAGGTTTCGAAAGTAGGTACGCCGCCGTTGTAAAATCCGCCGTCGGTCCAACTTTTGAGCTCGATTAAACGCGAACGACGAAAGTTCGGCCCTTTTCGAATGCCACGGAATAATGGATAAGTTTGGCGAGTGTCAGCACACACGCCAACTCCATTTCATCACGGATAATGCGCTTGGTTAAACTCGTCGTGTTTAATTGAAACCCAGACGCGCTCACAATTTTCCCCAATTTCACCAAGTTTCGTGAATCTTGCAATTCTGCGAATAAAGATTATCTGAGTTTCGAAGAAATTATTTGCACGCGATTCTCCAGGAATGCATTTCGATGTGCACGTCATACGGACATATCTATATGCATATTTCATGATGTAATTCCAAAAGACTGCAAGTTTTCTTTTTTTTCACAAAAATAAAAATATCGTCATTTTGTTAAACTAAAAATAAACTTTGTACGGGCGTACGGTGAAGATTTATTTGTCGAGGACCACCCTGACCCACGCGTATCAACATTTTCTTATATTTCTGAGAAAAAGTAGTTGCAACGATATTCGCAATCTTTCCACGAGCTTTGAATAAAATCTCGGAAATATCTTCAACGAGTGCTTCGCGTTCTTTTTGAATGAAATTTCTCGGCGTTGCATTATCCTCGGTATTTCCACGTTCCTTCGTGGATGTACCGGCGAGAAATAAAATAAATAAATGTACAGTGGGGGTCTCGGGCATACAAGAGAAATGATCAAAGATGGCCGATGCAGCCGAGCGAACAAAAGGGAACCGGCAACAACGAGTTGCTCGCGACTTTTGTGACGAACGAAGAGATCCGGACCTCGAGACCTTCTCAGTTTCAATCACTCAATGTTTTTTTTTTTTTTGTCTCGTATAATTATTCGAAAACTAGAAAATAAATCTATGAAAATTTTACACCCTCCTTCTTCGACAATGTACCTTCGAATGTTTATCTCGTAAATGTAATCTCTCGTCCGCACTCTCTCTCTCTGTCTCTCTCGCTCACTCTATCGCACAAACGCCAAAAATAAAACTGACGAGTAAATAAAAAATTAAAAAGAAAAAAAAATGTCTACAAAGGACGAGGAATGGGCGCCAGGACCCCAAAGTAAAGTCCAAAGGACCACGAAATCTACTTTCCCTTGGAACCCACATAATTTTCACTATCTTTTCGTCATTTTAACGACGCGTCATTTTTTTTCTTCTTCTCTTTCTTCTTTTTTAAACATTTTTTTTCTACACTCCAAAGATTGCAACGGAGTTAATAATATATCACGCGCACGATGGCGATACGAAGTCACGAATATCCAACGATGCAGCGCGCCTCGCGCCTGTACGTAGTGTTTGCACATACGTGACCCTCCCCCCTCCCCCCGCCCTCGCGTCGAGCCACCCCGTGGCGAGCGTGAAAAAGTGATACATAAAAAATTGTGTTTTTCTTCCATCAACGTCCACCCGTTATTTTCTCAATGGCGTGACGTTGACGAAAAGAAGATAAAAAGATAAAAAATAACGATCGAAGGAATCGATAAATTATTATTTTTATTATTATTTTTATACTTTTATTTTTTTTTCTTTCCAATGGCATTATTAAAAATGTTGCATCAACGAGTAACCAGTCGCGAAATTCGATCGCTGTCCACCCCCGTTCTCGTGTCTTTTCTTATCGTCCGGAGTTTCCGAGGGGCGAGGGGCGAGGGGCGAGGGGCGAGCGGGGGGAAAGCTCGAACGGTCGTTCTTTCTTTTTTTTCTTCTACGCTCAAGTTACTTCCGAGTTATTTATCATCTCATGACAATAATTATTATCCGCTAATTATCCATCTTCGTGGATCAACACACTCTTTATTATCATCATTTATTAATTTTTTTATTAATTTTTAAATTATTATTATTATTATTATTATTATGAATTTCATAAATGTTATTTTAGATTGTGATGGTTGTGGCGTTAATGTTGTTGAAAATTGAAGGAACAACCAAGTGCAATAATTCATCCGATCGTTCATATAATTTCATAATGCAACTCTCGTGTATCCCGATTAATGCGTAAAGTTGGCATTGCCGATCTTATAAAGCATATAAACATATATATGTATATAGGAATATGTATATATATATTAGGGTGGTTGGGGGGATTTAAACGGGGCGAGAATGATCGTCGTGGCCGTTTTGCGAATCTATTCGAGGAACGGCAACGTTACCAGATTGCGGATAACATCCATGGAGGAACAGGATGAAGCAGACGTCGCGAGTAGCATACCAACTGCCTGCTCAACTTTTTTCCGGGTTTACGTCTTATCGAAATCTCGAAGACTATTATTAGAATAAACGTGACCCTCTACATTGTCGCGCTACAGGTACTCTTTAACTCTCACTCTCTCTCTCTCTCTCGCTTCCATTATCCACCCTCGTAATCTCGTCGTCTCTCACGCTCCTACGTTTCGACCCCTGTCCGGGGGGCTCAACCTTCCACCCGTTTCTCGACACCCTCGCCACTCGTGTTTAACCCGCGGGCACCATTCGAACCTCAAACCGCGACAAAAGTTATGACGCTAAATGTCGTGGGTTTTGCGATACCGACGTTGCGGCATTATTGCGTTCTATGACACAAAATTTTCGGTCAGCCTGTTATCGAACGTGCTGGTTATTAGCTCTCTCACTCTCTTTCTCCGTCCAACGAGTAACACACACACACACACACACACACACACACACATCGCTTTGTAATTTCCACGGTAACCACACATTAATCTAATGAATTCAATATTGGAACAGCGATAATTTTCCACGAACGAGGAATGTTAATTTACATTACATTATCCACATATACTATTTGAGACAATGTAACAAAACATTTCCATCTCGTTAATGATTAATCGACTTGAAAAGAGAAAAAGGTTCTCAATTCTACTGTATTATTCTTATTATTCTTATTATTATTATTATTATTTTTTTATAATTAATCGTATCAATAGGATTTTAATGGAAAATCGCTATCCGATATTAATATTTTGGGTGCTGGACGATGCGACGAATGAAAATTATTGTTGCGCGACAACGTGATTTTGACGTCGGTTTGACGATTTTAACGGGGCGAACACCGATATCCGCGTTATCGTCGATGAAAATAACGTTCGATACATGACAAAATGTTTCGCGGATAGTAATGTTGTAATTGATAACGCGATTGTCCGTACCTGGTCATGACAGCCCGTGTCACATCGTGTCCGTTGTTCCATAAAATCGGAAATGCATTCGAACAAAATGCCAACCGCCGCGTGCTGCATTTGGCTGTTCGCATCTTCGTTACCCCGCTAAATCTCGAATAATACCAAATATCCCCCATCCACGGGGCATCCACAACAAAACGTTGACGTTTTATCGGTTTATATAACGCGACACCATCTTATATCGTCGCCATTACGTTATACGTGTTTACGGCTAGTAACGGAAGAATAACCCATTATATACGTCATTACGAATTCACGTCGTGGTAACGAGTACGCAAATGTTTACTTTTAACCACTCGGACGTAAATTCATTCCAAACTCATTCCTGGTAAGCGCTCGCAAATATTTTATTCGACGATATTCTTTTTTCCACATGGAAAATGATTAAGGAAAAATGTGAAAAAAATGTCGAGTCGATGAAAACTTTACACAAATATCGCTGATAGTTGAGTCGGAATTCATCCATGTATATATATATTGTAACGAAGGTTCGTCGTTCGCTCGTCCGATTTCTGCTAACCCGCGAGTGTCGTGTTTCCGCTCGATGCTCGATAGCGACACGATAGTCCAAAACAGGTGAAACCGAGGTGCCAAGTGCGAGTGCTTCGGGGTGTGCGTGTCTGCGTGTGTGTGTGTGTGTGTGCGAACAATTGTTGAGGCTGGTGTACCAGTGAAATTGCTATTTCCTTTCAAATTGATTTCACACTACTCCGGAAATGCAGTCTCTCCATTTGAATCGTCGAAACGGATGAGTTTCGCGTCAACGACAAGTGTCAGTGTGTGTGGGACACACACACACACACACAGAAACGCGTGGGACGAAGAGACGATCAATGTGTTCGTCGTGTTGACGTCGGGCTTTGTCGAGGTGGACAAACGTCGAGGTGGCTGATGGTAATGGAATTTGTCCGGTGGCAGAACTCGTTAAGAGTCTTTGGAACGTTCGGACAGGAGCGAACAACGTTTTACTATTATTCCGTGACGGCGATGCGAACCTTCGGCCATTCACGTACGGGCCAAAGAATTTCGAGTTTCGCGATTGCGACAAGGCGAGTGAAACTTTAATTACAACGAGAGACACGCTTTAGGGGGAGGGAGAGGATGGGGGGCGCGGATGAGCAATCGTTATTTATTTATTAATTCATTTATTTATTTATCTATTTATCGGATGGATATCCAAAGGTGCGTCGGCTCACGGTTATTGTTCGTGTTGAACGGTTCGAGGTAACCGCGATCTTCAATGAGCCTGGCGCTACTCGCCCACATTGTTTCCTTTCCCCAACCCATCGCGATGCGACGAATAATTCCGAAATTTGTGGAACAGCCCCGGGTCCCTGGCTCCATCGACTCGTTCGCGTGCATCAATCCCACTGACACGTACGTTCCGGCGTGTGCATGTGAGTACGTCGCCGACGTACATTCCGCGGGTGCATACGAATTCACAACCGGCGGCGTGAATTTTAATTATTGATCCGTAGCAAGGGCCGTCCCCTCCCCGGACCCCCACCGCCGCCGCCCACCTGGTCGCTGCGAAATTTAATCTTGTTCGCATGGTCACGCCGCAATCGCGTAACCCCAACCTCGCGTCTATCAGTACCAGCTTTTTTTCCGTTCGCAATCGTGTGATGCATGTATTTGGAAACGTTATTCGTTCGATTGTTCATTTGCTTCATTTGCTCCTAATATGTGTTTTTTTTTTGTTTGTTTTTATTATCATTGTTTTTTTTTTCTTCCATAATTAACAATCGAATTCGGCAAATGAGCTACTCGATGGGGAGAAAAAAAAACAATGTTTATAGCTTTCATTGTCGGAGGTAAAAATATTTCACGAGGGCTATTAATTTTATTTTTTTTTTCGTTCCGAACTTTCGAGCCGCTCTTTAACCGCCCGAACAATCCCCAAATTTATCATCGCAATTTTCCGAAGGCCCTCGAACTTTCATAACAGCGTCATAAAAAATTTTCATCAACGATCCAATATATATACACACACACACACACACACACACACACATATAACACAATGTTCGCGAAATAATCGACCCACGCGATATTAAAAAGTTTTCGTCCGAAAAAGAAAAAAAAAACCGAGAATTTGAACAAAATATAATTTTGAAGAAAAAAAACGAGAAAGATGCGAAAGATATAATGGAAATGCGAGGGTGAATGAGCAGCAATGATGAATAATATAATTGAATGTGTAAAACGAAGCCGATTTAAGTTTGGGTAACTCGGCACTCGGCACTCGCCGCCGGGTGACGGAGTAGAGCCCGGTCTCCGTACTCCGACACCCCCGTCCTCGAAGCTTTGTTATTAGCGTAATGAACGATATCACCCCCGGTGACCCATGACCTATCCCAGCCTTCGATTATAACTGCAACATCCGCGAGTCCAACAGCGAAATAACTATACAGTCAGTGGTGAAACTAATTTATCATATATAGCCGTTGGATATTTTTGCAATAAATGTTTTGTTAATTTCATTAACAATTTTATTTCGTTTATGGATAACACTGATAGTACATTTTGCTAATAAATTATTTATCTTACGAGAAATAAATGCCAGTCGATGAGGAAAGTAATAATAATAATAATAATAATAATAATAATAACAATTCTATATTTTCCCACGAAATTATATATTACATATTGATGATGAATTATTTTTTCCACGAACAATTGAACGAGTTTTTTGTGTTTGTTAAAAAAATATATAAAGAAGAAAAAACCTAGTCTGTTTAACGCGAACGAGCTTGTACATCGAACAATGTGTGTATGCCGTGTATGAAGAAAACATGGTTAATTATCACGAGTGACAATGGAGCTTGGTATAATTGACGGTGGAAAGGTGGTGGCCCATTACGAGTCCGAGTACATCGTTACTTCGAGTCTAATAAACTCAAAGGTTACGTAACCGAGTACACACAGCGGTATTTCCTTTCAACCGTGCTGAGGGACTGGGGCCGCAACGTGGCCGACGTGGCCGACGTGGTCGACGTGGCCGCGCGCGAACAGCCACCGGGGCAACGGTGGGTTTCAACCCCGTGCCGTCCAATCCGCAAAACCCATAAAATCACGCACGTGTGTGCACACACGCCTCGTTAAATCTTGGTAAATCCTCCCACGCTCGGAAATATTGCATCAACCGAATACGTGTGTGTGTGTGTGTGTGTGTGTGTCAGCGACACTCACCTACGTGCGGGATACCAACCATGCGGGGTTTGTTCGTGGGTTGATGCATTTTGCCAATAGTTTCATCCCAGTGAAACTTGGCCAACTCGTGAACGTGTATATACCCCCGAGGTTCGTGTACCTCAACTCGTTTTTAGACGCTCCGTTTCTTATTTCGATCATGTCCGAATGTTGATTTTGCCGGATGCTCAATCGATCCCAAAATGATTTTTTTTTATTTCGAATCTATCATGAACGTCCTGGTCCAATTCAGATCACCGCCCAACACCGGGTGAAGCTTACCATTTGAAATACATGCAATTTTTCTATACGTCGGTTATTATACCGATTACGGGACGACTGATTACTGCTTAAAAAAATTAAATACCGTAACGCGTATGAATTCTAATTCCACGGAAAAAATAAAATGCGTATATGGGTCGTGCGCATGATAATCGTCGAAGAAACGGTGTAAATGTTCGTTCAACGGTGGTGCGAGATGAAAACTTTCATTTCTTTTCCAAATTCATTCAAACGTTTTTTTTCACGACATTTGGAACTTGGTGCTCTCTACTATTTGGTCTACTATTTCGCTCTCTTTTTCCCCCACTGTCGGGATTAATTTGTTCATCCGTGATTGTGACATTCATTCGATAACTTTTTTAAAAGATTTTTTTTTTTTTTTCATCGATCAACATTTTCTTTACCAATGTTCGTGCCGTGTCTACCGTTATTCCCTGCAGCTCACTCGGTCCCGCTCGCTCTTTTCCCGACTGTCGGGGTTTCTCCGTTTGTTTGTGTACGTCCGTTGTGTTTTCTTTTTTTTTTCTCTTTTTTTTTAACGATCCTCTCGACCGCACCACTTGTATTTCGCGAGTTATCGAGGTGTGAGCGTTTATGGTTCGCCGAGTACAACCGGTACAGCCCGAGCTTTCCCCCCCCCCCCCCCGCCCCTCCGCCCCTCCCACCCTCGGTCGCACTCACCCCGACAGGTTTATAGTCCAGTTCATACGTAAGTACCGACCGGGTAAAGTACTCAGGCACACCCACACACACTTGCAAACACTCACAAACACTTACAAACACACACACACATGAGTTTGCTTTTTCATCCATCTCTATCTCATTCGTTATTATATCCATTCGTCTCCGAAGGAACGGGGCTAAGGATGGTTGGGGGGGGGGGGGGGAGAGGAAGAGAGTGTGGGTGGGCAGGAGGAGAAAAGAGTTGAATCGTGTGTGGAAAACGAGTGGACATTGTGTCGTGAAAACGAATGGGAAAATTCACGAGGCTCGAAAGGGTTGAGGGATGGGGTTTGACGAAGGGTTTGTGATTACCGCAGCGATTTTGTGGCGTTACGGGAGATGCAATTGCATCGACGGGGACCCAGACGTCCGTGCCCACGTCACTTCTGGATGATCGAGGCGAGTCTGTCTCACCGTGCGAGGGTGCAACGCTCGCTCGAGTAGTTACCTTCGAGTTGCTTATTCCGGGTGTATATATACCGCGTGTGAGTGTGCGTGTGTGTGTGCGCATACGGTCCCTCGACAGGTTCGCCGTACAGCGACTTGGCCTCTGGTTCTCACCGACCTGTCTTTGGTTCTTTCGTCTCTTTCCTTCTTTCTCGCTCTCCCATACACACATTCTTCATCGCTCTCTCTCACACTTACTTTCTCGCCGTATCTGCACGCCCCTTTCAACCATTTGACAACTCGTTGCACTCCGATAATCGCCTGACAAACATCCGGAACATGATCCGAACGACCCCGACTATCACTGTCTTTCTCACACTATTCTCGACACACTTGTCGTGATAACGTGCTCATTTTGGAAATTTCAAAGCCACATGAAATCCCAACAATGAGGAAACAATATGAGAAAGACGAAAAAAACAAAAAAAATAAAAACATATTGTAAATATAGAAAAAGAAAAAAATGATGAAGAATGAAAGAGTGGACACGACGATGAGTGGCCGGGTACGGGGTCCTCACGGCCGGAAGTAGGTCAAAGGTTGTGCTAGCGTAGGCGTTGTGGATCGAGACCACTGATGCGAGTAGTTTAGCTCCGCACTTGAAATAATCGGTCGATTCTGCGGTCGAGCTCTCGAGGTCCGAGCAATCGATGACGTTGCCGATACTGTGTTGCACTCGTATGCGTGGGTGAGCTGTGGCCCTTTGCACACTTGTCCTGCTCTTGTCACGATCACCCCTCCCCCCCGCTACCCCCTACACGGAAAAAAACTCGCGTTATTGCGAAGAGAAAGTCTCGTCCGAGCACATAGTGACCTTTTCCACTGAAACTGGTTAAACGCCGTTGCAGCAACGACCGCGAACACAACCCCCGTACGTTCCGTCGCGATAATTTCATTATTTCCCATCGCTGACAGTCACTCTTTGCACGATCGTAACAAAAGTCTCTATCGCGTATATTACGTAACGTTAGACACCTCACGTACGACCCGTGGCACGACATTTCCCACTGCGAGATCGTAAAAAAAAATTCCACACAACTTGGACGAAAAATCTTCGTCGCAGTCGTGACGATTTTGTTTTCGTCGAAACGTGTGTTTACGTGTTTACGAGGGGGGAATACTTTGGGGAATTGAAATTTTTAGGGTTTCGTAACTACCAAGGAAGAATGAAGGGAATCCTCGGAAGAACACTCCAGGCTCATGTCCGTCTGTCACAGCTGATTTTCTCGAAAACCATGCAACGTGGAAAATTGGTACAATTTGGCATGGTCCATCCATCTTGATGGTACTCACATATTTTGCACTAGTTAACACTTTGAAATATCCATGTGAAACTTATTTCATGTATCGTGTGGGGTAGGTATCGTTTGAAAGGGCTTGTTATGTGGATTTATAAAAGATCTGAGTTTGCAAAAAAAAAAGTATTAATTCGTGAAAAATCCACATTCCTTGCAACAATTACTTTTTTAATAAATATATAAATTATCATCGTCTTCGCGAATAATCGTAATCGTAATCCCCAAATCGTCTGAAAATACTGATTCAATCAACACATGACACACATCGATCAAATATATTTCCACTCATCATGGAGTCCGAAAATTCATTGAAAAACTTTTTCATAACGATTATCATGGTAACGATGTATCGTTATCATTATTATGAAGACAAAAAAGGTTGGTGGAAGCGGCAGCAACGATGAATTGTCCGCACATATATATATATGTGTGGGAGAGGTCGTTTTCAACCCCTCGGGACATCAATTCACTCGACTTCCAACCAGTGAGAAAAAAGAAAATGATATTAATTTCACCGACATTTCTCATGCGACGTTCCAACAAAGTTTTCAGACCCGACAATAATAACAGTCACGACAATCGTCGTTCGCGTTGTCGACAAACGAAACGCGGTCAGTAGCGATAAACTATTTATAATAAACACGATTATACGGGTTCGAATGTTTACTCGCTCACGCAAAACCAATCGACGAACAAACACATGAACATCATTTTCATCGTTGTTGAAAACATAAATCGTGAAACGGTTTTGCGATTGCGGCAATTATGATTGGGACAAGAAAGAAGGAAAAAAGGAAAAAAGGATGGAACATCCGTAGTACTGGTTTTTCGATGTCGCATTGGGCATGGATTGGTCGGATTGAGGTTTGCCCGGAATTAAATATACGCTCCAATGAAAAAACATAAAAATGAAGAAACGAAAATTCAACAAAACAAACGAACGAACAAACAAACAAACCGTTAACTCGACATTAAAAAACACTAAAAGCACTTTTGTACCGAATCACCTCAACCAGCTTTCGATAATCATTGTTTCTCTTACTCCATATCGCGTATTCCTTTTGAAACGAAAAAAGAAGGAAAAATAAAGATAAACGAATGAATCATTCCAATATCGTGTCTCATAATTCAAGTGGTGGGGGGGGGGGGAAATATGATAAATGTCTTGAAAAACACATGGCTAAGCCGTGACACAAATGCGAATGAAACGAAATAAATTTCCGTATCTCATAATGTACGAAAGGAGAAGAATACAAAAATACCGTAAATATACGTTGACGATCACGCAAAATATTCTACACGAGCCAAATAAAACAAACGAGTAATAATCGAATCGGAATTTTTTTTTTTCCATTCATAATTTTTGCATCTAATACATTACCGTAGTAATGAAAAAAAAATTTTTTTTTTTAAATCGTGACTGCGCCTCTTGACAGGCTCATCTACGAATACGTATCAAATTGGCACAGAAGCAACAAGTGGAACAACCACCAGGCAATGGCACGACTACGAAATCCACGTAAAATCGCCTCATCTCCATACATACGACCTGTGCTATGGAGATATATAATATACGTAGATGTTCGTGCCTAATAAATTGGCTCATTGTCGAGACGAAGGTAACCGAAAAAGGTAAACGAGACGCGTAACTTGGACCGAACTGGGTGACAAACTGCTTTGAAAATTTATTTATAATAATGGTAATAATAATAATAATAATAATAAAAATATGTATGTTACACCCAAGATCCAGGAACAAAAGAATTTGAAATAAGATTTTAGAAAAATTGAATTAGAAAAGAAAGAAAATTGCAGATCGTCGAGCACCGGCGAGGCAATTATGCGAAAAGTTAACTTTCGAATTGAGCCGCGAGCAACGCCAACGCTGTCTCCGTTTTGATAGCCTTCCTCCCCAGCTTCGTGCCCCTATCATTCGTCGTACCGGTTGAATGTGAAAAAAAGCTCGGAAAATCTAACACAAACTCGACGTAACTTTCGCTCGGTTTTACGGAATCTTCGTCGCCGTCGGTGTCGTCGAAAAGGTCGAGGGTCGTGGAAACCCGACATCCCGGAAACGCGAGAAAAATAAGAAAAAACAATGATAAATCATAATGGAAACTCGGGCTTGTCAGTTGCTCAGTCATCGCGCATATTCGAACTGAAAAAAAAAATAAATTAAAAAAAAACGCTCGTGACTCGGTAGTCGAGATAAATTCAACTCGAGAAAAGCCATTCGAGTTGCACAGCAAGTTATAAAAAAACGACGATGCCCATCGCTTCTACGGAAACTCTCGAGTCAAGTGGAAACTCATTATATCCGCGATGACTGCTCATGTTCGGTCGATGAAAAAAAAAAAAAAAAACAAACATTTGAATTAAAAAGCTCGAAACAATTGATTCGGACAGTTGTGATTGAAAATCGTAATAATCCGAAGAAGATGAAGAAAATGAAACATAAAAAGCGAATGATGGTCCAGGTTCCTCCCGAATGAGACTACGCGGAGGATGGAACAAGCCCCCGGCGTCGAGTGGCTCGCCCCTGCCCCATCCGACCGAACCTCGAGCTTCAATACGAAAGCGGTCGAGGAAGGGTGAGGAGGGGTGAGTTGGCTCGAACAAAGTTGGTGGCAACACTCCGGTCGACGGTGTGCCCCATTATAGTTGGTGGCACAACGTTCGGACGTGATCACAAGAGGCGGCACAAGCACCGAACTGTTCAATCCACACACCAACTCCGATACGTTATTTTCAGCACGTAATTATAAAACCTGACGTAACAACCAAGTTGGGGAAAACTCTGTTATTCAACGTGGAAATGTTATTCGGACAATTCGGTGGATTGTACGATGAAGAATCAACGTGTGGCATAAATGTGAGTCAAGTATGTTGCACCGAGGCAGTGGGACCGAGTTATTCGCCCACCAATGGGGACACGCGACGTACGCGAGATCCATTGCATCGCCGAATCGCTAGGACGAAGCTCACTGTACGAGTTGTCCAACTGTGTATTGTCATCCGACTGAATATCAAATGACAATTTCAACACGCACAGACACATTGTACGTGTATGCGAAATCGATAACGATATTTATCGAGGATGATTCGCAACGTGACATCCGATTGTCAACCTCGATATATTGCGTCGATGATGGAAATGTATGCATAACCACTCAACAGCTTTCCCTACGAATTCGTGACACTTTGTTCATACGATTGAGCTTTTGCCGTTGGAAAAAGAAAAATAAATAGAGGGACAGAGAGCGAGAGAGAAAAATGGATTATCGGCTCGTGGCAAATTCAACGACTCATCGTTCGATGCTTTCCGGCGTTTCAATTAACCAAGGAAGCTCCGTTTTTTTTTCTCTTTGTTTCCGCTTGCTCGAAAGCCGCTTTTCAAGCATAATGGATTGTGAATACTCGAAGCTCGTGTCTCGTGTCCTTCTTCCACTCCCTCGTCTCACATTCAATCTTCGTCGTTTCCCTCGCGAGCGAGAGAAAAAAAATAACGCTTAATTCTCTTCTTCCTCGTTTCTTTTGCGTATAAACGTTTCCTTTGATGTACCGCAAAAAAAAAAAAAAAAAAAAAAATGAAAACAATAATTAAATTGAAATTAATTTTTTTTTCAACAATAATAATGACAATTGCAATAATTAATAAAAATAAAAATATGTTAATTAATAAAAATAAAAATATAAAAATATTTTTATTTTTTATTTCATTTCATTTTTTTTTTTGCAAAGTGGCCACAGGTTCCCCGGATATTCTCCTTCACTTCTGTTCCACAGTGTGAGCAGCCATTATGCTCCGAGCCATCCTTGTGCACGGTACCTACACACACACACACACACACACGCATCAACGTCCTATACACATGCCCTCTCGGGCACTCTCGGGCGCAATATATTCTCAACCGTGTTATTTTTCCGTCTTCTTTTATCACATTTTTTTCATTCACTTTCCTCTATTTGTTCGGGATAAAATGCAAACGTGGTGCAGTAGGTTTTTTTTTTTTTTTTTTTTTCATTTTTTGTTTTTACCGAAGCGAGTGTCGAACGTAGTCGCGTTCGCAACGAACGACGGAATTACGAACCGATTTCCACGTTATACGCTCAAGGGAATACCGAGAGTGGATGCATTTTTCTTCTCCTTCGTTTTTTTCATTATTTTCAAAACATTTTTTTTTTTTCTTTTTTACAATTTTTTTTTTATCACACGTTTGCAAAATTTACTCAACGAGCTCGGCGGATCGATCGCGCGGGCAGAGAGGGCCGAGGGGGGGGGGGGGGGGGAGAGGGGGACACAAGTGCACCGGTGACTGAGATAAATTAAGACGGATGATGCCGTTAGGTCGGAAAGGGGGAAGGGGTAGTTGTTGATGCTCGGTCTCGTACGATAACATCGGAGGGTAATCGATCGTCCATGGTTTTGTGAAAAATCATTCGGAAATGTTGGTCAATCGCTCAACCGCTTGTACATTCGAGAATTGTAGAATCGTCGGGGATATCATCGAGGTATCTACCGGTGCTCCGTAACTCTGCAACTGTGTATGTGTAGGGGATGATTTTGTAAATAAAAATTAGGGAATATTTGGAAATCCTTCTTCAGTGAGTACCGACCCCTACTTTATGACCCAAAAATTCCAAAGAAAATTCGAGCTCTCTGGCTATCGTCGTTTCAGAAATACCACTACACCAATTGTACACCATATAGATCGACGTTGCGACGTGGACGTTGTTTTGTGCGGGAGAACGAGAGAAAGAGCGGGATCTCGGATTTCGTTATCGATTCTCCGCTGCGACAAATTACACGGTGCTCGTTGGACTATCGCTATCGAATGCACGACAATCGGGGAAAATTGCAGTCCGCCAAATTGAGACACTCTCCGAGCTACAATGAAATTTTCCATGGGCGTGGAGCTTCGATCGTTTCGCTTCCGGAAAACTGTTCTGACCAGCGATAAGCCCGATCTGACTATCGACAATTGCATTTTTCGATGACGATGCATTTGAAATAGTTGGAAGATCGATCGATCATACATTGAACACGAGGCATATTGAACATCCATCGTGAGAATTTTGTTGATCGAATGTTAAATCGAATTGACCAGATGCACCGATCACGCACCCCCCGACATACGGAGATGATAATCTCCTGGAACGTCCCGAAATATATATCCCCCACTTGTTCCCACAATACGCAAAACAATGTCAATGCAATTGAACGAAAAAAAAAAACAATGATTGAAAATTCAAACTCACCGATTTGTGGAACGTCGTACTGTCGATTTCCTCTTCCCGCTCTGAGCAATAACTGCGAAGCGGCGAGGTTTGCCCCGGCGTTCGTTATCGCCGTGTGCGATTGTTGATCGGCCGTCGACCATCCCCGGGGATTCGACGACCGTCCGCGACCTCCGGCTCCTTGATTTCTCTTTCCGGGTGGTTTCCCACTGGCCAACCCGTTCGCTCGACCGCCATCGCTGCTGTCGCCTCCGTCGTTCGCTCCGTACGAATAATAATCTCCTCGATTCGTCATCTCGTTATTACCATTTCCATATTCCATCGGTTCGTTCGGCCATCCGCCGCCCGAACTCCGTGCATCGTCCACGACCAATCGCTCTTCGTCACCCGTGTTGTCCGCGTCAAAACGATTTCCAGCATCGCTCCGATGTACGACAATCGGTAATCTTTTCTTCGAAAAATCACGCTCGCCGATGGTCGTTGACGTCGCCATTTTCGTCTTCTTGGTGGTTCTCGATTGCCTTTGCCTCGGCTGCTGCTGCTGCTGCTGCTGGTGCTGCGGTGAGTAACCGATAATCGGCAAGTTATCGCCAGAGTCGTAACGACGGGGGGCGTACGTCTGACGGACGTTGGGCGGCGGTGCCGAAGGTCCCGGAAGGTCCCGGTGACGCGGATAGAACGCGTCCAGCACGGCGGTTGATGATTTTTCGAGATAAGACGTTCCCCGTGAGTCGTAAGGGTCTCCGACGGTTCCGTCGATGCTGGGAACGTTGATGCGTCTTCGAACGTTTTCGCTCGAACGATCTTTGTGGCTGAAGTACGCTGGGGAATCTCTCCACGATTTTTCGGAACGTTCGAGCCAATCCGTCGTCAATTCGTTGTCGTTGTCGTCGTCGTCGTCGTTTTCGTCGAGTTGCGACGGCTCGTCGTATCTGTAAGATCGCAAACGATCGAGTTGATCGTCCGGCCCGGCTAACGGAATCAATTCGTTCGGAACATTCGTTAACGTTTGATCCCTCGCGAAACGATGATCCTGTCTCGATCTTTGCGTCTGCGACGACGACGACGACGACGACGAAGACGATGTGGATTGTTGCTTTTGCTGTTGCTGTTGTTGTTGTTGTTGTTGAGAGGATGATGATGATGATGAGTGTACGCTCGTCGGTCTGTTGCCCAACGTAAGGGCAAGACCCAGACTCACGTAACTCAGAAGCCAAAACACTTGGCTCGCCATTATTAGCTAATTCCAATTGCCAGCTTATCCGACGTATCAAACGTCTTTGTCAGCGTTGAGCCCGGAAGAACTTGGGGCCTCAGCCGATTTCACAGCTTTCCGTCGAGTCTTCGATGGATCGTGACAGGGCGTCCTTTTTTCTCACTCACGATGACCAATGCTTCTCCCTCTCTCTCTCTCTCGCTTTTGTTTTTTTGCAGTCTCAACTTTCACCTTTTTTCCGTCTCTCTGTCTTTCTGTCTTTCTGATTTGCCGACTAACCGATGCTCGTTGCCACTCGTTTGTTCTTCCGTATTTTTTCAATCGTTTTTATTTTTTTTCGTCGTATCACTGAAACGCTGTCAAAGCGTCATCAACGCGGTATCACGAGTTTTCGACGATGAGGAAGAACTTGTTGGGAGAACGAGGTGATGTATTTCTTTTGGTTTTCGAAAAGAGGAAGAGATCAAGACGGACAGAGAGAGAGAGAGGGGGGGGGGGGAGGGAAAGTTGTCGGGAAGAGATTCGAGAGAAAGAGGGAGGACGCACGGATGAGTCGTAGGAAGGACGCGATGACAACACAGGTCAAAAAGTTTTGTTTGATGATCGTTGATAAAGCAATCAAACGTTATTATTGCTATTCACGCTGGTCGGTGTTTTCGTGATGGTCGAAATTCTCACAGACGCGACGCACTTTATCGTTTCTTGTTTAGTTTTTTGTTTGTTTGTTTTTTTTTCATTCAGTTAAAACTCGTTTGAGTCTAGACTCGTAATCCGCAAATAGTCTTTCGAAATTGGCTTCGAGTTAACTCGTCTCGCGGTTTGTTTGTGGTTCTTTTTCTGTTTTTTTTTCTTTTCTTTAAGTTGGCGCGGATTACAGCCTCCACCTCGATCGATGTCCAGGAGGCAGGGGGAGAAGGGTTTAGGCCTCGACGAAAGATTTTTCAACCCGGAGACTGGGCCCGCGATGGCTATTACCGCGCACTCGTCGATCCACTCGTCGATCCACTCGTCGATCCACTCGTTGGTCTATCGAGTGGGGTAGGTTCTTCTTCGACGCCCGCCCGAATATCCGGACTTTCTGGAAAAATCAGGTCGACGTTACAACGTGGGGCAACGGGGAAAATTCGCAACACGTCTTTGGCCGTCAAGAAAAAGAAGAAAAAAAAAAGTAGCTTTAGCAGTGGAAGAAAAAGAATAAGAAGAAGTGGAAGATGATGATGGAGAAGAAGAAGAAGAAGAAGAAGTAGAAGAAGGTGCGACTGCAAATAAGTTTACTTTCCGTATGCTTTCCTTTTCTAGTTTTGTTGAAAATCTATTTTTCTTTTGAATAAAAATTGAGATTATTTCACTTTGCCTTGTAATATATATTCTGTGATTGGCCAAGTGCTCGATAATTCGTGCGGTGCAGCAGGTGCTCGTGGGTGCTCAGCGGTGGTAGTGGTAGTAGTAGTAGTAGTAGTAGTGGTTCATGGGTGCTCGTGGGTGCAACACAACACTTATACGACTTATACAGAATCTTGTTCTTTTTTCTTTCGTTACTTATACACAATCATTCGCGCGCGCGCACACACACACACACACACGCACTCATTCAAACACGCATATCTGAGTATTTATTTTTGGGTATATAAAGCTATACGTATATATTTATATAATGTTTCTCATTATCACTCGAATTTCATTTTTCCCTCCTTATTCTCGGTTTCTTATTTTTTTAAAATTTTTTTTCTTTATATATATATATATATAGCTCAATGTTTTTTTTCTTTCATCGTTTTACCGGCGTTAAAAAGTGTTCCACGACCGATTAATCCACGTCGCTTGCAACTTTCGTACGTTATATATATACATATATGTATAGATATATATTTTTTTGTGTATTTTTTTGTGTCGGGCCACCCCCGCGCGATTCGGCCCTCGACCGTTCAGCCTGCATCGTCTTCGATCCCCTCGGCCCTCACGCCGACTCCCCTCACCCTTATTACCGGACACGACCACCCCCACTCACTCGAACAACTTTTCACTCACCCACGGTTAATGTCCTCGACATAACTCCAAGTTATTAATCAACGTTGTTATATATATTTATATATATTCATATAAATAATATAATTGTACAATGCAACATTCTCTAATACAAACAATATATCCTTTTTTTTTTTTTTTTTTTTTTTTCTTTCAAATTCTCTCTATATATATATATATATATATCTATATAAATCTATATGTCTCTCTTCTATCGCGTTAATAATTTTGTTTTCTCGCACGTTCGAGTTTGATACAAAGGCTAGTCTTCTAAATTCTATCGTCACTGACTCGCGTGCTCGTTTATATATATATATATATAAATTTTTTTTTTTTGGTTTTTCGTTTTTTTTTCTTCGGTCCAATAAAATATGTCTCGAATCTCTAATAAACCGAGACTAACACGACTGGACGGTCTATTCCACTGTAGTCGTCATCAACCGTGCATACAAATAGTGCATGAACGACACGTACAAAATTTGTTTTTTTTTCTCTATATAAATAGAAATCTATGTGGACCGTTTGACAATTAACGGTTTACACGGCTCGCGGTACAAATTAAGGCTACTTGAGTGAAAAAACGCGGTTAAAAATATAATTACCTGTGTGTGTGTATATATATATGCATATACATAAATATATATATATATATATATATACATAAATATATACAATACACGGATTCTATGTTGTTTGTGAACACGTGTGTGCAATCATACCGTCACACTTTAACGTAGTATTTGCGTATGTGTATATCTCTATGAATGTGCGCTTACAATCTAAGGCCTGTGGTGCGACATATATATATATATATATATATTTCTTTTTTTTTATTTTATTCCGTTTCAACATTCCACGCAATCCCTACGTCTAATCCGGGTGTGTATGTGTGTGTGTGTGTGTGTTACGCTTGTGTCGGTGCGTAAGTCACACTTTTTGCACAAAAAAAAAAATAATAATAATAATAATAAATTGGTCGTGATTGCACAAGTGGGTGAAGTGCAAGGATCGTCGTTTTCAGCGAAACCGTATTTTTTCGTGTTCGAACGTTCGAACCGTTCGACTCGTGTCAACACCAATCGCAATTTTCGCGATTTTCGCGTTTGACATAAATTCGCAATCGCGTAAATTCTTGTAATCGTAACTTTGCACATCGAAACTTATCCATCGAAATCACGACGATGAGAAATACAATAAAAATCAATTTAAATCGCTTCCAGATTTTTTTTCCAACGTATTTTCCAAAATTATTATTTTTTTTAAGTTTTCTTTTTCAATTTTTATCGTTTACTTTTATCATTGAATTTTTCAACACTTTTTTCGTGGAAGTATTTGTTATTTTAACGTAAAAGCGCGAGTTGCAACGATGACCCGTTTCTCATGAACAACACGACGTTTTAACACACTTGAACCCTCGTTTAGGCCACGCAACCATTTTCACCCTCGACGACCTATAACCACGATATTTCGTTATCTTTTTTTATCATTATTATTATTTTTTCGAAGATTTATTTTCATTTATTTAATTTTTACGTATTTTTTTTCTTGTTTCATTATTATTATTATTATTAATGTTGGTATAATTATTATAATTCGCGATTGGTTTTTCGAAAAATTTTCATCAACAACAATAACAATTATCAACAAACAATAACGATGACGCGTACACGTAAGTGCAGTGTGCATATATACACATTTAACACACATACATATAGGAATATATGTGTGTGTGTGTGTGTGTGTGTGTTTGTGGGTCTATGTACCAAGAGAGACCGGCTCGTTCTACGATCTAGGAATTTCGTTGTCGAGACCGAGCTCCTGAACTCCCCCTCCAAGTCGAAACGTCATCTCTATACATATATACGTATATATGTATATATGTATATATGAAAGCCTTGCCAACCCCCACCAACCCCGAACCGTTTTGTTACTGCGCACACCGGCTCGATAGCAGGTACACTATGATCGTGTCGTATAATCAACAGGTGTCTCAAAAATTTCATAAAAAAAAAAAAGAATAATGAAAATTCGAAAAAATTAGTAATCGATGACACTCGCGAAATTAACCCAACTTTTCGCGTCGTTGTTGAAAAAAAAATGAAAAAATCAAATATTGTTTTTTGTTGTCAACGATGTGTGCATTCACAAATACATTTACAAACGACGACAGTGCAGTGCTCGGTGTGTGTGTGTGTGTGTGTGTGATATAATGCGCACGCAACAGTGATGATTCAACTTGGTGATAATTTACGAGAAAACAAAAAAAAATTCATTATAAAAAAAATCCAATGATTCACCAAATAAAAATAATAATAATAGTATTTGTTCAAAAAATGATACAACGACTAATAAAATTTCCGACGAAGCGATCGATTTACGTACAGAACATACGTTTTTTTTTCTTCGAGTCTTCGAGCGTTATCGTAGAATTATTATTATTATTATTATATTTCAATTTAATTATTTTCATTTAATGTTGACGCAATTTTGTATCTCTCTGTTCCTTTTTTGTTGTTTTCTCTGGCGTTTCTCCGTCCGTCGCCAAGAGACACAATCGTGACTTCTTTTTTCGTTTTTCGTGCGTGTGTGTGTTTCTTTTTGATCGCCCGTTTTTTTCTCGTTTTTTCGAGGTTGCAAGCGTGAGCCAGCTCGTTCTCCGTGGTCGCGAAGAACAACGCGAAGCACCCTCTTTCGCAAGGGGAGAAGGGACAGGTCCCTCCTTGCCGACCACAACTCTTATCCCCCCCCACGGACTCGTCGTCCGTTCTTATATTCTTGTCGTCCTTCACTCACTCACACACACACACACACACGCTTATGACCGAAGCAACCCTCCGGGGTTCACGCTCCCCTCGTTATTAAGTAATATACGTCGAACGTAAACGCGATACACCGCTCCGGGCTCGTCGTTGCGATGGGCCAAGGGGGTGAACGGTGACGAAGGGGAGGGCGTTTCGACCTCCGCGATGCCCACGGACCATTCACGCCCGGGAAAAACGTTTTTTCGATCGCGATAACGATAACCACCACTCGGCAATAACAATCGCCTTGTTATTTCTTTGTTTTTTTTTTTTTTTTTTTTTTTTTTTTATCAAACAACCGCCGAACGGGGTTGTACGTGATTATTCACGGGTTGAAAAAACAAATTGAACAAAAAAAAGAAAGAAAAAAAAAAGAACAAAACCTTCGAAAACTTAATTTTTATATCACGTATCAATGGAAAAAATTTTTTTTTTTTTTTTTTTTCAATCACCGAATTATCATTCACCGCAACACATTTTCCTTATCGTTGATGTTGTTGCTCTATCGCTTCGGTTGTCGTCGTTGTCGTCGTTGTTGTTTATTTTTCCATTCGTATCGGAAAATTAATTCCGAATCCCACGGTCGTGTGTATATATATATATATCCAACCCCCGACGATTCACCATCCACCGATCTACCACGATTGTATTTATTTTTTTCCCTCTATTTCACCGCCTCCGAAAGAGTTTAAGGGTTGAGTTTGAAAATTAAGTTTTTTTTTAATTTTTTTATTATTATTAAATGTTATTTCACGTCGAATGAATGTTTGCTCTCGTGCCAACCGTATCTTTCAACAAAAGTCCCACCGGATTACCACGACCCGTCTATTTCGTATTTCTTCATTTTTATCTTCTTTATTCGTTTATTTAAAATTATCGTTATTTATTCCGTCGTCTTTTCCGTTATAAATTTGTATTATTTTGTTAGAAATATGTATAGGTATACTTGTGATGTATATTATATGTATTTCGTGTATAGTTGATCGGTACAGCGTTTGTCAATTTCCGCCGCTCTTAGTCTTGGTCGTATCTCCGGTCGGTTTCGTTATAATCGCGCGACGAGACTCCGGTAAAGCCGGCGACATCGTTTTCCACACACACACACACACACACACACCTCTTCCCCTATCCCCTGGCCCCTCGCCCCCTCGTCGATCCCCAGCGCGAAACCACACACGGACGAACAAAAGTTCACTTATACACGCAAGCCCATCTGGCGAGTAATCGAGGGACTATCACAGCTGGTGGTGGTGGGTGGATGGGTGGATGGGTGGTTGTGTCGGTGGTGATGGTGGTGGTGGTGGTGGTGGTGGTGGTGCTGCTGCTAGCGCTGGTGCTGGCTGGCTGACTGACTGCAAGTCTATCCTTCGGCGCGGCCGCTGCCGCCACCTCACCCGCGCGACTCGTTTCTTGACTCGCGCCGTTAGCCAAAAGCTTCGCTTTTTCCCCCAGCCGCCGAAGCCGCTGCCGCTGCCGCCGCGCGAGACCCTCACTCGACCGCGCGTGACGAGAAATGCATTCCCATCACACCCCGTTCGTAACTTCGGACTCTCCTATGAAACCCCCGCCCCCGCCCCCACCCCCCACTATACCGTCGCCTCGACGCGCTTTTCCCTCGTTCACTTCGTTTCTCGTTTTCCGTCTCTTCCCACTACCCCCTTTTTTTCTTTCTTTATTTCTTTTGGGGGTTGATTTCTTTTTTTTGAACCCTTTGTTAATTTTTTTTTTTTCGGTACTCTCGACGCGCTCTTGCGTCGTTCACTTAGTTTCTCGTTTTCCGTCTCTTGCACCCTTTTTTCTCGGTTTCTTTCTTTATTTATTTCTTTTGGGGGTAGGTTTTTTTTTTTCAAGCCTCCGTTGGTGTTTTTTTTTCTTTTTCTTTTTCTTTCTTTCGTTACTCTCGACGCGCTCTTACGTTGCTCACTTCGCTTCTCGTCTCTCTCACACACCTTTCTGTATATGTGATTTTTTCACTCTCTCAGATTCTCTTTTTTCTTCTGCCTCGCTTTCTTGATTTTTTCGGAAAGGAACGGAGCGGGGGGGGGGAGTTGTTTTCCCCTCTCTTTCTTTTTTATTCTGCCCCTTTTTCTTCATTTCTTCCGCGGATTGTTTTTCTTCATCTCCCTCTCTCACCTTTTTTTTTTCTTCTTTCTATCTTTCTTTATTACTTCTGGGGATCATTTTTTTGTTATCTCCGTCTCTTGCTTTATTTCTTCCGGGGGTTTCTTTTTTCCTTCTCTATATATTTTGTTTTTTATTTTTTTTTTCGTTACTCTCGGCGCTTTGACGAGTTTTGCTGGTTTCCCGGCAAGGCGGCATTGCCGGATTCAACCCCAGCTCTACACCCTCACTCTTATCCCCTTTATACGCGCGAGAGGGATCTCACGCTACTGCCGCCGTCGCTTCTCCTCCCTCGTCTGCTTCCTCGTCACCCACCCCTTCTCGGCCTCACTTCTGCTTATACTCTCGCCATTTCTTTTTTTTTTTTGTTGTTCGATTTTATTTTATTTTATTTTGTTTTTTCATTGGCGAAAGAAATGTGCTGCCGGTTAGCGCTCCCCTTATGCGTCTAGCCCACTCGCCGAACAATACACCGTCTCCGTACCGCACTTCCGACACTTTGTCACAAATCCCCTTCTCTCCTCCGCTCCTCCCAACTCCCGATCGAACCCAACGGTTATTATTTATTTATTTCATTATTTTCTCATAGATATGTATTTTTCATTCTTATTATACTTGTTCCTTTTTTTACCGTCGATTTCCCATTGTTATTTGTTGTCGTTTTTTTTAATTAAAAAAAAAGTTCTTCTTTTGTTTAAAGTCTTTGTCGTGGGATTTTTTTTTTTTTCATTCAGCCATGAAAAGATTTGTCAATGGAAGTCTCTCATTATCCGATGGGCACGAATGTGCATCGCATTTCAAATAGTCAAATTGGCTCATGAGAATATTTTCCCGCGCGCATCCGTTTGGAACACGCTCGTCGCGAAAGTTTTCGCCAGTAAGCGTTGTAAAATTAATTGTTCTCTCAATCTATCTATCTATCGATCTCTCTCTCCCTCTCTCTCTCTCTCTCTTTCTCTCGTCCGTAGGAATAACGCGATCATCGACCGTCGAAAATAACGTGAAGAACAATGATAGCCAATATAATTTCCGTCTCGAAAAAATAAAATTTAAACAAATTGTGTCATTCTCATTATTACTGGAAAAATATTATTTTGTCGTTATTCACGAACAATCCTATTTGTTTTATCAACGATCATCTCGTGTGTGTGTGTGTGTGTGTGTGCGCATGGGATGGATCGTCATGGTGTGGCGCAAACGAAAGAGCGGCGATGGTCGAGAAGCGTTTGGATGAAGGGATGAAATCCCGAACCGGGCGAAGACGTCCAAACACACACGAAATCCTCCAATCGACTGTATGTGCACCCTACGCACACACACACACACACACACACACGAGATGGAACAGAGAGGTGGTAGTGTGGGCGAAAAGCTCTCTGTCTCTCTCTCCGTCTTATCCTCCCCCGTCTCGAGCCCGGTCCCGTGGCTGGTCACCCCCTCCACCCTCATGTGCCCCACCTCGTGGGCGACGTCGGTCTCACGCTGTGCTGCGCGGGCTCTCGAGACCGTCGATGACAACGAGACACCGACTGGGCTATGTGCTTTCGCTGTTTCTACCGCTGCTTATTCGGTCGTCTCCGCCGTCGTACACCTCACTCGCAATATGTACATTTGACGTTTTGAAAAACGAGGGAACATCATTATTTTTCCATTTTCGTTGAGACGGTGACGAGGGGGACATGACGTAACGCGATGACGAAAATTCAACCCCTATGGTCCAACTAAAGTCGATGAATAAAAATCGTAGACGAAAAACCGTAATGGCAAGACTTCTCCGCGCCAGACAGCGCGAGACCACGGTCCAATCGTCGACGAACCGAGCATCCGCGCGGGGTTCGTCTTTCCCTCGGATCCCTCGTCGTCTCACCGAGACGGTCATTGTACGAATTGGACCATTCTGTTCGTTTCCTTCTTCGTCTCCATTCTTCCAAACGTCTAAGCTCTGGCTATCCGATAAAGCACGGTTACGGTCGGACGATTGTCCATCACCCAGTCCCGTGTGTTCATCATCCTCCAACCCTCCGACGTTTTCTCTTTTACTCGCTCGCTCTCGCTCTCGTTAATATTTTTCAAACAGAGTTTAAAAAATATCCTGAAAATTTGCGGTCCCCGTCTCAATTCTTAACTCCGCCGCCAGCCTCCCAAAGTTTGCAATTTAATCGATAGCGAGTTGAGGATTATGATGCGGGACGTCAAATTTTCACGATATTTTTATTTATTTATTTCGATTCTTATGATTGTTAATATATTTTCGTAAATACATATATGTATTTACCGTTCTACCGTGAGCGGTTACAGGTTGCCGCTCTTATCTCTTTTACGCGTGGACACTGCTAGTTTCCTTGACCCTCCATATCCGATAAATATATACAATATAAATGAATAGTTGATTTGCTCATTATATTCTCTCTCATCGTCGATTATTCGATTATATAAAAAATTGAAAAAAAAAAAAACATATATAAATTAAGAAAGCTTTTTCCTCGTAATTCCACAATGATATTTATTTATTTATTTTTATATATTCAATTAATATTCTGCTCCGCGTTTCGCCATAGTCGGGAAAAAAAACCGACCGTATCCCGACGGATCCGAGTCTCGTCGAGGCCCGCGAAAATTCCGCGGAGGCAGGGCCAGGGCCAGGGGGGTGGGGAAGGCACGGCCGGGGGTTGAATTGCCGAAGGAGAGCGGTTGTACAGATGTGAGTAACGTCGGTGACGGTGGTTGCGGAACGGTATCGGGGAAAGCCGGCGCGCGCTCGCGCGAGCCCGGTGGCGGCCGTGGAGGTTACTTTGTCGGTCGTGTTGGCCGCCGAGGGGGCGTTGAAGCGAGCGAGAGAGGAGGAAAGCGAGAGACGGGAAGAGTGCGAAGGCTCGGAAGGCCGGGGATTGTGGGTTAGCTCGGCGAGTGAGCCGGCTGGCGCCCTCACCACGACTAACTCCCACGCTGCGCGACAACCGTCCGGTGTTTACACGCGTTGCGCATGTCCACCCCCGTACCCTCCGACCTCCGTTCAACCCCCTCCCGTCGTCGGAACCGGCGTCGCCGCCGCGCCGCGACACCAGCCCCCCACCCTCACCCATCTGGGCTCTCTCTCTCCCTCCCCCGCCCTTGTCCTCGCCTCTCTCTCCTCACTCCGCTTCTTTCTCCGCCGGGCACCCGCCCCCCTTCCGCTTCATCTCCTCCTTCTCCCCCTCCGTTTCATCCTTCTACCCTGCACGGAGCCCCTTCTTCTTTACCGCTCTCGTCCTTCTCCGCATCTCTCTCTCTCTCTCTCTCCCACTCTTACCAACTTTTTTCCCCTCTTTCCTTCTTCTTCTTCGTCTTCTTCTTCTTCTTCTTCTTCTTCTTCTTCGTTTTTTTGTTTGTCTCTCATCTTTTTGCCTTCTTCTCGTTCTCCTTCATATCCGTTGATCCACGTATATGGACCCTGGCCTATGACGCTGCTTCTCGTCCATCCCCCGTGTCTCCGTCTCGCCCCCGCTCCATCCCCATACTCACCCTCTCGCGTGCAGACGTGTTTTTTTTTTGTTTCCCCGTAACTCGTGTATAACCTCACTCGCGCTTTCGCCCGGCACACCCTCACTCTCTCACCGAGTCTTATACGCCGACGCCGTCGCCACCGCGTCTTCGACAAAGCTCCCTTGCTCTCTCTCTCTCTCTTCACTCTTTTACTATTTTTTTATTATTATTTATTTTTTTCTAACATTCACTCGGTCTTTGTTTCTCTGTCTCTCTCTCTCTCTCTTCAACCTTCTTCCTCTCTCTCTCTCTCTCTCTCTCTCTCTCTCTTGCCCTCGCTCGGTCCGTATGTGCGAAACCACTGTCTCGCTTCCGGCCACTGCGCCACCCGCATCCTTCTCTCTTCGCCACTGTTGGCCGGTTGTACACGGTACCCAGTTTCTCTCAATTTAGTTCTCTCGTTCCTTTTTTTTTTTGTTTTTTTTTTGTTTTATATTTTTGTTTTTTCGTCAACTCTCCAGCGGCTGTGCGCTGCAACGACGCATACCTTCCCCACGTGATAACCCTTTCCCAACGTTGAGTTCGCCATCCCCCAACCTCGGTTTGCGCGTGTGTGACACCCCTCGCGAAAATCCCCTACGGCACTCTCTGTGCTTTCTCTCGGCGTACACAAAACCACGTATATTTTTTTTCCTTCTCTCTCGTTCTCTTGGCGCGTTATTCCCATCTTCTTACTTACTTCACCTCGATGTACTCGCCATACCGAGTATGTCCGATGTACACCGGTGAAATGCTACTACCACCCTCGCTCGTAAACGTTTCACTCGCCTGACTCGATAAACCGCGACACGCTCACAATTACCGTTTTCCTCCTTCCTTTTCTTCTTTTCTTCATTTTGCTTTCTCATAGAGGAATCTATGAGACGATGGGTTTTTTTCCTCAACATCAACGTGTCACCTTGTTCAGAATGTGCGAAAACGTCGAGAAAACACATTTAGAGAAAATGTCCGGATGTACGTGTGTGTGTTTGACGAACGGTTCGGATTTTACATAAATTCAAGATTTTCAATTTCTAGCTCCTACCGATTCAAAAACCTTTCATTCGACTTGAATAACGAAACAAGTTCGAAACTCGCAATGTGCTACCTCCGAATTCTAGGTAACGAACGAACATCTCAGATCTATGAGAAAGCGAAAAATTTAACAACAAAGAATGCTTCCTCATAGAAGAATCGTCGTCCATTACTGGCTATACAATTCGGAGCAAGGAACTAGCTATTTTCTTTCTTTCTTCCACACGATACCCAGTCGCTCTGTATTCAACGTTGTGGGAATCTCAATTCCCCCAACTGTACTCAGTCTCGACGCATGCAACCCGACCCACGGGTTATGTAGATGTTAAACAAAAAAAAAAGGGGGGGGGGGATGGCGGAGACGTCGAAGGGGTAGACACAGACGTGGCGAATTATCCGGAGTCGCGAATAAGTTTGTCGACAACGATGCGAACGAAACGAGGGTGAAAGCGCAAAGTTGCGAAAAAAAAAAAATGCGAGGCAGGGTGGAGCTGTAGTCGTGGGATAGGTTTGAGACGGAGAGTCATATATATAATCCGCAGATTGAATGCTCGGATGGCGCTTCGAGCGAAAAGATAATTAGCGAGATTGCATTGGCTCTAGCGATGGTCGAGGTGGCGAAATAATGTCTCGTTGACTCTCGGGGCTCGGACAACATTTTAGTCCTTCCGAAAGAAGGAATAAAATATTATTATTATTATTATTATTATTATTATTATTATCATTTTCTCAGAGTTGACTCGAGCGACGATTCATTGAACGGGAATTAACCGAAAGTGAGCTATTTGAAATTTTTGTCTCATTCACGACTGTTGATAAAACGACGATTTAGCTATTGCGGAATTAATAATGAGTGCTTATTTTCACACGATTTTCAGGTTGTCGTTGAAAAGGAGTTGAAAAGATTTTTCAACAATGTAGCTATATATGATATTAAAATGTATATTTTTTATACATCGATGTATCAATAACAAGCTGTTATTGATTTCTGTAATGGTTAAAATTCTTTGATCGATCAAATGTCAAAATGAACGCGACAAAGTGCAATAACTTGGTGCGCGTTATAAAGCTTTGATGTTATAAACGCTCGTGACGGTTACACGAGCAAATGAAATCTCGATTGGTCGGACCGAAGAAAAGTCTGTCGACTTGTTCCGTGCGCGATATTAGCCACGAAGTCGATCCATAGTCTCGGTAATACTCTGTATTCCCGTAAATAGTGAATATCATGTGCAAGAGGAGAAGCCGGGGAAGGGGGGGGGGGGCAAAAAAACACAGGCGAGCGAAGCAAGAGGCAGGGCGAGGGGGGAAATCGTCGAAACAACGCACACACACACACACACAGACACCCGGGAAATGTTTCATTACGTCCGGTATAAGAAGGTACACGGTTGGCTATCGAAAGCTTAAGTTAATTCGAGGAAAATAGCCACCGAGCGAACCAAGCCGCTACCAAACACACACACACACACACACACACACACACATATATATATATGTGTGTGTGTAATGCCTACTCAGCGGGTAAACGCGACGGGCATCGATTTGAACATCCGGGGTCATAGATAAACGAATGCGAATTTCGCGTCAGCCTTTTTCATCGTTTTGACCCTCACGACTTATCTCGTCCAAGCACGAACACTCTACGTGGGCTCAACCATTTTTACCACCAATCAAAATCTCGTGACGTAATCCGGGGATGCGCCAACCGAATCAAAAATTTTTTAAAAAAATAACAACGTCTTTGCACTCGTGGATTCGAGAAAGAAAAGACCGAAATATATAGTTGACGACTGATGTGCGTTCTTCGGTTGTTGTGAGTGCCACACGTGCGAAGAATTCGGGCCGTGTAGCCTTGTAGCCGTGTACCCCGATTCCGCGGGGGTGGGCACATCCATGCACGCGTAACCACCACCCCTCCCCTCGTCCTTTGCGGAAAATGTCATACATGCGCTCGTGCGATATATATTTCGTATTGTGTGTATGCCGAGAAGCCGGATTTTCCGATGGGGAATATCAATCGGAATTCAACGACGCGTGATACGTACGGACGGTTACTCGTGCAACCGGCGAATCCATACGTCGGAAAAATGCCTACCCAAACGTACCGATAAACCGTGTACGTGCATGTGTACCTCATCCACGTCGTCGTCGTCGTCGTCGTCGTCGTGTGCACATCACGTGAATCTTCATCGATGAATATGGATAGCTTGAAAAAAAAAAATATATATATATAACCATGAGACTTGTAGCTCAGCCCGGGGTTGCTTTTCTCCCCTCGCCCCCTCCTCGCCACCCTACTACATATCATCAGCCGTTTTTCCTCGACTACGAACAATCAGATCTCATTGATTATTATTATTATTATTATTATTATTATATTGTAAAAAAGATTTATGTGTTTGTATGTATAAAATTGAATATTAAGGATCGAACCATCGAAACTGGAAAACTCGATTTACCTTTGACCGTTGAGTATTGTTTCGATGCCGGACAATGGCCACATGCATAATTCGCGATTGTCAAAATGAAGAAGAAAAAAAGTGAATAAACGAAGCTACCAACGATAGATACCATCGATAACGAAGGTTGTTGCGGGTTTAAAGTTGCACGAGTGGGTTGAGGTACGACGTGGTTGATCGATGCACGATGCATCGGGATGGTTGAGTCGATATAAGCCGAATGGGGAGTCAATCGACGCGAGGTTTTACCATTACCGCGTCTAAACCCGCGTTAGTCAAGGTCGCACAGCCGTAATTTCGATTAAAACAGAAATACATTTGTCCTATTCTTGGCTGAGGCTTGTGTCCCATCCATTCATCCATTCATCCATTAACCATGAAAATAAGAGGTCTTTCGATTTACGTTACCCGACCGTCGCAAATGCTAAAATAAAATGTTGCTTCGACCTACGCTCGTTATTTGTCTTTGTCGGCAACTCGACGAGTTTATAATAAGCAAAAAGGACAAACAATTTTCCGGATCGACATTGCGACGATGACGTTTGTCATCATTGGTGGTTATCCAATCGAAGCCCTCCTTCCCGCGTACGAAAAAAATCAAACAAATCAAACAAGTCTTATAAAGGTGTAAAAGATTTTTTTTTTCTTCATTTTTTGAAAAATTTGGATTATCGTTAATACCCCTAAAGTTTAATTATAATTTCATACGTTGAACAAAGGTCACGAATATAATATTACAACCTTACCAATCCTATATTATATTCATGCCCTTCACGCGACAAATACAAATAATCTGAAATTGAAAAATTATGGAAGAAGAAAAAATACGGTGACAGTGAATAAAATAGAAATAACCAGCAGCAGCAGCTAGCACAGGTGAATGGGTGTTTATTTTTGAACTACCTCGACCATCATTATGCCTGTCTACATTTTTTTTTTTTCTTTTTTCTTTCATCCTCACAGAGGTGCTTTGTAGCAGCTCATTCGTGGTGAATAATGTATGGTCTACCGTCGAGCCGAGATATTTCGGATATTTTGTCGGTCACATATTTATAGTTGGTTCGTCGACAAAATAGACGAAATAATGAGCTCGATGGATATTTATGTACGATATATACGCATTGATGAGAGCACCAGCTCGACGGTTTACGCGCGTGCTCGCGCGCGCTGTCGCTTTCTACCAGACGGTTATTGTTATACACCGTCGAGATGGTGTATATTTCGTTGGCCGGGTGTGTGCTCAACTGCTCACGCACCTCACCGTCATGCGTCATTCCGGGACACTGTAACATAGGGGACCATGCCTACCATGCACAATCGTGCTTCGCCCATTGCTCTCCGACCTTTCACGCCCTTCGCGTCTTTCGTTGTATGACGAAAAAACAACACACATTCAAAAACAAAACATTTATTAATTCATATGAATATGGAAAGCGACGTACGAAATTACCGCATTGAAACCCTTGTATCTGTCCCCCGATGTGGTCGATGATTTTTTTTTTTTTTTAAAGTATCTTTTTCATCCTATACGACCTCACTAATTTTTTTTTTTACATTTTTCGACCCCTTCCCCTCACCCCAACCCCTTTTTAATTTTTTTTTTAAGTTTCAAATTGAATAACATTTTTTTGTGCAGATACTTGATCGAAATTAAGGCATTTTTTATTTCATAAAATTGGAGCAAGCTCCCCCGTTACATCCGAGCTTTGCGGCGAACACACACACACACACACACGTGGACCACCTGAGTTGGTGGAGAACCTCCGAGCGTTTAACATGGGTCGGGGGTCGGAGGGTTGGGAGACAACGTTGAAAAGCCCTGGACCACGGAAGGATCAAATGGGCAATTGGTAAACACATCCGGTAGCCACTACGGCGTTGTATCACCGATGAGATAACAACATAGTCCGCTGGGTGTGGGGGCTAGCGAAGCTGCCAACGAAGGAAGGGGAAGGAAGGAGGGGGGGGAGGGGGGGGGGGGAGGGGGCAAGAGAGGGTCCGAGGGCTGTTATCGGCTGCTCATGCTCATGGTTTCGCCGTTTGGCCGTTTCGCTTTGGCTTGTGCGCTCCTACAACACACCGAACATGAAATTCAACCGGGCAGACTGAGCGATTGTCCTCTCGTAACCCGATGTACAACGTGGCGCACAGTGGTCCCAAATCCTGTTTTTCCGAGGGTTTAGTCGATTGCAATAGTCATGTAACCATTTTTCAAAAACTTACACGAGGAGATTGGTTGAAAGTTGGGACTTGATGTTCCATTTATTTCAGCGATAACGAAAATCGAATGTCCAAAATTCAATCAATGAAAGACAATTGAATGCGGTGATTCGGCTAGTCTCCTCTTCCCCCCTTCCTCCACGCCCCCATATATTTATTCATTTGAGGACACGTTCCGCAACGTCCCACGCAATCTTACGTTGGGTTGCAACTTTGCGAAAAAGTCGCACGGGTCATCTCGTAACTCACGGGTTTATGCGTTTCGCCAAGGATACGCCGAGTGTGATGCACCCTCCATTGTTTTTCTTTTTTTTTTTCGCGAGGGCGTAAGTATGACACGTGGGTGTTGTGACCCGACGAAATTGTAACGTAACGTCTCTCGTATCCACGCACGTACGACACGGCGGGCGTCTTTCTTCGCCCTCGTACATCGCCTGACACATGGGCGAACGTGTTACAACGAAATGCGAAGCCCCCTAGATATCATTCGGTCTCTCTCGTCTGCCTTGAACTATCGAATCACGGTTTTTATTTTTATTTTTTTAATGCTTTTCACCCTCTGGGGGGGTTTCGAAGCGGAGAAAAGAAAAAAATATGTACGTATTATCAAATTCAAGTTGCAACTCTTTTACCAGTTAGTTATTACATACAGACGGTTGCTCAATAATAGCACTACCCATACCAACGGGAATGAATATGTATTAAAATATGTAAAAACAGATTAAACAAAAAGTTTAGTACATATTTCGACTTTTCACATAAAAACGACTGTACACCGTTTTCTTGCAACTTTTCAATTACCGCTAGATTTGTTAAATATATATATATATATATATTTTTATCAAACCACCCACGGGGCGATAACCGTAATTCCGATGTTTCGGTGGCCCAGATGCCACGAAGCATTGGGGCGCCCTTTGTAACCGGATCAGCAATCAAGCGGGGTCCTAAAAACCAATAAATACCCTTCCTCCGTACCCACGGCTAATCACATTTTTTTTCGTCTCGGGACGTGCGCCGCCGCCGCGTTTCTTTTTTCTTTTTCTTATTTTTCTTTTTTCGTTGGTTCTTTTCACGAGTTTGTTAGTGGCGAAGCGAAAGCACGTGAGAGAAAGAAGGGAGAACGAGTAGTCATGGCGATGATGGAGGATGATTTTCACCGGTTTCTTCGATTTAACGTTAGACTCGGTGCTGGAACGGAAGTCACACGAGAGCGACGGAGACGGGACGATTGGGATCTCGCGAGTGCGAGTGAGATCGTGAGAGAGAGAGAGAGAGAGAGAGAGAGAGAGAGAGAGAGAGAGAGAGAGAGAGAGAGAGAGAGAGAGAGAGAATGAGAGGGAAAACGTTGGGCCTCCCCTCCAAGACAAACAACGTACAAACGCCCACGCATGTGGATCGTTTCACTTGTGTTCTTTTCTCCACGATGAAATTAACGAAAAAAGAAAAATGAACTCCGTTACGAAATCCCATTGTCATTGTATTCAACACAATAATAATGGCAAACGATCTAACGTTGAGCCATATTTTACTATGATATTTCTTATATATATATATATATATATATATATATATATATATATATATATATATATATATATATATAGTCTTCATGAATTTCGAATTTAAACGGAAAAACTTGAAAAAATGTATGAATAAATAGACGGACGGACCAAAACCATAAGGATTCCCATTTGGCCGCGAAACTGTAAAAATACGGTACGCAGCAAAAACGCTACGGTTCTCTCACAATTTTCCCGAAATTCTCGTAGCTCCTTCGATTTTGCCCAACCCTCACGATGTAATGTACAGTCATGGACACGTGGTACGTCATATCTATGTATATCCGAATGAATGAATGTTGGATCGTGCCAAATGTTTGTCCATTTAACGTAACATTTCGGGGGCTGGTCTTCGGAGACATTTGAACCCGAGCGACTCGATCGCCAGTGGTACACGGCCACCATTTGTGCCGACGGGTTGCAGTGGACAAGCGGAGTGGCGGAGCGGGACAGGGAGGGGGGAGCAGTTCCTTAGCAGCCAAGTTGGAGCCTCGGATTACTCTATATTCAACTTGGATGCTTTCAACCCCCACGCTTTTCTCACTCCATTCCACACACACACACAGAAAGGCGACGATACAGCCGCAACGACGCAAATAGTAGTCATCCGGTCACTATGGTCACAACGGTTTCTGCTGTGGACACTTTAACGTGACACTCCAAAGTGCATATACATCTCCCCAAAGTAGATACTATTCAGCGGAGGCCAAGTCTCAAACGTATCAATGACACACACACACACACAAACGCAGCCGATTTGTATTACACGAGAACAATACACGTGTCTCTCCATTGTCTCTCGTATCACTGATATAATAATAACCCTGTCAAAAGTAAATAAATCCATTAATCCCGTACTCCCACACACACACACACACACACACACACACACACATCAGGAAATTTTCTCCGAATGTGTTTTCTCAAAGTTTAACCACATTCTGAACATGGTGACACGAAGATATCGAGAAAAAAACAATTGCCCACCATAACAAAACTTTCTTTTTGAGAAAGCCGGGGAAAAAAGAAAAGAAAAAAAAACCGTTGGTTTGTTATATTCCAGAACGATCGAAGAAAGATGAAAAATGAAGCGACGTTCGTCGTTGAACCGGCGACATTCGTCCCTCCAAGTTGGAAAAATCTGTAGCAGCGAAAAATTGAAAATAAAATTCCAACCAAGTGGTTAGACGAGGGCGCGAGGGAGGGATTTTCTTTTATAAGCGGGCGTGACGATCAATCACCGCGACACGCCGACGCATATCCTCATCCGTGAGTGAGAACGCGAATCGAGAACGATGAAACCCCGTGCGAGGGTGAGAGAAAATAAATAAAATATTGAACTTCGGGATGGATCGTAATCCCGAGCCGAGTCTTTCGTCACCGAGGGATGGCAAGGGGACGAGCAGATGAAATAATGACGAAGAAGAAGAAGAAGAAGAAAAAGAATAAGTGTTCAAGGTAGACAAAGTTTGGAAAACCTTTTTCCGTGACTCGGTGTGTGTGTGTGTGTTTGTCGTTGTGTATAACACGTAGTCCCGTAGGGTCGTGATGACCTCTATACAGAGCCGCAACATTTATACGCGAAACGTCGTTGCTTCGTGGTTTTCGCATGGACGTATCTGACCGGAATGTTAGATTGGGCAACAGTTGACGCGTAGAACGTTGAGCGGATATGAAAACGTTCGACGAACGATTGTAACGAACGAGTTTCGAATATGTTTCACGGTTGGGAGAGACGCAGAAAGTGAAGGGCCTGCGAGGGACTAAGAGGAAGGATTCCTATTTATCTCCCAATTTTTTTTTCTTTTTTAAATAAAATATTCAATCGTATCTTCGTTTCGACGTGGCGTACGGAATGTCGACGTTAAAAGATGAAAACAACTTGACAAACATGTTTTGGACCGCAATTATTGTAAATAAATGAAAATGTGATTACACAAGTATCTGTCATCGTCGGCGGTTTACCATCCCAAAGACGTAGCGATTCGTGAAATGTTTTTCGAATAATTGTCTCGAATGAAATGTCGATGCGACGGTCGCGTTTCGATTACCCAACGAGCGTTGCAACAATTATTTCTCCACGAAAATGCAACAATGAAAGAAACGAAAATGTGGATGGCCTCGAGAAACACGTTGCAATTGTCGGTTCTCGGTAGAACGCATAATACAACTGCAAGCTGCAGCCCGAGACACAAAGAGGGATAGAACGCGATGATGGAATGTCCGGTTAACGGACAAGTGTTTGTAACAACGGTTCTCTGTGCCGGACAACTGTTCACGGTGAGACAATTAAGTGCCATCGCTACGGTTGCGTTTAAAGGTGATGCAAGGACAAACTTTGATAATGCCATGAATACCACAAAGCCGTTTCACAGTAATAACACAAACGTGTGTCGTCACTGGTCACGAGTCCAACGAATACGAAATTCAGTGCGACTACAACACGCGACCGAATTACGAGATCACACATTAATTAACAAATTAAGGTCAACTCGGGTAAACGAGATATTTCGTTCGGGTGACTTTTACATCCCAATTTTATTCCTCCATTATATCTTACAACGTAAGCAAACATTTACAAATTAAATTTCAAAAAAACTGTCGAGCGAATCAAAGAGCTTAACAGAAAATTGATAAAAACTTATTTTAATAAAGTTACGACAATTATTTTTCGAAGAACGCTCAAACAACTTGGTCACCTCAGCCTGGTACTTTTAATTCCTCATCAAATGAACTAATCATTTCATAATCGCCTACTTTTCGTCATTCCAACGTCCGGTACAACCGTTCGTCCTGTTGGAAGTGAACCTCGTTCCGGCATATAATGCAGATACCAGCAGCAACGGCAGCAACAACAGTGACGCTAACATTGCTGGAGGAGGTTGCGGTTTCGGCGGCAACGGCGGCAACGGCGGCGGTGGCGGCGGCGGCGGCGACGGTAGTAGTAACGATCGTACGCGGCCTTGAATGGTGACGTCAAAACTAGAGAGCTCCCATTCGCGCTCTTCGTTCTCTTCACCCTCCCGCGCTCTCTCCTCGCTGGGTTTCCGCCCCTCTTTCACCAAACGACGATAATACCTTTCCCCGCTGCTGTACCGGCAAACCCTCCCCACCCCCTCACCCTACCGATCGTTGCTGCCATCGCCGAACCTCGAATTCACCTCCACCACGTTCGCCACGACCCTCCGACGTGTGCGGGTTTCACACGAAGCTTGACTGGAGCCGCGCCAAAACCCGGGCTTCATTCATCGTTCGGACCACGGACCAGCCATCCACCTTCCCAACTCTCCTCCCACACCCCTCACAACAGCTTGCCCTCCGTAACCATTTCACGCTGGCTCTTCGCGTCCTTGCTTTATTCCTTCGCCCGTGCCATCGGACTGTCCTTCATCGCTCCAACGTTTCCCAACGGTCGAGCTCCTAGGAATATATAGCCGGGAAGGAGGCTTTGGGGTCTCACGTTGCAACCTCTCCAAAGTCTCGTCCGGTTGTGCTTTCCCACTCCCGGGTGCCTCCAGCCGGCGGGACCACTCGGTCGGGCTACCCTCTTCTCGCCCGCCTCACCCCTTCCGCGATACACCGGAGAAAAACGGAGAAAAATAGTTTGCCGCGGAGAAAAATAAAGTTCAGGGGTTCGGATGACGTCACGAACCACCGAGCGAACGCGCAAAACGTTGTCGTGCTCTATCTATGTGTGTGTGTGTGTGTGTATATATATATATAATATATTACATGTACACACATATATATATATGCGCGTGTGTTATACATGTATATTCATCACAGCTGAGCAACGAAATACGCAGCGGATTTTTCGACAATAATTTAATCGCGCAAACGACTTTTTGATGACTCACTCGCCTTTTTTTTCTCCCGTCATTGGTTTAGTCTACCGAAATGGTGAACAGTCCATCAACGTTCTATTTAGGCGCATTCGCGGATTAGACGATAGAGCCGTGGTCGAATCGAACGCCAAGGGGCGGTGGTACTATGGGGGATGTAAAAATAACTCCAGACGCAGTCCAGTGGCTTCGACGATGTTAATAATAAAATCGAGAGGCGATCAACATGACCGAGCGAAGGTTATATCGGGCAAATCAATGGGGGCGGGAAGGAGACAAGTGTCGGACTTGGAACAAATTTTATAATTTACGATTCGACTAAATTTGAGGTGAGGTTAACCTCTCGACTTTATTGTCGTTGAATTTTTTTCTGTAGCTTGAGTAACAAGTTGAAAAACAAATAAAATTTCAAACAAAAAAAACTATAGATGTTGATACGCTTTATTTATGGTTTTTCGTTTTGAAAAAATTATGATACCGACATGATTTTTCGGGCTCCTCGGTCTGATTGTTCAATGTGGGGGTGTATCAAGAATAATAAGGGCTAATCTCAAGAAAGGGGTAGTTAAAAAAAATTAAACTGCCATTGCAAAGTTTTTTAAAAAAGGCCTTATTATAGAAACTTTAATCACTGCAAACACTCGTTTTTGAATTTTTTTTCAGCTGTAGTCCAATTAGTACGATACATTGAGCACTTCTCCGTCAACGTTCTGCGACCTTTAGTTGAGGAAATAAAGAAAAAAAAAAGAATAAGAAGAGAAAAAACGAAAAAAGTAAACTGGCTTAACAGGAGACAGCATTTCTTTGTTAAATATTCTCAACCGGGTCTTTTTGATTAAACCGGTGCGGTGCGATAGGGTAGGTCACGGTGATGCGGTAACGGACAAAGTGTTGTAAGGTAAACCGCGTGAAATGAGGGGAGAGAGAAAGAGAGAGAGTGAGACAGAGAGGAAGGAAGGAAGCAACGACAACGACGACGACGACGACGGGGACGCGTGATAAGCCCACATACGAAAAGAACAAAGTATTTCCGTAACGAACAAAATTTTTTTCAAAATAATTGAAAAAAAAAAAAAAAAACTTTAAACATCCCCAACAAATTTTGGTTTACTTTAACCAAAAAAAAAATAACTCCGAAGGATATAATATAACGTAGCCAATCAAAGTTGCCTCTCTCAAATGGTATTGAAAGTGTTGTGATAGGAATGGGGATTGAAAGTTTTTTTTACCATCGACGAGTCGGGTCAAGTGGGCGTCGTTTTTTTTTTTATTTTCTTCTTTTTCTTTTTTCTTTCCAAGTGTTCAGCTAGAGATATTGCGCTAGAGCAAATGGCGTCTCGAGAGACGTTGGATGTGGGCTCCACGGAGACAGTTTACAACGGTGAGGGTGAGTCGTTTTTACACAGTGGTCCATACACGTACATATGCTCTTCTTGGCCTTCAACCCCTGAAATAAAATCTAATCCCCTGCAGAAGTCACAATGGTTGATCAAACAAGAACTTACGAGACAAACCATTTTTTTCAATCGTCCGTGACTCCGTTACCGTTGAGAAAACAACAACAACAAAAAAACGGGGATTCGGGTAAACTCACACACACACACACACATACAAACACGTGACTGAGAAGTTTTCTTCGCGATACGCAACCACTTGGTTTCTCGTTGGGTTCGTCGTTTCGCGTTCATCATGCTCTTGTGCATTTTTGTGCAACAGCATCGCTCGTGCCAAAACCCTTTTTTTATATATACATATTTTTCTTCTTACGAATGATTCAAATGCTTGCGTAGCACTTCAAAGGTCAAGTCGCAACGCAAATTACATTGTTCGGTCATTCGTCATGTTTTTTCATTATAAAATTATCGAAATTAACATTTTAATTCTTATTTCGATAATTTTGTTGTTCTACGATTTTTATTATTTGCGCCACACGATTTTTTTTTCATGACGAATTGTTTGAAAGGATTTTATATAATTATTACTGATCTACGAAAATGCATGGATGGAGACTTTGAAAGCGAATGTCTCGTGACTGAAGGGTCGAAATGTGAAAGGTCTCGGAGGATTTTGAATTGCATTTGAGGGTAGCTATCAAAAGACACCTCACCCGATGAGGTGAGCAAAAACAAATGTCGAGTTGACTTTTAAATCTGTGGTTGGGGGATCGAACCAAAAAGCTCGGAATTAATCGAAATAAGCAATGAAAAAAATTAACGAAGCTCCGAACAATGTTCCATGCGAACTCATCCGTTTTCTCTTATTCTCTTATTCTGTAATTTATTTACTTTTTTGCGCTCATCTCGTTGATGGACGGGATTCGTCATTGACAATGGGGTTCGGGGCGATGGTTACGCGCGCGCGATACAATAGCGTTGATTGGGAATCCTTTTCGTGTCTTCGTGTTCAATGCGGGAAACGTTGTAGCGAGAAAAAACGGATTTGTGTGGGCCAGATGGTATATACGGTTACAACGACCTCGGGGTGGATATAATCGCGAAGCACGTGCGGGGTTTCGTACGGCGATTGGTTCAGTCGATGAACGCACGTCGAGGATTCATAATAATCTCTTCGGATATGACATGAGCGCGGATCATCGAACAGAGACGTGGCGAATCAGCCGATAGGGCTAGGGATGAACACCGCAGCACGTGACGACGAAATAAATGGACGTGTGTATGGCTACCATATATATTACAGTGGTCCCTGGCTTTTGCAATAATTATGACTTTCTAATATGACAAACAATCTTCATAGCTTTTTATATACACACGTAATACAACGACAAAAAAAATGTATCAATTGTAAAAAAGGCACGATGCCTGTGCGTTTTCTCTTCAATTTTTCATGTTTCAAATGTTTTGAGAGGGAAGAGGGTGGGGCAAAAAATTCGAATAAAATCAGAGAATGTCGTTGGATTGGCCCAAAGTGGAAAAAAAATTGACGACCATTTCCGAAGGTTCGAGGATTTTTATCCATTCGAATTGAGACGTTATTCCCCATATACAATATGGATGTATATATATATATATATATATATATATATATATATATATATGTGGCGAATTCGCGCTAGCGCTGAAAAGACAACGTGTGGGCAGTTGTGGGGAAGGGGTTGCAGTTGGCGGGGCGTGTTTGTGAATGGGACGAAGCCCCTGCCGGTAGTGGGAGTCGAATCAATATGGCGGGCCGCGCCCCTCACCGGGACTGTGACGTCAGGCCCCGCTAGCTGGTGGTGGTGGTGGTGGTGGTTGCTGCCTCGATGCTCAACCAGCCACTCCGGACTTGTCGTTTCCGAGCAACCTGAAGAAAAACTCGTAACAAGTTTTCCCTCGCACAAAATTTCTCACACTCTTTCGCGGAAAAAACCCAGCCTCATCGGAGATTGAGGCCTTGGTACGAGAGACAACAGCTTCAGCCGGTCCGTTGCCCGTTCATGGCAATATCCGCTCGTGAAATGTTATCCCGTACCACCCTATACGGTTCATCCCTCTGATCAACCTTTCCGTCGACGATACGCTGCTGCTGCTGCTTTCTTCATTTTTTTTCTTTCTTTCTTTCTTTCTTTTTTATCCTTTTCTCCGGTCTTTGCCAGACTTTCCGGATGTGTACGGGGTTTTAACCGATGGAAAAACAAGCTGGATGGTTTGTTGCATTGCTCGTGCAAATTATACATCGTTGACATTGATTTTTGGCTCAAAATTTTTTATTTTTCTCGTTGGTTTTACCGCATTGGTAACAGCGATTGGATGCATTTGTGATGATGCTTTGTTTTAAGGTGACACGACGCTGTTCAACGACAAAAGTTGTCAATAATGAAGTTGGACCGACATTCGAATCAATGACCAAAACCCCAATCTCACCGAGTGTCCGTGACAACTGTGAAATGTTTGTCGATACGTGTCGAAACGTCCGTTGGACAAGAGGGACAAGGGGTCGATACAAATATCACCCGAAATAATAACGCGTCGGAAATTCACGTTGAAATCCGATTATTCCGATCGATCGGATGTTTCGCGCAAAACGTCATTGCGCGAGCTCTCGTGAATTATTTATTCGTCATTCTCGACAATTTTGCGTTAGGGGACGAAAGTTCCGACACCCTCATTTCATTGATTCACGACCGAAAAAGGCAGCTCTACATTCCCGGCAACATGACCCAGACGCGATATTAATTCGTTTTCATATTGTTTTTGGTCATTCATTCGCAGCTTCGCACTATCACGTTTCATCCAACAGCAATTATACAGTCTGCTCAACGACAAACAGCCCTCGTCTTTTCCATCTCCGAATAAAATTGTCTCCGTCACATTTGCTTTCTCCATGAGGAGGCAAATGACAAAAAAACCATTGAGTTTTGAAAAAATTGTTTTAAAAAAAAGAGAAATAGAATAGCGAAGACGTAAGGATAGGGGTGAAAATCCAAGGTGACGAGAATGAAAAGAGTGATGCGAGCGTGGAAGGTACGAAGGTACGAAAGGGATGAAAAATTCGGCTTCGCGACTCGTAGACAAAAGCTTGGCCCCGGTTGTTCGCACGTTGTTCGTGCGCTTTCGACCTCCCCCCGACACCTCGGCTTCTCAAGGTTTCCGGGGGCGCAACAGGAGTCGGCCATGTGAAAATCGACGTTTTACCGAGGAAGACCGGGGCGCACGGGGCGAGGCACGGGGGACAAGGGACGAGGGACGAGGGGGGGTTGGAAAAGAGACGGGGATGAGTAGCTCTATCCCAGCATCAGCCATTCCAGGGACAATCAACGCACGTCGGCTTCGTACGTGTTGGCGAACGTGTGGCTTGTACGGTTGGGGAAATCACTCAGCTCCAACTACCTAACATTTACACGGAACCTAAACAACGAATACCACATTTTTATTCAAGTGCGTGGATAAAAATTGTGAATAAAAGAGGTTGCACACGCACACAGCTGGATCGGAGCAATGTACGTACCATGTCTGACCCGTCATGTACCATAACTACTCATTGCCCGGCAAGAGCCTAATGCCGTTGTTAATTCACTTATCAACATATAACAACGTTTCCATCTCATTACGTTCTTATCGCTGGCACAAGACACTTTGTCGCCCCGACGGTCTTAACCCCCACCGCGGGTCCTCGGGCCGCGACCAACCGACTTCCAAGTAAATTGCCGTCGTCGATGCATCCACACGAGTTATCGAACAATTACAACGCTCCTCCACCCTTTCCTCGACGGCAGTCTGGCACGTGATGCGCTATAACTACTTGTCGTGCTGCACGGCGATCGTTCCACCAGCCGTCTCGTTCTGCGTCGCTCTCCCCCCCCCCCCCCCCTTTCTTACTACGCATAGGTCATCTACACGGTCCCGCTCATCATTAGCCACAATGTATTCTCCGACGTTGTCGTTGTGCAGATGTATATTTAGAAAGAGTAGTCAGGTAGCGCTAGTCGGAATCGCACATTATACGATCCCGTAGCCATTGAGGAAAGATTTAATTTTCACAATTATATTATAGATATGATAAAATAAATAAATGGAATTTCATTTCGATAATGGAAATGTTTTTTTTTTTTTTTTTTTTTTTTTCAGAAGGACTCGAAGAATCATCTCCGGCTGGTCACCGAGATCGCGATGCATCGCGCATCGCGACTCCGTACGTGCCACAGGTTATCAAGTGGCCAAATGGAAAAATAAATTTGAAAAAAAAAAAAGATCGAGAGTAAAACGTCGTTATCCTCGTTATCGATAACTCGAACATTCATCGAGTCCATCGACCTCGTGATCCACTGACACACTATTTTCTTTAACTATATTAAACTCGCTCGGACTATCGATCATAAGAAACGTCGTCGCATACGTTTTGACAGCTCTAAGTGCATATGCAACCAAAGTACAATGCACAGATGGATTTAACAACCGACTGAATCGTGTAGCCAAGACACTTGCAACACCGTTGCCGTTCCACTTGTAGTCATCGTCGATCAAGGACTAACCGAAGCGTCAATGAAGAAAATTGAATCCAGGACCCCACACTTATTCTCGTTACTTTCATATGCATCATTTTTTTTTTTTTCTATCTATTTCACAACTATACGGAAAATTGTGGCGGGCCGACATAAGCCCAATCGGCGAGGTCAAGTTGGGACACACGAGCGAGTCATAATTATGACGGAGACGTTGGAAATTGAAATTGGTAAATATTTGGTATAACGGAGCGCGACAAGGTCGCGATAGTGCGAGTGTCCAACCTCGGTGTGGATGCGAACAACGCGCTCGCACGGTTGATACGCCGCGAAGCCTCTCGCACATCCGAAGAGCAGTCGCGGCGGGCTGGCTCGACGCGTGCTACGGGGCGTTTGTTGCCCACGCGAAATCGATATCACAAGATAAGCGAACCTCGGATGTCGTACGTGTGACCCACCAAATTGTTCGATACCCCCGCGTCGCTTGAGCTATTCTTCTCTATTCTTCTCTATTATTCTCGACCGTGCGCCATTATACCAACGCTGCTCCCGGCATCTCGACCATTACCGCCGCACGCACGCACACACACGCTAGCCTTTCGTAATACATTTTCACACGGTTTTTTTACTTCACAACAAAAGTTATAACGAAGAAAAAAAGCTTACCGACCGGCCGTTTTGTAAAATTATTTCCACTCTCCCCTACCTTCCATGACGTAATATCAAACGAAACCACCCCCAAACTTACACTCGACGAAGAAACAAAAAAAAAAAAAAAAAAAAAAAAAAGAGAGAGAGAAAGAAAAACCGGAGCCCAGACAATGTCGATTATTCAATAAAATCGCTTGTAGCTATTAGTCGGACGCATGCTGCGAGATTGCCGGCTTTTGTAAAGACCTTGCTTACGAAGAACGCAAGGCAATCGATATTTAATCAGCGAAATGGCGTTATCAGAACACGCGACTGGTCCTTGGTTTATGTTTAACCGAGTCTTACGATCCGTGTGTACGTCACGGGACCAAAACCAGAGCGTGCTCGACGATGTCAGATGAGATGTCGACGATGTCGGTACAGTTTTTTTTTCTTCTTTTCTTCTTTTTTTCTTTTTTTCTCATTTTCGTCTTCTTCATTCGAATAACGAATAAATTACTCGCTTAAACGTAAACCAATAATAAACTTTCGTCCCTACATTTTTTTTTTCCCTCGCAAGTTGGGAGTCATTCTTTTGGACAATCCCTAACGTTTAAGATTTTTTTTTTCATACGGTTACCAACTCAATAAAAATTTTATTCATGTCTGTTCAATGAGAAGCGTTGCTCGTTGTTTTTTTTTTTTTTTTTTTTCGGCACGAAAGTACATTCGAAGGACTACGGCGCACCTATCCGATACATCGCCCAATCCCACATCGTTGTTAGTGGCTTCTGCCGTTCAACTCGCGTCATCACGAACGTCTTTGACTTTTTAATTGATTCAGCAGCCGCGTCCCATATATATATATATAAATATACATCCGAGCCATCGCCCAGCCTGTCGAATTTCATAAAGCGAAAAGCCTTGTAACTCATCCTGCTGCACCAAACCGAAGCTCGATAAATGTCGAAAGTAGCCACGGCTCTTTGCACATCGTTGCCAGAAATCACATTCAACAGTATGTAACAGTGCATTTTCTACAAAGGTCGTTCGGAGAGGTCCGGTCGAATTATCGTCGAAGCAAAAGATTTGCACCATCCATCCGCAGGCTAAAAACCGCGAGTCGTCGTATACCATCGCGATGTTCACTAAAACTGTGCTATCCCCCCATTCGTGTAAAGAACCCAACGACAAACTCTCGGGGACACAAACCTCGGCTGGTTACTCCGCGATGTGTTGTACGTTGAAAACTTTTTTACAATTCATTCATGCACAAACACACGCAGCTTGTCGACACGCCGTGGCGTATACTTTTAAACTCCGTAAAGCCTCATTGTTCTCTCGGATGGTTAAAAAAAAAAAAAAAAAAAAAAGAAGAAAAAAAAAAGGCCCGTGAGCCGGTTGAGAACGACAAAGAGTCAAGACCCGCGAGAACACTCGGGCCAAAGCGAGAAAGAGAAACCGTGATATATAACAGACTGGTAAATTAAAGACGAGACCTAGAAGCTATCGCGAAGTAACGACGGCACGGGCATCGACCGTCCCTAAAGGTTACGAGCGAGCGAAAAAAAAAAAATAAATGAAAAAAAGAAAGTAAAGTAAAAGGTTTGTGGCGAATACACCAGCTGTCACTGGTGCGGGATCGAGTCGCGAATAGAGGGTCGAGAGTCGCGGCAAACGACGCCGTACGTTAAACAGCACAGCCAGCTCGGGGTACATCGGATGACGTCATGGCTCTTTAAAAGCTACGGAGCGTCGAACGTTAGTTCGCTTCTACGTAATCGAGTTGCAGTCAATAGAAGAATTGACGTACTTACATCGCGCTCGCGCGCGCACTGCCTCTTTAAATGCATTTGACATAGAGTCACAGTTGAACAACGACGACGTGCGGCGATAGGGTTGCGTCGCGTTCGGTACGTCACGGTATATCAGTGCCGGTGGGTCATCGGGCTACAGTCTTTCCCTCTGCGTCTCGTCGACTATCCTCACCTATCCACAGCTCCTCGCATATCCGGTACGCTAGCCGAGGCGTCGATGACGTTCCGTTGGTCCGCATCTATATATCATATATCACACACACACATATATATATATATATATATATATCATATGTCACCCAATCTAGGTATACTGTGAGGTGATCTTTTTTCGATTTTTCATTCAGGGTTCTGGGGTTTGGAACCCACTGTTGCAAATGGTAGATTCTTGATTTATAACGCTTATCGGCTAAGCTCAGACTTGGTAGGTTTGAATGGAACAAGTCCGTCTATGATTTATTTTCCGATGGACAATAATACATAGATATATACAACGTACGAGGAATAAATATATATATATATGTATGCGTTCCATAAAACAACATGCTGTGTGTGAGATGCGGTTTCATGGCAGATCCCACTGCACATTATGTACACATGACATGTACGACAATGGGCACTTGTCGTATGCAGCGTTAGTCGTGCGGACTTTTCAACTGAATATCTCTGTATACGGTTGTACGATCGCATCTCCGTGGTATCGAATACCAAACGGGTTTGGTTCTTCCCTTATGCAGCTTCCCCGATTCGACGTCCTTTGCCGATTCACTTTGATCATGTTCATACGGGTCCCACGATCGAACTTGATATTCTCCATCATCCATATCCGATGGTGAATGTCTCTCTGTGGACTTTCCGGGTTTTCCCGTGGACAACGGCGGCGGTGCCGGTTGCATCGACATATTTTTATATTTTATAATACACACAGATTATGCAATACATACATACATATATCATATTAATGCGTATATCACCGTTTATGTACACGCACGCAAAATTTACAACTCGATACTTCGGACTTTATGACGATGGCTTACGATGGGGCTCCATTGTTCGCTACGTACACCGTGGAAAGTTTGAACAATTACCATGTTTTACAGCGTGCTGTTCATCCTCTGGCTGTGTTACCGTGTTACATATTATAGTATATACAAAGAACATTATATCTGTCACGTTATTTTGGGCGTAAAAATTTTACGTCGCAGCTTAAAAGTGATGCTATAGCCACTCGGTCGATAAGAAATACTGCGATTCACATTTATTCGGCACGTTTTATAGTGTGTTAATAACCCGTTTGAACATTTACATGGAGATGATGCAACGCAGTAGAAACGAACCTGATGGGCATGCACCTGATGGGCATGTGGAAATGTTAAAAAGAGTTGACAACCATTATGCTCTGGCGAGTTTACACAACGGCGGAAGGGCCAAAGACAAGGAGGAAAGGGTTTAAGATTTACGTTCTAGACGTTTCACGACGTTCTTTTTATATGCCGTCGTCGAGAACGCGAGCTTCGCTCAACTATGCCAACGACTATAACAGAGACTGCGCGCACCCGTTAACGCCGTATAAAATTAAACGAAATTGTACATCTCCGTTACACTCGTTCTGTCCTTATTGCGCGTGGGCGTTCGTTTAAAATAAACACTGGAAATTATTATGTCGGATATTGGAAACGGGGGAAAAAAAAACTTTACGACTCTTTCTTATTTTTAGTTGGTTTGTTTTTATTATTGTTAATTAGCATTTTACAATAATCAAATTATTGTTACACATATATTTTTCAGATTTTTCTTTTACAAACCCAGATCTTCGACTGTCAGGCAAAGAAAAAAAAAAGGTAAGCTACTGCAAATCGTGCTGGTGCAATGTTTTTCTGTTTTACCAATTGCACACAGCTCAATAAAACGTTTAATTGGCCGTAAATTAATTCCTCATCATAAGCAAACGATCATACCCAATCCGACCAACAATTATTTCGTTATTTCACTAAATCTCGAGAACAAAGCCCGTCCGTGATTATAACGAAATAAATGTCCTGCCGATAAAAAATTAATTTGAAAAAAAAAAAAAAAGAAAAATGTATTTACTTTTACGCGAGAAATTGCCACTCCGAGGACAAACATTATCTCGCGTATAACCGTGCAATATTGGTTCAAGATTGCGCAAACAGTGTATAGGTGGCGAGGGATAAGTGTGGCCCCACATCTGTATATATATTCTCGAATAAAAGAGTCCGATAGTGGGGGATCGATCGGTTGACGTCAGTAAAGTGCATAACGTACGTTTGTGTGTGTACGTGTGTGTACGTGTATTACGTGCTTGTTCGGGAAACCGTTGGTCCACATGTAAGCGGAATGTAAAAGCGTATCCTCGTAAAAATGTACACCAACGTTCCGATGTGCATGGCAAAGTTATTATTCGCGCTTGTTCCGGGTGCGATGCGACAGAAACAGCTCCACAATCCGTTGTGCCCACGCGCACACGATGCAACTGCGCCCAATGATTTTACAATTCCATTTTCGATTGCTGACACGTGTGTGTGTGTGTGCGCGCGCGCGTACAGAGTACAATATGCGGCGGGACACACACACACACACGCACACACGTGTTGGTCCGGGTGAACCGGTGTGTAACGCGGGGGCCACTCAGCCCTGTTCGTCGCTATCTCGAGCGGTATTTTTATCCTTTACCGATCGACACGACCTTTCAATTCATGGAAACGGGTAAAGTATCAGGCGCTTCGAAACATGCCAATCGGATTTCCTTATGTGGATCACACGATGTTCCTGCGTCGACGACATCGCTGTTACATCGGTAAACTCGTACGTTGCACTACCAAATGTCCGACCATTATACATTATTTATCAAAATTATAATGTTTTTGCTTGCTCACGAACAAAGCTACGTTATGGTGGAAAATTTTCTTTTCGAAATCTTTGTGTCACCACGTTCGGTATGTGCCGAAATGTCGAGAGAACCCATTTGGAAAAAATGTCCCGATTTTGCAGCTCTATAATCCCTTATCATTTTCACTACAATTTTAAATCCTTTGGAAAAAAGAAAAAAACTAAATTCACACCTCTTCCCTCGAGTTTTCGTACAAAATGGCAAATTGCAAATGCTGGGATCAAGCGAAGGGTAAAACGGTTGCCTGAGAATTCCGCAAAGTACATTTATCGCGCGTCGTATAAGCAACAAAAAAAAAAAAAAAAAAAGATTCCCAATGGTCATCTCGCGTCTCCGGATCGTCGTCATTTTCATTTTCGAATTGCCAAACGCGTCTGAAGTTTTTCGCGCCGAATGTAATTGCCCGAGAGTTGTGCGGTGTTGAACAGGTGCGAGTGAGTCGACCGAAGCACGTAGCGACACCTGGTGGTAGCCGTTCTCCGACAACACGCCAAATCGCCTTCCATTACCATTCGAGTCGAGTTGTGCCCCCCACACCCTTTCGCCACGCCCCGCCCGACGCCGTCGATTGAACCAATAGGGGCAGTCACTGACCGAGCCAGCCACGATTGTACGGAATACGGGTAGGAAGACTCAGCCGTGTTGTTCAGTCGGCACTAATCGTCAGCCTCGAAAGCTACTATGGTTTCGTCGTGCGACCGCACGCGTCTCTGCGTTGACACGGTCATGACATGTGGCTGGACCTTTTCACCGGTGGCGCCCTACGTGTGGCAGCTTGGACAAACCAGAAAAGAGATTTTTAGCCGGGCTTCCCTCACCACCGAAAATTTCGACGAGTTTCAAGGCCTGTATTTATGATCGCGTTACTACATAGTACACATACCCATGAGCTCATCGTATTTGCTTGTCCCGTGTGTAAGTGTGTAGCGATTTTCGTTGGAAAAGTAACGGCGAGACTGGCGGCGCGCGCTTCGTAATTTTATCGAAACGCAAGACCCGCCTTTGGCGTCGTCGTCCGTCGATTTCGCTGTAAAAAAAAAAAATAATAATACATGCACACACACACAAAAGATAAAAAACCGGAAATTCATCGAACGCCACCAAACGACCACGATCGAATTATTATCGAGTGTCGTATTGTCGAGCCATCTGGTCCGACTTGGTCCGACTTCTACGTATCCACCGGAACTCGCGAATGTGCGTTAAGAAAGAATAAACTCAGATTCGGTCATTGCCAGTTGCTTCCCGCATATCGCGCATTTGCATTAACCGTGATCGCATCTTTACAAACCCCGTGATGTGAGTATAGTCGTCATGTTAATCGAATTTCGTTGTTAACGAGTCGAGAATTTAATTGTGAAATATCGTAAACACAAAGCTCGCGAAGACGAGAGAGGCTTGCGGTTGAAACCATTTTTTTTTTCTTTTCTTTTTTTTCTCCCGGAATTTCGAAGCGATCCGCGATCCTGTCTAGCCTACGTTCACGTCCGGCGATCCATCATCAAAACAACGTTTGTCGCCAATCGTAATTTAGTCGCCGCGGGTCTTCGGCAACGCACCTTGCAACGCCCGATCTGCGTCTTTCATTGATATTTCGTCTTGTTTTATTTTTATTTATCGTCTTTTTTTTTTCCTTTTGACGAAATTTCTATTTTGTTAACCATCGTGGAATGCCGGATTTGTAAAAATGCCTCGTCGCGACAATAATCAATGCATAGCATAACCGGTGATTTTTTACGAATATATATATTTGCTTTATGTACTCTTCACCAGTCACCGTGACGACATAACCTTACTATGGATCGTAACAAAATTGCTTTTGGAGCATTTGTTGAATAATTAAATTTTTTGTTTTTTTTTTTTTTTTTTTAATTTTTGATCGTACATGGTTTCTCACTCGATATGTGCACACTTGTCTGTTTGACGAAGGTTTCGTGACTAGCAAAGATGTCGGTTCATTACAAATTCAAATCTACACTGGATTATGATACGGTGTCGTTCGACGGACTTCACATATCGGTTGCGGATCTCAAGAAAGCCATCTTCCATCAGAAACGCATTGGAAAGAACACAGATTTTGATCTGCAGATTACAAATGCACAGACTAAAGAAGGTGCGCGCGAGTTGCGTCGTTTGGGTTTTTCAGTGTTTTTTAGACGTAACGTGGGTTACCGATAAAGCGGCGCATTCGACAACTTTCTTTTGTTTAGATTACACGGACGACAATGCTCTGATCGCGAAGAACACCAGTCTCATAATCGCTCGAGTCCCGCTGACTATACAGCAAAAGCGATCATGGGACAGAAACGAGCAGCCTGCTTTTGCCAATTCCAAGGACGAATCCAATATGGGACGATCGGTGGATCTCACTCGTCTGGACGGCTCGGAAGAAGACAAAATCAGAGCTATGATGACTCAATCTACTCAAGATTACGACCCATCCAAGTAATGTTATTATTTACGCGCACCAGCGTACAATAGCGATAATCCTTGAAAAGATTCTTAAACTTGTTCAACTCCAAAGTATCTTAACGATAAATATTTTATTACGGCAATGGAAAAAAATAGTAAATTTTCGAGTCTTGCTATTTGACAAAACTAGATGATGAAATAACTTATGAAATTAATTTAGTTACATGAAAATTCGTGGAGCCAATCAAACTGGCGAAGTACCTCCGAATTATCGTTGCTACAAGTGTCATCAACCGGGTCACTGGATAAAAAATTGTCCATCCGGCGTCGACAGAGAGCCGATAGAGATAAAAAAAAGTACGGGTATACCGAGAAGCTTTATGGTCCCCGTGGAAGGTCCTCTCGTGCCCGGAGCCATGATGACACCCACCGGCCAATACGCAGTTCCCGCCATTGATCAGTAAGTCCCTCGCGTTCGTCTCATTAAAATCATTGCAACGCCTCTAATTGTTCATACCATCTTCCACTATATATAATATATATATATTTATATATTTATACTGTAAATTCACCGAAATAAAATACGTAAATATTATCTCATTGAAAATTCGGAAAACCATTGGTATTTACATTTGTAGGGCGGCATGACGATAATTTTGTTATTACGAACCTGGCGTAGGATTGTGTACAGCAGAAAACGTAGTAAACATTTCTACGAAATTATGTAAATATGAATAAATTATAAAATATACAATTGCGTCGAAGAAAGATAACGATTTGACAATAGTTTATATCGCCGCCCACCTCATTAAAATTTGAATGAAAATAAATATATATTTTTACAATCGAATATCGTTACCGTCGCGATTTTACAGTCAGGCGTACAAAGAGGGTAAGAAGGAACGTCCACCTTTCGCTCAGGATCCCGAACCCGTTGTTGAAAAACCCGAAATTCCCGAAGATCTGTTGTGCAACATCTGCAAGGATCTTCTCACCGACGCAGTCATGATACCATGCTGCGGAAATTCATTCTGCGACGAGTGTAAGTTTCTCATATTGATGTTTATTTTTATTTTATTATTTATTTCCCCTTACGATATTCTTTGCCAGAATTTAATTGACTACCGAAATGAGACATCTCTTCGTATATTGAAATATTTGAACGATAAGTATCGTTGTCGCGCCGCACAGATGCGAACCTGAACAATATGAAGAACGTACAGAAGCGTTTAAAAACAAATGTCATCGTAATAATAAGATGAGCCAATTTGAAAAACACAAATCCATCAACACATTCTCATTTAGAAAGGGAAAAAAAAAAAAACGAAACAATTTTCCAGGTATCCGAACGTTCTTGTTGGAATCGGAGGAGCACGAGTGTCCAGATTGCAACGAGAAGGATGTGTCGCCGGAGACTCTGATACCAAATCGTTTCCTACGTAACGCAGTGATGAATTTCAAAAATGAAACAGGTTATGCCAAGCGCAAACCTTACAGACATCCGCTGCAGCAGCAGCAGCAGCAGCAGCAGCAAGTCGTTAAACTGGAAAAACCGAAGATCGAGACGGAATCGACGGCGTCGTTGGACGAAAACGATGAAAGCTCTGTAGTGACGAGCACGCAAACCCCAACCCCAAGCGCGACCATCGTAACGACGCCAGAAACTACGGAGAAACCGGCGGACATGGTCGATCCGGTTGTGACCCAACAACACAGAGAGGCTTCGCCGGCATTGATCGCGCCTGGTACGTTTTGTCAATCAAACTTTATTGCTCATATTCATATTTTCACACTCAAATGTCGGGGCGTGGGTATGTGCGTGTGTGTGTGTGTGTGTGTGTGTGTGTGTGTGTGTGTCTCGCCCTACGCATTTTCAAACTCAGCCCGCGACACTCGGCGCCATCTTGAATTATTCGGCGCCTCCCGAAAACATAGATTCCGTTCGATGCATAACCTCGAAAACGATGATGAAAAAATGTTGATCTTGAGACCGTCGAATTCGGATTAATGTCATCGTATACGTTTTTGTGATGCGACGTAATTCGTGAGTTCGATGTGCTAATTGTGATGATTGAATGCACGACGCGATGCATTGATTATCGAATGATTCGTGTTTTTTTTTTTTTTTTTTTTTTTTTTTTTTTTTTATCCCCTTATTGTTTCGTACAAATATGAAATTTCGAATGTTGGTTGTTAGTGCCGGGTGATTCTCCCATCGTACCCGAGATCGGAGTCGATGCAGCGACGAAATCGACGGTCGACGACGAGACAGAGGTACCGCCTCCGCCCGGCACGGAACCTCTTCCGCCGAAACCCGCTGTAGGTGGCTCGCCCAACGGAGACTCGGAACCCAGCGGCGTTGGCCACGGCGGCAAGGAAGAGAAGGTCAACACTCAGGACGATGATTATTCGGACGATCAGAGACCCAGGGAACGCAGGCGAAGCTTCAGCAAGGATAGCCAACGCGAAAGGTAACGTAGCTTTTATTGTATTTGAAAAATTTAAATATCAATAAAATTAAGGCGAAGAACAAATGTTCTAACAAGCGTATAATACACTCGTCGACCGATCGAGCGTCAGAAGTTTTTTATAGCGACAAAGTTGGACGCTCGAATGTACCGGTAAATTATCCCACAAAATGGGCGTACAGTCGAGACAAGGAAAAAAAAAAACAACAAACGTTATATTTTTTTTCATTCAGAATCAGTGATTACGGACGCAGAATGGAAAACTTGCGCGCTGTGAATCGTAGAAGATCTTTGTCACCTAGAAATTCTCACCGTGGGGATTATCCGCCTTCGGCTCATTCCATGAATCATCCGGCGCCCAAGAGTTATCACGTTGCTCCTCCTGGCAATGGTCGTTATCAATCTAGCATGCATTACTGTGCCGACGATAGAAATATTCGTCGATCGACGGAAGACCGACCGGATACGCCAACGGTAAGTTTTAATACACATTTCAACATTCGACGAATGAAAGAGTTATCGTTAGAGTATTTATAATTTGGTTTGGTTTTGAAAATAATAATAATAAATAAATAATAAATAAATAAATAAATAAATAAATAAATAAAAGGTGGACGAGCCTCATCTGCACGGACCGCAGTCGGTTCAGAGTCAACAGCAGCCGCCGTTGCTTCCTTATCCACCGGGCGAGGATCGTCTCTCGGGTTCACAATCGGCACCACAACCGCCACAACCGAATTACAATCAACCACCGCCAAACATAGCTCCGCACAATGCACTTCTGCCCGATCCGTACATGGCTCACAGAATGCCGTTGTATCCCCATCAACAGGGTGGTCCTCCTCATTACGGGCCACCGAGATACGACAGACCACCGTATCAACAGACCAGTTACAGAGGATCGCAGATTCCTCGAAGTTACAACGGACCGCCACGAGCTATGCGCGGAATGCATCATAGTAAGTTTATTTTTTTTTTTTTTTTTTTTTCATTTTCCATCGAACATAGCAATTTATCTATTTATATTTCGTTTTTTTCATTTATTTATTTGAATGTGTGTGTGTGTGGCATTTCAATATAAAAATAAGCAGTACAGTAGACAACCTTATTCTTATTATTATTTGTAAATATATTTTTTATATATATTTATTGTGGATACCGTTACAGTTGGATACCGAGGCGTTCAACAACCACCACCCCCGGGGTTGGGAAGAAATATTCACAATGGAAATCCACCTGGGTAAGTCACTGCGGTTCAAGAAGAAAAAAAAAAAAAAAAAAGGCCACACGGAACAATAATGGTTTATCTTTATTTTAATTAATTTTTATATTTTTATTTTTTTCTTCAAACAGTGTAATCGACGATCCGCTAGAAGCGTTCGAACGCATGCTGCGTGAAAAAGACGAGCGCGACAGGAGGCTCGGTAAGCACAGAAGACGCAGCCGTACACGTTCGAGATCACGGAGTTACACGAGATCGCGTTCACGATCGTTCGGACGAAGATCACCGTTGCCCGCGCGAATAACCCGATCGAGAAGTCCTCCACCCAAGAGACGATCTTCGAGATCTCCACTGCCTCTCAGACCGCGCAGTCGTACCCCAAAACGAAGATCGCGAAGTGGAAGTTTCTCCATGAGCAGGTAATTAAAAATACCGAAACATCTATCTGTATTATCAATATTAATACGGATCGTTATACCGAAAAGTTTCGTAAATATCGTTGAAATTAGACATTTAATGTGATATTATTTGAAATGGTGAAAATAACAGATCGAGATCGTATTCGCGAAGTCAATCGCCACGAGGTTCTCTGTCACGTGACCGTGAGAGAGATCGCGAGCGTGAGCGAGAGAGGGACAGGGAGAGAGATCGAGACAGGGAACGAGATTTGCCACCGCGTTACAGATCTCCCGTCAGATCACCACCACCACCGCGGTAAGCCACAGCCCACTCTTTCGAACATCTTCTTCCTTATGTTTTGCCATCTTTTTTTTTTTTATGTATAGTTGAGAATAGTTTCCCGAATAGGAACGAAAAGTAAATACATATATGGGGAGGAATGGATGTTTTTAAAAGCATCTTTTTTATCATTTTTAAACCGCCCCTCCACCCTATTTTTCCCGGACACTTTATGGAAATTAAGAATCAATGGGAAAAAAAAAAAAAAATGGTGAAAAATGTGAAAAATTGATTGTGACAGATTTCATCGTGAACGCGAACGTGAACGCGAACGCGATCGCGATCGTGATCGTGAACGTGAACGTGAACGCGAACGCGAACGCGAAAGACCTCGATCGCGCGAACCCCGTGAAGCTTCGAGTGGCGGTTACAACAGTTACTACAACGATTCGCCGGCTCACGATTACGGTTTTCGCGATCGTGAACGTGAATTACCACCACCACCACTAGCACCGCCACCACCGCCGCCACCATCGTCACAGTCGCGCGACTCGCGTTCGAACGTTGGAATACGTTATCCGACGCGAAATCATTCTTCGCAACATCCGATACCGCCTTTGTTGCCGCATCTCATGCCCCCGGGTCCTCCGGTACATCCGCCGCCTCTAATGTCACTCGGACCTTCGCCATCGGACAGGAAAGACTATTATGAATCCTACAACAGGTATTTTCGCCACAATTGTTATTTCATAAGTGTAAAAGTTAATACCGCAACTGTCTTTAATAAGCGTGCGTCGTACCGCTGTCCCGGTCGATGAACCATCCTAGTCAATTCGATCTCATCTCTCATTTGTATTTGTTTATTTATTTATTTATTTTTTCAATCGTCAAGCGTGTCAACAAAATGAATGAAGATGGTAATTATGATTCGGGAGAGCGATACGCTATAGTCATATTATCAATATCAAATATATTTGTTTTTTTTTCCTGTTAGTTTGTAATCACGTAATTATTTATACGATCCCGTGACCACACACACACACACACAAACAAACAAACAAACAAACGGGTTATCGTCGTCGTGTATCCGTCACAGTCCTTGTGTAGCAATAATGTAGATATTTTTATTTACAAACGACTGAGACTCGTCGGCGAAGCAACGTAAATAAGTATTTTAAATCTCCAAATAATTATAAAAATACTTATTTGTCAATTCAATTTATTTATTTATTTATTTCTTTTTTTTTTTTCAAATACGATTGATCAATTTGTTTTTACAAGTGTTCGCTGTGAGTCTTAGTCGTCGTGGTATACCGCGGATCGTGTTAATATGTAACAACGCGAGGGTCACGCACCCTCTGTCCGGACTACCTGACGATCGACCCTTCGTAGAAAAAAAACACATACACAGAAAACATACGTACCTGTTTAAAATAACCTTTTTTGTTTTGTTTTTAATTTATTTTCTTACTTTATTTGCGTGATATTGTAATAAATCTGTGATACTGGATTGGACCATTATTATTATTATTATTATTATTATTTTTCTTCTTCTTTTCATAAATGTTATAAGATTAAAACGGACACACGGAGATGATCGCGTTATCGATCTCGGTATGTGTATCCGTGGTCCTTCGGACAAGTTTTTTTTTGTCCATCCACCGAAGCCAGCTCTAACGGCCGCACAAAAGTGCAACGGATGGACGCATTTTCTCATACAGATATCACTTATTATTATCAATTAAAATAACGCTACATCGTCGTACGTCAACGCCGTTACTCGTGAGTGTAAATCTTTTGTTTTTTTTTTTTTTTTTTAATTTTTCTCATTGTTCCGGATTTTGTGCGTAACTGCTATTTTGTAAATCTGTGCCGAGACGTGCCGAATGATGTAAAATAATTTTAAGTTTTCGACTGTCGGGATTGTCCCGGTATTTTTTTTTTTTTATTTAATATAAATATGGTGCTAGAGAGTTGATCGATATTGTTGTAAGGTCCGCTATCGAATGACGACTGTATGATCATCGACGAAAACGATCGTGAACGAAAGAGTACCAAAAAAATAAATCTATCGTCAGAAGCGTTGAGAAATTGAAAGAGAGAGCGAGAGAGAGAGAGAGATTGACAGATAGATAGAGAGCGAAAGAGAGAGAGTGTCAAAAGTAATTGTCGCACTTAAATTTAAAAGAAAAAAAATTATTTTGTTTTTACTTTTAACAAAAATCGTTCGTTTTATTACACATAACCGTATAACGAATATACATATATTTTTTTCTTCCATCGATTAAAGAAGAAGCACGATACGCTTGTTATCCATTTGTATTTGCGTTTAAAAAAAAAACAAGAACAAAAAAACTATGAAGATTTTGAAAAAATACAGAGAGAGAGAGAGAGAGTGAAATATTTCACATTGTATTTGATAAATTGTGAAGAATGTATAATAAAGAATGGCCAAAAGAGAAAGACGATAATGACGTAGCGAAAGAAGAGGACGGATAGCTGAGAGAAAAGTGAAAAAACACGAATTTCAACGAGATTACCCGGACTCGAAGCGTGGGACGCACACAATCACTGCCAAACTGAACGTCTCATCAACTCGGTTACTGATTCAGGTGAATTCAGGACCAAATTAACATTTTTTAACGATTTGGTGACGAGCAAAAAAAAAAAAAATCAGCCACTTTTTTTTTTTTTTACAATTCGATATTTTCTATCATTGTTGTTGTTTGTTTCTTCTTTAGAGTCCAATGCAGTTCCAAATTGGAGCAATTGTTCACGATCCGTTACTTCTGGCAAATAATAGATATTTGTCGAGCCGTTCCGTAATAATGTTCTATGATAAAAAAAAATATAATAAATAAAATAAAGTGGTTTATTTTGTTCATTCGAATATTTCAGTGGCATCATCGACTCGGCAATCGTTTAATTACAAACCGAGTCTCATCGTTTCTAATTGTTCTTCATTATTGCAGCTCCCTCGGATCCTCGGACTTTGACGATTTCGAAAAGCACTTACACACGTCACACATGTCCTCGAGAAAAAAAAGTATTGAAAAAAAAAAATCATTTTTTTTTTTTTTTTAAATGTTCGCAAGAAAACTAATTAGTTTCTTCCGGCAATGATTCAAAAAAAGGGTCAACGTGTGGGATGTGTTGCTGCTTGGCTGTCTCTCCGTTCTCGGCTGATGATAAACATGTGAAAAAAAAAAGAAAAAAAAAACAATCTTTTGATTTTTTGCAGATAACATTATTGTGATTACCTACTCGTTAATAAATCTTCTCCTTCCCCCCGCCCCCGCTCACCCGCGAACGGAGGTAACGGATTTAGGATTACTTAGGTACAATGTTAAGAGCATCATCGTCGAGAGTGACAGTGCGTGTGAGTGTGAGAACGAATGGTAGATGCAAATGTGACGTTTGTAAAATGATAAATGATAAAAGAAAAAAGAAAAAAGAAAAAATAAAAAAGCTGATGACGGGGAGAGGTGGCTCGTGTAAAATTTTTTAAATTCTCAAGAATAATATAATTGATTGATATGGGTTATTTTTGTCGTCAGGTACTCGTCCGGGCCGGGACCTCAGAGGTTCGCCGGCGGGGGAGGAGGAGGCGGCGCCAGTCCTTTGCGCGATACAACGTACAAGCGTGCTTTCGACGATGTCGCGCCACCGGGTACCGAGGGTTATTACGATTTGCCGCCACCGGGTGTCGATCATCCGGAAAAGTTTCCGAGAGACGATCGCGATAAATCACGAATCGCAAAGGATCACGAGGAACGCGAACGTGTCAAGGATCAGGAAACCGAGGATCGTGATCGCATGCCCTTGCGTGACGACAGGTACGACGGGCCCATCGTCCCGTTCAATTACATTTCTTTTTTTTTCCAAGCACGATTTTTAATTTTGTAAAATGGAAATATAAAAAAATGGTCGTATTTCAGAAATCGTGAACGCGATGAACGTTTGGATCGTGGACGCGAGAGGGACGAGCGGGTGGACAGGCGTGTGATGGATCGGGATCGGGAGAGGGAAAGAGACAGAGAGCGAGACGATCAGCGAGAGAGGCCAATGTCGGGCAGAGAACGAATCGATCAGGATCGAATGCGTGAGAAGGAAGAACGCGAGAGGCGTGACAAGGATAAAGAACGCGACGACAGACATCTGCGGGATCGTCGTGAGGAAGAGCGACAGATTGACAAGAGGGATTATGAAAAAGATCGGTAAGCGTTGAATAATATTTTTTTTAATAATAATGTTAATCGCCAGACGCGATGGACTCAACTCGGTAAGATAATGTTTGTAACCGATTGATTCAGTTACAGAGACGACCGCGAGCGTCACCGAATGGAGGAAAAGATGCGCGGCCGCGAGAGAGAGCGCAAAGATCGTGATTACGATGTGGAAAAGGAGCGCGAGCGTCACGAACGTTACGACGGGCATTCGGGAGGGGATCGTCGTAAAGTTAAGAAAAGTTCGAGTCCGCATCCGCCAAAGAGTCGAACGGACCCGAAGGATCCGTCGCCGGATCGTACAAAGCGCAAGGACAAGGAACACGAGGACCGTGGGGGGGATGACAAAAAAAAGGAGAAGAAGATTAAGGAAAAGAAAAAGAAGAAAGACGGTGACGACAAAGAAAAGAAGAAAAAACGAAAGAAAGAAAAACGTTCGACGCAAAAAGAAATGATGAAGGAAGATTCGCAAAAATGCTGCACGACCGTCGATACGGATTCGTTGTCAAACGTAAAAATTCAAAACAACGACGACAACAACGACGACGACGATCATGATCCACCGACAATGGTTAAAGTCGATGAAATATTGCGATCGGACACGATGATAGTAGTAGCAACGGATGATGAGGTTAAATCGTCGGAAATTGGTGGAACGAAGGAAATATTCGATGATAAATCATTGGCGATGAATCCCGAACCACCGGAAACATTGTCCAACGAAAAAGAATGTTCGGACGTTCCTGAATTTGGGACAAATCCGCCAAATCCGAATTTCAAACCAATTCCCGCAATCGACGACGAAAAAGCTGTGACAAAGAGCTCGTTGTACACCGACGAGGATGACAATGAAACGAACGACGACGCCATCGTAATGACGGAAAAGAAATATTCATCGGTGAAAATCGAAACTACTGCGGACGACGACGACGACGAAAGTGCTGTTGCTGCTGCTGCTGCTGCTGCTGCTACAAACGTCACCGTTGAATTATCAATTTCCGGAACTGAAACGCCGAGCGTGACGAGCCAAACTCCGAAACCGGAAACAACGGATAAAGACGAATTTCTCGCTCAATTGCCAGAACTTTCGAAATGGGAGCGCGAAGACAATGCTGAAAAATTCGACAACTCCGATAAAATAGCAATTGCCGAGGAAGCCGAAGACGGCACAACGGACGATTCAAAATGTACAAAAATCGTCACCTCCGAAGTTCTAAAAAGAGCGGAAAATGCTATTTTTCAAAAAGCCATAAACGCCATACGTCCGATCGAAATAAAAAAAATAAGCGAGAGTCGTAAAATACTTTATCAAAATCCCGAACCAAAGATAATCGAAGCAGCGGACACCACGGCCTCGACACGCGAGTCTCGTAAAAATGTAAATGTAACGATAAACGTCGGACGTAACGAGAGAAACGTTGAAATAACGGAATTAACGAAAAAAGGTAAACTGGATAGAACTAAATTCAAACCATTACCGGATAATAATAATTCACCAACGAGATTGTCGGCTAAAGAACGTTTGGGCGATAAGATAATCGACGATGATAAAGATCGTAAATCGGTTCAAACGAAAAGTTTAACCGATAAACGTGATTCGACGAAGAACGATAATCGACGAACGCAATCGAGATCACCGAGAACGTCGAAGGATCGTAGATCATCAACGGAACGTCGCAACGAACCCGCAGCCGTAGCAGCAGCGGCAGAAACATTGCTGCCGTGTACAACCAGCAACATCACCACCACCACCACCACCAGTGTCACGAATAACGAGCGTAAAGTATTTTTGGACGATCGTAAACGCGAACGCGATAGAAACGATAGAGCAAGAGAAAGAAACGATGGACGTGGTGGCGATAGACACGATAATCGTGGGGTTGAGGTGAGGGACCCGAGAGACCCGAGAGACCCGAGAATCGACAACAGATTGGAATTTCGTTCGAGCAGAAATGAATCGAGAAGCGAGAGAAACGAGCGCGAACGAAGCGAGAAAGATAGAGATCGTAGATCAGCGCGTACCCCACCACCGGCACAAACGAACAAACGTGAAGACCCGACAAAACAACAAAATTTCGGGAAACGCAAAGAAACTTGCGGACAAACGACGGCTGGTCATGCCGCTGCTGCTGCTGCTGCTGCTGCTGTTGCCAGAGCCATCGAGGACGACGTGGACAAACGAAAGGACAATAGAAAACCCAAGGACGAGAGAAAACGAAAGAAGGAACATCGAAGCAGAAGCAAATCTAAAGATCGTAAACAACGACGCAAAGAAAAGAAACACAAACGTGAAAAAGACAAATCCCAAGAAAAGAAACAAAAACACAGCAGCACCAGCAGCAAAGACAATGCAACGTCCAACACGATTATCGCGGCAACTGCAAATTCATCAACGAGAGACAAATTTGTCACTAACGATGCGAAGAAAGGTGTTAAAGAGGGGGGGGCGGGGCTGGTGGTGCAACAAGTCGGAAGAACGGAAACGTCGACGAAGAAGCAACGTAAAAATCCGAGACTCGTGTCCGATCGTAAACGAAGCGTTCTCGACGAAGCTAATTTCGAACCGGATTATTCGGCCACGGATTCGGATTCGGACGGGGGAGACGAGACCGGAAAGTCCACCGCGATACCCACGAAGAAAGCTAAAATGGAGATTGCGCCATCGGCACACGCGGCACACGGGGCGACAGACGCCGCGGGGATCGAAAAAATGGTGGACGTTAAACCAACGAAGAAACGTGTTAAATCAACGAGTTCGGAAGATTATTCGACGAGCGATTCGGATAGTTCGTCAAGCGATACCGATAGTTCCGAAGATTCTCATCGCAAACGCAAGAAAAAACATAGAAAACACAAAAAACGTAAATCCAAAAAAGAAAGCAGTTCAGATTCGGATAGTTATTCGGATTCTTCGGACACGAGTTCGGACGATAGACACAAGAAAAAATCCAAGAAATCCAAGAGCAAGAGCAAACAGGCGAAGAAGAAAAAGAAGGCCAGACACAAATGACGACGTTGAATTGTGTAACAAGAGAGGAGAGAGAAGGGCCGGGCTAGTAACAAGGCCCCCGCGAGAAGGAGATCTCCTTCTTTTCCTTTTTTCTTTTTATTTCTTTCGGAATTGTGAAAAATTGTTTTTTCATCGGTGTATCTCATTTCGGTACGTAGCGCTTGGCGCTTAAACCACTCCGGAACTTGACACTACTACGATAATAATCAACGTGGATTCATGGGATATTTTTGAGTTTCGTACTTGCGTGATTCTCTTTTTTTTTTTTTTTTTTCTAATATTTTTTGTTTCTCGATCTTTATCAACTATTTATTATTACGATTATCGTCAGTATTGAGCTGACGTATGATGTAGCCAGTAGAACGTGCACGAGCGTCGTGCATTAAACGTTTTTGCGAGCGGCTTGACCGTAACGAGAAAAAAAAAATGCGTTCGATGGACGAGTGCGTGTGTGTCTGTGTGTCCTGTCATGAGTGGATCAAAGCAATCGTTTCGACTCGATGATTTTTTTTTTTAATTCTCTATTGCTTCGCATATATTTTTTGAGTGTCATGTACAGTTACGTGTACAGACAGCCCAACGATTACCGAAGATAATGTCATTAACGATGACAAAACCGGGCCGATAATTCGAATGATTAATAAATGAAAGAAGATGGGGGGGACATGAAAATGAATAAAAAACGGAAGAAGAAAGAAATAAAGAGAAGAAACCACAAACATTGGTGATTAATATTAATGATACATTGTACTTTGTAATGTCGATATGTAAAAGTAGTGTTAAAATAAAACCAGATACGAAAATTCTTCTAATAAGCGGAATTTCATATTTTTTCCGTGTATATAAATATAATTTTTCTTTTCTTTCCAGTGTTTTACAGATTTTTGTGGTTTGCCGCAGGTGTTGCTTCGGCGGAATTGGAATGTTTTATGGTCTCGATGAGACTGACGAGCAATGGTAGTTTGTTGGTAGTCTCGGAGTCGTTTACTCCCAAATGTTGCAGTAAGAAGGATCGATCGAGGGGCTGTTTGGAGAGACTGGATTCTAGACAACAACAACAACAACAACAACTGATTAAAATGCAACCCCAGGCGGATGAGAAAAAGAAAAAAAAAGTTGGAAGCAACTTGTAAAGTGATTTACCTGCTACCAACACCGACGAAGTATATTTGTATCCAATCCACTCGAGATACTCGCGCACAATTTCGTTTATGAGCAAAACATTTGGCGGCGGGGTTTCGGTATTTTGAATTCTATTGGATTCGCTCGTGCCATCCAAAAGTTTCATTACTACGGTACGTATTTCGGCCCTCATGCGACCGAGCTGACCTCCATCCTCGAGCGATTTTCTCACAGCTTAACATACGTAAATTTACATTTAATCGACAAATAATTTTCCAATCAATTCAGATGAAACACAATGGATTGATCGACGAATAAATGTGTAAAAAAAATTCGATTTCTTACCGTTTATCAAATCATCTTCGGTCGCCATTTTAACCCACTGGCCATCATGCAGTGCCTCTATCGGGAGCCGGGAGGCGCTGCTGACATCAATAGACTCGCCTTAGTTACGGGGTTAGTTGCCCATGGTAACGGTAACCATGGCCAACTCGAAGATCCGACTTGCCCGGATAATTGAGGTTAGACCCGTAAACCCCATGGTAGCCACTACTACGTTTTAGTCGATACCACATTTTTCTACGATTTACATGTTTGGGGTAGTAACGCCAAAATAAATCAGATAAATATGGCAAACAAGTCGAACAGGAGAAAAAAACTGTCGGTAAATTGGAAAAGGCGTCAAAGGTACTATGTATGAATTGTCGCGTCGTATACTCATGATTTCTTAAAATCATTCAAATTATCTTTTCAATGTTTCAATCTATATCCAAATGTACATGTACCATTGATCCATGTATTTATTGTCGTTATTAACGTTATTTTATTCCATAGACGTTTCCAAAAGAGGAAGGAATTATCACTGATGCAAGGCAAAGCCCTCGCCGATAACAACATTACCGCAGATCCAAAAGATAATAATTGTCGCGCTTTGTGTACCATCGACCCGGTTGTAGCGTCGCCGTCGACTCACCCGAACAAAGACATACAGACTCGGACGAATGTCGAGTCGCAGCACCCACATTCGCATCCCACGTCCGATCGTACCAATGGAAACGACCAAACTGAGGAAAGAATCAATGACGAATCGTCGGTGGGATGCGCTTCTGAGGAGCCGATACCCGATGACATTGAAACAAACACGGATTTGAGTTCAGGTAGAAGCACAAGTTTACACATATGTATATATTTACATATGAGTACGTAACCACCATTAGAATTGTCTACTCGAACAATAATCATTAGAATAGTGAGCAATTTGATGATTTGTGTGGTAGATAATACCAACAACTGGTTTTCCACAGAAAAAAATGTACCGGATAAAAGTTGCGATCCTGCCCTAGGCCGAGTACAAACCGATTGTGAAAATATCAATGACAACAGACCCATCCGAGTTGATGGTTCGTCCAATGATAGTCAAAATCAAAGGCCGGCATCGTCCGGCGGTGTGCGATCGCCGCAACTAATTTCTGGGACGTCTATATCGATCGATCTTGGTTCGACGACACGTGTATCCGTATCAATGGTGTCAGAAGCGGATGAAAATTTGCTGTCACACTGACAAAGATACGAGCTACGATATATTACGGAATAAAGTAATATTTCGTTGTAAATTAAATTTCGTTCGTCGAATCCTTTGCCACTCGTCCTCGGATGCACGGAGTCGTAGGATCTGTCCTCGCGCCAACCGGCAAGTTCGCTGTATACCTTCGGCGCTGGGTTTACTGTTTCATCTCCGATAGTTTTCAAAGCTTATTTGCCTTAATGTTAAATAAATATTCGGTTATTGATTTTAATAAAATATATTTTGATGGAAAATCAAAGGGCTCCTGTCTTGTCATATTTTTTGTGGTAAACATTTTCTTTTTACAATGCGCACATGGCCTATGGCCAAAACTATTTTCCTCTAAATTGGCAACAATTTTATGTAAACACGATAACCTAACTTATGGAAAATTCATGTTCGATACGGATATTGAATCTTATTTATCCAACAACGTTTAAAACGAGTAGTCGATAGTCGAGAAGAGTGGGATCATAAAGCCAGCTCTTTGGGTTCTGCAGTCGGTCGCCGGCAGTCAGCAAGAACCAAAATTACCTTGACGACCAGCGTTAACAGGCCAGGGAACTGAAAAGCTGCAAGGTAAGGATGACTTGTTGCCTCCTTTCCTGGTCCTATACCGTAAGTCGGTACGTAGTAGCTATCCTGAGAGCTGTTTGTCATTTGGAATTCATAAGGGTTCCTTGGGTCACCAGTAAATTATTTTTGTGTTGTTTGGGTCCTGGGGCCACCTCGAATTTATTTTTGGGTTATTTGGGTTCTTGTATCTCGGAGATCGTACACCCATTTTCCCTCGAACCCTTTTCTCTTCAAAACGAATAAAATGATTTTTTGGCCATAACTTTTTTTCTATGGGTCCGATTGAAATGAGGGTGGTTCCGTCGTGTTCGGGGGGACAAATCCTATCCGAAACACCCCTTTCGAAAGTCCATTGCTCGAAAATTCGAAATTTCGATATTGCGTACGCGCACTTTTCCTCGAACCCTTTTCTTCTCAAAACGAACAAAATGGTTTTTTGACCATAACTTTTTTTCTATTGGTCCTATCGAAATGATCTTTGTTCCAGCATATTCTGGGGGACAAATCCTATCCGAAACACCCCTTTCGAAAGTCTTTTTTCTCATTTATCTCCTTAAATAATGGGTTTTAGACGAAAAGGACGAAAATTCGAGATCACCGTGGTTTTTCGATCGTATCTTCCGTTGTACCGTTCCTGGCGCTGAAACTCGTTCAGATTCGTGTTCAGCATGAAGAAACACATCAGAAAGAGCCTCGAGGAAGCTCGGAACATCGGTAGATTCTTTTTTCTCATTTATCTCCTTAAATAATGGGTTTTAGACGAAAAGGACGAAAATTCGAGATCACCGTGGTTTTTCGATCGTATCTTCCGTTGTACCGTTCCTGGCGCTGAAACTCGTTCAGATTCGTGTTCAGCATGAAGAAACACATCAGAAAGAGCCTCGAGGAAGCTCGGAACATCGGTAGATTCTTTTTACTCATTTATCTCCTTAAATAATGGGTTTTAGACGAAAAGGACGAAAATTCGAGATCACCATGGTTTTTTTTCGATCGTATCTTCCGTTGTACCGTTCCTGGCGCTGAAACTCGTTCAGATTCGTGTTCAGCATGAAGAAACACATCAGAAAGAGCCTCGAGGAAGCTCGGAACATCGGTAGATTCTTTTTTCTCATTTATCTCCTTAAATAATGGGTTTTAGACGAAAAGGACGAAAATTCGAGATCACCATGGTTTTTTTTCGATCGTATCTTCCGTTGTACCGTTCCTGGCGCTGAAACTCGTTCAGATTCGTGTTCAGCATGAAGAAACACATCAGAAAGAGCCTCGAGGAAGCTCGGAACATCGGTAGATTCTTTTTTCTCATTTATCTCCTTAAATAATGGGTTTTAGACGAAAAGGACGAAAATTCGAGATCACCGTGGTTTTTCGATCGTATCTTCCGTTGTACCGTTCCTGGCGCTGAAACTCGTTCAGATTCGTGTTCAGCATGAAGAAACACATCAGAAAGAGCCTCGAGGAAGCTCGGAACATCGGTAGATTCTTTTTTCTCATTTATCTCCTTAAATAATGGGTTTTAGACGAAAAGGACGAAAATTCGAGATCACCATGGTTTTTTTTCGATCGTATCTTCCGTTGTACCGTTCCTGGCGCTGAAACTCGTTCAGATTCGTGTTCAGCATGAAGAAACACATCAGAAAGAGCCTCGAGGAAGCTCGGAACATCGGTAGATTCTTTTTTCTCATTTATCTCCTTAAATAATGGGTTTTAGACGAAAAGGACGAAAATTCGAGATCACCATGGTTTTTTTTCGATCGTATCTTCCGTTGTACCGTTCCTGGCGCTGAAACTCGTTCAGATTCGTGTTCAGCATGAAGAAACACATCAGAAAGAGCCTCGAGGAAGCTCGGAACATCGGTAGATTCTTTTTTCTCATTTATCTCCTTAAATAATGGGTTTTAGACGAAAAGGACGAAAATTCGAGATCACCGTGGTTTTTCGATCGTATCTTCCGTTGTACCGTTCCTGGCGCTGAAACTCGTTCAGATTCGTGTTCAGCATGAAGAAACACATCAGAAAGAGCCTCGAGGAAGCTCGGAACATCGGTAGATTCTTTTTTCTCATTTATCTCCTTAAATAATGGGTTTTAGACGAAAAGGACGAAAATTCGAGATCACCATGGTTTTTCGATCGTATCTTCCGTTGTACCGTTCCTGGCGCTGAAACTCGTTCAGATTCGTGTTCAGCATGAAGAAACACATCAGAAAGAGCCTCGAGGAAGCTCGGAACATCGGTAGATTCTTTTTTCTCATTTATCTCCTTAAATAATGGGTTTTAGACGAAAAGGACGAAAATTCGAGATCACCATGGTTTTTTTTCGATCGTATCTTCCGTTGTACCGTTCCTGGCGCTGAAACTCGTTCAGATTCGTGTTCAGCATGAAGAAACACATCAGAAAGAGCCTCGAGGAAGCTCGGAACATCGGTAGATTCTTTTTTCTCATTTATCTCCTTAAATAATGGGTTTTAGACGAAAAGGACGAAAATTCGAGATCACCATGGTTTTTTTTCGATCGTATCTTCCGTTGTACCGTTCCTGGCGCTGAAACTCGTTCAGATTCGTGTTCAGCATGAAGAAACACATCAGAAAGAGCCTCGAGGAAGCTCGGAACATCGGTAGATTCTTTTTTCTCATTTATCTCCTTAAATAATGGGTTTTAGACGAAAAGGACGAAAATTCGAGATCACCATGGTTTTTTTTCGATCGTATCTTCCGTTGTACCGTTCCTGGCGCTGAAACTCGTTCAGATTCGTGTTCAGCATGAAGAAACACATCAGAAAGAGCCTCGAGGAAGCTCGGAACATCGGTAGATTCTTTTTTCTCATTTATCTCCTTAAATAATGGGTTTTAGACGAAAAGGACGAAAATTCGAGATCACCATGGTTTTTTTTCGATCGTATCTTCCGTTGTACCGTTCCTGGCGCTGAAACTCGTTCAGATTCGTGTTCAGCATGAAGAAACACATCAGAAAGAGCCTCGAGGAAGCTCGGAACATCGGTAGATTCTTTTTTCTCATTTATCTCCTTAAATAATGGGTTTTAGACGAAAAGGACGAAAATTCGAGATCACCATGGTTTTTTTTCGATCGTATCTTCCGTTGTACCGTTCCTGGCGCTGAAACTCGTTCAGATTCGTGTTCAGCATGAAGAAACACATCAGAAAGAGCCTCGAGGAAGCTCGGAACATCGGTAGATTCTTTTTTCTCATTTATCTCCTTAAATAATGGGTTTTAGACGAAAAGGACGAAAATTCGAGATCACCATGGTTTTTTTTCGATCGTATCTTCCGTTGTACCGTTCCTGGCGCTGAAACTCGTTCAGATTCGTGTTCAGCATGAAGAAACACATCAGAAAGAGCCTCGAGGAAGCTCGGAACATCGGTAGATTCTTTTTTCTCATTTATCTCCTTAAATAATGGGTTTTAGACGAAAAGGACGAAAATTCGAGATCACCATGGTTTTTTTTCGATCGTATCTTCCGTTGCACCGTTCCTGGCGCTGAAACTCGTTCAGATTCGTGTTCAGCATGAAGAAACACATCAGAAAGAGCCTCGAGGAAGCTCGGAACATCGGTAGATTCTTTTTTCTCATTTATCTCCTTAAATAATGGGTTTTAGACGAAAAGGACGAAAATTCGAGATCACCGTGGTTTTTCGATCGTATCTTCCGTTGTACCGTTCCTGGCGCTGAAACTCGTTCAGATTCGTGTTCAGCATAAAGAAACACATCAGAAAGAGCCTCGAGGAAGCTCGGAACATCGGTAGATTCTTTTTTCTCATTTATCTCCTTAAATAATGGGTTTTAGACGAAAAGGACGAAAATTCGAGATCACCATGGTTTTTCGATCGTATCTTCCGTTGTACCGTTCCTGGCGCTGAAACTCGTTCAGATTCGTGTTCAGCATGAAGAAACACATCAGAAAGAGCCTCGAGGAAGCTCGGAACATCGGTAGATTCTTTTTTCTCATTTATCTCCTTAAATAATGGGTTTTAGACGAAAAGGACGAAAATTCGAGATCACCATGGTTTTTCGATCGTATCTTCCGTTGTACCGTTCCTGGCGCTGAAACTCGTTCAGATTCGTGTTCAGCATGAAGAAACACATCAGAAAGAGCCTCGAGGAAGCTCGGAACATCGGTAGATTCTTTTTTCTCATTTATCTCCTTAAATAATGGGTTTTAGACGAAAAGGACGAAAATTCGAGATCACCATGGTTTTTTTTCGATCGTATCTTCCGTTGTACCGTTCCTGGCGCTGAAACTCGTTCAGATTCGTGTTCAGCATGAAGAAACACATCAGAAAGAGCCTCGAGGAAGCTCGGAACATCGGTAGATTCTTTTTTCTCATTTATCTCCTTAAATAATGGGTTTTAGACGAAAAGGACGAAAATTCGAGATCACCATGGTTTTTTTTCGATCGTATCTTCCGTTGTACCGTTCCTGGCGCTGAAACTCGTTCAGATTCGTGTTCAGCATGAAGAAACACATCAGAAAGAGCCTCGAGGAAGCTCGGAACATCGGTAGATTCTTTTTTCTCATTTATCTCCTTAAATAATGGGTTTTAGACGAAAAGGACGAAAATTCGAGATCACCATGGTTTTTTTTCGATCGTATCTTCCGTTGTACCGTTCCTGGCGCTGAAACTCGTTCAGATTCGTGTTCAGCATGAAGAAACACATCAGAAAGAGCCTCGAGGAAGCTCGGAACATCGGTAGATTCTTTTTTCTCATTTATCTCCTTAAATAATGGGTTTTAGACGAAAAGGACGAAAATTCGAGATCACCATGGTTTTTTTTCGATCGTATCTTCCGTTCTACCGTTCCTGGCGCTGAAACTCGTTCAGATTCGTGTTCAGCATGAAGAAACACATCAGAAAGAGCCTCGAGGAAGCTCGGAACATCGGTAGATTCTTTTTTCTCATTTATCTCCTTAAATAATGGGTTTTAGACGAAAAGGACGAAAATTCGAGATCACCGTGGTTTTTCGATCGTATCTTCCGTTGTACCGTTCCTGGCGCTGAAACTCGTTCAGATTCGTGTTCAGCATGAAGAAACACATCAGAAAGAGCCTCGAGGAAGCTCGGAACATCGGTAGATTCTTTTTTCTCATTTATCTCCTTAAATAATGGGTTTTAGACGAAAAGGACGAAAATTCGAGATCACCATGGTTTTTTTTCGATCGTATCTTCCGTTGTACCGTTCCTGGCGCTGAAACTCGTTCAGATTCGTGTTCAGCATGAAGAAACACATCAGAAAGAGCCTCGAGGAAGCTCGGAACATCGGTAGATTCTTTTTTCTCATTTATCTCCTTAAATAATGGGTTTTAGACGAAAAGGACGAAAATTCGAGATCACCATGGTTTTTTTTCGATCGTATCTTCCGTTGTACCGTTCCTGGCGCTGAAACTCGTTCAGATTCGTGTTCAGCATGAAGAAACACATCAGAAAGAGCCTCGAGGAAGCTCGGAACATCGGTAGATTCTTTTTTCTCATTTATCTCCTTAAATAATGGGTTTTAGACGAAAAGGACGAAAATTCGAGATCACCGTGGTTTTTCGATCGTATCTTCCGTTGTACCGTTCCTGGCGCTGAAACTCGTTCAGATTCGTGTTCAGCATGAAGAAACACATCAGAAAGAGCCTCGAGGAAGCTCGGAACATCGGTAGATTCTTTTTTCTCATTTATCTCCTTAAATAATGGGTTTTAGACGAAAAGGACGAAAATTCGAGATCACCATGGTTTTTCGATCGTATCTTCCGTTGTACCGTTCCTGGCGCTGAAACTCGTTCAGATTCGTGTTCAGCATGAAGAAACACATCAGAAAGAGCCTCGAGGAAGCTCGGAACATCGGTAGATTCTTTTTTCTCATTTATCTCCTTAAATAATGGGTTTTAGACGAAAAGGACGAAAATTCGAGATCACCATGGTTTTTCGATCGTATCTTCCGTTGTACCGTTCCTGGCGCTGAAACTCGTTCAGATTCGTGTTCAGCATGAAGAAACACATCAGAAAGAGCCTCGAGGAAGCTCGGAACATCGGTAGATTCTTTTTTCTCATTTATCTCCTTAAATAATGGGTTTTAGACGAAAAGGACGAAAATTCGAGATCACCGTGGTTTTTCGATCGTATCTTCCGTTGTACCGTTCCTGGCGCTGAAACTCGTTCAGATTCGTGTTCAGCATAAAGAAACACATCAGAAAGAGCCTCGAGGAAGCTCGGAACATCGGTAGATTCTTTTTTCTCATTTATCTCCTTAAATAATGGGTTTTAGACGAAAAGGACGAAAATTCGAGATCACCATGGTTTTTCGATCGTATCTTCCGTTGTACCGTTCCTGGCGCTGAAACTCGTTCAGATTCGTGTTCAGCATGAAGAAACACATCAGAAAGAGCCTCGAGGAAGCTCGGAACATCGGTAGATTCTTTTTTCTCATTTATCTCCTTAAATAATGGGTTTTAGACGAAAAGGACGAAAATTCGAGATCACCATGGTTTTTCGATCGTATCTTCCGTTGTACCGTTCCTGGCGCTGAAACTCGTTCAGATTCGTGTTCAGCATGAAGAAACACATCAGAAAGAGCCTCGAGGAAGCTCGGAACATCGGTAGATTCTTTTTTCTCATTTATCTCCTTAAATAATGGGTTTTAGACGAAAAGGACGAAAATTCGAGATCACCATGGTTTTTTTTCGATCGTATCTTCCGTTGTACCGTTCCTGGCGCTGAAACTCGTTCAGATTCGTGTTCAGCATGAAGAAACACATCAGAAAGAGCCTCGAGGAAGCTCGGAACATCGGTAGATTCTTTTTTCTCATTTATCTCCTTAAATAATGGGTTTTAGACGAAAAGGACGAAAATTCGAGATCACCATGGTTTTTTTTCGATCGTATCTTCCGTTGTACCGTTCCTGGCGCTGAAACTCGTTCAGATTCGTGTTCAGCATGAAGAAACACATCAGAAAGAGCCTCGAGGAAGCTCGGAACATCGGTAGATTCTTTTTTCTCATTTATCTCCTTAAATAATGGGTTTTAGACGAAAAGGACGAAAATTCGAGATCACCATGGTTTTTTTTCGATCGTATCTTCCGTTGTACCGTTCCTGGCGCTGAAACTCGTTCAGATTCGTGTTCAGCATGAAGAAACACATCAGAAAGAGCCTCGAGGAAGCTCGGAACATCGGTAGATTCTTTTTTCTCATTTATCTCCTTAAATAATGGGTTTTAGACGAAAAGGACGAAAATTCGAGATCACCATGGTTTTTTTTCGATCGTATCTTCCGTTCTACCGTTCCTGGCGCTGAAACTCGTTCAGATTCGTGTTCAGCATGAAGAAACACATCAGAAAGAGCCTCGAGGAAGCTCGGAACATCGGTAGATTCTTTTTTCTCATTTATCTCCTTAAATAATGGGTTTTAGACGAAAAGGACGAAAATTCGAGATCACCGTGGTTTTTCGATCGTATCTTCCGTTGTACCGTTCCTGGCGCTGAAACTCGTTCAGATTCGTGTTCAGCATGAAGAAACACATCAGAAAGAGCCTCGAGGAAGCTCGGAACATCGGTAGATTCTTTTTTCTCATTTATCTCCTTAAATAATGGGTTTTAGACGAAAAGGACGAAAATTCGAGATCACCATGGTTTTTTTTCGATCGTATCTTCCGTTGTACCGTTCCTGGCGCTGAAACTCGTTCAGATTCGTGTTCAGCATGAAGAAACACATCAGAAAGAGCCTCGAGGAAGCTCGGAACATCGGTAGATTCTTTTTTCTCATTTATCTCCTTAAATAATGGGTTTTAGACGAAAAGGACGAAAATTCGAGATCACCATGGTTTTTTTTCGATCGTATCTTCCGTTGTACCGTTCCTGGCGCTGAAACTCGTTCAGATTCGTGTTCAGCATGAAGAAACACATCAGAAAGAGCCTCGAGGAAGCTCGGAACATCGGTAGATTCTTTTTTCTCATTTATCTCCTTAAATAATGGGTTTTAGACGAAAAGGACGAAAATTCGAGATCACCGTGGTTTTTCGATCGTATCTTCCGTTGTACCGTTCCTGGCGCTGAAACTCGTTCAGATTCGTGTTCAGCATGAAGAAACACATCAGAAAGAGCCTCGAGGAAGCTCGGAACATCGGTAGATTCTTTTTTCTCATTTATCTCCTTAAATAATGGGTTTTAGACGAAAAGGACGAAAATTCGAGATCACCATGGTTTTTTTTCGATCGTATCTTCCGTTGTACCGTTCCTGGCGCTGAAACTCGTTCAGATTCGTGTTCAGCATGAAGAAACACATCAGAAAGAGCCTCGAGGAAGCTCGGAACATCGGTAGATTCTTTTTTCTCATTTATCTCCTTAAATAATGGGTTTTAGACGAAAAGGACGAAAATTCGAGATCACCATGGTTTTTTTTCGATCGTATCTTCCGTTGTACCGTTCCTGGCGCTGAAACTCGTTCAGATTCGTGTTCAGCATGAAGAAACACATCAGAAAGAGCCTCGAGGAAGCTCGGAACATCGGTAGATTCTTTTTTCTCATTTATCTCCTTAAATAATGGGTTTTAGACGAAAAGGACGAAAATTCGAGATCACCATGGTTTTTTTTCGATCGTATCTTCCGTTGTACCGTTCCTGGCGCTGAAACTCGTTCAGATTCGTGTTCAGCATGAAGAAACACATCAGAAAGAGCCTCGAGGAAGCTCGGAACATCGGTAGATTCTTTTTTCTCATTTATCTCCTTAAATAATGGGTTTTAGACGAAAAGGACGAAAATTCGAGATCACCATGGTTTTTTTTCGATCGTATCTTCCGTTCTACCGTTCCTGGCGCTGAAACTCGTTCAGATTCGTGTTCAGCATGAAGAAACACATCAGAAAGAGCCTCGAGGAAGCTCGGAACATCCGGTAGATTCTTTTTTCTCATTTATCTCCTTAAATAATGGGTTTTAGACGAAAAGGACGAAAATTCGAGATCACCATGGTTTTTTTTCGATCGTATCTTCCGTTCTACCGTTCCTGGCGCTGAAACTCGTTCAGATTCGTGTTCAGCATGAAGAAACACATCAGAAAGAGCCTCGAGGAAGCTCGGAACATCGGTAGATTCTTTTTTCTCATTTATCTCCTTAAATAATGGGTTTTAGACGAAAAGGACGAAAATTCGAGATCACCGTGGTTTTTCGATCGTATCTTCCGTTGTACCGTTCCTGGCGCTGAAACTCGTTCAGATTCGTGTTCAGCATGAAGAAACACATCAGAAAGAGCCTCGAGGAAGCTCGGAACATCGGTAGATTCTTTTTTCTCATTTATCTCCTTAAATAATGGGTTTTAGACGAAAAGGACGAAAATTCGAGATCACCATGGTTTTTTTTCGATCGTATCTTCCGTTGTACCGTTCCTGGCGCTGAAACTCGTTCAGATTCGTGTTCAGCATGAAGAAACACATCAGAAAGAGCCTCGAGGAAGCTCGGAACATCGGTAGATTCTTTTTTCTCATTTATCTCCTTAAATAATGGGTTTTAGACGAAAAGGACGAAAATTCGAGATCACCGTGGTTTTTCGATCGTATCTTCCGTTGTACCGTTCCTGGCGCTGAAACTCGTTCAGATTCGTGTTCAGCATGAAGAAACACATCAGAAAGAGCCTCGAGGAAGCTCGGAACATCGGTAGATTCTTTTTTCTCATTTATCTCCTTAAATAATGGGTTTTAGACGAAAAGGACGAGGACGAAAATTCGAGATCACCATGGTTTTTTTCGATCGTATCTTCCGTTGTACCGTTCCTGGCGCTGAAACTCGTTCAGATTCGTGTTCAGCATGAAGAAACACATCAGAAAGAGCCTCGAGGAAGCTCGGAACATCGGTAGATTCTTTTTTCTCATTTATCTCCTTAAATAATGGGTTTTAGACGAAAAGTGACGAAAATTCGAGATCACCATGGTTTTTTTTCGATCGTATCTTCCGTTGTACCGTTCCTGGCGCTGAAACTCGTTCAGATTCGTGTTCAGCATGAAGAAACACATCAGAAAGAGCCTCGAGGAAGCTCGGAACATCGGTAGATTCTTTTTTCTCATTTATCTCCTTAAATAATGGGTTTTAGACGAAAAGGACGAAAATTCGAGATCACCATGGTTTTTCGATCGTATCTTCCGTTGTACCGTTCCTGGCGCTGAAACTCGTTCAGATTCGTGTTCAGCATGAAGAAACACATCAGAAAGAGCCTCGAGGAAGCTCGGAACATCGGTAGATTCTTTTTTCTCATTTATCTCCTTAAATAATGGGTTTTAGACGAAAAGGACGAAAATTCGAGATCACCATGGTTTTTCGATCGTATCTTCCGTTGTACCGTTCCTGGCGCTGAAACTCGTTCAGATTCGTGTTCAGCATGAAGAAACACATCAGAAAGAGCCTCGAGGAAGCTCGGAACATCGGTAGATTCTTTTTTCTCATTTATCTCCTTAAATAATGGGTTTTAGACGAAAAGGACGAAAATTCGAGATCACCATGGTTTTTTCGATCGTATCTTCCGTTGTACCGTTCCTGGCGCTGAAACTCGTTCAGATTCGTGTTCAGCATGAAGAAACACATCAGAAAGAGCCTCGAGGAAGCTCGGAACATCGGTAGATTCTTTTTTCTCATTTATCTCCTTAAATAATGGGTTTTAGACGAAAAGGACGAAAATTCGAGATCACCATGGTTTTTTTTCGATCGTATCTTCCGTTGTACCGTTCCTGGCGCTGAAACTCGTTCAGATTCGTGTTCAGCATGAAGAAACACATCAGAAAGAGCCTCGAGGAAGCTCGGAACATCGGTAGATTCTTTTTTCTCATTTATCTCCTTAAATAATGGGTTTTAGACGAAAAGGACGAAAATTCGAGATCACCATGGTTTTTTTCGATCGTATCTTCCGTTGTACCGTTCCTGGCGCTGAAACTCGTTCAGATTCGTGTTCAGCATGAAGAAACACATCAGAAAGAGCCTCGAGGAAGCTCGGAACATCGGTAGATTCTTTTTTCTCATTTATCTCCTTAAATAATGGGTTTTAGACGAAAAGGACGAAAATTCGAGATCACCATGGTTTTTTTTCGATCGTATCTTCCGTTGTACCGTTCCTGGCGCTGAAACTCGTTCAGATTCGTGTTCAGCATGAAGAAACACATCAGAAAGAGCCTCGAGGAAGCTCGGAACATCGGTAGATTCTTTTTTCTCATTTATCTCCTTAAATAATGGGTTTTAGACGAAAAGGACGAAAATTCGAGATCACCATGGTTTTTTTTCGATCGTATCTTCCGTTGTACCGTTCCTGGCGCTGAAACTCGTTCAGATTCGTGTTCAGCATGAAGAAACACATCAGAAAGAGCCTCGAGGAAGCTCGGAACATCGGTAGATTCTTTTTTCTCATTTATCTCCTTAAATAATGGGTTTTAGACGAAAAGGACGAAAATTCGAGATCACCATGGTTTTTTTCGATCGTATCTTCCGTTGTACCGTTCCTGGCGCTGAAACTCGTTCAGATTCGTGTTCAGCATGAAGAAACACATCAGAAAGAGCCTCGAGGAAGCTCGGAACATCGGTAGATTCTTTTTTCTCATTTATCTCCTTAAATAATGGGTTTTAGACGAAAAGGACGAAAATTCGAGATCACCATGGTTTTTTTTCGATCGTATCTTCCGTTGTACCGTTCCTGGCGCTGAAACTCGTTCAGATTCGTGTTCAGCATGAAGAAACACATCAGAAAGAGCCTCGAGGAAGCTCGGAACATCGGTAGATTCTTTTTTCTCATTTATCTCCTTAAATAATGGGTTTTAGACGAAAAGGACGAAAATTCGAGATCACCATGGTTTTTTTCGATCGTATCTTCCGTTGTACCGTTCCTGGCGCTGAAACTCGTTCAGATTCGTGTTCAGCATGAAGAAACACATCAGAAAGAGCCTCGAGGAAGCTCGGAACATCGGTAGATTCTTTTTTCTCATTTATCTCCTTAAATAATGGGTTTTAGACGAAAAGGACGAAAATTCGAGATCACCATGGTTTTTTTTCGATCGTATCTTCCGTTGTACCGTTCCTGGCGCTGAAACTCGTTCAGATTCGTGTTCAGCATGAAGAAACACATCAGAAAGAGCCTCGAGGAAGCTCGGAACATCGGTAGATTCTTTTTTCTCATTTATCTCCTTAAATAATGGGTTTTAGACGAAAAGGACGAAAATTCGAGATCACCATGGTTTTTTTCGATCGTATCTTCCGTTGTACCGTTCCTGGCGCTGAAACTCGTTCAGATTCGTGTTCAGCATGAAGAAACACATCAGAAAGAGCCTCGAGGAAGCTCGGAACATCGGTAGATTCTTTTTTCTCATTTATCTCCTTAAATAATGGGTTTTAGACGAAAAGGACGAAAATTCGAGATCACCATGGTTTTTTTTTCGATCGTATCTTCCGTTGTACCGTTCCTGGCGCTGAAACTCGTTCAGATTCGTGTTCAGCATGAAGAAACACATCAGAAAGAGCCTCGAGGAAGCTCGGAACATCGGTAGATTCTTTTTTCTCATTTATCTCCTTAAATAATGGGTTTTAGACGAAAAGGACGAAAATTCGAGATCACCATGGTTTTTTTTCGATCGTATCTTCCGTTGTACCGTTCCTGGCGCTGAAACTCGTTCAGATTCGTGTTCAGCATGAAGAAACACATCAGAAAGAGCCTCGAGGAAGCTCGGAACATCGGTAGATTCTTTTTTCTCATTTATCTCCTTAAATAATGGGTTTTAGACGAAAAGGACGAAAATTCGAGATCACCATGGTTTTTTTTCGATCGTATCTTCCGTTGTACCGTTCCTGGCGCTGAAACTCGTTCAGATTCGTGTTCAGCATGAAGAAACACATCAGAAAGAGCCTCGAGGAAGCTCGGAACATCGGTAGATTCTTTTTTCTCATTTATCTCCTTAAATAATGGGTTTTAGACGAAAAGGACGAAAATTCGAGATCACCATGGTTTTTTTTCGATCGTATCTTCCGTTGTACCGTTCCTGGCGCTGAAACTCGTTCAGATTCGTGTTCAGCATGAAGAAACACATCAGAAAGAGCCTCGAGGAAGCTCGGAACATCGGTAGATTCTTTTTTCTCATTTATCTCCTTAAATAATGGGTTTTAGACGAAAAGGACGAAAATTCGAGATCACCATGGTTTTTTTTCGATCGTATCTTCCGTTGTACCGTTCCTGGCGCTGAAACTCGTTCAGATTCGTGTTCAGCATGAAGAAACACATCAGAAAGAGCCTCGAGGAAGCTCGGAACATCGGTAGATTCTTTTTTCTCATTTATCTCCTTAAATAATGGGTTTTAGACGAAAAGGACGAAAATTCGAGATCACCATGGTTTTTTTTCGATCGTATCTTCCGTTGTACCGTTCCTGGCGCTGAAACTCGTTCAGATTCGTGTTCAGCATGAAGAAACACATCAGAAAGAGCCTCGAGGAAGCTCGGAACATCGGTAGATTCTTTTTTCTCATTTATCTCCTTAAATAATGGGTTTTAGACGAAAAGGACGAAAATTCGAGATCACCATGGTTTTTTTTCGATCGTATCTTCCGTTGTACCGTTCCTGGCGCTGAAACTCGTTCAGATTCGTGTTCAGCATGAAGAAACACATCAGAAAGAGCCTCGAGGAAGCTCGGAACATCGGTAGATTCTTTTTTCTCATTTATCTCCTTAAATAATGGGTTTTAGACGAAAAGGACGAAAATTCGAGATCACCATGGTTTTTTTTCGATCGTATCTTCCGTTGTACCGTTCCTGGCGCTGAAACTCGTTCAGATTCGTGTTCAGCATGAAGAAACACATCAGAAAGAGCCTCGAGGAAGCTCGGAACATCGGTAGATTCTTTTTTCTCATTTATCTCCTTAAATAATGGGTTTTAGACGAAAAGGACGAAAATTCGAGATCACCATGGTTTTTTTTCGATCGTATCTTCCGTTGTACCGTTCCTGGCGCTGAAACTCGTTCAGATTCGTGTTCAGCATGAAGAAACACATCAGAAAGAGCCTCGAGGAAGCTCGGAACATCGGTAGATTCTTTTTTCTCATTTATCTCCTTAAATAATGGGTTTTAGACGAAAAGGACGAAAATTCGAGATCACCATGGTTTTTTTTCGATCGTATCTTCCGTTGTACCGTTCCTGGCGCTGAAACTCGTTCAGATTCGTGTTCAGCATGAAGAAACACATCAGAAAGAGCCTCGAGGAAGCTCGGAACATCGGTAGATTCTTTTTTCTCATTTATCTCCTTAAATAATGGGTTTTAGACGAAAAGGACGAAAATTCGAGATCACCATGGTTTTTTTTCGATCGTATCTTCCGTTGTACCGTTCCTGGCGCTGAAACTCGTTCAGATTCGTGTTCAGCATGAAGAAACACATCAGAAAGAGCCTCGAGGAAGCTCGGAACATCGGTAGATTCTTTTTTCTCATTTATCTCCTTAAATAATGGGTTTTAGACGAAAAGGACGAAAATTCGAGATCACCATGGTTTTTTTCGATCGTATCTTCCGTTGTACCGTTCCTGGCGCTGAAACTCGTTCAGATTCGTGTTCAGCATGAAGAAACACATCAGAAAGAGCCTCGAGGAAGCTCGGAACATCGGTAGATTCTTTTTTCTCATTTATCTCCTTAAATAATGGGTTTTAGACGAAAAGGACGAAAATTCGAGATCACCATGGTTTTTTTTCGATCGTATCTTCCGTTGTACCGTTCCTGGCGCTGAAACTCGTTCAGATTCGTGTTCAGCATGAAGAAACACATCAGAAAGAGCCTCGAGGAAGCTCGGAACATCGGTAGATTCTTTTTTCTCATTTATCTCCTTAAATAATGGGTTTTAGACGAAAAGGACGAAAATTCGAGATCACCATGGTTTTTTTTCGATCGTATCTTCCGTTGTACCGTTCCTGGCGCTGAAACTCGTTCAGATTCGTGTTCAGCATGAAGAAACACATCAGAAAGAGCCTCGAGGAAGCTCGGAACATCGGTAGATTCTTTTTTCTCATTTATCTCCTTAAATAATGGGTTTTAGACGAAAAGGACGAAAATTCGAGATCACCATGGTTTTTTTTCGATCGTATCTTCCGTTGTACCGTTCCTGGCGCTGAAACTCGTTCAGATTCGTGTTCAGCATGAAGAAACACATCAGAAAGAGCCTCGAGGAAGCTCGGAACATCGGTAGATTCTTTTTTCTCATTTATCTCCTTAAATAATGGGTTTTAGACGAAAAGGACGAAAATTCGAGATCACCATGGTTTTTTTCGATCGTATCTTCCGTTGTACCGTTCCTGGCGCTGAAACTCGTTCAGATTCGTGTTCAGCATGAAGAAACACATCAGAAAGAGCCTCGAGGAAGCTCGGAACATCGGTAGATTCTTTTTTCTCATTTATCTCCTTAAATAATGGGTTTTAGACGAAAAGGACGAAAATTCGAGATCACCATGGTTTTTTTTCGATCGTATCTTCCGTTGTACCGTTCCTGGCGCTGAAACTCGTTCAGATTCGTGTTCAGCATGAAGAAACACATCAGAAAGAGCCTCGAGGAAGCTCGGAACATCGGTAGATTCTTTTTTCTCATTTATCTCCTTAAATAATGGGTTTTAGACGAAAAGGACGAAAATTCGAGATCACCATGGTTTTTTTTCGATCGTATCTTCCGTTGTACCGTTCCTGGCGCTGAAACTCGTTCAGATTCGTGTTCAGCATGAAGAAACACATCAGAAAGAGCCTCGAGGAAGCTCGGAACATCGGTAGATTCTTTTTTCTCATTTATCTCCTTAAATAATGGGTTTTAGACGAAAAGGACGAAAATTCGAGATCACCATGGTTTTTTTTCGATCGTATCTTCCGTTGTACCGTTCCTGGCGCTGAAACTCGTTCAGATTCGTGTTCAGCATGAAGAAACACATCAGAAAGAGCCTCGAGGAAGCTCGGAACATCGGTAGATTCTTTTTTCTCATTTATCTCCTTAAATAATGGGTTTTAGACGAAAAGGACGAAAATTCGAGATCACCATGGTTTTTTTTCGATCGTATCTTCCGTTGTACCGTTCCTGGCGCTGAAACTCGTTCAGATTCGTGTTCAGCATGAAGAAACACATCAGAAAGAGCCTCGAGGAAGCTCGGAACATCGGTAGATTCTTTTTTCTCATTTATCTCCTTAAATAATGGGTTTTAGACGAAAAGGACGAAAATTCGAGATCACCATGGTTTTTTTTCGATCGTATCTTCCGTTGTACCGTTCCTGGCGCTGAAACTCGTTCAGATTCGTGTTCAGCATGAAGAAACACATCAGAAAGAGCCTCGAGGAAGCTCGGAACATCGGTAGATTCTTTTTTCTCATTTATCTCCTTAAATAATGGGTTTTAGACGAAAAGGACGAAAATTCGAGATCACCATGGTTTTTTTCGATCGTATCTTCCGTTGTACCGTTCCTGGCGCTGAAACTCGTTCAGATTCGTGTTCAGCATGAAGAAACACATCAGAAAGAGCCTCGAGGAAGCTCGGAACATCGGTAGATTCTTTTTTCTCATTTATCTCCTTAAATAATGGGTTTTAGACGAAAAGGACGAAAATTCGAGATCACCATGGTTTTTTTCGATCGTATCTTCCGTTGTACCGTTCCTGGCGCTGAAACTCGTTCAGATTCGTGTTCAGCATGAAGAAACACATCAGAAAGAGCCTCGAGGAAGCTCGGAACATCGGTAGATTCTTTTTTCTCATTTATCTCCTTAAATAATGGGTTTTAGACGAAAAGGACGAAAATTCGAGATCACCATGGTTTTTTTTCGATCGTATCTTCCGTTGTACCGTTCCTGGCGCTGAAACTCGTTCAGATTCGTGTTCAGCATGAAGAAACACATCAGAAAGAGCCTCGAGGAAGCTCGGAACATCGGTAGATTCTTTTTTCTCATTTATCTCCTTAAATAATGGGTTTTAGACGAAAAGGACGAAAATTCGAGATCACCATGGTTTTTTTTCGATCGTATCTTCCGTTGTACCGTTCCTGGCGCTGAAACTCGTTCAGATTCGTGTTCAGCATGAAGAAACACATCAGAAAGAGCCTCGAGGAAGCTCGGAACATCGGTAGATTCTTTTTTCTCATTTATCTCCTTAAATAATGGGTTTTAGACGAAAAGGACGAAAATTCGAGATCACCATGGTTTTTTTTCGATCGTATCTTCCGTTGTACCGTTCCTGGCGCTGAAACTCGTTCAGATTCGTGTTCAGCATGAAGAAACACATCAGAAAGAGCCTCGAGGAAGCTCGGAACATCGGTAGATTCTTTTTTCTCATTTATCTCCTTAAATAATGGGTTTTAGACGAAAAGGACGAAAATTCGAGATCACCATGGTTTTTTTTCGATCGTATCTTCCGTTGTACCGTTCCTGGCGCTGAAACTCGTTCAGATTCGTGTTCAGCATGAAGAAACACATCAGAAAGAGCCTCGAGGAAGCTCGGAACATCGGTAGATTCTTTTTTCTCATTTATCTCCTTAAATAATGGGTTTTAGACGAAAAGGACGAAAATTCGAGATCACCATGGTTTTTTTTCGATCGTATCTTCCGTTGTACCGTTCCTGGCGCTGAAACTCGTTCAGATTCGTGTTCAGCATGAAGAAACACATCAGAAAGAGCCTCGAGGAAGCTCGGAACATCGGTAGATTCTTTTTTCTCATTTATCTCCTTAAATAATGGGTTTTAGACGAAAAGGACGAAAATTCGAGATCACCATGGTTTTTTTTCGATCGTATCTTCCGTTGTACCGTTCCTGGCGCTGAAACTCGTTCAGATTCGTGTTCAGCATGAAGAAACACATCAGAAAGAGCCTCGAGGAAGCTCGGAACATCGGTAGATTCTTTTTTCTCATTTATCTCCTTAAATAATGGGTTTTAGACGAAAAGGACGAAAATTCGAGATCACCATGGTTTTTTTTCGATCGTATCTTCCGTTGTACCGTTCCTGGCGCTGAAACTCGTTCAGATTCGTGTTCAGCATGAAGAAACACATCAGAAAGAGCCTCGAGGAAGCTCGGAACATCGGTAGATTCTTTTTTCTCATTTATCTCCTTAAATAATGGGTTTTAGACGAAAAGGACGAAAATTCGAGATCACCATGGTTTTTTTTCGATCGTATCTTCCGTTGTACCGTTCCTGGCGCTGAAACTCGTTCAGATTCGTGTTCAGCATGAAGAAACACATCAGAAAGAGCCTCGAGGAAGCTCGGAACATCGGTAGATTCTTTTTTCTCATTTATCTCCTTAAATAATGGGTTTTAGACGAAAAGGACGAAAATTCGAGATCACCATGGTTTTTTTCGATCGTATCTTCCGTTGTACCGTTCCTGGCGCTGAAACTCGTTCAGATTCGTGTTCAGCATGAAGAAACACATCAGAAAGAGCCTCGAGGAAGCTCGGAACATCGGTAGATTCTTTTTTCTCATTTATCTCCTTAAATAATGGGTTTTAGACGAAAAGGACGAAAATTCGAGATCACCATGGTTTTTTTCGATCGTATCTTCCGTTGTACCGTTCCTGGCGCTGAAACTCGTTCAGATTCGTGTTCAGCATGAAGAAACACATCAGAAAGAGCCTCGAGGAAGCTCGGAACATCGGTAGATTCTTTTTTCTCATTTATCTCCTTAAATAATGGGTTTTAGACGAAAAGGACGAAAATTCGAGATCACCATGGTTTTTTTTCGATCGTATCTTCCGTTGTACCGTTCCTGGCGCTGAAACTCGTTCAGATTCGTGTTCAGCATGAAGAAACACATCAGAAAGAGCCTCGAGGAAGCTCGGAACATCGGTAGATTCTTTTTTCTCATTTATCTCCTTAAATAATGGGTTTTAGACGAAAAGGACGAAAATTCGAGATCACCATGGTTTTTTTTCGATCGTATCTTCCGTTGTACCGTTCCTGGCGCTGAAACTCGTTCAGATTCGTGTTCAGCATGAAGAAACACATCAGAAAGAGCCTCGAGGAAGCTCGGAACATCGGTAGATTCTTTTTTCTCATTTATCTCCTTAAATAATGGGTTTTAGACGAAAAGGACGAAAATTCGAGATCACCATGGTTTTTTTTCGATCGTATCTTCCGTTGTACCGTTCCTGGCGCTGAAACTCGTTCAGATTCGTGTTCAGCATGAAGAAACACATCAGAAAGAGCCTCGAGGAAGCTCGGAACATCGGTAGATTCTTTTTTCTCATTTATCTCCTTAAATAATGGGTTTTAGACGAAAAGGACGAAAATTCGAGATCACCATGGTTTTTTTTCGATCGTATCTTCCGTTGTACCGTTCCTGGCGCTGAAACTCGTTCAGATTCGTGTTCAGCATGAAGAAACACATCAGAAAGAGCCTCGAGGAAGCTCGGAACATCGGTAGATTCTTTTTTCTCATTTATCTCCTTAAATAATGGGTTTTAGACGAAAAGGACGAAAATTCGAGATCACCATGGTTTTTTTTCGATCGTATCTTCCGTTGTACCGTTCCTGGCGCTGAAACTCGTTCAGATTCGTGTTCAGCATGAAGAAACACATCAGAAAGAGCCTCGAGGAAGCTCGGAACATCGGTAGATTCTTTTTTCTCATTTATCTCCTTAAATAATGGGTTTTAGACGAAAAGGACGAAAATTCGAGATCACCATGGTTTTTTTTCGATCGTATCTTCCGTTGTACCGTTCCTGGCGCTGAAACTCGTTCAGATTCGTGTTCAGCATGAAGAAACACATCAGAAAGAGCCTCGAGGAAGCTCGGAACATCGGTAGATTCTTTTTTCTCATTTATCTCCTTAAATAATGGGTTTTAGACGAAAAGGACGAAAATTCGAGATCACCATGGTTTTTTTTCGATCGTATCTTCCGTTGTACCGTTCCTGGCGCTGAAACTCGTTCAGATTCGTGTTCAGCATGAAGAAACACATCAGAAAGAGCCTCGAGGAAGCTCGGAACATCGGTAGATTCTTTTTTCTCATTTATCTCCTTAAATAATGGGTTTTAGACGAAAAGGACGAAAATTCGAGATCACCGTGGTTTTTCGATCGTATCTTCCGTTGTACCGTTCCTGGCGCTGAAACTCGTTCAGATTCGTGTTCAGCATGAAGAAACACATCAGAAAGAGCCTCGAGGAAGCTCGGAACATCGGTAGATTCTTTTTTCTCATTTATCTCCTTAAATAATGGGTTTTAGACGAAAAGGACGAAAATTCGAGATCACCATGGTTTTTTTTCGATCGTATCTTCCGTTGTACCGTTCCTGGCGCTGAAACTCGTTCAGATTCGTGTTCAGCATGAAGAAACACATCAGAAAGAGCCTCGAGGAAGCTCGGAACATCGGTAGATTCTTTTTTCTCATTTATCTCCTTAAATAATGGGTTTTAGACGAAAAGGACGAAAATTCGAGATCACCATGGTTTTTTTTCGATCGTATCTTCCGTTGTACCGTTCCTGGCGCTGAAACTCGTTCAGATTCGTGTTCAGCATGAAGAAACACATCAGAAAGAGCCTCGAGGAAGCTCGGAACATCGGTAGATTCTTTTTTCTCATTTATCTCCTTAAATAATGGGTTTTAGACGAAAAGGACGAAAATTCGAGATCACCATGGTTTTTTTTCGATCGTATCTTCCGTTGTACCGTTCCTGGCGCTGAAACTCGTTCAGATTCGTGTTCAGCATGAAGAAACACATCAGAAAGAGCCTCGAGGAAGCTCGGAACATCGGTAGATTCTTTTTTCTCATTTATCTCCTTAAATAATGGGTTTTAGACGAAAAGGACGAAAATTCGAGATCACCATGGTTTTTTTTCGATCGTATCTTCCGTTGTACCGTTCCTGGCGCTGAAACTCGTTCAGATTCGTGTTCAGCATGAAGAAACACATCAGAAAGAGCCTCGAGGAAGCTCGGAACATCGGTAGATTCTTTTTTCTCATTTATCTCCTTAAATAATGGGTTTTAGACGAAAAGGACGAAAATTCGAGATCACCGTGGTTTTTCGATCGTATCTTCCGTTGTACCGTTCCTGGCGCTGAAACTCGTTCAGATTCGTGTTCAGCATGAAGAAACACATCAGAAAGAGCCTCGAGGAAGCTCGGAACATCGGTAGATTCTTTTTTCTCATTTATCTCCTTAAATAATGGGTTTTAGACGAAAAGGACGAAAATTCGAGATCACCATGGTTTTTTTTCGATCGTATCTTCCGTTGTACCGTTCCTGGCGCTGAAACTCGTTCAGATTCGTGTTCAGCATGAAGAAACACATCAGAAAGAGCCTCGAGGAAGCTCGGAACATCGGTAGATTCTTTTTTCTCATTTATCTCCTTAAATAATGGGTTTTAGACGAAAAGGACGAAAATTCGAGATCACCATGGTTTTTTTTCGATCGTATCTTCCGTTGTACCGTTCCTGGCGCTGAAACTCGTTCAGATTCGTGTTCAGCATGAAGAAACACATCAGAAAGAGCCTCGAGGAAGCTCGGAACATCGGTAGATTCTTTTTTCTCATTTATCTCCTTAAATAATGGGTTTTAGACGAAAAGGACGAAAATTCGAGATCACCATGGTTTTTTTTCGATCGTATCTTCCGTTGTACCGTTCCTGGCGCTGAAACTCGTTCAGATTCGTGTTCAGCATGAAGAAACACATCAGAAAGAGCCTCGAGGAAGCTCGGAACATCGGTAGATTCTTTTTTCTCATTTATCTCCTTAAATAATGGGTTTTAGACGAAAAGGACGAAAATTCGAGATCACCGTGGTTTTTCGATCGTATCTTCCGTTGTACCGTTCCTGGCGCTGAAACTCGTTCAGATTCGTGTTCAGCATAAAGAAACACATCAGAAAGAGCCTCGAGGAAGCTCGGAACATCGGTAGATTCTTTTTTCTCATTTATCTCCTTAAATAATGGGTTTTAGACGAAAAGGACGAAAATTCGAGATCACCATGGTTTTTCGATCGTATCTTCCGTTGTACCGTTCCTGGCGCTGAAACTCGTTCAGATTCGTGTTCAGCATGAAGAAACACATCAGAAAGAGCCTCGAGGAAGCTCGGAACATCGGTAGATTCTTTTTTCTCATTTATCTCCTTAAATAATGGGTTTTAGACGAAAAGGACGAAAATTCGAGATCACCGTGGTTTTTCGATCGTATCTTCCGTTGTACCGTTCCTGGCGCTGAAACTCGTTCAGATTCGTGTTCAGCATGAAGAAACACATCAGAAAGAGCCTCGAGGAAGCTCGGAACATCGGTAGATTCTTTTTTCTCATTTATCTCCTTAAATAATGGGTTTTAGACGAAAAGGACGAAAATTCGAGATCACCATGGTTTTTTTCGATCGTATCTTCCGTTGTACCGTTCCTGGCGCTGAAACTCGTTCAGATTCGTGTTCAGCATGAAGAAACACATCAGAAAGAGCCTCGAGGAAGCTCGGAACATCGGTAGATTCTTTTTTCTCATTTATCTCCTTAAATAATGGGTTTTAGACGAAAAGGACGAAAATTCGAGATCACCATGGTTTTTTTTCGATCGTATCTTCCGTTGTACCGTTCCTGGCGCTGAAACTCGTTCAGATTCGTGTTCAGCATGAAGAAACACATCAGAAAGAGCCTCGAGGAAGCTCGGAACATCGGTAGATTCTTTTTTCTCATTTATCTCCTTAAATAATGGGTTTTAGACGAAAAGGACGAAAATTCGAGATCACCATGGTTTTTTTTCGATCGTATCTTCCGTTGTACCGTTCCTGGCGCTGAAACTCGTTCAGATTCGTGTTCAGCATGAAGAAACACATCAGAAAGAGCCTCGAGGAAGCTCGGAACATCGGTAGATTCTTTTTTCTCATTTATCTCCTTAAATAATGGGTTTTAGACGAAAAGGACGAAAATTCGAGATCACCATGGTTTTTTTTCGATCGTATCTTCCGTTCTACCGTTCCTGGCGCTGAAACTCGTTCAGATTCGTGTTCAGCATGAAGAAACACATCAGAAAGAGCCTCGAGGAAGCTCGGAACATCGGTAGATTCTTTTTTCTCATTTATCTCCTTAAATAATGGGTTTTAGACGAAAAGGACGAAAATTCGAGATCACCGTGGTTTTTCGATCGTATCTTCCGTTGTACCGTTCCTGGCGCTGAAACTCGTTCAGATTCGTGTTCAGCATGAAGAAACACATCAGAAAGAGCCTCGAGGAAGCTCGGAACATCGGTAGATTCTTTTTTCTCATTTATCTCCTTAAATAATGGGTTTTAGACGAAAAGGACGAAAATTCGAGATCACCATGGTTTTTTTTCGATCGTATCTTCCGTTGTACCGTTCCTGGCGCTGAAACTCGTTCAGATTCGTGTTCAGCATGAAGAAACACATCAGAAAGAGCCTCGAGGAAGCTCGGAACATCGGTAGATTCTTTTTTCTCATTTATCTCCTTAAATAATGGGTTTTAGACGAAAAGGACGAAAATTCGAGATCACCATGGTTTTTTTTCGATCGTATCTTCCGTTGTACCGTTCCTGGCGCTGAAACTCGTTCAGATTCGTGTTCAGCATGAAGAAACACATCAGAAAGAGCCTCGAGGAAGCTCGGAACATCGGTAGATTCTTTTTTCTCATTTATCTCCTTAAATAATGGGTTTTAGACGAAAAGGACGAAAATTCGAGATCACCGTGGTTTTTCGATCGTATCTTCCGTTGTACCGTTCCTGGCGCTGAAACTCGTTCAGATTCGTGTTCAGCATGAAGAAACACATCAGAAAGAGCCTCGAGGAAGCTCGGAACATCGGTAGATTCTTTTTTCTCATTTATCTCCTTAAATAATGGGTTTTAGACGAAAAGGACGAAAATTCGAGATCACCATGGTTTTTTTCGATCGTATCTTCCGTTCTACCGTTCCTGGCGCTGAAACTCGTTCAGATTCGTGTTCAGCATGAAAAAACACATCAAATAGAGCCTCGAGGAAGCTCGGAACATCGGTAGATTCTTTTTTCTCATTTATCTCCTTAAATAATGGGTTTTAGACGAAAAGGACGAAAATTCGAGATCACCGTGGTTTTTCGATCGTATCTTCCGTTCTACCGGTCCTGGCGCTAAAACTCGTTCAGATTCGTGTTCAGCATGAAAAAACACATCAAATAGAGCCTCGAGGAAGCTCGGAACATCGGTAGATTCTTTTTTCTCATTTATCTCCTTAAATAATGGGTTTTAGACGAAAAGGACGAAAATTCGAGATCACCGTGGTTTTTCGATCGTATCTTCCGTTCTACCGTTCCTGGCGCTGAAACTCGTTCAGATTCGTGTTCAGCATGAAGAAACACATCAAATAGAGCCTCGAGAAAGCTCGGAACATCGGTAGATTCTTTTTTCTCATTTATCTCCTTAAATAATGGGTTTTAGACGAAAAGGACGAAAATTCGAGATCACCGTGGTTTTTCGATCGTATCTTCCGTTCTACCGGTCCTGTCGCTAAAACTCGTTCAGATTCGTGTTCAGCATGAAAAAACACATCAAATAGAGCCTCGAGGAAGCTCGGAACATCGGTAGATTCTTTTTTCTCATTTATCTCCTTAAATAATGGGTTTTAGACGAAAAGGACGAAAATCCGAGATCACCGTGGTTTTTCGATCATATCTTCCATTCTACCGGTCCTGGCGCTAAAACTCGTTCAGATTCGTGTTCAGCATGAAAAAACACATCAAATAGAGCCTCGAGGAAGCTCGGAACATCGGTAGATTCTTTTTTCTCATTTATCTCCTTAAATAATGGGTTTTAGACGAAAAGGACGAAAATTCGAGATCACCGTGGTTTTTCGATCGTATCTTCCGTTCTACCGTTCCTGGCGCTGAAACTCGTTCAGATTCGTGTTCAGCATGAAGAAACACATCAGAAAGAGCCTCGAGGAAGCTCGGAACATCGGTAGATTCTTTTTTCTCATTTATCTCCTTAAATAATGGGTTTTAGACGAAAAGGACGAAAATTCGAGATCACCATGGTTTTTTTTCGATCGTATCTTCCGTTGTACCGTTCCTGGCGCTGAAACTCGTTCAGATTCGTGTTCAGCATGAAGAAACACATCAGAAAGAGCCTCGAGGAAGCTCGGAACATCGGTAGATTCTTTTTTCTCATTTATCTCCTTAAATAATGGGTTTTAGACGAAAAGGACGAAAATTCGAGATCACCATGGTTTTTTTTCGATCGTATCTTCCGTTGTACCGTTCCTGGCGCTGAAACTCGTTCAGATTCGTGTTCAGCATGAAGAAACACATCAGAAAGAGCCTCGAGGAAGCTCGGAACATCGGTAGATTCTTTTTTCTCATTTATCTCCTTAAATAATGGGTTTTAGACGAAAAGGACGAAAATTCGAGATCACCGTGGTTTTTTCGATCGTATCTTCCGTTGTACCGTTCCTGGCGCTGAAACTCGTTCAGATTCGTGTTCAGCATGAAGAAACACATCAGAAAGAGCCTCGAGGAAGCTCGGAACATCGGTAGATTCTTTTTTCTCATTTATCTCCTTAAATAATGGGTTTTAGACGAAAAGGACGAAAATTCGAGATCACCATGGTTTTTTTTCGATCGTATCTTCCGTTGTACCGTTCCTGGCGCTGAAACTCGTTCAGATTCGTGTTCAGCATGAAGAAACACATCAGAAAGAGCCTCGAGGAAGCTCGGAACATCGGTAGATTCTTTTTTCTCATTTATCTCCTTAAATAATGGGTTTTAGACGAAAAGGACGAAAATTCGAGATCACCATGGTTTTTTTTCGATCGTATCTTCCGTTGTACCGTTCCTGGCGCTGAAACTCGTTCAGATTCGTGTTCAGCATGAAGAAACACATCAGAAAGAGCCTCGAGGAAGCTCGGAACATCGGTAGATTCTTTTTTCTCATTTATCTCCTTAAATAATGGGTTTTAGACGAAAAGGACGAAAATTCGAGATCACCATGGTTTTTTTTCGATCGTATCTTCCGTTGTACCGTTCCTGGCGCTGAAACTCGTTCAGATTCGTGTTCAGCATGAAGAAACACATCAGAAAGAGCCTCGAGGAAGCTCGGAACATCGGTAGATTCTTTTTTCTCATTTATCTCCTTAAATAATGGGTTTTAGACGAAAAGGACGAAAATTCGAGATCACCGTGGTTTTTCGATCGTATCTTCCGTTGTACCGTTCCTGGCGCTGAAACTCGTTCAGATTCGTGTTCAGCATGAAGAAACACATCAGAAAGAGCCTCGAGGAAGCTCGGAACATCGGTAGATTCTTTTTTCTCATTTATCTCCTTAAATAATGGGTTTTAGACGAAAAGGACGAAAATTCGAGATCACCATGGTTTTTTCGATCGTATCTTCCGTTGTACCGTTCCTGGCGCTGAAACTCGTTCAGATTCGTGTTCAGCATGAAGAAACACATCAGAAAGAGCCTCGAGGAAGCTCGGAACATCGGTAGATTCTTTTTTCTCATTTATCTCCTTAAATAATGGGTTTTAGACGAAAAGGACGAAAATTCGAGATCACCGTGGTTTTTCGATCGTATCTTCCGTTGTACCGTTCCTGGCGCTGAAACTCGTTCAGATTCGTGTTCAGCATGAAGAAACACATCAGAAAGAGCCTCGAGGAAGCTCGGAACATCGGTAGATTCTTTTTTCTCATTTATCTCCTTAAATAATGGGTTTTAGACGAAAAGGACGAAAATTCGAGATCACCATGGTTTTTTTTCGATCGTATCTTCCGTTGTACCGTTCCTGGCGCTGAAACTCGTTCAGATTCGTGTTCAGCATGAAGAAACACATCAGAAAGAGCCTCGAGGAAGCTCGGAACATCGGTAGATTCTTTTTTCTCATTTATCTCCTTAAATAATGGGTTTTAGACGAAAAGGACGAAAATTCGAGATCACCATGGTTTTTTTTCGATCGTATCTTCCGTTGTACCGTTCCTGGCGCTGAAACTCGTTCAGATTCGTGTTCAGCATGAAGAAACACATCAGAAAGAGCCTCGAGGAAGCTCGGAACATCGGTAGATTCTTTTTTCTCATTTATCTCCTTAAATAATGGGTTTTAGACGAAAAGGACGAAAATTCGAGATCACCATGGTTTTTTTTCGATCGTATCTTCCGTTGTACCGTTCCTGGCGCTGAAACTCGTTCAGATTCGTGTTCAGCATGAAGAAACACATCAGAAAGAGCCTCGAGGAAGCTCGGAACATCGGTAGATTCTTTTTTCTCATTTATCTCCTTAAATAATGGGTTTTAGACGAAAAGGACGAAAATTCGAGATCACCATGGTTTTTTTTCGATCGTATCTTCCGTTGTACCGTTCCTGGCGCTGAAACTCGTTCAGATTCGTGTTCAGCATGAAGAAACACATCAGAAAGAGCCTCGAGGAAGCTCGGAACATCGGTAGATTCTTTTTTCTCATTTATCTCCTTAAATAATGGGTTTTAGACGAAAAGGACGAAAATTCGAGATCACCATGGTTTTTTTTCGATCGTATCTTCCGTTGTACCGTTCCTGGCGCTGAAACTCGTTCAGATTCGTGTTCAGCATGAAGAAACACATCAGAAAGAGCCTCGAGGAAGCTCGGAACATCGGTAGATTCTTTTTTCTCATTTATCTCCTTAAATAATGGGTTTTAGACGAAAAGGACGAAAATTCGAGATCACCATGGTTTTTTTTCGATCGTATCTTCCGTTGTACCGTTCCTGGCGCTGAAACTCGTTCAGATTCGTGTTCAGCATGAAGAAACACATCAGAAAGAGCCTCGAGGAAGCTCGGAACATCGGTAGATTCTTTTTTCTCATTTATCTCCTTAAATAATGGGTTTTAGACGAAAAGGACGAAAATTCGAGATCACCATGGTTTTTTTTCGATCGTATCTTCCGTTGTACCGTTCCTGGCGCTGAAACTCGTTCAGATTCGTGTTCAGCATGAAGAAACACATCAGAAAGAGCCTCGAGGAAGCTCGGAACATCGGTAGATTCTTTTTTCTCATTTATCTCCTTAAATAATGGGTTTTAGACGAAAAGGACGAAAATTCGAGATCACCATGGTTTTTTTTCGATCGTATCTTCCGTTGTACCGTTCCTGGCGCTGAAACTCGTTCAGATTCGTGTTCAGCATGAAGAAACACATCAGAAAGAGCCTCGAGGAAGCTCGGAACATCGGTAGATTCTTTTTTCTCATTTATCTCCTTAAATAATGGGTTTTAGACGAAAAGGACGAAAATTCGAGATCACCATGGTTTTTTTTCGATCGTATCTTCCGTTGTACCGTTCCTGGCGCTGAAACTCGTTCAGATTCGTGTTCAGCATGAAGAAACACATCAGAAAGAGCCTCGAGGAAGCTCGGAACATCGGTAGATTCTTTTTTCTCATTTATCTCCTTAAATAATGGGTTTTAGACGAAAAGGACGAAAATTCGAGATCACCGTGGTTTTTCGATCGTATCTTCCGTTGTACCGTTCCTGGCGCTGAAACTCGTTCAGATTCGTGTTCAGCATGAAGAAACACATCAGAAAGAGCCTCGAGGAAGCTCGGAACATCGGTAGATTCTTTTTTCTCATTTATCTCCTTAAATAATGGGTTTTAGACGAAAAGGACGAAAATTCGAGATCACCATGGTTTTTTTTCGATCGTATCTTCCGTTCTACCGTTCCTGGCGCTGAAACTCGTTCAGATTCGTGTTCAGCATGAAAAAACACATCAAATAGAGCCTCGAGGAAGCTCGGAACATCGGTAGATTCTTTTTTCTCATTTATCTCCTTAAATAATGGGTTTTAGACGAAAAGGACGAAAATTCGAGATCACCGTGGTTTTTCGATCGTATCTTCCGTTCTACCGGTCCTGGCGCTAAAACTCGTTCAGATTCGTGTTCAGCATGAAAAAACACATCAAATAGAGCCTCGAGGAAGCTCGGAACATCGGTAGATTCTTTTTTCTCATTTATCTCCTTAAATAATGGGTTTTAGACGAAAAGGACGAAAATTCGAGATCACCGTGGTTTTTCGATCGTATCTTCCGTTCTACCGTTCCTGGCGCTGAAACTCGTTCAGATTCGTGTTCAGCATGAAGAAACACATCAAATAGAGCCTCGAGAAAGCTCGGAACATCGGTAGATTCTTTTTTCTCATTTATCTCCTTAAATAATGGGTTTTAGACGAAAAGGACGAAAATTCGAGATCACCGTGGTTTTTCGATCGTATCTTCCGTTCTACCGGTCCTGTCGCTAAAACTCGTTCAGATTCGTGTTCAGCATGAAAAAACACATCAAATAGAGCCTCGAGGAAGCTCGGAACATCGGTAGATTCTTTTTTCTCATTTATCTCCTTAAATAATGGGTTTTAGACGAAAAGGACGAAAATTCGAGATCACCGTGGTTTTTCGATCATATCTTCCATTCTACCGGTCCTGGCGCTAAAACTCGTTCAGATTCGTGTTCAGCATGAAAAAACACATCAAATAGAGCCTCGAGGAAGCTCGGAACATCGGTAGATTCTTTTTTCTCATTTATCTCCTTAAATAATGGGTTTTAGACGAAAAGGACGAAAATTCGAGATCACCGTGGTTTTTCGATCGTATCTTCCGTTCTACCGTTCCTGGCGCTGAAACTCGTTCAGATTCGTGTTCAGCATGAAGAAACACATCAGAAAGAGCCTCGAGGAAGCTCGGAACATCGGTAGATTCTTTTTTCTCATTTATCTCCTTAAATAATGGGTTTTAGACGAAAAGGACGAAAATTCGAGATCACCATGGTTTTTTTTCGATCGTATCTTCCGTTGTACCGTTCCTGGCGCTGAAACTCGTTCAGATTCGTGTTCAGCATGAAGAAACACATCAGAAAGAGCCTCGAGGAAGCTCGGAACATCGGTAGATTCTTTTTTCTCATTTATCTCCTTAAATAATGGGTTTTAGACGAAAAGGACGAAAATTCGAGATCACCATGGTTTTTTTTCGATCGTATCTTCCGTTGTACCGTTCCTGGCGCTGAAACTCGTTCAGATTCGTGTTCAGCATGAAGAAACACATCAGAAAGAGCCTCGAGGAAGCTCGGAACATCGGTAGATTCTTTTTTCTCATTTATCTCCTTAAATAATGGGTTTTAGACGAAAAGGACGAAAATTCGAGATCACCATGGTTTTTTTTCGATCGTATCTTCCGTTGTACCGTTCCTGGCGCTGAAACTCGTTCAGATTCGTGTTCAGCATGAAGAAACACATCAGAAAGAGCCTCGAGGAAGCTCGGAACATCGGTAGATTCTTTTTTCTCATTTATCTCCTTAAATAATGGGTTTTAGACGAAAAGGACGAAAATTCGAGATCACCGTGGTTTTTCGATCGTATCTTCCGTTGTACCGTTCCTGGCGCTGAAACTCGTTCAGATTCGTGTTCAGCATGAAGAAACACATCAGAAAGAGCCTCGAGGAAGCTCGGAACATCGGTAGATTCTTTTTTCTCATTTATCTCCTTAAATAATGGGTTTTAGACGAAAAGGACGAAAATTCGAGATCACCATGGTTTTTTTTCGATCGAATCTACCGTTCTACCGTTCCTGGCGCTGAAACTCGTTCAGATTCGTGTTCAGCATGAAGAAACACATCAGAAAGAGCCTCGAGGAAGCTCGGAACATCGGTAGATTCTTTTTTCTCATTTATCTCCTTAAATAATGGGTTTTAGACGAAAAGGACGAAAATTCGAGATCACCGTGGTTTTTCGATCGTATCTTCCGTTGTACCGTTCCTGGCGCTGAAACTCGTTCAGATTCGTGTTCAGCATGAAGAAACACATCAGAAAGAGCCTCGAGGAAGCTCGGAACATCGGTAGATTCTTTTTTCTCATTTATCTCCTTAAATAATGGGTTTTAGACGAAAAGGACGAAAATTCGAGATCACCATGGTTTTTTTTCGATCGTATCTTCCGTTGTACCGTTCCTGGCGCTGAAACTCGTTCAGATTCGTGTTCAGCATGAAGAAACACATCAGAAAGAGCCTCGAGGAAGCTCGGAACATCGGTAGATTCTTTTTTCTCATTTATCTCCTTAAATAATGGGTTTTAGACGAAAAGGACGAAAATTCGAGATCACCATGGTTTTTTTTCGATCGTATCTTCCGTTGTACCGTTCCTGGCGCTGAAACTCGTTCAGATTCGTGTTCAGCATGAAGAAACACATCAGAAAGAGCCTCGAGGAAGCTCGGAACATCGGTAGATTCTTTTTTCTCATTTATCTCCTTAAATAATGGGTTTTAGACGAAAAGGACGAAAATTCGAGATCACCGTGGTTTTTCGATCGTATCTTCCGTTCTACCGGTCCTGTCGCTAAAACTCGTTCAGATTCGTGTTCAGCATGAAAAAACACATCAAATAGAGCCTCGAGGAAGCTCGGAACATCGGTAGATTCTTTTTTCTCATTTATCTCCTTAAATAATGGGTTTTAGACGAAAAGGACGAAAATTCGAGATCACCATGGTTTTTTTTCGATCGTATCTTCCGTTGTACCGTTCCTGGCGCTGAAACTCGTTCAGATTCGTGTTCAGCATGAAGAAACACATCAGAAAGAGCCTCGAGGAAGCTCGGAACATCGGTAGATTCTTTTTTCTCATTTATCTCCTTAAATAATGGGTTTTAGACGAAAAGGACGAAAATTCGAGATCACCGTGGTTTTTCGATCGTATCTTCCGTTGTACCGTTCCTGGCGCTGAAACTCGTTCAGATTCGTGTTCAGCATGAAGAAACACATCAGAAAGAGCCTCGAGGAAGCTCGGAACATCGGTAGATTCTTTTTTCTCATTTATCTCCTTAAATAATGGGTTTTAGACGAAAAGGACGAAAATTCGAGATCACCATGGTTTTTTTTCGATCGTATCTTCCGTTGTACCGTTCCTGGCGCTGAAACTCGTTCAGATTCGTGTTCAGCATGAAGAAACACATCAGAAAGAGCCTCGAGGAAGCTCGGAACATCGGTAGATTCTTTTTTCTCATTTATCTCCTTAAATAATGGGTTTTAGACGAAAAGGACGAAAATTCGAGATCACCATGGTTTTTTTTCGATCGTATCTTCCGTTGTACCGTTCCTGGCGCTGAAACTCGTTCAGATTCGTGTTCAGCATGAAGAAACACATCAGAAAGAGCCTCGAGGAAGCTCGGAACATCGGTAGATTCTTTTTTCTCATTTATCTCCTTAAATAATGGGTTTTAGACGAAAAGGACGAAAATTCGAGATCACCGTGGTTTTTCGATCGTATCTTCCGTTGTACCGTTCCTGGCGCTGAAACTCGTTCAGATTCGTGTTCAGCATGAAGAAACACATCAGAAAGAGCCTCGAGGAAGCTCGGAACATCGGTAGATTCTTTTTTCTCATTTATCTCCTTAAATAATGGGTTTTAGACGAAAAGGACGAAAATTCGAGATCACCATGGTTTTTCGATCGTATCTTCCGTTGTACCGTTCCTGGCGCTGAAACTCGTTCAGATTCGTGTTCAGCATGAAGAAACACATCAGAAAGAGCCTCGAGGAAGCTCGGAACATCGGTAGATTCTTTTTTCTCATTTATCTCCTTAAATAATGGGTTTTAGACGAAAAGGACGAAAATTCGAGATCACCGTGGTTTTTCGATCGTATCTTCCGTTGTACCGTTCCTGGCGCTGAAACTCGTTCAGATTCGTGTTCAGCATGAAGAAACACATCAGAAAGAGCCTCGAGGAAGCTCGGAACATCGGTAGATTCTTTTTTCTCATTTATCTCCTTAAATAATGGGTTTTAGACGAAAAGGACGAAAATTCGAGATCACCATGGTTTTTTTTCGATCGTATCTTCCGTTGTACCGTTCCTGGCGCTGAAACTCGTTCAGATTCGTGTTCAGCATGAAGAAACACATCAGAAAGAGCCTCGAGGAAGCTCGGAACATCGGTAGATTCTTTTTTCTCATTTATCTCCTTAAATAATGGGTTTTAGACGAAAAGGACGAAAATTCGAGATCACCATGGTTTTTTTTCGATCGTATCTTCCGTTGTACCGTTCCTGGCGCTGAAACTCGTTCAGATTCGTGTTCAGCATGAAGAAACACATCAGAAAGAGCCTCGAGGAAGCTCGGAACATCGGTAGATTCTTTTTTCTCATTTATCTCCTTAAATAATGGGTTTTAGACGAAAAGGACGAAAATTCGAGATCACCATGGTTTTTTTTCGATCGTATCTTCCGTTGTACCGTTCCTGGCGCTGAAACTCGTTCAGATTCGTGTTCAGCATGAAGAAACACATCAGAAAGAGCCTCGAGGAAGCTCGGAACATCGGTAGATTCTTTTTTCTCATTTATCTCCTTAAATAATGGGTTTTAGACGAAAAGGACGAAAATTCGAGATCACCGTGGTTTTTCGATCGTATCTTCCGTTGTACCGTTCCTGGCGCTGAAACTCGTTCAGATTCGTGTTCAGCATGAAGAAACACATCAGAAAGAGCCTCGAGGAAGCTCGGAACATCGGTAGATTCTTTTTTCTCATTTATCTCCTTAAATAATGGGTTTTAGACGAAAAGGACGAAAATTCGAGATCACCATGGTTTTTTTTCGATCGAATCTACCGTTCTACCGTTCCTGGCGCTGAAACTCGTTCAGATTCGTGTTCAGCATGAAGAAACACATCAGAAAGAGCCTCGAGGAAGCTCGGAACATCGGTAGATTCTTTTTTCTCATTTATCTCCTTAAATAATGGGTTTTAGACGAAAAGGACGAAAATTCGAGATCACCGTGGTTTTTCGATCGTATCTTCCGTTGTACCGTTCCTGGCGCTGAAACTCGTTCAGATTCGTGTTCAGCATGAAGAAACACATCAGAAAGAGCCTCGAGGAAGCTCGGAACATCGGTAGATTCTTTTTTCTCATTTATCTCCTTAAATAATGGGTTTTAGACGAAAAGGACGAAAATTCGAGATCACCATGGTTTTTTTTCGATCGTATCTTCCGTTGTACCGTTCCTGGCGCTGAAACTCGTTCAGATTCGTGTTCAGCATGAAGAAACACATCAGAAAGAGCCTCGAGGAAGCTCGGAACATCGGTAGATTCTTTTTTCTCATTTATCTCCTTAAATAATGGGTTTTAGACGAAAAGGACGAAAATTCGAGATCACCATGGTTTTTTTTCGATCGTATCTTCCGTTGTACCGTTCCTGGCGCTGAAACTCGTTCAGATTCGTGTTCAGCATGAAGAAACACATCAGAAAGAGCCTCGAGGAAGCTCGGAACATCGGTAGATTCTTTTTTCTCATTTATCTCCTTAAATAATGGGTTTTAGACGAAAAGGACGAAAATTCGAGATCACCGTGGTTTTTCGATCGTATCTTCCGTTCTACCGGTCCTGTCGCTAAAACTCGTTCAGATTCGTGTTCAGCATGAAAAAACACATCAAATAGAGCCTCGAGGAAGCTCGGAACATCGGTAGATTCTTTTTTCTCATTTATCTCCTTAAATAATGGGTTTTAGACGAAAAGGACGAAAATTCGAGATCACCGTGGTTTTTCGATCGTATCTTCCGTTCTACCGGTCCTGGCGCTAAAACTCGTTCAGATTCGTGTTCAGCATGAAAAAACACATCATATAGAGCCTCGAGGAAGCTCGGAACATCGGTAGATTCTTTTTTCTCATTTATCTCCTTAAATAATGGGTTTTAGACGAAAAGGACGAAAATTCGAGATCACCGTGGTTTTTCGATCGTATCTTTCGTTCTACCGGTCCTGGCGCTAAAACTCGTTCAGATTCGTGTTCAGCATGAAAAAACACATCAAATAGAGCCTCGAGGAAGCTCGGAACATCGGTAGATTCTTTTTTCTCATTTATCTCCTTAAATAATGGGTTTTAGACGAAAAGGACGAAAATTCGAGATCACCGTGGTTTTTCGATCGTATCTTCCGTTCTACCGGTCCTGGCGCTAAAACTCGTTCAGATTCGTGTTCAGCATGAAAAAACACATCAAATAGAGCCTCGAGGAAGCTCGGAACATCGGTAGATTCTTTTTTCTCATTTATCTCCTTAAATAATGGGTTTTAGACGAAAAGGACGAAAATTCGAGATCACCGTGGTTTTTCGATCGTATCTTCCGTTCTACCGGTCCTGGCGCTAAAACTCGTTCAGATTCGTGTTCAGCATGAAAAAACACATCAAATAGAGCCTCGAGGGAGCTCGGAACATCGGTAGATTCTTTTTTCTCATTTATCTCCTTAAATAATGGGTTTTAGACGAAAAGGACGAAAATTCGAGATCACCGTGGTTTTTCGATCATATCTTCCGTTCTACCGGTCCTGGCCCTAAAACTCGTTCAGATTCGTGTTCAGCATGAAAAAACACATCAAATAGAGCCTCGAGGGAGCTCGGAACATCGGTAGATTCTTTTTTCTCATTTATCTCCTTAAATAATGGGTTTTAGACGAAAAGGACGAAAATTCGAGATCACCATGGTTTTTCGATCGTATCTTCCGTTCTACCGGTCCTGGCGCTGAAACTCGTTCAGATTCGTGTTCAGCATGAAGAAACACATCAAATAGAGCCTCGAGGAAGCTCGGAACATCGGTAGATTCTTTTTTCTCATTTATCTCCTTAAATAATGGGTTTTAGACGAAAAGGACGAAAATTCGAGATCACCGTGGTTTTTCGATCGTATCTTCCGTTCTACCGGTCCTGTCGCTAAAACTCGTTCAGATTCGTGTTCAGCATGAAGAAACACATCAAATAGAGCCTCGAGGGAGCTCGGAACATCGGTAGATTCTTTTTTCTCATTTATCTCCTTAAATAATGGGTTTTAGACGAAAAGGACGAAAATTCGAGATCACCGTGGTTTTTCGATCGTATCTTCCGTTCTACCGGTCCTGTCGCTAAAACTCGTTCAGATTCGTGTTCAGCATGAAGAAACACATCAAATAGAGCCTCGAGGGAGCTCGGAACATCGGTAGATTCTTTTTTCTCATTTATCTCCTTAAATAATGGGTTTTAGACGAAAAGGGCGAAAATTCGAGATCACCATGGTTTTTCGATGGTATCTTCCGTTCTACCGGTCCTGGCGCTGAAACTCGTTCAGATTCGTGTTCAGCATGAAGAAACACATCAAATAGAGCCTCGAGGAAGCTCGGAACATCGGTAGATTCTTTTTTCTCATTTATCTCCTTAAATAATGGGTTTTAGACGAAAAGGACGAAAATTCGAGATCACCGTGGTTTTTCGATCGTATCTTCCGTTCTACCGGTCCTGGCGCTAAAACTCGTTCAGATTCGTGTTCAGCATGAAAAAACACATCAAATAGAGCCTCGAGGAAGCTCGGAACATCGGTAGATTCTTTTTTCTCATTTATCTCCTTAAATAATGGGTTTTAGACGAAAAGGACGAAAATTCGAGATCACCGTGGTTTTTCGATCGTATCTTCCGTTCTACCGGTCCTGGCGCTAAAACTCGTTCAGATTCGTGTTCAGCATGAAAAAACACATCAAATAGAGCCTCGAGGAAGCTCGGAACATCGGTAGATTCTTTTTTCTCATTTATCTCCTTAAATAATGGGTTTTCCACGCACTTTCCCTCGAACCCCTTCCAAATCGAACAAAATGGTTTTTTTGCCATAACTTTTTTTCTATGGGTCCGATTGAAATGATCTTTGTCCCGGCGTGTTCAGGGGGACAAATCCCATTCAAAACACCCCTTTCGAAAGTCCACTGCTCGAAAATTCGAAATTTCGATTCTGCGTACACCCACTTTCCCTCGATTTATTTTTTTCTCAAAACGAACAAAATGGTTTTTTGGCCATAACTTTTTTTCTATTGCTCCGATCGAAATGATCTTTGTTCGAGCGTGTTCAGGGGGACAAATCATATCCAAAACACCCCTTTCGAAAGTCCATTGCTCGAAATTTCGAAATTTCGATATTGCGTACACTCACTTTTCCCCGAACCCTTATCTTCTCAAAACGAAAAAAATGGTTTTTTGGCCATAACTTTTTTTCTATTGCTCCGATTGAAATGATCTTTGTTCCAGCGTGTTCAGGGGGACAAATCCCATCCAAAACACCCCTTTCGAAAGTCCACTGCTCGAAAATTCGAAATTTCGATTCTGCGTACACCCACTTTCCCTCGATTTATTTTTTTCTCAAAACGAACAAAATGGTTTTTTGGCCATAACTTTTTTTCTATTGCTCCGATCGAAATGATCTTTGTTCCGGCGTGTTCAGGGGGACAAATCCTATCCAAAACACCCCTTTCGAAAGTCCACTGCTCGAAAATTCGAAATTTCGATTCTGCGTACACCCACTTTCCCTCGATTTATTTTTTTCTCAAAACGAACAAAATGGTTTTTTGGCCATAACTTTTTTTCTATTGCTCCGATCGAAATGATCTTTGTTCGAGCGTGTTCAGGGGGACAAATCATATCCAAAACACCCCTTTCGAAAGTCCATTGCTCGAAATTTCGAAATTTCGATATTGCGTACACTCACTTTTCCCCGAACCCTTATCTTCTCAAAACGAACAAAATGGTTTTTTGGCCATAACTTTTTTTCTATTGCTCCGATCGAAATGATCTTTGTTCCGGCGTGTTCAGGGGGACAAATCCTATCCAAAACACCCCTTTCGAAAGTCCACTGCTCGAAAATTCGAAATTTCGATTCTGCGTACACCCACTTTCCCTCGATTTATTTTTTTCTCAAAACGAACAAAATGGTTTTTTGGCCATAACTTTTTTTCTATTGCTCCGATCGAAATGATCTTTGTTCGAGCGTGTTCAGGGGGACAAATCATATCCAAAACACCCCTTTCGAAAGTCCACTGCTCGAAAATTCGAAATTTCGATTCTGCGTACACCCACTTTCCCTCGATTTATTTTTTTCTCAAAACGAACAAAATGGTTTTTTGGCCATAACTTTTTTTCTATTGCTCCGATCGAAATGATCTTTGTTCCGGCGTGTTCAGGGGGACAAATCCTATCCAAAACACCCCTTTCGAAAGTCCACTGCTCGAAAATTCGAAATTTCGATTCTGCGTACACCCACTTTCCCTCGATTTATTTTTTTCTCAAAACGAACAAAATGGTTTTTTGGCCATAACTTTTTTTCTATTGCTCCGATCGAAATGATCTTTGTTCGAGCGTGTTCAGGGGGACAAATCATATCCAAAACACCCCTTTCGAAAGTCCATTGCTCGAAATTTCGAAATTTCGATATTGCGTACACTCACTTTTCCCCGAACCCTTATCTTCTCAAAACGAACAAAATGGTTTTTTGGCCATAACTTTTTTTCTATTGCTCCGATCGAAATGATCTTTGTTCCGGCGTGTTCAGGGGGACAAATCCTATCCAAAACACCCCTTTCGAAAGTCCACTGCTCGAAAATTCGAAATTTCGATTCTGCGTACACCCACTTTCCCTCGATTTATTTTTTTCTCAAAACGAACAAAATGGTTTTTTGGCCATAACTTTTTTTCTATTGCTCCGATCGAAATGATCTTTGTTCGAGCGTGTTCAGGGGGACAAATCATATCCAAAACACCCCTTTCGAAAGTCCATTGCTCGAAATTTCGAAATTTCGATATTGCGTACACTCACTTTTCCCCGAACCCTTATCTTCCCAAAACGAACAAAATGGTTTTTTGGCCATAACTTTTTTTCTATTGCTCCGATTGAAATGATCTTTGTTCCAGCGTGTTCAGGGGGACAAATCCCATCCAAAACACCCCTTTCGAAAGTCCATTGCTCGAAATTTCGAAATTTCGATATTGCGTACACTCACTTTTCCCCGAACCCTTATCTTCTCAAAACGAACAAAATGGTTTTTTGGCCATAACTTTTTTTCTATTGCTCCGATCGAAATGATCTTTGTTCCGGCGTGTTCAGGGGGACAAATCCTATCCAAAACACCCCTTTCGAAAGTCCACTGCTCGAAAATTCGAAATTTCGATTCTGCGTACACCCACTTTCCCTCGATTTATTTTTTTCTCAAAACGAAAAAAATGGTTTTTTGGCCATAACTTTTTTTCTATTGCTCCGATCGAAATGATCTTTGTTCCGGCGTGTTCAGGGGGACAAATCCTATCCAAAACACCCCTTTCGAAAGTCCACTGCTCGAAAATTCGAAATTTCGATTCTGCGTACACCCACTTTCCCTCGATTTATTTTTTTCTCAAAACGAACAAAATGGTTTTTTGGCCATAACTTTTTTTCTATTGCTCCGATCGAAATGATCTTTGTTCGAGCGTGTTCAGGGGGACAAATCATATCCAAAACACCCCTTTCGAAAGTCCACTGCTCGAAAATTCGAAATTTCGATTCTGCGTACACCCACTTTCCCTCGATTTATTTTTTTCTCAAAACGAACAAAATGGTTTTTTGGCCATAACTTTTTTTCTATTGCTCCGATCGAAATGATCTTTGTTCCGGCGTGTTCAGGGGGACAAATCCTATCCAAAACACCCCTTTCGAAAGTCCACTGCTCGAAAATTCGAAATTTCGATTCTGCGTACACCCACTTTCCCTCGATTTATTTTTTTCTCAAAACGAACAAAATGGTTTTTTGGCCATAACTTTTTTTCTATTGCTCCGATCGAAATGATCTTTGTTCGAGCGTGTTCAGGGGGACAAATCATATCCAAAACACCCCTTTCGAAAGTCCATTGCTCGAAATTTCGAAATTTCGATATTGCGTACACTCACTTTTCCCCGAACCCTTATCTTCTCAAAACGAACAAAATGGTTTTTTGGCCATAACTTTTTTTCTATTGCTCCGATCGAAATGATCTTTGTTCCGGCGTGTTCAGGGGGACAAATCCTATCCAAAACACCCCTTTCGAAAGTCCACTGCTCGAAAATTCGAAATTTCGATTCTGCGTACACCCACTTTCCCTCGATTTATTTTTTTCTCAAAACGAACAAAATGGTTTTTTGGCCATAACTTTTTTTCTATTGCTCCGATCGAAATGATCTTTGTTCGAGCGTGTTCAGGGGGACAAATCATATCCAAAACACCCCTTTCGAAAGTCCATTGCTCGAAATTTCGAAATTTCGATATTGCGTACACTCACTTTTCCCCGAACCCTTATCTTCCCAAAACGAACAAAATGGTTTTTTGGCCATAACTTTTTTTCTATTGCTCCGATTGAAATGATCTTTGTTCCAGCGTGTTCAGGGGGACAAATCCCATCCAAAACACCCCTTTCGAAAGTCCATTGCTCGAAATTTCGAAATTTCGATATTGCGTACACTCACTTTTCCCCGAACCCTTATCTTCTCAAAACGAACAAAATGGTTTTTTGGCCATAACTTTTTTTCTATTGCTCCGATCGAAATGATCTTTGTTCCGGCGTGTTCAGGGGGACAAATCCTATCCAAAACACCCCTTTCGAAAGTCCACTGCTCGAAAATTCGAAATTTCGATTCTGCGTACACCCACTTTCCCTCGATTTATTTTTTTCTCAAAACGAAAAAAATGGTTTTTTGGCCATAACTTTTTTTCTATTGCTCCGATTGAAATGATCTTTGTTCCAGCGTGTTCAGGGGGACAAATCCCATCCAAAACACCCCTTTCGAAAGTCCACTGCTCGAAAATTCGAAATTTCGATTCTGCGTACACCCACTTTCCCTCGATTTATTTTTTTCTCAAAACGAACAAAATGGTTTTTTGGCCATAACTTTTTTTCTATTGCTCCGATCGAAATGATCTTTGTTCCGGCGTGTTCAGGGGGACAAATCCTATCCAAAACACCCCTTTCGAAAGTCCACTGCTCGAAAATTCGAAATTTCGATTCTGCGTACACCCACTTTCCCTCGATTTATTTTTTTCTCAAAACGAACAAAATGGTTTTTTGGCCATAACTTTTTTTCTATTGCTCCGATCGAAATGATCTTTGTTCGAGCGTGTTCAGGGGGACAAATCATATCCAAAACACCCCTTTCGAAAGTCCATTGCTCGAAATTTCGAAATTTCGATATTGCGTACACTCACTTTTCCCCGAACCCTTATCTTCTCAAAACGAACAAAATGGTTTTTTGGCCATAACTTTTTTTCTATTGCTCCGATCGAAATGATCTTTGTTCCGGCGTGTTCAGGGGGACAAATCCTATCCAAAACACCCCTTTCGAAAGTCCACTGCTCGAAAATTCGAAATTTCGATTCTGCGTACACCCACTTTCCCTCGATTTATTTTTTTCTCAAAACGAACAAAATGGTTTTTTGGCCATAACTTTTTTTCTATTGCTCCGATCGAAATGATCTTTGTTCGAGCGTGTTCAGGGGGACAAATCATATCCAAAACACCCCTTTCGAAAGTCCACTGCTCGAAAATTCGAAATTTCGATTCTGCGTACACCCACTTTCCCTCGATTTATTTTTTTCTCAAAACGAACAAAATGGTTTTTTGGCCATAACTTTTTTTCTATTGCTCCGATCGAAATGATCTTTGTTCCGGCGTGTTCAGGGGGACAAATCCTATCCAAAACACCCCTTTCGAAAGTCCACTGCTCGAAAATTCGAAATTTCGATTCTGCGTACACCCACTTTCCCTCGATTTATTTTTTTCTCAAAACGAACAAAATGGTTTTTTGGCCATAACTTTTTTTCTATTGCTCCGATCGAAATGATCTTTGTTCGAGCGTGTTCAGGGGGACAAATCATATCCAAAACACCCCTTTCGAAAGTCCATTGCTCGAAATTTCGAAATTTCGATATTGCGTACACTCACTTTTCCCCGAACCCTTATCTTCTCAAAACGAACAAAATGGTTTTTTGGCCATAACTTTTTTTCTATTGCTCCGATCGAAATGATCTTTGTTCCGGCGTGTTCAGGGGGACAAATCCTATCCAAAACACCCCTTTCGAAAGTCCACTGCTCGAAAATTCGAAATTTCGATTCTGCGTACACCCACTTTCCCTCGATTTATTTTTTTCTCAAAACGAACAAAATGGTTTTTTGGCCATAACTTTTTTTCTATTGCTCCGATCGAAATGATCTTTGTTCGAGCGTGTTCAGGGGGACAAATCATATCCAAAACACCCTTTTCGAAAGTCCATTGCTCGAAATTTCGAAATTTCGATATTGCGTACACTCACTTTTCCCCGAACCCTTATCTTCCCAAAACGAACAAAATGGTTTTTTGGCCATAACTTTTTTTCTATTGCTCCGATTGAAATGATCTTTGTTCCAGCGTGTTCAGGGGGACAAATCCCATCCAAAACACCCCTTTCGAAAGTCCATTGCTCGAAATTTCGAAATTTCGATATTGCGTACACTCACTTTTCCCCGAACCCTTATCTTCTCAAAACGAACAAAATGGGTTTTTGGCCATAACTTTTTTTCTATTGCTCCGATTGAAATGATCTTTGTTCCAGCGTGTTTAGGGGGACAAATCCCATCCAAAACACCCCTTTCGAAAGTCCATTGCTCGAAATTTCGAAATTTCGATATTGCGTACACTCACTTTTCCCCGAACCCTTATCTTCTCAAAACGAACAAAATGGGTTTTTGGCCATAACTTTTTTTCTATTGCTCCGATTGAAATGATCTTTGTTCCAGCGTGTTCAGGGGGACAAATCCTATCTAAACAACCCATTATGAAGGTCTGTTGCTCGAATTTAGCAATTTCTTTGGGTACTTTGGGTTCTTTGGGTTCTTTGGGTTCTTTGGGTTCTTTGGGTTCTTTGGGTTCTTTGGGTTCTTTGGGTTCTTTGGGTTCTTTGGGTTCTTTGGGTTCTTTGGGTTCTTTGGGTTCTTTGGGTTCTTTGGGTTCTTTGGGTTCTTTGGGTTCTTTGGGTTCTTTGGGTTCTTTGGGTTCTTTGGGTTCTTTGGGTTCTTTGGGTTCTTTGGGTTCTTTGGGTTCTTTGGGTTCTTTGGGTTCTTTGGGTTCTTTGGGTTCTTTGGGTTCTTTGGGTTCTTTGGGTTCTTTGGGTTCTTTGGGTTCTTTGGGTTCTTTGGGTTCTTTGGGTTCTTTGGGTTCTTTGGGTTCTTTGGGTTCTTTGGGTTCTTTGGGTTCTTTGGGTTCTTTGGGTTCTTTGGGTTCTTTGGGTTCTTTGGGTTCTTTGGGTTCTTTGGGTTCTTTGGGTTCTTTGGGTTCTTTGGGTTCTTTGGGTTCTTTGGGTTCTTTGGGTTCTTTGGGTTCTTTGGGTTCTTTGGGTTCTTTGGGTTCTTTGGGTTCTTTGGGTTCTTTGGGTTCTTTGGGTTCTTTGGGTTCTTTGGGTTCTTTGGGTTCTTTGGGTTCTTTGGGTTCTTTGGGTTCTTTGGGTTCTTTGGGTTCTTTGGGTTCTTTGGGTTCTTTGGGTTCTTTGGGTTCTTTGGGTTCTTTGGGTTCTTTGGGTTCTTTGGGTTCTTTGGGTTCTTTGGGTTCTTTGGGTTCTTTGGGTTCTTTGGGTTCTTTGGGTTCTTTGGGTTCTTTGGGTTCTTTGGGTTCTTTGGGTTCTTTGGGTTCTTTGGGTTCTTTGGGTTCTTTGGGTTCTTTGGGTTCTTTGGGTTCTTTGGGTTCTTTGGGTTCTTTGGGTTCTTTGGGTTCTTTGGGTTCTTTGGGTTCTTTGGGTTCTTTGGGTTCTTTGGGTTCTTTGGGTTCTTTGGGTTCTTTGGGTTCTTTGGGTTCTTGGGTTCTTTGGGTTCTTTGGGTTCTTTGGGTTCTTTGGGTTCTTTGGGTTCTTTGGGTTCTTTGGGTTCTTTGGGTTCTTTGGGTTCTTTGGTTCTTTGGGTTCTTTGGGTTC